>CM048932.1:26823482-27423482 GCA_026686955.1 Epinephelus cyanopodus | reverse complement strand
AATGATTTTAATATCAACCAATCCATCGATCAAACTTTATTTATACAGCATTTTTCATACAAGCAGAATGCAATGTTGCTTCACACCATAAAAACAATAGAACAAACAAATGGGAGGAAACACTAACATACGTGGAGAAACACCAGAGGCAGGATAAAAACTCAAAATAAAAAACAATTTTAAATCTGTCAATAAATACGTAAATCAGTAAGTTAGAATAAATAAATAAGCAACAAAATAGAAGAATATGCCGGCTAGAAAAACAGATTTATACATATAAATAGATAGATAAATACACAATAACAATAAAAACAAAATAAAAAAAGACATTAAGTTCAATGACAAGCCACGCTAAAAAGGTAGGCTTTTTATGCACAGCCCACACTGGTTTCAGTTTCCAAGACTCCAAAAATAAAGAAAATTGGGTCACATAAGAGATTTTCACATCTACAAGAAAGTTTATAGGTTTGTAATTAAGCATACATATACATTTGTATCCTATAGGGGGAATCAAATTAATACTGATTCAATAGTCCATCTTGCTCTAATATCTCCTCATGTGTGTATGTGCACAGATCCAGTTTGTGCATGTGTGTGTATTTCAGGCCTGTGAGTGTAATGCGTAAAAACTAGAGAATGCAATTTCTGAGGAAATTGCGGGTGTGAATGCTGCATGTTGAAAAGTTTACACTCCACTGCAATTCTCGCTTTAAATGCTGAATAATACCATTAATGTATGAATGCTGTGGAATATTTTAATATATCTGGTCTCAGTTAACAGTGAGTTCAATGGTTAGTGGTGTTTCTTTCACTCTCAGGCTCACTGTACCAAACGTCTAAGTCAGTTTTGACCAAAAATGATGTATGTAGAGTAAAAATTCTGGGCGGGACAGTAAATTAAAAAGAAATGTTTAAGAAGCTCTCTGCACGCTGACAGTGGAGTCCACCACTCTAGCTCTAAACATTCCATCCAAGTCTGAATATTTCAGAAAGTTTAAATGGGATTTTAAAGTTGAATACAACCCAGAATGTACAAAAAAGGTGTGGAATATTTTCAAGTTTGAAAGGAGTTTCTATGCGAATGTATAAATGAAGAAATCGGCTTTGAAAATGCCTGAAAAACCTTGATTTTGTGTCAAATTTGAACATTCCTCCAATCATTTGAATGGGGAAAATTTCCTGGAAAACGGTGACATGAATGATAAAAATACAAGCAAGCATGTCCTAATTGAGCTGAATATTTTGATGTTTCAGTGTTGAAACTGTGGAGGGAGTAGCGTGAAAAAAATGGGCAGGATTTTTGTGTAGAATAACTTTGGGTGCAATGCTGCAAAGAGTGTAAAATTGAATCAATTTTGCATCTTATACCCTTAAAAGTCAGAGAGGAAATTGCAGTTCTCCACTGTGCAGTTATGGACTTTGGCTTCTAGTCAGATGAAATGCAACGTATTTAGCAACTTGTTCTTCATTAAATAAAAAAACCCAACACTTTTTCATTTTAAATTACTTTAAATTATCTAAAAAGTTCTTTGAGATGTGATCCTGCTTTTCAAGAGTATCCTGGCTTAAATGGCAGAACAATTATGATATTCAAATGAACACAGGCACTAAAAGAAGATAAGAGAAGGAAAAAAGTAACACCACAGCACAGGTGACAGCACCTCTTCTTCTTGTAGGGCTACTGCAAATATTCAGTCCTCTTCTACGGATATTACAACAACCAGCGGACCATCGGCTTGCTGAAGTTCAGGCTGCCTCTGTCCTACCTCATGGTCGGGATCGGCACCTTCGGCTACAGCCTGATGGTCGTGATCCGCACGTGAGTCTTTGGCAGCATTTGTCTCAAACGTTGCTCTTCACTCATTTACTGCCTCAGCCAGGCTGCTTCAGCTGCCCCTGAGCAATGTCAGCATATTCAGACTGTCCCGGGAAAATCATCAAGCTCCAGTTTTGATTTGATTGTTTGAAACTGAGCGGGGAAATTTTGCTGTTACTTTGATTTGATTTAAGTTTAAAATGTGACAAAACAAAGCAGTAACTCGGACGTAAGCTGTAACTCAAACAAACAGAAGGATAACAGAGCTTAAGGACATTTGAATTTGCTGGTTAGTGATGGAAATACCAAAATTAATTTCGACAATGTGCAGGTCTGTCTGCCTACATGCCCGTTAGGAAGTCTTTTTTTCCCCAGAATGGCCAAGAACGCTGATGTCGGCGGTGGAGACGGAGACGAAGGAGAGTTCACATTTGCCTGGAAGATGTTCACCAGCTGGGATTACCTCATAGGCAACTCAGAGACCGCTGACAACAAATACGCCTCCATCACCACCAGCTTCAAGGTAACCAATGGCAACAACTTTATGAGAAACACACATGCACGTGTGCTGTATTTTCAGTACACCTGGTTTCATTTGAGCTCACTGCTATGCCACCAATGCAGTCAATGACAGATGAAGTTCTCTGCTGACTGTAAATCCTTCCTCTTCCTGTTTTGACAAGAACAGGAGTCCATCGTGGACGAGCAGGAGAACCAGAAGGATGAGAACATTCACCTGCGGAGGTTCCTCAGAGTCCTGGCCAACTTCCTGATCACCTGCAGCCTCGGCGGCAGCGGATACCTCATCTACTTTGTGGTGAAGAGGTCTCAGGAGTTCGCCAACAGGGACGACCTCAGCTGGTACGAGAAGAACGAGGTAATGATGTTCAAACGGTTCTGCGTTGTTGATAATGCCGAAGCTACAAGTTATTAAATAGATGACGTGAATGTTTTATTGGCGACTGTTTTGGACAGTTGGAGATCATCATGTCTCTGCTGGGTCTGGTGTGTCCTCCTCTGTTTGAGACCATCGCTGAGCTGGAGGACTACCATCCTCGAATCGCCCTCAAGTGGCAGCTCGGACGCATTTTTGCCCTCTTCCTGGGAAACCTCTACACCTTTCTGTTTGCGCTGTTTGACGAGGTCAACACCAAGGTATGGTACCGAGTGGACAGTTTCCCACAGATGGCCTTAGTGATGATAACTTTGCCGAAACCCATCAGACAAGCTTGGCACAATATTGTTCTTTTTAACTTCTGTATTTAAAACTGCAGTGTTTTCATCATCAGGCCAATATTTCCACACACAGGAAACATTAAAATCAAGTGGCTGGTGGGGAACTGAAGAGAAAGTTAAACATATCTGTTCTTTCTATTCTTTCTTTAAAGACAGACTCCACTGACAAGAACAGTAATTTTGTCTACCGCTGCCTCAATCTCTTAGTTTGTTTGTGTTATCGTCTGACTCTGGTGACTCCAAAGTCACACAATAACACCAACAAACTAAGAGATCGAGGCAGTGGTAGACCAGCAGCGCCCGTGTTCAGTAGATAAAGAAACTTGTGTCAATGCTGATTCCTTGACTTCTTTGTGTCTCGTAGCTGCGAGAAGAGGAGTCCATTAAGAACGCTTCCATCTGGGCCATGAAGGAGTATTACGCCAACTACTCACGTACGGTCAATGACAGTGAGGCCACACCGCCCCCCATGGACCCTTCTGATGTCATCAGAGGACCTTGCTGGGAGACCGCCGTCGGCATTGTAATGAAAATATACACTGCTTTACTGTTTTATATGAGACAGAAACACAAGCCACAAGTAAAATAAGTCACCTTCTGCCAAAGTGTTCTCAACAGTGTGTGAAGTGAGATCATGCTGTCAAACTTTTATGTCCCCGTTTCACTTCTCCTGAATATGTGTCGTTCCAGGAGTTTGTTAAGCTGACAGTGTCGGACATCCAGGTGTCCTACCTGACCATCCTGATCGGTGACTTTGCTCGAGCTGTCATCGTTCGCTTCCTTAATTACTGCTGGTGCTGGGACCTGGAGGCTGGATTTGTGAGTGTGACAGCTGAAGCATTTCAGATTTTAATGGTTTACTTTGGGTGTGTCTAAAACTCAGTGAGTAGTGAAGGTTTTTCCAGCTGTGATGGAAAAGCCCTCCAATTTCCGTATGCACTGTGAGACAAGTGTCGACACTTAGCGACAGTCTTTCTCACAGCAATCATTTTGACCTGTCATAGTAGGAAAAGCACAGGTGTTAAAGCCTTTGCACACTAACCTTGACCTCTGGTGTGCCTTGGGTGCAGACAGTTTGAAAACCATTGGTCTGCAGTCTCTAAGTGCCCTTCCAGTTTATACCTGTGATTTCACCACAGTTCAACATTTAAATTTGGCTGAAATTTTGGTTTATGACCAAAAAAAGAACAAAATGAATGACCATCTCATCAGCCACTGCAGCACTGTGTTTTTACTTTTAATTAGCAGATCTTAGCACACTAATAAGTTAAATTGTAAGTATGTTGCAGTGCATTTGCATTTAGTTCAAATCACTGCGGTCCAGCCTCACAAAACTGCTAGCATGGCTGTAAACTCTTTGCTTTGTTGTTGTTGTCATGATATTGCTATTCTTCTTGTCACAGGTATAACACAGTAACTTCAGTTTCAGATCTCTACTGACCCGGGGACTCATTTAACGTTTCTACTGCAATCATTTAAACTGCAAATTATTTTTTTTCACTGGTAAAGCGTTCAATAGATAGGAAGTGATCCTTGTCTCTGCTCACTTCCAGCCCTCATATGGAGAGTTTGACATCAGCGGTAACGTACTTGGACTGGTCTTCAATCAAGGGATGATCTGGTACAAACATTATTTCTTCTTACACTGCACATGCTCAGTTGCAAGTGTGTTTATGTGTGTACATGTGTGGTTTTACATGTTTACATTGGTTGGATTGCCATGACACTTGCTACACACATTATTTTTCCAGAAATACAAAATGTTCGTATGTCGTTCTCCAACTAACAAAAACAGTTAAAATTCTGTTTTGTTTTGGTTTCTTTTACTTTGTCCCATTGCACTACTTTAGTAAAGTAAATAAAAATAAAATGATATATAAGCAATTTTCCGATATTTATTAAGGATCAAACACCTGCAAGAAACTCACCACTCTGTCACCACAGTCTCATTAATAGTCTGATAAATTACGCCGAAATGTGGTGATATTGGACATATTTTCAGAGACTAACATTTGAAACTCAATTCAAATTTTTATACACTTATTATGGCACTGCAATCAATTAAACATAATAAAAAAGTTTACATATTGAATGATTTGTTACACATAATCTGATACATGCTGTAATGTTCTGGTGTTCTTCAGGATGGGTGCGTTTTATGCTCCTGGGCTGGTCGGCATCAACGTGCTCCGCCTCCTCAGCTCCATGTATTATCAGTGCTGGGCTGTAATGGCCACCAACGTCCCCCACGAGAGAGTCTTCAAAGCCTCCAAGTCCAACAACTTCTACATGGGTCTGCTGCTTCTCATCCTCTTCCTCAGTCTGCTCCCTGTCGTCTACACCATCATGACCCTGCCGCCTTCGTTTGACTGCGGACCCTTCAGGTAAGTAAAAGCACTTATAAACAAAACTCATGACAACTAATGCATTATAGGAGCGTGTGTTGAGCATGCTGATGTTTGCAGTGGGAAGCCGAGGATGTTTGATGTGATCATGGAGACGATCGACCTGGACCTGCCGGCCTTCATGGGGACGCTCTTCAGCTACGCAGCCAACCCAGGCCTCATCATACCAGCTGTACTGCTCATGGTGTGAGTGCACATTGGGTAGTTGTTTTGAGAGTGTGTCTTTGCACCAGCTAAAAAAAACACACAAATCCTGTCATGTCTCCTTCACAGACTGGCCATCTACTATCTGAACTCAGTGTCTGAGGCCTATCAAAACTCCAACATGGAGCTGAAGAAGAAGATGCAGATGGTGAGTAGAGTGTGGGGATAAGAGTAACGTACACTGTTCCAAATCGTACAAATATAAATGTGATGTGACTCATTTGGATCACAATCTGTCCTCAGTGTGTTTTAAGTGCATTTACACTTGTACTTTCACTTTTGTGGTCAAGCACTATCTGATTCCAATCCCATCACCCAAAATGCAGTGTAATGCAAGGTGTAAAGGGATCAATAACAACACTCTCTCTCTCTCTCTCTCTGTCTCCCTACTCTTTCCAGGCTCGGGATGAGGAGAAGAACCGGAGGAACAACACCGACAGCACCAACCAGGTCATGAAAGATCTGGAGGACCTGCTGCCGAACAAATCCCTCATCCCCCCTGCTCCTCCAGAGCCTGGTCAGTTAACTCCTCAGCAGCTGATCATCCTATACAGATATTAAATAAATGCTGTTAATATGCGTCTTAAGATCAAATATATTTTCTGTTTTTATTATTGTAAAGTTTTAAAATTAAAACTGTGTATCTATCTGAACAGAAAAGCCTCCAGAGCCGGAAGCAAAGCCAACTAAGACAAAGCCCGGCTCGGCTGGTAAAGGCGTAAACCTGCAGAAAGACGTGGCTCTGGCCTCTCCCAACCCCAACGCCCGAGGGCCGGTGAGCCGGCCGCCCGGGCCGAGAGGAGCCGGACCAGGGCCAGGTCCGGGTGCTGGACCAGGCCGAGGCCGCGGGAGAGGGCCCCCTCCGAGATAACAGTGTGAGAAAATCCTGCAGGCTGTGTTCAAGCCTCAGACAATCCCCGTTCATTTCACAGCTGGAGACATAAATAAGCACAAAACAAGCTGCTGAGATTGTGACCTTTATTAAGTCTTCATATTTCCTTACCGCAATCAAAAGTTCACCAGGGGTTAATTTTGAAAACTACAGCTCTATAAGCTTTAACCTACAGAGCAGTTTCACAACACAGCTCTGTAAAAACCTCAGTTTTATCTTCAGTATCTTATTATGTGTTAAGGAAGATTGTGTTTTTGATAGAAACAGTACCTCTAATAAGATAAGCTACAGTCAGAGCTTTATTCATCCCATAGGAAATTCCTGTGCCCGGATACTCAGTATACACTGGAAGTGAAAAGTTAATTCTTGGAAACAATAGTTTGATGACAATGTAGATGATTTTGCTGGAGCTTTTAATAGCGTCTCACTGTCTTTTTCAGTTCTCAGTTTTTTCAGTTGTCATAATCACCACCCGTATACAGCAACTCAGCAAACAATTCTGCAGTGGCAGGAAGTGATATGCAGCCGAAAAAAGTCAGTAAGTGACCTCAAGTTAATTTTTTTTGTGTCAGGCTTATTATAAATTGTACACATAGTGTTTTTAGTAAATAAGAAATAAATAAAGTATAAATGAAAGTGCATTATAAGCAAGGAAAGATAGAAATATACAGTTTGAATCAAAAGACCATTCAAACACAGACTGTTATCCTTTGGCCATGTAAGCACAATAACACTAAAAGTAATTTCATTATCAAGACACCTCATTGTGTATTTTCACTTACATATTCAATAGTCATGTTATTGTGTGGTCATGTCTGTGCTCAGGCTTTTTGTTTTCTGTTCTCTTTACACCAACTTTATAATTCATGGTAGAATTCTGACGTTAAATAAAGTTTAAACTCTTTTAATAACATATTTGTAGCATCACAGTTTATATCCATTTCATTTTTTATTGTATTTTATACAACTTGTATGTTATTTTTGTTTCTTGCTTAAATCCACAAAGGGAAGGGACACGCTTAGAAATCAAAGTAAAAAAGACATTAGTCAATAAGAAATACATCTTAAAACCAGGAAGTCCTTTCCCAAAAGTTCCTAACATTCCTGACACTTTGAAAGAGTAAACTACAGATTTAGCGTTGCACCTCTGAGACATTGTCACTCACAGTGAGCAGTTGAAAAAGGACCAAAATAAACTTAGCAGAACCATAACCAACCCCCCCCCCCCCCCCCCCTTCCTATTTCCAAATTTTCTGAGTAAGTTGTTATCGCTAGTGATATTTGTGCAAAATATTGCTAGCAGCAATCAACAAACTCACTAGGAAGAAACACCACCAACAAAGGACCAGTGGCTAAAAATCCCATCCACTTTATTTATATAGCACATTTTAAAAACATAAAAGTTTATCAAAGTGCTGCACAGTGATTTATAATACAAGACAAAATGGTTAAGAAAAGCATAATGAGGATTAAAATAAAGATACAGATAATAATGATAAAAATAATTTAAAAATAATTAAAAGAAGAAATAATGGAGAATAGAGAAGTCGACACACATAGTGAGACAACAAAAAGCACAACTAGAAAGAAAATGGGAAAAATGGACTCTATACAAGACTCAAAAAGATGACACTGGACTTGAATAATAATTCGTTGAAATTAAAATGTGATCAGGTTTTGGACCTTGTCCACCTTTGAGTCAGGATCAGCCGCAGACTCACTTGGCAGAGATGGCTGCCATCTTGTTTTTACATGTATTAGTGTATTGTGCTCTTATTACCTCTAGGTGGCTCAAAAAAGTGTCAACGAATGAGGACAACTGGTCAAAGTTAGGAAGAAGGTCAAGTAAACCTAAAATGTGATGTCTTCATGAGGACACGGGGTCTCTGGAGGATATACAGCAGTACTCCCTAATAGTGTTGGGGTCTTACTTACAAAAAGTAACTTAGTACATATTACTTGTTACATAGCAAAAAAAGTAATGCATTGCTTTACTTATTTACTCCCTGTACAAAGTAATTTGTTACATTACTTTTGCGCTACTCTTTAACGTCACCTGACATGCACACTAACACAAGCAATGATGTAATTGTTGTAGTTAATAGCTGTAATGTGATTACAGCTACTTCTCAAGGCATTTAAACAGATGTTTGCATGTTTCCCTTCAGCAGTATCAACTCCAGAGAAAAATGCAGAACATCAGGTTCAGTCATGTAATTGTGTAAAAACCACAATGTGGAGTCTCAGCTCAGTATTTATTTTTGTTTACTTCACCAGCTCCTTTAAAAACACGAACTACAGCCAACTTCATCTCAGTTGTTACCGTTCCCTCGATGCCAGTGTAAATGATGAGCTGTTTGATTAAAGGGTGAAGCACTTACAAATTTACAATGAAAGTCTGTACAGAGGAGTCACCCAACCTGTCAGAGGCACCCGAACCTCTGGGTGTCACCTCGCAGGAATGCTGTCTCTGAGAGGTGGCAGACGATTGGCTGATCCTCCGGTGCAGGTGAAAATAAACCTGTCTGGAAACCATCTGCACAGTGATGGGTGGAGACACTGCAGGGTGAGGTAAATACTGCAACCGACACCTGAGAGCTACAAACTGGAGCGTGAAGACCGTCTGCAGTAGCACAGGTGAGTTTTTTAATATGTTTAAAAAGAAAATTTCTAAATGTTTAAATCAACTTTAAATCCTTTATTTGCCTTTATTGTTTCCTTTCTTCCCTCTACTGTGATAGGTTTGTGGATCTAGTTATAACTTTCCATCCAAGTAAACATGTCCCTCTTCAAGAAAATCTTCAAAGATATCATCCGTGACAAAGACAAAGATGATGACACCGTCGTAGTGAGTATCAGACCACCTAGAAACAACTAGTCATGAGGAGAATACACCTGCTAATGGCCTACTGACAGCTGTCTGTAGCTCTGTCAGCCTTCAGCTCTGCACCTCACCGTTCTCTCCTCCATCCTCCCTGTCACTCTGCCATGTGATGAAACTGGAACAAATCAAAAATCATGTTTAAAACTGTAAATCGTCCACAGCTTTGAGTTTCTGGTTTCTGTTTTTTGTTACAGGTGAAGGGGAAGGTGAAACCGAAGTTTTATGGAACAGTCGCCCCGTATCCGAACTTCAACGCCAGCAGTGATGCGTCCACTCTTCAGAGCGCCATTGACTGTAAAGGTGCGTGTGCTCACTCATGTTATCTTGAGAAAGTTCTCACGCTTGTATGGCCGGGTCGTTCTTTGCAGGTGATATACAGTTTAAAGTTGAAGAACTCAGCAATAATTAAATGAATACTTCACTCTCAAATAATCATTTGTATATCAGTTACTCACCCCATGTTACTTTGAAGTAGTTAAGATAATTCATCTCTCATGCCTAAAGGACGTTCTTGATAATTGGAGTCATAGGGGCATTTAACAACTGCTAAACTATATCAAAACATCACACAACTGGTGCAGTTTAATCCAAGCCTCATTTATCAAGTCATTTGCTCAGTACTTTCTAAACAGACAGACATTTTCCAGGGAATGAAATAGCCAGACTCCACTGACAAAATCAGTAATTTTTCCCCGCTAAACATGGGAGCGGTTGGTCCAACGCATTCTCACTCTGACCTCCTCACATATCGCTACTTGGTCGTGGATTTTCCACATCAACATATGATGTGCAAAGTAGCCTGGGTGCGTTGGTTGTTGACGTTGTAGAACGCTGTGTCAACTTCAGCCTGTTACATGCATTGTGTCTTTTCAAAGTACACCTCTGTTTTCACAGGAAATTTACAGTTTGCATACAGTCTCTTTCAAAATGAATGTACTACATAAGTACAACACTGCAAATTGATGTTTTTTTTCCCTTCAGCAACAAATGCACATGCTTACGTTTAGACACACAAATTGGTTAGGTCTAGAAAAAAATAACAGGGTTTGGCTTTATATTCATACAGGAAGCAAATACTGGCCTCCTGGGTGAAAGTTGGTGATTGTTGGACTTGCTTTCCACCTACCCTACTTGGACTTTTCGCCCCGTTACTTACGTTTGTGTCCCACTGCATTTCCCCTGATGCCTACTGGCGCCCGGCCTTGTATGATGCTGACGTAAAAGGATGACTTTTTTCGTCAGTGTCTGACATGGAAGTCACTGCCCAAGCACCATCGTCCGATTGGCACCTGCTTGGTTGGTCTACTGCTGCCTCGATGACTTACGTTGTATTTGTGTGACTTTGTTTTTTAAAGGGTTAGTTTGGATTCACCAAAGTCACACAAGCAAACTGCCAATCAGGGCAGTTGTAGACCAGCAGCTCCTGTGTTCAGCAAGGCAAATTACTGTTTTTGTCAGTTGGAGTGATGAGTTTCGTCTTAATTTTAGCTCCCCGTTGGCCAGGATTGTCTGTTTGGGAAGTACTGAGCATATTACTGGATCAATGAGACTTGGATTAAACTGCATGAGTTTTGTGAGCATTTATGTTTTGTCATAGTTTTGCTGTTGTTAAACGTTGTTGCCCATGACGTCAGTTCATTAAGAATTTTTCTGAGTCTGTGGCTTCATTGTTCAACATGGAGGTATGTGAGAAACAGTTTTCTTCATGAAGTCAGCGTGACACAAGGTAAGAAATTTACATACAAATGGTCATTTGGAGGCTGAGGTGTTCCTTTAAAATATGGCTGATGTTTCCTCCATGAAAATATGGAAAAACCTGATTGAACGCCATTTTGATCTGCATGCCAAGTCAAGCTGCCCCTCTGGTTTTCATCATTTTAATGTACTTCGGAGTCATAGATCTTCTTTCAACACTGCACATTTCTGATCTAAAGGCTCTAAGCACTTTCAAGACAGTAGGCTAAACTACAACTTGCCTCTTACAGAAGTGGACGAGGACGTGATCGTTGCTGTCCTTGTGAAGAGATGCAACGAGCAGAGACAGAAGATCAAAGTGGTTTATGAGGCGTCCACTGGAAAGGTGAGTTTCTCATCATCATTTCTTATCAAGACAGAGTCGAGTACAGTCAGATGATTATAAATCAGCTACAAGGTGAACACAAGCCTGGAAAAATACTGAAGCATGAAATGTCCGACAATCCTCCCTCTGACCTCACTATGGAAAGTGCTTTGAGCTACGACAGATTTGCAACACAAATGAGCAACGAGTCATTAAATCCACATCTACTGCTTATTTTCTCATAGCAGCCCACTGGGTTTACATTGTGTAAGTTGTTTACCTGTTTTATAAATTCTCCATCCACATTATTTTTGCTTATTTCCACTTAAAACAAGACTTTTGAAACATTTTAAAGAAGAAATATAAACTCCTCAGTAAACTTTAAACAGCTCCAGCTGACATTACTGAGCCATTTTAACTTTACTTTATGACTCCTCTCTGTTTCTGCTACTGTTACATTATTTTATAGCATGTCATAGGTGAACATTTCATCTGTTGAGCCTGGAGCACAGGGCAATCTCCCTTACCCTTAACCCTGGGAGCTTTAGCAACTGAGCTGGCTAGGCACTCTTATTTGGGCAGCTGTACTCCCTCCGCCACAACTGGGAGACAATAGATGGAGTGTGTTAATATCAAAGGTCAAGTAGCCTGACCTTGAGGCCTCTTTTAGGCCTTCTGGTGACACAACTGTTACCTTAAGCGTAACTATCATCCATTTCCTTTACTGACCAAGGCTAAAGGCTGTAACACAACAGAATTCCTTCGCAATAGTATCCAAAAATTCCTTTAACAGGCTGGGTCATAACAGCTTGTGGCAGATAACATTAAAAAAAATACACACAGCGGTTTTATTTTTCTGCAGCAGTCATTTTGAAATGCTTGATTATGATCAGCAGTACCTCATCTTTTTGTGTGGCTGCTCTCTGTGTGTTACAGCGGCTGGAAGACGGTCTGAAGTCGGTTCTCAGGTCAGATTTAGAGGACATCTCTCTGGCTCTGCTCATGACGCCTGCTCAGTTTGACGCCTACCTGCTGAGGAAGGCCACAAAGGTAAATATCAGAGAAAATGATTCCCACATGTTACTCTTTATGTCACTGGTTTGTCCTGCCAGCAGGGCCTGTCCAAGGTATTTGATATTTTTTATGGCTCCACGCCGGCGGTAGGCAACATGTTTTCGGGTTGTTCGTTTATCCCATTCTTTTGAATGTAACACCTCAGGAGCATCTTCAGGGATTTCCTCAAAATTTGGCACAAACGTCCACTTGGACTCAAGGATGATCTAATAAGAATTTGGTGGCCAAAGGTCAAAGGTCAAGGTTATTGTGACCTCACAAAATATGTTTTTGGCCATAACTCAAGAATTCATTAGCTAATCATGACAAAATTTCACACAAATGTCTAATAGAGTGAGACAATGAAGTGATGACATTTTTTGACCAAGGTCAACTTCACCGTGACACCATAGAGTTCTGCAAAAACGCTTTCCTGGCCATTATCCAATGCCATAACTCAGGAACGGACAGGGATACTTAATTGGTGACACTCATCTTAGGGGTCAATCTAGAAACTGATTGCACGGATCTTTAGTGCTGCCGGGTTGAAGATGTGTGAAGCATCCATGGATTAAAATTTGTAGCTTCTTTGCAGCAACACCTATATTTAAAGCTTTGTTTACTGTCGTGGCTGCATATGACTCTAGACAGACATGGATGTCAACTGTAACTGCAACTTGACTGGTTCACAGAGGCATATAACCACGAGGCAGTAATTCTAGTTTTAATTTACATGTTTCTCTTCCATTCAGAGATTTTTATAGCTGGGTCCTCTTCTCTACATTAACAGAATCAAAGAAACTGTGGATTTTTAGCTGACAACCCGTTCTCACTCTGAAGTCATTGAAATCTGGCACTTGGACAGCATCAGTCACTTTAACGTTGGCATGGTACACGGCCAGTTCCCGCTTTAGTTTAATGCGCTAGGTGAGGGCCAAGGGGAAACACGGTGGGACAAGAGCGAAAGTAAGGTGCCAAAAGTCCAAGTAGAGTGGGTGGGAAAGGTGGTGGATGGGCCCACCAAACATCAACTTTCACATGGGAAAGCGGTGTTCGCGTCCAGTACAATTATAAAGCCAAACCCTGTTGTTTTTTCCTAAACCCAACCATGTGCGTTAGTTGTTGGCGTGAAAAAAAACACCAATTTGCAGTGTTGTACTGACGTAGTTTGTTTATTTTAAAAGAGACTGTGTGTGAAAGGTAAATTTCCTGTTAAAATGGGAGAGTATTTTTAAAGAAGAAGAACAAATGTTACCCTTTAATGTTTTAGATTTGGTCACTCCCTGCATTTGCTTTATTCCAACAGGGCTGGGGCACAAATGAAGATGTCCTGACGGAGATTCTGGCAACGAGAACAAACGAAGAGATTCGAGAGATCAAGAGAGTCTTCAAACAAGGTTTGACCTGATACAGTGCAGTTAGTCTGTTATTTATTTGCTGGTGAACATGCTGACTTCCTGAAAGGTCTTCACGTTTTACACAACATCTTAGGATGTTTACCAGACACTCTGTCGTGTCTCCGGTGCACACAGCAGCAGAACAACACTGAATTCCCAGACAGTCCAGCACTGTAATCACCTTGTAATGAGGACTGTAAACCTCTAAACAACAGCTCACTGCAGTCATACTGTGGTCCATTATCTTACTGTAAAGTCTGTTATGTTTGTTCCTCAGAGTACAAAACAGAGCTGGAGGACATTATCAAGGATGAGACCAGCTCTGATTTCACCACGGCTCTTCTGGCCATGTTGAAAGCAAACAAAGATGAGAAGACGGAAGTCAACACGGATCTGGCCGAAAGAGACGCAAAGGTAAAATAAAAAAATCTACGTATAAATGATAAGCCTGGCATCATTCAGTGTTTTTCTTAAAGGTATACTATGCAGGAATTATCAGGCACTACTTTGTAACAACCCGGCTCTTAGGCTGCAACAAGGACGGGAGATGAGACAAGTTAACAAAGAGTTAAACGAAGACCCTCTGCCTAGACGCACATCCTAACAGTCAGGAAAACAGACACACCTAGTGGAGTGGAGGGATCGTCACAACTTGTTAACACAACATTTAAACATGGGCCCTCCTTACACTGCTTGTATGTGCACTGCAAGCTACTATACTATTGTAGGAACTTTACATTTGTTGTAATGGGTAAAGCTAATATTTTAGCAGGCCCAGAACATCCCCAACACAGCAAGTCTCTGCAGATAATGCACTTCTAGTGGCTTATCAGTGATGATTGAGAGGGATTTTATGAATCTATACATTGTTTTGGTGAGAAAATCTTGCGTAGTATATTTTTAATATGTCAATGAATCCCTCAAAAACTTTTCTACTGAGGAAGCCCCAAGCCCACTGGTACCAAATGAACACAAAAATATTAAATTTGGGTCACAAGTTCATAGTTGAATTTGAACAAAAGGCTCAGTAATTTCCTTTAACAGCTGGGCACTGTAGTTTTTACCAAACAAGACTGAACAATGCATTTGTTGGGGACTATTTCCAGTGGTGGACTGATAATTAATAATAATAAATAATAAATTTGGAGCTCAAGTGGGTATTTACAGCAGCAGGATGATGTATGTGACACTGAGTCAAAAATAAACCACAGTGTGTGTGTTCATGGTAACGAAGGACAACACAACCGCCAGAATATTATACATTTCTGCAAACCATGGCTGCATCACGTATGTTATTATAGCAATGATTTGCTAAAACACAACCAGATTTGCTGCTTGTTGGTCTCAAGCAGTGGTCTGCATCTTGGCAGGCGTTTCACCCAGGTATCAGAGGACTGTAATTTATCTGTAGTTCCAATCCTGACCAGTTGCTGACAATAAGAAACATATAGAGTATTGTCAAAGTTATCCTTTGATGTACAAGTCTTCAATATAAACTGGTAATGACATGTTGTTATGTTCCTGTAGGTTCTGTTTGAAGCTGCTGAGCATCCCGATGGAATCAATGTTTCCACCTTCATCGACATCCTGACCACGCGCAGCGGCCCGCAGCTCTCTAGGAGTGAGTGCTTGAAATGTGTGAATGTTGTAGCTGTTAGGTTTGACTCATCAGAGCTGAATCAGCCAATCCTCCATTTCAAAGAAAAAACACACACAAACACACAACTGGAAAAACAGGTGGAACCACACTCTGCAGGTGCAGGTGCAGGAACACACCCAGCACTGTGGGAACAATACGGAGTAAAGTCAGCCTGATTATTGAAATATTTTTTGATTAAACTATATCTTCATCATACATGGAGTCGTCTGTGAGCTCATGTGAAGAAAAATTAAAAACAGCTGTACTCTGGATGACGTAATAGATTAGTAATAGATTCTTTTTAGATTTCTTAGATGTATGTGTCCAGAGAGGGTTTATTTAAGCACACATAGTCTTTCTTCTTTGTGATCAAATTTTTATCTTTTTAATACTGGTGAGTATAACAACAAATTATCAGCCTCTACATATATTTGTAATACTGGATGTATATTATGACATTAATCAGCTGCCCAACAAAGGACTGTTTTTAGTCCCTCCAGTCTTTAAAGTCCCCCTCTTCCCTACGATGGAACATGAGTACTACAATCCAAAAACAACCAGACTTAAAATAAAATAAAATAAAATAAAATAAAATAAAATAAAATAAAATAGAACAAAACAAAACAAAACAAAACAAAACAAAATAATAATAATACAAAAAACCTTAAAGTAAAGTAAAAATATAATGGATAAATAAAAAAATAATAAAATAAAATAAAATAAATTTTTATATGCCCTAGTATATAAAGTAAAAATATGATTGCTAAATACATGAATAAAAAAAATCTCTCAAATGATCCTAGACCTTCATTATTAATAATATAAGAAAGAAATGTAAGAAAAACTCCAAAATATGCTTAATGTGTGATGGCCATGTATTTTATTTAAGAATTGCAGGTACGTACCGTTACAGCCTCTTAGGTGTTTACAGTAATTGCAAAATTCCTCTTCGTATTTAAATACTTCAGCTCAGTGTTCATTTAGAGTGTAAATTCCGGCAGCTCGTGTCTTAAGAGCCTTTCAAACCAGCTGAGGCTGTTTTCTAAATTGCAAAAATGCTTGGGATAAATGCAGTAGTCGCATACCTCGACTACAAGAACTTTTCAGAGAGACATTTGCTCTCTGTCTGACAAGTTTAACCCATAAAAACCTGTTGTTTGTGTTTTTACCTGTCAGCGTTCCATCACTACGCTGCAACCAGTGACGTTAAGTTACCCAAAGCCCTGCAGTTGGAGCTGAGTGGAGACATTGAAGACTGTCTCATTGACATTGGTAAGGAGGGTTTCTTCATCTCTTTCATGATTTGATCAGATTTGGTTTACGTTTAGTGAATAAGTTCTCTTGTTAGGATTGGACTGAGTTTTTAGAACAAATTTTAAAGGCCCTGAAAATCAGCTTCTCACTGTGAGCAGTGGGGTCCTGCATATATTTGGTTATTTCACAAGAAAGATTTCAGCATTTGTGTTTCCCTCTGTGCTTTTCTCACTGGTTTTAAAGTGGCCAAATCAGTGCATGAATCAGCATTTATGAATATATGATAGCCTATATATAACAGTAGTGGGCTGTTGGCTAATGCTGCCAGGCCACTGTCAATCAAACCTGATCAAAGTGCACCCACACAGTCTTAATGACGCAGATTAGTTGAGCTACTTAGTGTTAATCCTCTAATAAATAATAACTCAGGATGTTTTTTCCAAACTGTAATCATGCACAATGCACATTTAAACAGTTTTCATGGACTTTAAACACGTATTTTGTCACAGCTAAGTGTCGACTACGGTGTTGCTTGACTGATGTTTATACGGAGGAGCTGTTAAGAAAAGTTCAGGCTGGGATGTTAATCCCTATGAGAGTCAACAATAGAAAGAGGTGTCAGACAGAATGAGCAACAATAACACGCTGAATTTCCACACTTAATTTAAGGGGAATCTACAGAAGGGTGGGTGGATCTGACAGACGTTGTCATGCTTAAGAAGCACAGCTGGACAGACGGATTTACCAAAAGGGCTGAACTCTCCAAAACATACATCAACATAGCTTTACTGTTAAGTCTCAGTCTTGCAACATGTGGTGTCCAGAGAGAAAACCGTGAGAGGAGGGCATCCATAAAGAACCAGAGCAAAGGTACTGCACTTTAAAGGGACAGTTCACCCCAAAATACAGCCGATATCTCCAGCACTTGGCAACTCACACCAAAACAAACTAATCTGAACAATAGCTCTACAGGTAAGAGGGAAATATGCATTTTTGATTTATGGGTGAACTGTCCCTTTAAATGCATACATAAGAAGTGAAGAGTGAGCGCACTACACAGATCCATTCCCAATATTCCTATCTATATCCTCCAGCATGTGGCGCATCATGACCTCACACCACATGAGATCAGGGTGCGTCTAAAACCTTGTCCGGATGACTTGTCATGAAAGCAAATAAGTGTGAGCTGTGACTGTGAGACACAGCAACATCTGGATGGTGCATATTTTCAGTAGGAATGTTTGTGTGTCTCTTTGATGTTTAGTGAAATGTGCCTGGAACACACCGGCTTTCTTCGCTGAGAAGCTCCATAAGGCGATGGAGGTGTGTTCTCTTTCTTACCATATGTCAGAGTGCACGTGTGTATATGTGTGTGTGTGTGAGACGGTACCACAGACCTTTCTGCTGAGTGAAGTTTTCCTTTTCTGTTTTGCTTATGTAATTTAGAATAATCTTCACCCACTAACATGGTTTAGATTGCTTGTAATCTTGCTAACAAATGCCATTTGCTTTTAGTTTTTGGGTAACTGCACTATTTTTCCTTCTCAGTCAGAGTCCCAGATGGCCATGGATGTTCTTAATTATCACATTTGAGTCTTTCTTTCAAATGCCTGCCTCGAAAATTTGTTTGAAATGGGACAAGAATTAACATGTCTGTCATAATTTGCTGCATGCGCATTAAAATAACATGCAAAAACTGACTTTACTGATCAGCATTGAGCTTGTAAATGGATCGTTGTTTTCCAGCTGACCCTCAAATGTCAGTATTTGGAGCTCTGGTCACTTAAAAATGGGCAGCCTCTGGAAAATACTGCGTAAAGATCCAGTGTGTAGGGTTTAGGGGGATATTTTGGCAGAAATTGTATTTTTTTAGCATGTTTTCTTTTGTGAATAATCACCAGAATTGTTGTGTTTTTGTTAGCTTAGAATGAGCTTCTACTGGGATTGCCATGTTGCACCGCCATGTTTCTGCAGTGTCACAGAACAGACAAACCAAACACTGGCTCTAGATAGGTCCGTGTAAGCTATGTGTCGGCCATCCTCTGCCATGGGAGCGCTGGAAAAACATTGATTTTTTTTTTTTTAATGTGAAACTGCTTTCAGTGTTTTTACCGGTTTAAAACACCAGGCCCATTTGTGTTGGAGAGGAAGAGACCTCTGCAGAGAATTTGGCTCCTGCTAAAACCCTCCTGAACATCAGAGGCTGTATTCACAAACACTCTCAGGGAGCTTCTAACTTAGACTAAAAACTTTTGGTAAGGAGTCCTAGCTTAGGAGTGATTTAGGAAAGTTCTCAGAGCAGCTCTGAACAAGGAAGGGACGTTTACTTTAGTGAGCAGGTGTGGTTGACCCCATTGTTAGGAATGATGTATTATTTTAACAGATGTGATTGGTTGTCAGAGACACACCTATTGTAAGCCTGCAGGATAAGAAACTCTTAAACCTCTTAAAAGTCCTCCTCCCTGCTCTAAATAGTTTTTCACTTTTGGAGCTGTTTTAAGGTCTAAGATGCTCTGTAAATAACTTTTGTCTTTACAAGGACCGAGTCTTAACTTTAAGGGGAAGTTCTAAGAAAATGTCACAACTCTAAGAACTTTCTTATAATTTCGTCACAAGGAGCAACTCTTGTGAATACGGCCCCTGGATTGTAAATTATCAGAGAAAAAAGGTGAGCACAGATTAGTAAGTGCTAAAACAAGGAAACAGCAAACAGCTGCCAAACAGCATCAGAGAATCATTGCTTTGTAACGTGAAACTTCTTTATTCAGTATTTTTACCGGTTTAATCACTGTGTCTGTTTGTTTTGGAGAGCGAGAGACCTCTGTGGATGATTTGACTTCTGGTAAAAACCTCCTGAACAAAAAACTTTTAAGGAAATTCTAACCGGGAGAAGTTTCAGCTGGTTGTAATCTGCAACTCTCTCCACTAGATGCCACTAATCCCCCTAACTCTTATACCCTTGACCTTAAACTGAAGTGATTGTTTGTACAGTCAATCAGATTTAGTATGTAGTAATGCTACATAACTATACCTTGACATTATACAAATATTGAATAAGAACACACAGTGTGTAGTAAACCTGCAGGGGGAGGTGATTTGCATGTTCAGCGATGACTCCTCTGCTCTGTTCTCACAGGGCTACGGCACATGTGAGGACACACTCATCAGGGTGCTGGTGAGCCGCTCTGAGGTCGACCTGAAGAAGATTGTGCAGGAGTACAGGGCCATGTATGGCATCAGCCTGCAGGAGCAGATACTGGTAAAATGATGGATTTGAATTTTCCTGAATGGCTGCCTTCATGTTCTGTTTTCAGTCATTCAGTACAGAAACAAAAGACTTGTAGTATCTGAGTGTTTCAGCTGAACACATCTTTGTCTCTGTTCCACAGAGGGACACTAAGGGACATTATGAGACCATCCTGCTGGGACTGTGTGGACCTCACTGAAAACCACTTCACTGGAAATGGAGACCAGCCCGTCCATCAGATGTTACTGAAATCTCCCATCTATCAAAAATGATTACGGGCGACGCATCTAATCTGTTTTATCTTTTTGATGTAATCCCACCATGAATAAAAACCATATGATACATAATCACATCCTTCCTGTCCGTTGTTTGAGGTCTCTCTTTTTGCTTTCATCTGTTTTCAGTCTTTTTATTTTTAACAATGAATCCTCTGTAGTTCACAACATGGTTCATGGTTCACTTTTAAACTATGTTTGATAAAGATGTGAAGGAGATGAATGAAGAGGAAGTTGGAGCAGGAGGAAAAAAGGGAAGTTTGGATTGAAAATCTCAAATAAGCAGGAAATTGATTTAATTTGAAATAAATGCAACAACATATCTCATGATCCTCTGACACAAAACCTGTGTCAAAGTTTGATGGAGGCTGTTTGAATGCCAACCAAAGAAATTGGTCTTTTATTTTTGTGTAAATAAGATATGATAAGGCAAACATGATACGGTCCAATACAGTATTGGTTAGTTTGGAAGTCCATTTCATGCATTTCAAGTTGTATATATCAAGTTTCGAATGATTAACATTAAAATAGTCGCAGTAAAACAGCTCAGTCAAAATTGTGAGACACTAAACCTACATTTTGAGTCTGAATTATGCAATAATACGGTAAGTTCACATTTGGACTTTAAGTTCTGTCATAACCATGAAATACTAGTGGTGGAAGAAATACTTGGACCTTTTACTGAAGTTGAATTAGAGCTACTGCAGTGCAGAAATACTCTGTTACAAGTAAAAGTCCTGCATTCAATTATGTAAGTGAGTAAAATGCAAAAACATACACATCAAAATATACTTTAAGTAAAAATATATACTTACCGTTTTCATCACTTTAATGTTGCAGCTGGTAAAGGTGAAGCTCATTTGTTAGGCAGCTTATACAATACTAATACACCATAATTTATTACTTTTTTGTATTAATTATCAGAATCTGTAAAGTAACTAAAGCTATTAAATAAATGTAGAGGAGTAAAAATAAAATTTTTGCCTCTAAGATGGAGAAGAGTATAAGTATAAAGTACCAGAAAATGGAAATATTCAAGTATGGTATACTTCAAAATTGTTATTAAGCACATTACTTGAGTAAATGTACTTAGTTACTTTCAACCATTGTGAAATACCAAGTTTAAATGTTGGAAATGAGAGATTCAGTTATTTAAAAAAAAAAAAAAAAAAAAAAAAAGATAGAAAAATTTGAGTCACATTTTATTGAGATAGTCAAACTATTAGAGAGAAGGTAATTTTAAAGTCAGAATCAGGGCTTTAATGTATCATCATAACTTGGACTTTGTATGTAATTTTCACTGAGTGATTTTGATTTTATTTTTGTCATTCCTAACACATCATGTATTAATGTTTACTGGTGTAAATCAGCTTGATGATATTTTGATTAAAATGAATAAACAAATAAAAACGAGGAAAATACAAATTTAATGAAAGCTTGTGTAACAGAATTCAGCCTGCAAGTGGGCCAGCCTTTAGAGATTGTTTTACAATTAAAACAATAAAGTAAAACACAAATGTGTAGCGTTTTTTTAAAAAAAATAATTTTGTGCATAATGTACACACAAAACTGCACATACAGAGAAAAAAATGAAGGAAAAGATTAAATAATAATAATGATGATAATAAATATTAATAATAATAAATAAAAGTAATACAAATCCAGAATAATGTATCATGGGTTCATATAAAATCAATCAAACACACAGAATTAGTTTTAATTGCCTCCTTTTTTTTTTTTTTTTTTTTAACTTATTATGGTGCCATATGAGATTTTTAATAGAAAAGTCCAAAATCATCTCTTCTTGTAGATGTACTATTGTCACGAGAATAAAATTAACTGGCCACAAAATGTATATTTTTTGCACTTCATTGCTTAAAAAATATCTTTAATAATTTAACTACCCAGTCATTTTATTTATATAATGTTTAATATCCATCCAAAATATTTTCATAGCCTGTACATACAGTTGTTTCTTCTTCTACTTCACATAAAGTACAAAAATATTCAACATGAATTTAAAATCTCTCCAGTGTCTTATTTTGCTGCATATATTTAAAGTAATTTTCACCAGTGACGTCATCACCGGCGCAGAAACCTGAACTGCGCTGGAGCAGCGTTCACGAACACACACACGTGACGTGGACTATTTACCGTGTCCGGAAGTGCCGTGGCTTTTTTTGTGTCCAGCTTGGCTGAGTTATCCTCACATTCCGGACTGTAGCTGCGATTGTGACGAGCTCAACATATGAATCGATAATTATTTAGCTCTCACGAGGCGACCGCATGTATCTGTGTGACGCGGAGGCAGCACAGCGGACGTGTCGCGGGTAGAAAGTTTGTAAATCTAAGTGAAGTGACATGCCGGATGGCTAACGTTAGCTAGCATGCTAACAGGCTGAGGAAGCTGCCAGCTGACTGTAGGTTTATTCCTGTGTACTGAGCATTTTACAGATTTAATTTAAACGGAAGAATGAATAGGAGCCAGCAGGAGCCTGCTCAGACTCTTCACCGGACTGCGGTTTAATTTTAATATTGAGGTTACAGTGATGTTCAGGATACTGGGGACATAAATACTGGAACTGGTCGCGACTGGGTGACAGAAGATGGAAGATAAATACAGTAGCAACGTACTGTCAGGGGGGAAACTGGGGATGGTGGAAGTGCCCAACTCTAGGTAAGTGTCTGATATTAATCTGAGCTTAATCTCATCCAGCTGGTGTGAGCTATTGTTTATATTACCTTGACATTAAATCAGTCAAGCCAGGTGTGTCCAAACTACACTAGTATTCAAGTACACTCAATTTACAATAATATAAACAGAGAATCAACCAAATCCTCACATTTGAAGAAGCAGAAACAAGCAAGTATTTCCCCATTTTTTGCTTGATGAATAACCTTAATGGTCAGTTAATAATTAAAATTGTAAATGATTGATTTCTTTGTCAACCTATCAGTCAGTTGGCTGATTGTGTCACCACTTATTTGGAATACTGGTGCAAAAAATAGGTCAAAAGCTCATTACGTGTGCATAATGTTTAATAGATTTAGATATTAGGTTTTTATGTTTAATGGAAGTATATCTATAAACTCTGAAAAAGACAGAAGGAAAGGATTCTGCGTCCGGCTGTATTTTGTTTTTCAGTACAGTAGATAATCAAATGTACGCGGTATGATAAATGTCAGTTGTCATATCAAGGTATACCATAGTAGTGTTAGACACAAATAGTTACAGCCAATAACACAATAAAAACATAAAAGATACACAGCAACATGTAGAAATATTAGAGCACCTGTGCACAATGACAAGACCCAAGCGACTCATTCATCCTTGTACTTATGAGAGCTTTAAAATCAGGCAGGGAGACCAACTCTTTTCAAAGATTTATTCCAAGTGAGAGGAGCAGAGCACATAAAAGCTTTCTCTCCCAGCTCAGGCCGCGCACAAGGAACAGACGGCAAAACTAAGTCTTCAGATCTCAGACTGCAGCTACAGTCATCGCTGTTCAATCAAAGTACAAATGTATAAAGGGAGTTTATTCAGCGTGGCTTTATAAATGAACAAATAATAGCGACTGAGCCTACGACAGGTCAAAGATGGCCAACCAGCCCTGGAACTGCCCTGTTCTTCCAACTACAAAA
Organism: Epinephelus cyanopodus; assembly: GCA_026686955.1. Lineage (NCBI taxonomy): Eukaryota > Metazoa > Chordata > Actinopteri > Perciformes > Serranidae > Epinephelus > Epinephelus cyanopodus. The sequence continues at coordinate 27,399,479 of CM048932.1, read as the reverse complement.
GCTGTTTGTTTGCCACATGATTTCAGTCAACACACTGTCTCTGTTCAGCCCATCTGTGTGTCTATCAGCTGTGGCAACAAGTGTCATGGGGTCCTCCAGCAACAAGGGCACTTACTCTCTGTCTATTCATTATTCTATGGGCCGTAAGTATTTAAACCCAACAAGACATACATGCCACAATGACATCTGTCACCAACACCTCAGCTGATAAGTTCGTTTGTTTTTTTTGTTTGTTTGTTTTTTTACACTAATACCTGGTAAAATGTCAAGAAGGTGTGAAAAATTTATATCACTTTAACCTAAACAGTGTTGTCAAAAATATAAATTTATCAATACATATCAATTCTGAATATATAAAATGGTTTCAATGTTCATTTTCAGCAGTGTTGATACACCAATATCAGCTGTGCTTTCTTGCGCTCTCTTGTTGTTACTGTTTACGACAGTCATTCTACTGTTCGCTGCTACTAACCAAAATAAATCATATAAATTTCAGTATCATGACAATGACACAATACCGTGTACCGCTGCAGCCCTAAATAGGATGTTGTTTTTCTGTATCACTCATCTCCAGCACTTATATATTTTTCTTTGTCCTTTTCAGGTTAACCAGATACATAGTTTTACTGGTTATCACGAAGGTCCTCAAGGCTCTTGGGATCTTTGAATCTTACGATATCCTGAAGGTTGTTCACATCGTCCAGTTCATCTTTATACTAAAATTAGGGTAAGAGCTCTTTCGCGGTTTATGTTTTGCTTAGGCTTCATTTAAGCCATTGTATTCAACTTGTACTTGTTTATTTGTAGTATTATTATTATTATTTCTGTATGTTTGTATTTATGGACGGTGAACACATGCTGACAGTGATCTCTCTCCTTTCTCAGGAGTGCCGTCATTCTGCTTTTCTTTCAAAAGCCTTTCTCCTCTGGCAAAGTCATCTCAAAACGACAGGTTTGTAGGATTTCTTCCACTTCTGTTTGTGCGTGATCCAGCTCTTGCTTTATTCTTGGCTCAAAAGTTTCTCCGCCATTTCTCCTTCATTCGACTTAACAGTAGGGACACACAATGTTTGTTAGATCTTTTACCCACCTGTGAGGGCTAATCTGTTGTCTGTAGTGTTTTAAGTTATTTTGATGTTGAGCTTTGTGGTAGGAAGATATATTTTTTCATGACAGACACAGTATCAGTGCCCCTGTAAAGCCATGGTGTCGACCTGCCATAATGATTAAACTGTCTTCTTGTTCAACCTGTTTTCTTTACAGTGGATAAAGTTACTAAAGCATGCTGTTTTCAGCTGCGTCATATCCCTCCTGGGCTTCTTTGGTCTAACTCTCTGTGGACCTCTGAGGTAAAATGTCACAATAACTGAGTGCGTTTTTCAAAGTAGTTAAATATAACAGTGCTGTGTGCATGCATATGAGCATATTTGTACGGTTTTTACTGAGTGTGTTTATGTCTCTGTGTCTTTGCGCTCATGCACAGGGTATGATTAAAACCTGGCTCGTGTCTTTTTACAGGACGTTGTTGCTTTTTGAGCACAGTGATGTGGTGGTCATTGCTTTCCTCGGCGTCCTGTTCACAAGCTCAGGAGGGGGGCCGTCCAAGGTAGGGGGCCACGAATTCACAAAACTGAAACTTATTTTTATGAAAAAAAAAAAAAAAGCAATACAGTGCAGGGAGAGGCAAAAAAACCAGAGGGCTTATTTTTGCCGATGCACAGCCCTGGTGTCAGCTCTGTTTTGGTTCTATTTAAAGGAACATTTCACCCAAAAACACTACAAAACAGATTGTTGGTTGCAGCTCATGCCAGTAAAATGTACTCAATAACATTTGGTCAAGGTCATTTTGACACTTTTAGACTGTGTATACTGCCTCAGATTATCAGTGTGGTAGATATATGTAATATGCATTTCTGTTTGTCTGTCTGAATGTGCGCAGACCAGAGGCGCTGCTCTCTTCATCATCGCTGTGATCTGCCTCCTCCTCTTTGACAACGACGATCTCATGGCGAAGATGGCGGAGCACCGTATCCTTTGCTCCTTTTAAAGGGTGTTTTTTTCCCCCCACTGTTACTGACCTGATCTGTTTGTGTTCATCATGTTCCTCTGTTTGTATCATGTTTGCCTTGACTCGTCTTCTAACCAGCTGAGGGACATCATGACAGCGCGCTCACTCATTTCCTCTACACAGCCATCGCATTCTTAGGGGTTGCAGATCACAAAGTGAGCAAAGCGCACAGAATTTTATGTTTATGGCTTTCTACAGAAGCATAATTTGATGTTTGCTTTGCTTTCTACATTCATTTCCTCACTCTTGTGTCACCGTCAGGGAGGTGTTGTGCTGCTGGTGGCCTCCCTGTGTCTGAAGGTGGCTTTCCACACGGCCTCCAGGAAACTGTCAGTGGAAATCGGTGGTGCGAAACGCCTCTATGCTCTTGACAACCTGGTCTCTGCTATGGTGCTGCTGCCCTGGGTCATAGTGCTCTCAGCAACCACAGAAGTAAGTGCACAGACCATGTGACAGAATAAGAAATGTGTGAAGTCTGTTTTGTCCTTTTGGAGTAGAGTGTAGAATCATAAAGCTCAAAAGTTCTGCAGAATTACACAAAATAAGTTAGAAAATTACAGAGACGTAGTGAGCTGTTCTCATTCTCATTTAATTTTACTTACTTTGTAACCAACAAAATGACCAAACTAGAGGTGCTGTTTTAATGATAAGTCAGGAGAGTGGCTGCCTCAGTCATTTCATCCTTAATTTTCCCTGCTGATGCCAGTCTCTCTCTTGGTCTGTCCAACACTTTGATCCACAACAAGACATTTACTGGCTAGCTTGCTATAAAGTTTTGTGTCGATAGACTCATTTTTGTCTTTCGTAGGGGTCACGGGGGATGTTGAGGGGAAGATAGCAGGCCAGTATATGCCACACAAAAGTGGTAGACATAATCTGAAAGCTGGGAACCTGGTATAAAACAGTTCACAGGATTCATACTAAAAATGTTCGAACAAACAAAAGCCAAAAATGGTGTCTACCAAAAATTTTAAACAATGTCTGCAGTCAGGCTTCCACCTTACCATCTGCGGCACCAATTTCCTGTCTCCAAAATGTTCGGAAGCATGGCAAAGCAAAGTTTCCCCCATCAAGTCTGTTTTTATATGTCACAGCTTTTGCGTGGGAAGTGGCAGACGTAAATATGTATAAACATTATGTTTTGGTTTGGCACCTATTCAGACATTTAAAGTTTGGAGTATAAAAAGGGTTTGAACATTTATGATTACAGTATATGATGTCTATTCACATGCCCGATTATATCACCATTATGCACAAATTTGGTACGAAATTTAAGCTTTTTTGGCCATTTGAGGATGAATAGAAAGGATTAACACATTAAGACACTGAGACTTTGAGGAGCACCTCAAAAAATCCATGCAGTGATTTGGTATCAAAAATTACAGAGACTTGCAAATTTTTGTAAGACTAGCATTTTTGGCCAAACACTTTTTTCTGGAAACTACTCAGAAACCATCTGTACCTATGAAAACTAAACATCTTCTGAATGCTCGAGGTCTTTAGTTTGTGGTAGTAAATTTTCATGAGGCTGTGATTATCTTCGAGGCCACAACAGGTCATTTTATACGGCGATGTCCATTTAAAAAATGGTCACACTAGAACGAAATGGCTTCTATGGGGCTAACATCATCACACATGATTGAAATTCGGCTCACTGATTCCACAAGTCTTAGCTTTCCAGTCATACCCAGTTTATGCAGTTCCAACACTGTTTATAGGCCCCAGTCTGCAAAAATATTCCAATGCAATAGGCAAAAATAACACATCTGCACTGCATGCAAAAAACTTGAGGGCTTTTGCCCAAAATTATACAGGACTACCATAAATTGGGCATGTCTGTAAATGGGAGACTGGTGGGTACCCATGGAAGTCACTTTCATTCAGATATCTTGAGGTGGGAGCTCAAGGGACCCCTGTGAAAATGGCCATGCTACTTTTTCCCTCTGCAAAATTAAGCCTCACTTTGGAGTGTAACACCCTTTAACCAAAAATAAAAAAACCTTGGAAAGACAGTAATGTTGGTCGAAGATGCCGACTTCCTAAGGGGAATGGAAGAGGTTAATTGAAACTATGTCTGTTTATGCTCAGTCCCTTGGGTGATTTATTTGACCTCTGCATTGACTGTTTTTTGTCTCCCCACCAGAGTAAAGTAGAGTCGTGGTCGGCCCTCATCCTGCCGTTCGGGATGATCATCTTCTCCGTGATGATCCTGGAATTTTACGTCGAGGCCATCTGCAACACAAAGATGGAGACGCAAAGGTGCGCCCGCTACGGCGCCATCGCTCTCTTCCTCAGCGCCCTGCTGCTGGCCAACTTCTGGACTCACCCGCTGACTGACCAGCTGCGCTCCATGAGCAAACCGCCCCAGCAGGTCAGCACGGAGCATGTGCTCTCTGGGGGAGTGCTGGTCAGCGCCATCTTCTTCATCATGTGTAAGTAACGGCTGTGGGAGTCAGCAGGATGGGTTTGCTGATGATAGAGCTGAGTTGAAACTGTGGTAATGCTGTAGTTCTGTCGTCATTTTCAAATTAAATAAGTTCCTGGTGTTTTCTGTCCATATTCTCAAATTAAAATGTGGATTTATTCTCACTACTTTCCGTCCTTCCTCTCTGCAGCATCCAGTATCCTCTCGTCTCCGTCAAAGAAAGGTCAGAAGGGCACCTTGGTGGGTTACTCACCTGAAGGGACCCCTCTGTACAACTTCATGGGTGACGCCCTGCAGCACACGTCGCAGTCCCTCCCACGGTTCATCAAAGATTCTCTGAAACAAATCCTGGAGGAGTACGACTCCAGACAGATCTTCTACTTCCTGTGTCTCAACCTGGTATGTACAGTATCGGGAAGAGAAAACTCACAACTGACCATCAGGTGAAAGATCAAAGATATAATTTGGGTGGGCAGTTTACTGAAACACAGCACATGTTTTTGGAGATACAGTTCAGCATATGGGAAAAATTACAATAGGTTGCAAAACGTGGGGCGCTCCGCACTGCTTTTTTAAAACATTAAATGACACTAGTGGGAAAAAACGAATGCTTGCTGCGCTTTTTTTTTATTGTTGCCAGGCAACCACGGACTCACCTCCTCATTCTGACCCTCCCCTGTAATCAGTCTATTTTAGTTACTTCACAGTAATTAGTAGCTAGTTCCTCAGCTGTTCAGGCAGAGGGTACTTGCTGTACACCAGCAGCAAGCTAAAATTATTGTTTTTGTCAATGGAGTCTGGTGGCTTTGACAAGAGCATAGATGGGGAACAGAAGCCGGTTACTTCCCAGTCAGAAATGACTGTCTGAAGGAAAGGTAGTGGTTAAAATATGTTTTGCTGGTGCCCCTGTTAACACGAGGACATTGCTGAGCTTCTGTGGCAGTACTTGTGTCTGCTTCTCTAAACTCTGCCCTTAAGAAACTGGATTTTTCAGTTTATAGAGTCTGTTAAATTCAACTATCCAGCTATTGCATCCACAAAATGCTCCTGCTCTCCTACAACTTCTTAGTGACAGTTGTGTTTGAAAAGGATATTTCCAACTCAAAGCAACCTTGAGTCAGGGCAGTAGTAACAGAGAACACTGGTGATATGTACTTAGTTATCAGGGGTTTTATTGACCTTTAAAGGGCTTTACATTCTATAGTTATGTACAACGTGCAAATGATGGACATGTAAAAGTTGATATTTCTAATATTTTGTAACTCTACATATTTAAATTTGACTGTTTCTTACAAAAAAATGTAAAATTTTACTAAAAGAAGAGAGTGCAGAGCTGTCTTTGGGACATAGGGACGTCAAATTTCTCAGAGATATAACTGGACCTGTTAGATAGTTAAATCATTCAAACTTATTTTCAGCTTAGAAGTTAAATTTTAGTTTGTTTCAGAAAATATTCCTGACTTTAACTTATTCAAACTCTTGTGTAGAGTTGGATTTTACCTCAAATTCTGTTTTATTTTGAATTAACGTAAGGCTCTGCATGTTTCAGGCTTTCACCTTTGTGGAGCTGTTCTACGGCGTCTGGACCAACAGTCTGGGACTGATCTCTGACGGCTTCCACATGCTCTTTGACTGCTCCGCTTTAGTCCTTGGCTTGTTTGCTGCCCTCATGACTCGCTGGAAAGCAACCAGGATCTTCTCCTATGGGTAAAGAACATGTGGACAAGCTGTTAGGAGATAATGGAAAAATGTAAAGCCTTTAAATCTGAGCTGGATGTTTAACAATCAACTCCTGTTTTTTTTCCAGGTATGGTCGTGTGGAGATACTTTCTGGATTCATCAATGGCCTGTTCCTGATGGTCATCGCTTTCTTTGTCTTTGTGGAGTCAGTCACACGAGTGTTGGATCCTCCTAATATAAACACAGACATGCTGACTGTGAGTAAACTGCGTCTGTCACTTCATGTAAATTCTTGTGACTGAATGTCCTGATTTAAGTTAAGTATCTGCTAATATAAAGTCTTCCTCAGATATGTAGATTTTCCTACATGCACACTGAACATGTGAAATATTATTTCAGTTTAGAATTGAGTGTTACTGTCAGTGTAAAAGCTTTGAATTGAGAACAAATTACATGCATCATTCACTCTTAAATCCAACTCCATTTTTGCGTCTCAAGTTACTAATCAGTGTGTAAACTGACCAGCGCACAGGAGATTAAGTTGCCCCCAGAGGCTAAATCGTCGTCAGACTGAAAGCTGATTGGTTCTGAGATTGATGTTAGGGAACATCTGTGTGCCATCAGTTCTTAATGGTCTTTCATCGAGTCACTGGACATCGTCAGTCTGATCTCTGAACTGTTTTTGTCCCCTGCAGCCGGTGTCTGTCGGAGGCTTACTGGTCAACCTGGTGGGTATCTGCGCTTTCAGTCACGCTCACTCCCACGGCGGCAAAAGCTGCTCCTCACACGACCACGGTCACTCTCACCACGGCCACTCCCACAGCGAGCACAGCCACGGAGGCCACGGCCACTCTCATGGAGGGCACGGGCACGGTGGACACGGTCATGGCGGGCACAGCGGACACGGGCACGGCGGACACGGGCACTCCCACGGCTCAGGGGGCGGAGGCATGAACGCTAACATGAGAGGTGTGTGTTCTGTTGATACACTTAAAAAAAAAGACTTTGTGGAATGAAAGCTGTAGCCAGATAAAATCCACATGTTCTGTCTTCCAGGTGTTTTCCTCCATGTCTTGGCAGACACGTTGGGCAGCGTCGGCGTGATCATCTCCACCATCCTCATCCGTCAGTTCGGCTGGTTGATCGCCGACCCTATTTGCTCGCTCTTCATTGCTACGCTCATTTTTCTCAGCGTCATCCCTCTGCTTAAGGACGCCTGCGAGGTTCTGCTCCTACGAATTCCTCCAGAAAATGAGAAGGACCTGAACAGCGCTTTGGAGAAGGTGAGGAGTCAGACACAATGAAGTCACTGCAGTTGATGTTGTCATTTGCTAGAGTGCAGAGATTTTTGACCCAGGGAAGTACAGTGTCGAGCGTGAAGTAGTTAAGATTAGCGGTTCTTGGGAAACAAGATGTCCCTTTTTCTTGAACAAATGATGATCTATTAAAATGTAGTACCCACATCAAGATTCAAGAAGGTTCTCAAGCATTATCTTTTTCCTTAGCAACAGTAAAACATTTCTACACCATCAGCAGAAGCTGGAAAAGCTTTCGTGGTGTTAAGTTTTCTGAGTGTTATTTCAGATCGAGAAGATTGAAGGAGTGCTGTCGTACAGAGACCCTCACTTCTGGAGGCATTCAGCCAACATGATCGCAGGGACCATCCACCTCCAGATCATGCCAGATGTGGTGGAGCAGAGGATCATACAGCAGGTCTGTACAAACAGTAGAGTCAAGAGTCAGGCCCCTTGCTCTGACATCTCTCCATTTAATGCATGTATAGGTCTTGTTTGTGCATGTGTGTGTATTTCAGGCAGGTGTGTATATGACAACAGAGTGAAAAATTGAATTTCCCCTTGAGGATTAAAAAGGTATACCTTCTTCTTCTTCTTCTTTGTAGGTGACGGCCATTTTGAAAGACGCAGGGGTGAACAATCTGTCGATCCAGGTGGAGAAGGAGGCTTACTTCCAGCACATGTCTGGACTCAGCACAGGATTTCAGGAAGTTCTGGCAATGACGCAGCAGATGGAGACCATGAAATACCTTAAAGACGGGACGTGTATCATGTAACGACCATCTGCTGGACCAAATGAAACTTTCCTTACCCTTTTTCATTGAAATGTACAGTATATGTATGTATGTGGTTAAAATAAATCTGAATATATTGGTTTTATTTTCGTGTCCACTGCGTTTTGTATTTGTGTGCAGAAAAAATACTGCTCCAAGCATTCAATATTTAACAGACTTACTTGTACCAACAAAGAAAATGCCTTTAGATTGCCGTGATACTTAAAAACTAAAAACTCATTGCACTGAGAAAAACATTTAAATACAAGTCCAATGAAATGGGTTGACGGCATGTTCATAGCAATAACTGTACAACACATTAATAGGAGATGTAAAAAGACAACGTACATCCAGTTAATATGTCACTAATAAAGTCATAAAGTGTATTTTTAAGAAGTGGTCTTCATGTGTGAGGATGCAAATCTGCAGCTTAAAGTAAAGGCAGTGTGGATATGTGCACTGTCATGGAAAAACTTTGAGGTACTGACATTAGCAACCAAAAGGCAGCACTGTCACACTAAAAGTCAAGGCCTGCTTTACCAACTAATCAGTGTCATACTTACCATAATCAGCCCTTCTGTGTCTGACTGCTTGTCTAATAGTTCAAAAGAAATGCATTTTACTTTCTAAGGCACAGCTCTAATCCGTGGGGATTGTAGCTGTCACCTCCCACCCTGCAGGCCTAAAATTACCTGGATCCAGTAACTGCAGCTCACTGCTGCTGACCAAATCCAGCTTTTAGTGGTTCAAGCCTGAAGGGCTGAAACCCTGTCGCTTTTGTGCATATTTGGTTTTCCTAATCTTCTACATAAGTGTTATTGCAAATTCCTGTCAGGTGGTGCAGAGTGGACACACAGAATTTTTGACAATGATTAGAAGTTGTGCGCAAATGCACAAAAAATATGGAGGTGCTATAATGCTGCTGGAGATGCCCACATAAAAACCTGAAACATACCCTGAAAATGTTGTTCAAATCGGCCACTAGGAGGCGCTACAAATGGAAAAAGAAAGAAAAAATCAGACTACAAATCAGAAAGTGATTGTCTAATCAGTTCAGAACTCACAGGATGTTTCATAACATCATTGAACTATCTGTGTAAAATAATTTTAAAATTGCTCAATAGGGGGCGCCACTAGTTCCTAACATGCATGGGCCTGGCACAGTTTGTCCATTAAACAATGAGGGTTTGTCCAAATGTCACCAAAATCTGCGGCTGATTTTAAATTCAGCTGTTAAAACATGTTTTTGAAACTGACCAATAGGGGGCGAAGGTGTTGCCAAAAAAGTGCGTAACCCAACTTAGGTTTGATTGTAAATGAACGAGCGTCTGTCTGATTGTCGTAAAACCTGTTCGAAATTTTTAATGCAGGTGTCAGAAACGGTCAAAGGTCTCGACCCTCCGACACTTTTAACTTTTAAAGATCTGTGTAAGCTTGAACACTATTATCACAGCTTGCAGCTCTATTTATTTTTCTTTTTTTTCCCTACTAATAATAATTTTAATTGTCTTGTGTTTGTGAACAAAGAAAAGAAAACCAGAAATACCGTTGAATAACCTTCTTGTTTTATTTAAGCAATGAGCATTAATCTAATGCATATAAATGTGAAGAAAAACACAGTTAAACACACTCTCTGCTACTACAGTGAAGAGAGAAATGCTGACTATGACACAACTGATATGTGTTGCTCCATGAAAACAGAACTACGTGAAAAGTTTCCTTTTACCCACAATCCTGCATGTTTAGATTGACACGCAGGAGTCAGGAGTCTGTAATGTGCAAATATAAACAGGGGTTCATGCATCCTACGCAGCTGATTTCCTCCGGCCTTCTACTCGATCTCATTGGAGGTTAGTACGGGGGCCTTGATCTCCATCGCTGCAGGGGAATCAGAGAGAAATCAGAGAGCTGCTACAAACCTCAAGATAATTTACTGTGCGTGTTTTTCTTTGATAGTTAATCTTTAGCTGTGTGATCAACAAGTATCTTAAAGATCACCTGGGCAAGGTCCGCCTTCCAAGATAATGTCATCAATGGCGATATCACTCCTTACTGATGTGCCCCTGGTCGCTTCAAACACAATCTGGGAAAGATTAAAGAGAATAAAAGTATTATCAGCAAAATGTGCTTAAAGGGTAACTTTGTATTTTTGAACAATCTTCTAAATTGGTCCAATTTTAGGTGAGCCAGTCGTGAAGAAACAACCTGCAATGTGCTGCAAAGTTATTAGGCAATTGTACACCATCATTGTACATCCACTAAAAATGTTTGGTTTTGCCACTGACATGCTCAGATTGTTTTTTTTTAAGTGGCACCATTACAGAAATGATCCTAAAGAAGTAGACCTTTTCGTTTAAGAGTGAGATTCTTTTTGTTCAACCAGAAACAGCCCTGAACTCATGATTGCCAAACCCACCAGACTCAATTTAAATAAACATTTAAATCGTAAAACACACGTCATTTAAAGTCATCAGAAACAAAGTAAAACTTGCAAATAACATTTTGGTGTGTCTAACTACCGTTCCATCAATCACTCACTCTGGTTTGGCTGAAATAAACCCCTAATCTATGCAGTTAGATGTGAAAATATGCCGTCTCTACACACACTAAAAATTACAGTTTAATGGAGTCTGGTGGGTTTGGCGATAACGATTTCGGGGCTGTTTCTGGTTAAACAAAAAGTTCTGTCTCTGTAGGGATCCTTTCCATAATGTTGTCAGACACTTGTAATAACAATCGAGCCTGTCAGTGGCAAAAACAAACACTTTTAATTTTTAAATTATCGGTGCACAAATACCTGAGTGGTTAGATTACCGCGGCGCTCGCCTCAACACAGAAACATGGGTCCAGGTTGAAAAATACCAATGTTACCTTCTCAGTACGTGTACCAATACCACAATGTCATTACACATTAAGGGTGTGCAATTAAAATCTTATTTAAATTAAACCACATAAGTATTATGAGCAAAAAGTACTTGTTCTGCAGAAACATGGTCCCTGTGACTCATATAATACATTAGATTATTAACACTGACGCATCAGCGTATAAATAGTGTTTTACTGTTGTAGCTGCTCGAGATCTAGTTTGAACTACTTTACATACAGTGAGGCAGTTTGGTCCAGCTCCCTTCAAAGGGTCAACACATACATTTTTGAGGTCATGAGATGATTGATGGGAGAGGTAAGTAGAAAAAAACTGTTCCACTGCAACTCTGTATTGATTTAGATTTTTCTTAAATCTCTTTCTGAGATGTAGTGGAGTGGAACAGTAAAGTAGCATTAAACTAAGTTACTCAAGTCAAATACAAGTACCTCAAATTGTACTTAAGTTAAGTGCTTCAGTAAATGTATGTATTTCTTTCCAACACTGGCTAAAGGGTCTGATATGACCACAACTTTTCTTACAATATTTTTTTGTGGTTATGGGATTGAAATAGTGATTGTAAATGAATCAGTGAGCTAATTAACAAAAATAATCAACAATTTTAATTTTAATCAATCAATCGTGAAGTCGTGTCAGGCAAAACATATAGAGCATTCTTTGTTTACAGCTTTATAAATGTGACGATTTGCTTTGTGTTGTTTTATATGATTGTAAATAACATAGATGTGGGTTTTGGACTGTTAATGTTTTGGCTCTGGGATCTTGTGATAGAAGTTTTTCCACAATTTTCTGATGTTTTATAGACCCAACAGAATAAATAAAAATGGTCATACACTAATCTTTACTCAAATAATCAATAGTTGCACCACCAGAGAAGTTATTCTTTAAAAACAATCTTTATAAAGTGATATAAATGTCCTTCTGTCAAGGTCATACATGTCTAGAACACAAACTTTAAATCTAAAACACACAGGAGATATTTTGTTGGACTCATACCTGATGCTGGCTGTCACTCTGGTACTCCACTGTGGCCCTCAGCCAGGCGACGCTCTGCTCGCCGCTCAGTTGCCACAGCAACACATCCTCTCCGTCCTTGTGGAGGCGGATGCTGAGCTCACCTGTGCCTGAGCCGTACATGTGGTAGTAGAAGCGCAGACACTGAGGCCCCCTGGAGCCCCTCAGAGGTCGGGACAGCAGCCGGACACTCTGACCAGGCAGCATGGGCGACGCCTCCATGTGCAGGTAATATCCTGTTAATCAGAAGTCAACGGGTTTGTGTCGTTAAAGCTGTGATAGTTTAAAGTGATTTTTATTGATGTGTGAGCAGCACCTGAAGAGTTTTTTCTCTTTTTGAACATGCCCTTGTTCTGTCTGCATTGACACATGTAGGCATGTGTTGTGAGCCCTCACCGAGTCCATTGGTGTGGTCTCCTCTTGGCCCGGTGTACGAGGTCGGAGTAGGTCCTCTCCTCCACTCCCAGTCAGCCTCGTCATTCTGCTTGTCCTGAGTGTAACCGCACAGGCCCGCTTCAAAGTCACAGTTTGCTGGTAGAGATGACGACAACAAACCTGCAACAGCAGCATGAAAGACACTCTGTCAGGTAAGACTTGATTGTGACAACTATCAACTATCAACTAACTGTTTCTGGCTGCATCTCTCACCATATTATTGTGGGTAACTCTGTAAAACTGAATCTGAATAACTGCATAAAAGCTGCACCCAACACTAGATAACAGTATCAGTGTTACAGGTATAGGTTAGAAGGCTTTTACTACTCTAACAGACCGCCATTGTCACCTTATTAAATAGCCTTTGGGAAAACTTAATGTTTCTTTATGTTTGTGTGACTGTGATTAATGTGTGGTTATGTGCAGGGACAATAATCATTTGGGAATGCTGTGATGTTAAAAAAACACCCACAATTTGGAGCATTAAACACCGTTGAAAATTCTGCAATATCTCACTAAAAACACCCAGATTTAGTGAAACACAGCAACGGATTTGTAAAAACCATGCAGATCCAAATCCATGTATGGGGTCACTAAATGCCACTGGAAACGCTACAATATCTTGCTTAAAAAAACACACGTTCAGTGGCAGAAATGCCGCTGGAACACAGTGTCAGGTCACATTTGGGGGTGTAAACACAGCTGGAAATGCCGCGATGTATTGCCAAAAACACCCATGATTCGGGGCGCTAAACACCACTGGAAACTTTGCAATATCTCACTAAAAACACCCACACTTAGCGAAATACGGCAATGCTTTGCATAAAAAGACACCCACATTTGGGGGCACTGAACGCTGCTGGAAACGCTGCGATGTGTCGCTGAAAACTCCTTTGTTTGGAGGCACTAACTGCCACTGGGAATGCTTAAAAACAAACCCATTTTGGTGAAGAAATGCAGCTGAAAATGCAGCGACATGTCACTAATGGTGCGTCAACTCGCTAAAAAAACACCCCTGTTTGGGGACAGAAGCACCACTGGAAATGTTTCAGTGTGTTGTTAAAAAACACCTACAATTGGATTGAATTGCCACTGGAAACGCAGTGACGACTCACTGAATATACACTCACATTTGGGGGCACCAAAAGTACAGGGACCCCAACTGATCCTTTTAAAGGAAAATCTGCAACAAAGAAATCAAGGGCCAACACAAACCTCTAAACCGACTTTCCACAATTTTTCAGTCTCCATTTTGTGCAACTGATAAACTCCTCATTTGCTTGTCTGGGGCCCCTGATGGCTGCAGGGGCTCTAGTCAGCTATAGGTCACACAGTAGTAATAATAATAATTAGAGTGCATTTTATTTATAGGTGCCGTTTAAAGCACTCAAGAACACCTGTTTTTAAGTGAAACAAATTACCTAAAAAACTGATCAAAGTACTCAGTGACATCTTATAAGGGGCCCCTGGCAGTCATGGAGCCCCGGAGAGGTTGCCTGTGTTGACGTGTTAAATATCCGGCCTTGGCTCCCAGGCTGGATTTAGTTATCCTTTCAGACATCATGACTGTCTAGCAATTTATGTATGTTGATGCAAATAAATTTCTAAAATAAAAAACACATTTAGATGAGGGTTGGTAGAGACGAGCTCTCTGAGTGTTTTTAGTTTGACGGTAAAGTGAAAGCAGTCACTGCCCTGGCTGTTAGCAACATGTGGGTACAGACTGTTAGTATTGAAATAATACAGATAATTGTGGTTTTTACCCGTTGTCAGCTCACAGTCTCCGAGACTCAAACTGATGTCGTCCAAAGCCACGGAGCCGCAGTCCCAGAAGCTCCTGCAGGTGCTGACGAAAACCACCTGAACAGCAAAGGTAAACAGTCTTGATCAGATTCACCACCTCAGAGAATTTACATCCATTCCTCATTTACAACATCAGCTCTTAAAAGATCCAAAACCACAAACACTTTGTTTCAGAGCAGAGCAGCTACAACACTTTGTTGTGGCTGGTGTTTGTGAGACTCCCAAATCCCTCTTCAGGAAGAGCAGAAATTATCAATCAAAGGCTGAGCGCTTTAAAACGGTTCAATATGTACAAGAAGGAACAAACGGCCAGTGTGGAAGAAAGCCTCGGAGCACTTTGGCATCTGGGTGAATTAATTCTTATCATGCACACGAACACATGATGGTGATACTGTGTATTCTGACAGTGTAGTAAATAATATAAATCACAGATCTGATCTTTTTAAGGCTCCGACATCAGAGCAGGAAGTTATTTGTTTCTTTAGTTGTTGTTTCAGCTGTTTGTCATTCTCTCTGTCCTGCATTCTTACATGACCTGCTTCCTTCCTTGTGTTTCCCCCCTTCTCTTCTTATTTTGTTGAACCATCCCTGGGTTTATTTGAGTTTTTATTTGCTTGTTTGTTCCTTAAATTGTTCCTGAATCTGGTGTTCTGAAGTAGTTCCTTCCCGTTTTTACTGACAACCGACATTACAGCTACACCGCCATGTTAGCACCACAGTTGGGTTGTTGGTTGGTCCACCACTCTGCTTCAGGCTGAAATATCTCAACATCTGTTGGATGTATTGCCATGAAATTCTGTTTAGACACTCATAGTCCCCTGAGGATGATTCCCTGTGATTCTCTAACTTTTTCCTCTAGTGCCACCATGAGGCTGATATTTTTGTTTCTTAGTGAAATATCCTGACAATCATTGTATAGAATGGCATGAAATTTGGAACACTCTCATTTCTGTTTGTCATTGATGCTGCTTTGTTCTGTTCCCAGAGGGTCTTTGCTGCTGCTCTGCCTGTCTTAGGCTTTCAATGTAGGCGCATGGAAGGGCAGGGAGGTTTGCACTCTCTGCTTTAGGCTTTCCTCGTTTGCGCATGGAAGGGCAGAGAGGTTTGCTCTCTTGCGCTCTTGTGATTTTCACATTTTTCATTCTTATGTGCACATGTTAATAAGTATTCTTTTTACTATGAAAATGAGTCTCTTCTGATTTGAGACATTTTTGCCTCCTTTTAGATGGCAAGAATGAAAATAACAGTTGTGCTGTGGTTTCAGAGTGATGAAGATAGTTGGAGAACAGTTAGACACAAAATAGGATTGAGGCTTTACATGATAAATGTTTTTTCCCTTGGCAACTGTCATGTTTTTCCCAAACGGTTTACAGATTTTTAGGCAGTCTGTTATCTCAAATGGCTTGAGCCTGAATTTGGACTGAGCCTATGACTGTGTTTCTTCATTCATTCATTTTGTGATTTGCTTGTTAGTTCCTCACTTCCTGCATCTTTCTTCCTTGATCATTCATTCATTTCTTGCCTCATTTTTGGATTTTTCTTGCTTCCTTCCTTCATGTATTTGTTTATTTTTATTTATCCCTACCCCTTCCTCCCCTTTTCCCCTCATGTATTCATGTATCCATTTGTTCCTCCCTTCGTTTCGTTCTTTCTGAAGTCATTCATTTATTCACACATTTAATTGCTTTGTTTATTTAATCGTTTGTTCTTTCCTGCCGTCCTTAATTCATTAATTCTTTGGCTCACTCCCTGATTCTCTCCTTCCCTCCCTTCCTTCCCCTTTTCATCCTTTTATTGGTTCTTTCCTTCCCTCTTTCCTTCTCCACAGTTAGTCTAAGTGATGGGATGTTTCCACTTCCTCTCCTCTGACCTTGGCAGGCTGTGATGTCTGGAAGGTGAGGTCCGTGGTGATCCAGATTCCCTTCGACCTCTCCCCCTGCGTCCAGATCTTCTCCTGGCTGCTGCTCTGCTGCAGCGGCTGCAGATACACAGTCAGAGCCTGGTCCGTCTGGTTGAAACCTGCAGTTGCCAGAGTTATTTCTGCTCAGTGAGTCAGTAAAAATAAATCACAGCACAAGATTCACACTCAGACTTAAGCACACAGGAGTCTTGGCAAATATCCTTTCATCCGGAGAGTTTTCAGGGTGCCACTCACCCCTCAGGGAGAAGTAGAATCTCAGGCAGTACTTCATGTTCCCGGGCAGAGTTGGACCGATCAGACGGCTAACGTAACCAGAGCGTGGGCTCAGCCGGGAGTGAGCCAACAGGAAATATCCTGAAGGAGAGAAGACAGCTTTTATTTTTCTCGGGAATCTGCTTGCCATGCGTGTTCCCAATTCCCATCACGACTCGCACCTGTTACAGATCTTAAATTCTACTGTTGTCAACATTTTCAGCCTCAAATCCGGCTTTGTTTCGCATCCTCCTCCAGGGAGTTCTTTATTTTTGAAGCTGTGTGGCTTCATTTTTGGCAACAAAAGGGTCATAAAGAATCAAAGCAACAAACAAATCGCTGGCTGAAAAAGTTGCATTGCTAATATAGTATCAATATGTTATATAAAGCGCCTGCTTCTGGTGACAGTATTAACTAACCAGTGAGTAAATGAGCCAAAACAATAAGCTGAATTAGGCTAAAAAGCTCCATAGAATCATCAAATAATCTTCCACAATTGTGGCTCCATGATTAATTGATTTTCTCTCTTGTCCTTCACACATAGTTCCCAACCCTCCTGGGTTTTCAAGACACCAAAAGCACAGCTGCAGTGGTCCAACTTTTCGTTACTTTTTGTTTCATTTCACACATTTCTTAAACAAAATATTCTGCCTTCCCTCCCTTGGCAAATAGAATATGCAACGAAAAAACAGAAAGGAACCTCATTCTAAATTTCACCTGCTCACACAACAAATGAGCATCTCTTCAGTCCCACCTGCTCCTGTGGTGTGGTCTCCATTCCTAAATATGTTGGGCTTCACAGACACTCTCCTCCACAACGACCCCGTCACCTGGTCCTGGATGTAGCGGCAGTAACCGGACTCAAAGTCACAGTTGGCGATGGATGGGTCAAAGGTCGGCTCTGTGGAATTAATGTATTGATGTTATTGGATGAGCACTTCAGTAGCTCTGGTTTTCTACTTAAGACATTTGTTTGGGATATTTATAGTCCCTACAGAAGGAATCTTCCTGACCTTTCCTCTCATGGCTGCTGCAATCAAATCATGATCAAAATGTTCCTTCTGAACAGCACAGAGGACACATTCAAATGTAAACCTCACATAGCTATTTCATGTAAAGAGCACATTCATAGGGATGAGACCTTTTCGATGAACCCACTGTCCATTCTCTAACCTATCCTCACAACATGTGATCCTCTAAAGTTTTCTTAGTCCTTTAAAATCCCAAGAATGTTAATATTTCTGATGTTCAGCCAGAGAGCATTAGGTCTTAAAAATGACTCACCACTGTCTTTGCTGCAAAACTCTGGAGAGAAGGAAATGTCATCAATTGCAACACGTCCGCCTCTTGGACTGTTGAAGGACACTTCAAAGACCACCTGGAGGAACAGACAGACACTCATAAACCAAGATGCATGCACACATGTATGACCTCGCACAGATGGAAAATGTAGAGACGACGTAGGTCAAGTTTTGAGGTACGAGCACGAACAGTTCCTTATTTATTTTGTAGACGCTAAAGTAGATAATGTCAAAGGCACAGGAGGTCCGGTAAACCTGTGGTGCCACTGACAAGGCTTAGTTAGTGATCTTATGTAGACACACATAGATACACGGCTGAAAATAAATGCATGTGCTAGCATCTGATCAAGATCTTTACTACATAAGGCATTGAAACACTACCGCTTTTGTCCACAGGGGACGCCACAATCAACATCAAATGAAGGCTCCTTGTAGTTGTTTTAAACTCTTCAGCAGTGTATGGGTCAGTTAGACCACATACAAAACTGCTTATGGGTTAATTTATCAATAGTAATCTTAATTGAAATTTTGAAACTTTGACGATTTCACTGGAGGATTTTCTCTTACTTGTGTTACAGGTTTATATATATCAACTTTATTGTTAATGGTTGATGCTTTTTCTCATTTTTTAGTAAATCTAGTACATTTAAATATCTGTTGATATAAAAAATCATCACACAGAGCTTTAAAATGCTATTTAGGCATGACATGTTCACACTGACCTGCACAGAGTACGGTGCCTTCAGGTCCACCTGCACAGGGATCCATTCCTCCAGTGTCCCGCTCCACTCGTTCTGGCTTTCTGTCTCCGTCCTCCACAGCTCCTGGTACTGACCCAGCTTGTCCCTGGTGTACACAGAGAACAGGTTCCCTCCCTCCTCGCTCCGCTGGTACTGGAAGCTCAGGCAGCCGGACATCGGCACCGTCGTCATGGGGGACACCAGCTTGGCCACTTCTTTGAAAGTCTTGGCGTAGATGGAGTCCACGTACATCAAGTGACCTGAGAGTGAGTTTAAATTTGAGATATTATCTTCTTAAGTCAGAAGTTTCAGAGTCAACAAGTCTCTGTTGAGTCAGGTCTAACATGCTGACATTAACTATTATCCCATGGTTTGGTAACCTCAGCCTGAAAAACAAAAACCCACTGGGAGCATTTCAAATATATTTTTTTCCTCTTATCTGTAGAGCTATTTATCAACCCAGATTGTTTTGGTGCGAGTTGTCAAGTGTTGGAGATATCGGCTGTAGAAATTCCTGCCTTCTCTTAAGTATAATGGAATGAGATGACAGTCGGCTTGTGGTGCCAAAAAATACATTTGAAAAACTTTCACTCGTTCCAGAAATCATGACCCGGTTACTCAAGATAATCCACAGACCTTGTGAGCAGAATAAAGCCTTCATCTACTCATGGACAAGAGGCTCCTGCTTGTGACTGCATGAGATACAAATATTAATGGCGTCCTCGGCGGTGCTAGGTGAGCTAGCAGTAGATGCACACTTCCTTCTGCGCAATGATACGGCTAGCGGGTGTAGTTTGGTTGAAGGAAAATAGTTCCTACATAAAACTGCTCACAACAAAGTCTTTGGATTATCTGAAGTAACCAGGTCATGATCTCTGGAAAGAGACATTGCTGTTGAGTTTTTCAAATGTATTTGGCACTTTGAGAACCACAAGCTGAGTGCCATCTAGTTCCATTATACTGGAGAGAAGGCAGACATCTCTACGGCTGATATCTCCAACACTCTGCAACTCACACCAAAACAATCTAGACTGGAAAAATATGCACCCTAAAACTTCAGTTAAAAGCCTAGTCCCAATTTACTGCCCAGTCCCTTTTACTAGCCTGATGTGGCCACACATTTTGACAAATAAAGGCCTGTCTCTATTAGAGGCCTGGTCTGGTTCATTTTTATAGACGTTCTTTGGATGTTTAAAACCAAGTTGTTGGTTACTCACTGGAGCTAACGTTAGTTAGCTGTTTAAATTGCACATACAAATATAAATGTTTAAATTTTTGTCAATATAGAGTTGCTCCACATCGTTACCTTAGTCAGATTCTCCACAGTTCAATCATTCAGTTAAAATGATTGAAACCGTGAACACCAGAGGGGACAAATAAACAATGTGATCGTATTTTCCATCTTTGCTGAGCAACATTTTTTGTGTAAATGGGATTAAAGGCCTGTGCCAAATATAGGCCTGTTGAGTTAAGTGATTAAGCAAATAGTAGCCCAGGCTACTAATTGAAATTTTACAGTATTTTTGATTTTTGGGTGGACGGTCCCTTTAAATTATGTTTGCTACTTGTAAAAAGTCAGAGCACAGGTCATTACTAATGGACTCCAAACGCTTTTTACACAATGTATTTACCTTCACCAACAAATATGTAGCAATCCGCGTCTGAAAATAGTCCCCTAACAAAAACACAATTTGCTCCTGTTGGAGTAGCATTTGTTAAAATTTGTTTTGGGGAATTACCGAACCTAGTTTTGAAAGGTGATACTAAATCTCTGTGACCTATTTTTACATCTCAGGTAAGAAGGAATGGGCTTGGGACTTAGAGCCACAGACAGGATTGAGAAATACGAGACTAACTAATAGATTTTAGTTTCATAATCGACAGAAAATGTGACAAAAACTTAACTTTAACTTACATTTACCTGTTCTTATTGTCCAAAATGAAAACATGCAGGGCTCTAAGTCACTGAATAAAACACCCTTATATGAATAACACTCACCTGTCCTGTTGTTGTACGTGTGGTCATTCGGTATGTTGTTGTGAAGCAGCTGGGTCCCGCCTCCTCCCACATACCAGTTCACATTGGCGTTCCACTGATTGCTGTATCCACACAGGTGAGACTCCTCAAAATCACACTCTACACACAGAAAAATGAGAGACAGACCCACCATTATAGGCGTGGGCGCAGAAGGCTTTTAACTTAATAATGTACCAAATATGTTCATATGTGTGGGCGAGTTTAAGAACAGAATACAGATGGTCTGCGTCCAGAGTTAAATGCATATGTGGATTATTTTTGTCTTTTTAAGAAGGAAGTGTGAGTGATGTATGTGTGAAGTCACCGACCCAGGCAGTATCCGGGGCTGATGTGGATCTCAAAGACGGCCACGCTGCTCCCAGGGCTCCCTCCAGGTTTACCTTCGATGACAACCTAATCAACAACACATGTCCAGTGATACCCTGCAACCGTGATGTGGAGCGACACGGGAATGACATCATAGAAGGTGAGCGAACATATGGAGGGTCAGGAAGAGGGCAGGCGTGAAATGCACAGGAATCTAATTTACTTTTAAAGCTCTGGTGAGCAGAAGGTTTTATGTAAAATGACAGTAGAAGAAACAACGCACATTAGGGCGGAGAAGAAACACGCTCATTAAAACATGAGGTCAGGGCTTGTACATGTGAGTCTGTCTGCAATCAAGCATGATCTCAGAGGTAATTGATGTTTATTCAGATGAATAAATGGCCTACTCTTTATTATTATGTGTGCGGCTCATCAAAAAATATTTTATGTGTTAGCAAACAGTTCTCTATTTCAACATACAGTAGACTGTTTTTGTATCTGTCTGTTGATAATTCATTCCTTTTAGCTCTGATTTGGTCTCCACCACCTCCTGAGAAAATATCCGGCTTTTAAGTTGCAATCTTTTCCACTTTCTTCTCCATCTATCATTAGTTGCTAACTTTGTCTGTTGTTTGTTGCTGGATAGGTGGCACACAGTGGGTTTATCAGAGTTTGTTGGCTAAAGAGAGCCAACAAACTGAACTATACAATAAATGTGCCGTAAAATCAAAACTATGATCTAAAAGAGGCTAAAAAGCACTGTAGCTAAATGTTGTGTCTGGGGCACCCTGTGATCTGTAGCCTTTAGTTCGGCTTTAGCTTCTAACTATCTTTGTCTTTTTAACCTGTTGTTGCTGCTGAGTCAGTTTGACATCCTGGATATATCCTTCAAACACAGACTGTAGACCCCTCTGTCTGCTTCTCTCTGGAGTCACTAGTTCATTTTTCCAAAAATATGATGATATTTCTTCAGGGAGTGCAGTTAGTTAACAGTGTGGGCTCCATGCCGAGGACATGCTCTCACATGCCTTTGGTGAACGAAGACTCCAAAACTGTATCAAAACATCTGTTCACAAACTTTCACACATCCCATCATATGCTCATTACTTCCCAAATAGACAGCTCTTTCTTATGGGAAACTGAGCAGAAAAAAATGAAACTTATCTATGCTCATTCCAAAGCCAGACTCCATTGACAAAAACAATAGTTTTACCTCCCTGAACTCATCAGCTGCTGGTCTACGGCTGCCCTGATCAGTTAGTTTACCTGTGTTTTTGTGTGACTTTGGTGTTTTAAAGGGAAGTTTAGATTCACCAAAGTCACACAGTAACACAAACTACCTGTTTGAGGCAGCAGTCGCTGAGCAGCTCCTGTGTTCAGTAAGCTAAAATTACTGGTTTTGTCAATGGAGTCTGGCTTTGAAGAGAACATAAGTTTGAATTTTAGTTCATCTGTCAGAAAGGTCTGTCTTATTGGGAAGTACTGAGCATACGACTGGATAAATGAGACTTGGATTATACTGCACAAGTTGTGAGAGTTTATGAGAGCTTGGAAATGATGTTTAGATATAGCATTGCTGGTGTTAAACAAATCTGGACCCCTGTGACTTAAATTCATCAAGAATTTCCTCTGTTTTTGGATTCTTCATTCCCCAGGGACATGAGAAAAACAAAGTTTTCTACAGAAATTCAGTGCAACACGGGGGGAGTAACTGATATAGGCCTTTAAATGGACTCTTTGCAAAATGTTAAATTATTCCTTTGATGGAAAAAAACAGTTTTACACAAATCAGCAGCACACGTCATTCACTGTGACAGTTATTTTTTAAATGTGGAAAATAGAGCCACCACTTTTGTGAGGGCATTACAGCTATAAAGGAATGAGCTGGTGGGTTCGTGTTCAGTGAGAGTAAAGAGTAAACATTTTATTACTCAGTGTGCCGTTTAAACCTCTGACATTTTTCCACCTTGGTTTGAGACTGAAATACATTATAAATGCACCGAGGGGCCCACGGACCCGTCTTACCATTATGTAGGTCGCGACCCTGTCAGAGTCAGCTCTGCCTCTGCATATAATCTAAACATGTGCTGCACTGTTCCCACACAGTGTTTAGATGATCTGTGTGGGCGGAGGTGTGTGTGTGTGTGGGTGTGTGTCTCCCCACACACTTCATATTGGCTTTAATTTACGCCTGCATGTGTAATGTCAGCCTATATCTGTCCTCCTGTCAGCAGCATGAAATGTTGTTTTCTGCACCTCCAGCTAAAACGGGATGGAAAAGCAGCCTTTAAAAGCAAGTGTAGTGTTTGATTACATTTTTATATTTTTAATGTATCTTGATGCTCTGTACTTTTAGAAAAGGGAGCCAGTTATGCAGTTTTGCTGCTTATGAACTAATCAGAGGAATTTGTTTCTCATTTCAACTTGATTTGGACCTCTTTTCCCTTATGACAATTTTTTTTGTTTAGGAGACAATCACTGAAGTTCAGATGATATTATGACTTTATGCTCCTTATATTACAACCTTATTTTGAAATTTTACCACTTTATTTTAGTCATTTTCAACTTTGTTTCTCATTGTACTGTGATTTTTTTTCCCCTTCAAATTTACAACTGCATTCTGAAAACATTATGACCTTCTCAAAACCATTTTTGTTTCCTAGTCTTGGTGTATCTTCACAGCACTATTTCAGCACTAGATAAAGGTCTGGAAGCCACATTATCATTCTGAAATAGGGGAAAAATGCTCTGGCTTGTTTGTATTTCTTTAAACCAATCACAATCGTCTTGGGCGGTGCTGAGCTCAGGATGCAGGAGCCTTGCCCTTGTGTTGGTAGAGCACTTGTGCATGGATAAGTGAGCATTAAAATAGCCAATTCTCTGCAAAAGAAAACACCGCAAAAAATAGTAACGGATGTATGTCGACTGCGATTCAACTTTTTTCTGATAAAAAAGACTAAATTTGATCATGGTGGTCTAAAGGTGAAGCATGTGAATATTTATTGTAAGAAAGGTGAAGGTTAAATGTCGTCATTTGTAATTTGAAGCTTTCCCTGGCACAAGAATTTTCTTCGGGATAAATATAGCTGAATTGAATTGAATTGAATTGAATTGAATTGAATTTAATTGTACTAAACTTTAGCTCTGGAGGAGCTCACTGGATCGGTTAAAACCACAGTCAATTTGCTAGCTGTATTAAGTTTGTGTGAAGTGGAGCAGATTGGTACATTGATGAAGCCAATGTCACCGGCGGATGCCAGGCCATAAACATGGCAAAACAACTGACTGTTGCCAGAAAATGAATCAACATCGGGCATGAGAGTCCTGTGAGACAGAGTCTGGGCTTCTCCAAGGTGCGTTCTGAAGTTGTTTGATTTGTTGTAGATCTTTGCAACAAGTAACTGAAAGAACAAAGCGGGCCTGCCGCCTGCGGTATTGCACAATCCAAATCTTTGTCAAAATGTGGCATTTTCAGCATTTAAGTTGTTAGCTCAGAAGTTGTTTCTCATAGTGAAGGGGATTTTGAAAACGGTAACATGCAGACAGTGGAAGGAAGGGAGAATGTTGGCCCAGATAGCCAACCAATGGCAGGCTAATAGGCAAGGTAAGGCAAGACACATTTAGTCATACAGCACATTTCATCCCCAAAGGCAACCCAAATTCCTGTACAGATTAGTCAAGTCTAAGTTCATTGTAGCCTAATCACAAAGCGTGCCTCAAAGGGCTGTACAAATAGTAAATCTAATTCAATTCCAATATCAATTTGATCTACAAAGTCCAATATTACAAATTACAATTAGCCTCATCCCTCTGTCCGTGGATACAGCCACAGTCTACATCTGGTGAGTCAGACTCTTTGTGTCCTAACAGTGGCCTTAATACTCAGTCATGTATAAAACTGGATTCATAGCTGTGCACAGCTGTTATATTTTTTTAAACTTCTGTTTGAATATGTTTTAATTTTATGACAGACTTTGTGCTTCAGTACTTTTGTTTGGGGTATTTTCCATGATTCCCTACAATTTATTGTTATAACTTTGTTGATATTTATGGTACCGCAGGACTAACATTACACATTTCATGCCACTGCCCAGCCAACATTTGTATGTTTTGTTTTACCCAAAATGTCCATATGAGGACATAAAGTAAACATAAACAAAGATGTTAGAAGAACGTTGAATTTTGATTTAGCCTTGTTTTTTTTCTTACCCCGTACGCCTCTGTGTTGTTCTGCAGGTCCATGCTTGAGATGACCCAGCTGTCAGAGGGTGATTGGCTGCTCCACAGCGGCTTGTCAAAGCTCTTCCCCTCCATGCGCTGCAGGACCTCCAGGCTTCCCGACCCGATGATCTGGTAGACGAGCCTCAGGCAGCTCCATTCGCCTTGCTCCAGAGCCGGACTCAGCAGGACCCCTCTGATCTCCCTCTGTGGGCCGTTATCTGAACCTATTTCGGCATCCTGCTCATCACTCACGGCTGCCTCCACTGCAACAAAACGACCTGAAACAAAAAGGTGTGTGGCATTAAAAAAAAAAGAAAAGAAAAGGTTAACTGTTTTGCTGTCAAGTTAAATGTCTTTGATGATTCCCATTTATTTTCTCTGACATCTATTACTATAAAAAGTGAAATGAAACTCCTCATTATGATTATTCATCGTCAGCGTCGTGACTGCATCTAATTTTGTCAGTGCCTCCACCGTAATGCAGATCAACAGGAGGTTGAATGCTACTTAGCAGCCGTTGTCAGCTATAAATCAGATCCAGTCGTCAGCAGCTTAATTTATGAGCTTTCAAAGAAAAATGAAGTTCTAAAAAAAGCATGCGGCTGCACCAGCTCAGCAGAATAGCAGCATATGCTGACACTAATCTTCAGGGATATTAAAGGTAGGCTAACTGGAATGTGGGACTAATATGACCCACCTTTGTGGCACTGTTTGCATTTCTCTTTGTTTGAAGTATTTTCATTATTTTGCCTATACAGTCTCTAGATGTCTGTGAAGAAAAAAATCAGTCCTTTTCATCACAATGTAAAGTTTGGGAGTAAACCTTGAAGCTAGAAAATTTCTTGCCCCCAGGAAGATGTTAGTGAAGATTCTCAGTCATCCAGGTCATGGTAATCATAAGTGCTATATCGTAGGCAACCGGACATGCTTTTGTTTCTTGAAGAGCAAGAAACCCACCAAGAAATGCAAGCAAGACCAGTTGCCTACAATATAGCACTTCTGGCCCCCCGAAGTGTGTCAATTTTTGTAAAGGCTAGATGGTGTAATTTCATCCAAAAAAAAGGCTTCCCTTACACTTACATTGCAAAAGAGACGTCTGTAAATTCAGTTCAATTAAGCATGGCTGATATTTATGTAGGTTGGACAGGGCAATAGTTAAGTCGTGATGGTTCTTGGGGGACGGCCCTGAAAAAGTCTTAACCCTGAGGCCCATGCTACTTTCATGCAGCCTTGCTCATGAGAGATCTGCAGATCTAGGGTTACCATCTAGCTGCAACCAGTATGGCTTAGGCTGATGAGAATGTCATTAGTTTTGTAGGTTCTTTGATTGAAATTATAGCCTGATGATGGCACTAGATGAAAAGTCAAGATCAGGATGCTGCCTCTAAGGGAACCTTTATCTGTAATAAAATGCAAAAAGCTTAAATTCAGGGAATCAGGAATCACACATCAGGAATTCAGCTCCCACCATACAGCGTCTCTTAGCTTCTTTTCTGCTCCAGGGGCCTCTGAGCTCTCCTTACTGCTCTGTCTTTTATTATTTGTCCCTGTGGAATGCCATGCTGCCTTGGGGCTCCTATATCCTCACACACACACACACACGCACACACACACACACACACACACACACACACACACACTAGGGCGAAGCATATGTCACCTTTAATGTGGTCAATTCAAGAAGTTTTTCTTCTGTTTTTGCCAGTAACCGGCAATTATTTGCAAATGTTTGTATTTAAACAAATTGACAAATTGAAACTAAATTGATTAGAACTTTGGCGCACACTCAAGCCGACATATTGTCTCGACTGAATCATCCTGAAAAGAAAAAAAAGTCCATAAAAAGTGCTTTATGTATCCGACGTGACCTCACTTCTCTTACAGCCTCGGCTCTGCTGCACAGAGCGCAGAGAGGGAAAACAGGACTGAGAGAGGAGAACAAATGAGCAAGAACTGAGCGCACCATTAATGCACCAACTACACTGACCTTTTTAACAAGCTGGAGGCAATGGCAACAAGGATGGAAACAGGAAAAGAGAAAGGAGTTGACGTATCCCAGAGGGAAGACTGACAGCGAGACGAGCTGCAACGGCAGAGCAATTTTCAGACAAGTACAAGCAAGAATCACAGTGGAAACAAAAAACAGTCTTAATGAGGATTCTTTTCTAACGCGGTCTGTCTGTGGATAGAGATGCTGCTGGAGCAGCAGGTCATGCTTGGAGGAAGTCTGCCTCAGCAATCAGATGAGAGATGGTAGGGGTAGTGAGATAAAAAAGAATCATACACCTCTCACTTGTGCTGAGGCAAATAGTCAATGAAATGGTTGGTCTACAGTTGTCAAATTCATCTTGTCAAGGCCCAGTGTGTAGGATTTAGGGGGATATATTGGTAGAAATACAAAACAATACGATAAGTATGTTTACTTAAGTGTATAATCACCTGAAAATGTGGGTGCTTTCAGACCTAGAGTTGTCTTGCTTTGGTCTGAATCAGGGACTAATTTTGTTCCAAAGTTGCATAATTGCCTAGAGTTGGTTCGTGTTCTCACGGCAGCATTTACAAGCGGACCAGAAATGCCATTGTGTGAGAAAGCTGCTCTTGATTGGTCAGAATTTCCATGTGGGAAAAATTCAGGAAGTAAAGCAAACGTTGAAGAAGAGTACACTTGCAAGATAAATGTGACACTTTCTAATGTCACAATGGAGGGACAACTACGCAGGTTGATTTTAGCGCTGCTCATCGTGGACTATATTGCTGTCATTGTTCATTTTAGTCAAACCATACAGTTTGAAAACGAGGCGCGGCTCCAACTAGAAAACAATGTTTTGATGCATTGGATGTGCTGAATGTGCATATTAAGGCAGAACAGGAGGAGGTGCACATTAATAATCCTCCAGGACTGTAACATGCTCATGTTTAACCCAAACAATGTGTCATGTGACTGCAGTTGGTTCAGATCCAGGTCGGAATATGTTCTCACCACGAACGAACTGCACCAGAGTTCATTTGTAACCGGACTGAGACTGGTCTAAGTCATCAGAGCTGTTTGTTTTGGAGAGGGAGAGACCCCTGCAACACCTCTGAACAATAAACACTGAAGGAATTCTAATGGGAGAAGTATAAACTGCTTGCAATCTGCAGCAGCTAGAGCTGCAGCCCTAGATATCCACTAAATCCCACACACACTTCCTAACGGCCTAGTATCATCTTAAAAATATTGCAAGAATTATGTCACAACTAGGTCTAGAAAAGCTAATTCATGCTTTTATTTCCAGGCGGTTACACTACTGTAAAAGTCTTTTCTCAGGTCTCTCACAAAAACATGTCGGCAGCTACAGCTCACTCAGAACACTGCATCGAGCATTCTTACAAAGACAAAGAAAGCTGAACTTATTACACCAGTTCTCAGATATCTGCAGTGGGTCATAAAATTGACTTTAAAATGTTGCTACTTTTCTATTATCCTGTTCTAAGTTTAGGGTGTCAGCACATCCCCGACTTGCTTCCACCCTATGAACCCTCTGCACCTCTCAGGTCATCAGGAGCCAGTCGGCTTTGTGCTGCTGGGACTGAGACGAAACAGGATGAAGCTGCATTCACTTATTATACTACACATAGCTGGAATAAACTTTGGGAAGATCTTAGATGTGTCCCAACTCTGGCAACTTTTAAAAAGCTAAAGACTTCCATGTTTATTTCTGCTTTTAATCGCTGCTTATCACTGCACACTGACTCTTAAACGTACTGTCACTATCTGTGGAATTTAATGTTCCTATTCGTCTTATACCTCTTATCTGTGTGTGAAATGGCCATCGTTCCCCTTTAAGTTCAAGTTGGCACACTGATGTGTTCTGGCACTGCAGGACCAAATGTTTTCTGGCTTCTGCCCAAATATGGGATTTATGGACGTGGGCCCATTTATGTGGGAGAATAAAGTTCAGTTAGCAGCACCTGGGCCAGCTTTTGGTCAGCGGGTGCCTGGAATCAGACCAGTACTTGGACAGATTCTGGTGCATCATTCTTTATGAGTCTGTTATTGCACGTCTCCCAGATTTAGTTGTAAAAAATTGTTAAGTTTAGAGATAGGGATTGGGTAATTAAAACCAGGTCAAAGATATGAGTGCTTTGTAAGGGCCCTGACGCTCCAAGCTGCTGGTCGGCTGCCGGTCAATGTTGGGCCATCAGTGTCTGTTGCAGTGTGTCCTGCACCGTTGGCACTCGTCGGCCCTTGTCGCTTATATTTCGGCTGATTGAAGGGCCAACATGTACATGCATAGTCAGGCTTTGTCAACCCTTGTTGGCCCTTGTTTTTTATCGGCTGATTCAACATGTTGAAGATGAAGGAACCAACATGTACATGCACTTTTCGGCCCTCGTCAACCCTTGGCGACCTTTGTTGGCCCTTGTCGGCCCTTGATGTTTTGGGTTTTTTTAACATCTGATTTGCCATGTTGAATGTGAAGGCCCAACAACAACCAGTGTCAGAGACAGCAGAGCCCATCGGTAAATGAAATCTCTGATTGGCAGTTCAGCTCAGCGGACAAGCCGAGAAATGGATGTGTGGAAAGCAAAAACGACTTAAATCAAGAGGGCATGAGATTGAAACAAACTTATATATTAAGTAATGTTATATTTTTAGTCACTGAGCTCTTTAGCAGAAACAGTTTGTAATTGTTTGTCTTATTGTCCGATGGCGCACTGTAAATATGAATTATAATTTGTTCTTTCAACATCAGGTTGTGTTGTTAATGTACTAACTGGCAAGCTAGCGTCTTGAATCTGTCCTGTCAGGTTTCCGTTTTCCATTTTTGAATGACTACTGCTACCTGCTGCTATGGAGAGTTATTTCTTCACGCAGGCACAGAACGTACGTGCTAGTTGGCCGTTGAATGTAGTCTTTGCAATGTATTCATGTGCAACTTTCTGGCCGAGACACAGGCCACATGAGGCGGCGCAGCAGTCAGCCTTCGTCGCCACTACCTCTTTGCTGTCAATGGTTTGGTGTGTCAGGGCCTCGGCATTAACATAAACTCTAGCTCTTAAAGCGGGCCCCACTTCATGTCCCAATTAACTTGACAGGGTTCTGCTGGTAGTGCAACATGAGCCATCTGTCTCCAGATGTATCTGCAGCTAGACCCCTCTCAGTATTTCGTGCAAGGCTTTCCACACAAGAATCTGTACATGTATGAAATCTGCCATCAAATGAAAATGTTAGAGAAG
Source organism: Epinephelus cyanopodus (assembly GCA_026686955.1). Classification (NCBI taxonomy): domain Eukaryota; kingdom Metazoa; phylum Chordata; class Actinopteri; order Perciformes; family Serranidae; genus Epinephelus; species Epinephelus cyanopodus. The sequence continues at coordinate 27,369,103 of CM048932.1, read as the reverse complement.
TTGGCAACAGTTGTGGAGTCTCTACAACAGTGTAATATACAAATGATCTAATCTGAATTCATCTGTTGGCTTTGATCACTTAACATAAATAAAGACTGACATAACTCAGATACGGGTGTGTACTGTACTCTGTATCAGCTGCAGTACCAACCCACAGAGAATGCCTAAGTGTGTTATTTCACTGACTCCAGATGTTCGGAGATGCTGGAATCAATGCAGACCAGATGGCGTCTTTTCCACCGGAGTGCTGCTGTGGTGTGGCCAAAACCAGCACCAAAACAACTGCGATGTCACAGCTAAACCTGCAACTGCTGCCAAAAGAGCCACTATGAAGCATGCACTTAGCACTCTCAGCTAAAAATGTGTTAAAATTAGAGGCGTGAAGATGCTGCGTGGTGTCTCCCAGTACCATCTTTGTGCAGAGTCCAGCTCGCGAAGTCTGCATCTGACGTGTATCCGCAGGTGTTGGACTCAAAGTTGCAAGAGCCTGGCAGCAGCTGGTTGTGGGCTTGGATGGTGACTTTGAGCACAGAGAAAGAAAATGAGAGAAGGGAGAAAGTGGAGAGAGGGAACGGTAAGTATGAATCATAGCAACTGGCATTGACAGAAACATGCCCTCACGCACCAGCACTGGCACCACCGTTAAAAAGTACTCACCAGCAAAAGTCAGGAGGTAGAATGGAAGCATTGCAGCTCTCTCTGGATATAACTGGACCCTCAGAGGAAATAAGAAAAGCAAAAGTAGGTCCCACACTTGTATCCAAAGTCGGGAAAAATACAAAAAGTTGCAACTAAAGTTTGTTTTTTAAGATTCCTCTTGTGTGTGTGTCGTCTGAGTGTCTCTCCAGCTCACAGACTGGCAGCACACTGCAGACGCTCCTCGGGGAAGTGTGTGCGTCTGGACAGCAGAGCGGGGAGGAGGAGGAGGAGAGAGGGAAAGAAGGAGGAGAAAGAAGGTGAGTGATGAGATGGTGGGAGGCCAGTGAGGGAGCAGGGTAAAGAAGGCAAAGAAGGAGAGGAGGGCAGGGTGGTGGAGAGAAAGAAGTAGGAGGTAGAAAAAAGAAATTAGAGAGTAAGAAAAGGTAGGAGGATAACGACTAAGGGGAGAGGAGTAGGAGCTTTTTTTTTTTTTTTAAAGTTAAATGCAGGAAGCGTTCTCAGGAGAAAAACATCTGGTCCAACTTACTGATCAATTTAAAAACATTACATGGCCTTGCCCCAAATTACATCAAGGATTTACTGACCCCCTGTGTGCCGTGGCGTTCCCTTAGATCGGTGGAAGCAGCTCTCTTGGTTGCTTCTAGATCTCGGCTTGTGACTAAATGGGGACCAGGCCTTTGCTGTAAGAGGCCCCAGACTGTGGAACACTCTGCCTACTGAGATCAGACAGACTACATCTGTAGCATCTTTTAAATCCCTTCTTAATACTGTCCTTTATAGGGAAGCCTTTATGAATATTTAATATGTTGCTGGGTTTTATCGTCCCTGCTCGGCCATTTTATTTTCCCTTTCTTAAACTTTATTTTATCCCTAGGTGTTTTTATGTTTTTATGACCTCTCTGTTGTTTGTATTTCATTTTATTGTTCACTCTTATAATCATAGGGGAGCCTGTTTTAGCACTATATGACACCCATCTGTTTAAAGGTCTAGAGTGTTTAGGATTTAGGGAGATACAGTTGCAGAGATGGAATATATTAAGTGTGTATTCTTCAGTGTATAATCACCTGAAAATAAGAGTCATTGTGTTTTTGTTACCTTCGAACGAGCACATCTTCGTCTGCTAAATCCGCCATGTTGAACTGCCATGTGCAACAGAGTAGAAAAAAATGGACAAACTAAACACTGGCTTCAGATAGGACCATTTTCGCATCAGCCACATAATCACCAGTCCCTCCCTGACAAGAGTGTTAATGTGAAACAGCTTTATTCAGTGTTTTAACCCATTTAAATCACCGTGTCTGTTTGTTTTTTAGGAGGAGGAGACCTCTGTGCGTAATTCTGCTGCTGGTAAAAACCTCCTGAACGTCTGGATCTAAAGTTAGCAGGAAAAAAAAGGTGAGCACACATTAGCAGTTGCTGGGCTAACAGCCCATTACTGACATGCCCAACAGCATCAGAGAAACACTGAAACTGCTTTGTTTGGTGTTGTTACAGGTTTAAATCACAGGACGCATTTGTTTTGGAGAGGAAGAGACCTCTGCAGATAATCGGCTCCAGGTAAAAACCTCCTGAGGTGAGCACACGTTAGATTATCAAAGAAAAAAGGTCAGCGCACATTAGCGGGCTGTCTGTGATGTGCCAAACACAACTGAGGAAATGCTGATTTGTAACGTGAAACTGCTTTATTAAGTGTTTTACTGGTTTAAATCTCCTGGTCTGTTTGTTTTGGAGAGGAAGAGACCTCTGCAGACAATTCAGCTCCTGGTAAAAACCTCCTACCAATGAATGCTGAAGAAATTCTGAGAAGTTTCAGCTGGTTGCCATCTGTAATCCTCTAGACTCCACTAAATCTCCCTAAACCTTACACACCGTTCCTTTAAAGGTGCTTTACAGCGAGCCCTTAGAGGTGCACATATAGCCTAGTACTGTTTTTAAATTTTTGAGTGTGAATGATGCCATAGGGGTGAGTCAATATGCTTCTAAATGAGACTTTCACTTTAACTATGAATGATTAATAATTATTTCTTGCAAAATGCTGGCATATTAGACTCAGAATTCTTCACTAACTACTTACTGAGAAGCACGGTATGTTATCTTTTCAAACATGGAATATTTCTGTGCACATGGAGGAAAAAAGGTTGAAAGTCACTGCTTAATGTGCTATACTCAAGAAAAACACTGTCTGTAGGCTATTTTTATGTAGTTTTTATTCTTTCCCCAGTAAACTGCATCTAAACTAAATCAAAGAACAATACAGGCTTTAAAGTTCTTTGTATGGCAGCAGTGCTATAAAGGGCCTTATTATTATTACACAAAATAAGTTTACATTAAGTTTAAGGGTTTTTTCCTCATCCTGGTCTCATCAATGGTAGAATCTTATGTATAAAGAGGAACAGGAATGAAAACTGTTAACTCCCACACACCGTTACTACAAAAATAACCAGGTCCATCCAATATGGTGTGGAAGAAGTTGACTGGTGTGCACAGAACCCTGACCTCAACCCCATCCACCAATTTTGGGATGAACCGGAATGCAGACGGAGCAAATCCCTGCAGCCAGGTTCCAAAATCTTGTGGAAAGCCCTCCCTGTAGCACGGAGGCTGTAATAGCAGAATGTTTCTGGAAAGACATCAGCAATCACATATGTGTGACGACTGTTGACATAGTTTTGGTATATACAATGTGCTGGGGAAAGTTACTTTGAAAGCTACCAATGACTTCACAATGGAAGAAATGACAGCAAGCTTCTATCCATCCTGCATCCACTTTGGTTCTAAAGCTGCTTACGTCAAATTGACAATGTATATCTGTGACATTCCCGGAACCCATCGGCTGTATTCGGTGTCTGACTTCCGGCAGATGGCGAATACAGCCTCTGGGGGCAGAGCTACAAACAGCCTACAACTGGAAACCAGGGCTCTACCGCGCTTCTTCCAGAGGCAAGACCTCTGGGGTTTGCCTACAGACTCTACATTCACTGAATGAAGCCAACAGAATCACATCATCTGCAAAAAGCAGAGATGCAATTCTGAGGTCCCCAAACCAGAGTCCTTCCTCCCCCCAGCTGCACCTTGAGATCCTGTCCACGAATGTCACTGACAGAATCAGTGACAAGGGGCAACCGTGGCAGAGGCTAACACCCGCTGAGAACGTGTTTGACTTTACGAAGTGTATGCAGACGCAGCTCTCACTTTGGTCGTACAGGGACCGGATGGGTGGCTGGGCTCAGCCTTAGAAATAAGGTGAGGAGCTCGGACATCCGGAGGGAGCACAGAGTAGAGCTGCTGCTCTTTCACGTCGAAAAGGGTCAGTTGAGGTGGTCGGGCATCTGATCCCTGGACGCCTTCTGTTAGAGGTGTTCTGGGCACGTCCCACTGGCAGGAGGCCCCGGGGCAGACCCAGAGCACACTGGAGGGATTACATATCTCATCTGGCCCGGGAGCGCCTTGGGGTCCCCCAGGAGGAGCTTGAAAGCATTGCTGGTGAGAGGGATGTCTGGGGTGCTTTGCTTGGCCTGCTGCCCCAGTGAATCGGGCCCAAACAAGCGGATGAAAATGGATGGAAGGATGCCTTTAGGACCCTATCTGGATGCTTCATTGTTCAAAGAGGGGGCCTGATTACCCAACTGATCCACACTCTTTTACCAAACCTGCAGAGTCAAAACATTTTGCAACCATCTAAAAATATTTTCCCTGGCTTCAGCCTTAAACCGCTTGTAGCCATTCTGAATTTCTTGTGAATATGAACATTAAGCTGCTGTAATCTTACTTGTGCAACTAACAAGAGTCTACAAACATTTCCATGGAACTACCTCCACTTTGATTTCAGTTCAAATACAACATGTGGGAATTTTACTGTCCCCACTACAAAGACAGGATCTTCAAAGACTAATAATTTGGGAACGTGACTGTTTATGTTCCCACACAAGTGCAAAAAATTAACTTTTTTGATCAGCAATTGATAGAAAAACATGTATTTTATTTGAATTATGGACATCATCATTGCAGAAGGGAAGTGGAGAGGAAAAGAATGCAGCATGTTGGGTACGGGACACCAGACTTTGTCGTAATTGTTTTTTTCTTTTTTCAGAGGGAACACTCTCATCCACATTTGTGATCCATCTGTGAGACCAGCTTTCTCCGAGTCAGTGTTTTTCTCCCTTTCTGCAGTAGTCTTACATGATCCATCCCTTTACTTCCTCTCACTTTTGGTCATGAGTGTTTCAACGAGGTGCCATAAACACTTTAAGACCAGATGGGGGCACGAATTGTCTGGAAAGCTTTACTGCAGCTATACACGTTTTTTCTTTAGAACACAAAGAGGATCAGAGTTTCGAGAGAAATTGACTCATAAAATAATCATGTTAATGTGCCAACGCAAACCATATAAATAGCTTTGTCAAGAACAGTGATCAGGAAGAAGATCGTAAATAGTCATGCTTGTGTTCAAAGCATTGTGTGTGTCCATGAGTTTCTGCATTTACTCATTTCCGAAGACTATCTTAGTTTTCAACTGGTTTGAATTTCCATCACTCATCTGTTTGATATTCTGGTTGTCTGTGTCTGTGTAAACAACAAGGCGGAGCCTCAGTAAATTACTAATGGGTGCCAGAATGTGTCATGTACAGAGCATGCAGAGGTCATTGTTTTCACGAGTTATGACATGTTATCCTCAGTATGTGATTGGCTGCCAGAGGGCTCAGCAGGTTACGTCCCCCAGGCCCTCCACCCTTCTTCTGGGAACACTTCGCCTCAGCCTCCAAAACTCTGAACCTTTACATGAGAACGTTTGACCTTTATAAAAAGCTTAATTTTAATCATTAATGTGGACCTGCTCTGCCCTCAGGGGTGGGACTGGACAGATTCATTTGTCATTGTCATATTTACAACTGGGATTTTTCTGTGTTTGCAGAGCAAACATCTGTCTCAGATGTTGCGCTCATACTCCATCTGTTGGGTGCTTTAGTAAGAGTCTGACTACGCCTCTGGTGTTTGGGGTTTCCAAGAACACACAGGTTGTAACACAGTGCATTAAAGAGCAACTCGATCCTTCCTGGGTGTCCATAAATTTATTCGAGTTTTGGCCATTCATGGAGATATGGGATGGGAACCTCCAAACATAAGGCATGAGTGTCAAATGCTTCGGGTTTGGAATAGACAAAGATGTCGGATCAGAGACTCACTAAAAAGATTTTTAATTGGGACATCTCCTACTGTCATCACTTGGCTAATGAGCTGTTGTTTTCGGAACATTTTAACCTGTGATATTCAGAATATTAGGAGTGAAATGTTTCATGTTAAGAGAAAAATGGTCTGTTTACATGTGGTGTAAACCAAAATCTATGAACTTACTTTCTCATAAAGAATAGGTACAGTTTGGAATCTTACCTGAAGTATAATCTAAATAAAAGACAAACATCCATGTGTGTAGATGTCCATGCCCAGTTGTGCCAGGAACATTACCATTAGCCTTAGAGACTGGAAGGTTTAACGCCACCCAGAGGAAGACAGAATGTGTTTGTTATGTAATTTAGGTGAAGTTGAGAATTAGGTTCACTTCTTGTTTTACTTTTCAGTAAGATGGCCTCTGTTTATGTTGATTTCTTTTGGTTAGATGGTCATGAAACATTTGAGTTTTGTTTCAGAAAGGGAACCTTTTTAGTAGCTGACTTTCTTTGCCAGGCCTGGAATAAAAGGCAGAGTATTCTGTTTCTGGACTGAGTAGTTAAATAACATGTACTTTTGATTGTTACTGCAACGTCATTGTAATGGTGTCTTGTAAACCCATCAGTCTGGGCCACATGTGTGCATGACACAAAAATCAATCATCAACAATCACTTATAAGTCATTTGTTATGCAGACCCAACATGTTCCACATTGAAAACATTATAAGACACTATAAAAAAAAAAGATACCAGAATCAGAAATGGTTTATTGCCAAGTAGATTTGCACATCAAGATTTTCACTTAATCATTTGGTGCATAACAGACAGTGTAAAAGTATAAAGACATAAAGTGGTGACACTAGATGGAAGGTCAGGGAATCTTGAAAGTCACTGGGATTTATCCTCTGTGTATCATGAATATCTGTGTCAAATGTCATAGTAATCCACAAAGTAGTTATCTTGATGTAAAGTCGGGATATTGTCAAAGTCAGTACGATTCATCCACTGGTGACCATGAATGTTTTATTAATGATTTCCAAACAATTCTAAAAATATCAATACTGAACAGATGTAAATGGATGATTTGTAAATGATAATGTATCATTAACTGATTATAAAAGTGAATGTGAAGTGTGAGAGCAGCACTCTTTTTCATTCCCCCCACTGAAGTGCCCACGAGCATTGCCCTTAACCCCCAATCCTGCTGACGTGTGCCACCTGCAGTCCGTCTGAAAACACAGGCCCTGGGCAGGTAAACATGGGGCCTGACTGTCTCGTGAACACACTGGAAGCGGCTGTGTGCCTTTTGAGACACTGTGGGTTTTCTGCGTGATAAGAGATAACTCTGTAATGGGCCGCGATGAAACATTAATGTGCATTAATTCCAGTAATGGGTTCAGTCTGCGCTCATGGGGTGCTATATAACCAAGGACAAGCCGCATACAGTATACCTTCATTCATATATGCAGAGAGGGACACAAATTATTGATGTCCTCTCTGGAAATAGACCAACAGTAAATTGGACTTGGAGCATAAAATATATGTTGTGTGACATGAAATCAGCAGAGTGATGATGCTATATATCAGATACATTCAGATGACCTCATTCTGGATTTTGCACTCTATATTTTGGAGCTTTTTGATTGGCTCAGGACTTAAAATGTGTCACACATGCCTCCAAAGTCAGCCAAAAGTTCACAGCCTGTATTTTACACAATCATGCAGGCTGTTAGTGTAGGATCTAAGCTGTAGGGCTGCTAAGATACAGTAGCAATCACAGATTGGATGCCATGGTTACTACCCCACACCATCACCATCCTCCGTCACATATTGTTGTCACGGTAACGGCTGCTCTGGCAGAAGGGCGCACGTGACTTAGGTGAGAATGCGTTACAGGGGCTCAACAATGTGCACACACAGGCCCTATTGATCTGCTCTACCAGGTCTTGAGTGCGACTGAAACGTGCCTGGATTATCATGCCAGGAGTCCCACAAACAAAACCTCCCCTGCTACACACTCTGCTCTGTGCATTGTACATTAGCGATGATTAGTTATTGTACTCTCTAGCACAGGACAGCCATTAAACAAGACCAACAGGCCTAAGTGAAAAGGTTTAAAGTGATTTTTACATCAATGAGGAAAACATTTCTGTATTAATTTGCATTTTCATGTGGAATATCTGATTTTATTGAAACATACTGTATGTGTTGGATAAAAACAAACAAAGATGATGGCAAAAAGTTGCTACTCAGTCATCTTGTGGGTTATCAGATTGATTTCTCTATAATCATCTTAGGCTGTAGGCTATTTTCCCCAAAACTTTATTAGAACATGTGTATCACATATAGAACAACAGTGACAAAACCAAGACATCCACAAGCCTTTGTCGCAGCCAACATTTCGACATGTCATGCTAGGAAAAGTACAGGTGTTAATAGTAAAAGTTACTAATAAGATCATTATTCAAGAGTTCCACAAAGCCAAAATGGACTGTGTGAAAAAAGGCCTATGTCACCATTATGACCATATATAAGGATTATTTAGCATAAGTTAAAAAAGATTAATTATCATCTGTCATAGCTAGACTTATCTGAAGAAGGTCCAGCAGCTAAACCCATCATAATACTGCACTCAGGGAGAAACCTTGAAACCAATTACAATTGTCTGGGGCAGTGCTAAGCCCAAGAAACAGCAATGGTGCCTTTGCAAAATAGTGTCAGGAGGGAAGAGTCATTAAAATGGATGAATACCTGCAAAAGAAAACCCCACATAAAACATTAAAAGATGTTTCAGTGCGTAGACTGCAAGCTTGGAAGTTGTTGTTTCATGCACAGCACTAAAACAAAGTGTGGAGATAGGTCTTACGCAGATAGGCATCTGTTGATTGCTGGTTTACCGTCTATTGATGAAAACACATTAGTTGGCATAGTTCTGGTGCATATCTACAAACTGTACGATGATTCTTCCACCATTTTAGTTCATTTGTAGTAACTCTTGATCTTAACTTACTCCTATTGTTACTCTGTTGGACACTGGATTTTGCATTTGCTTCTCATCTTATATATTTGAATATTTTGCCAGATATTTAATACTGTATTGTTTTTAAAACAACATTTTGAATCAATATTTCAGGGGTAGCATATTTTGATAGTCCAATACCACCCTATCAAATAATGCTCCCACTCATACCTGTCAAGTCTCCCGTTTTGGCCGGGAAACTACCGTATTTTACCCTTCTTTCCCGCCGTCCTCCCATATTAGTATTTTCCGTAAATCTCCCGTATTATAATATAAACATACAAAAAAACCATTCCTGTGCCTCTCCAAGCCGAACTCTGTCACTCGCCTCGCGAGAACTGCCACCTACAGTAGTCTGGGTGGCAGTTGTCGTGAGGTCAGTGTCGATAGCGGGTCTGGTTGACAAGTGGTTATTTTAGATTTCCTGTACACCCAGGGACGGGTTTTGATTTGGGCAATGTGGGCGACCGCCCAGGGCGCAATCTATGTGAGGGCGCTTGTCCAAAAAAAACCCAAACAAAACAAAATTCGCCAGTTTTCTAGACTACCTCTCATTTCCATGTCAAGTTGGTGGAGTGGGTGCTGGGGCGCCTCTATTATCATGTTTTAACCGGCAGCAGAAAGGAACGGCTAATCCTGGGAGGTTGTGGGTTGAATGGGTATCACAGAGAGGAATAACGTTATGGCGGAGGCTCATAGTGCTCTGCGGCGCAAGATAACGGCTTACCGGCGACACAGAAGTCCAACTCCAGGTCCAGTAATTTCCTCTTTCGTTGGTGTCATGACTGCCCAGTAGTACCTGGAGTACCTTGCGGTGTGCGCCGAAAAATATCCCTTATCCCAAAACTTCACAGGTATGATCATGTAGTATATGTTGAAAAAAAAAAAAAACAATAAAGTAAATAAAGTGTAAAATAGATCTGCGGGGCACAGTTGGCCCCTGGGCCAGACTCTGGACAAGTATTTGGACATTAGAGCAAAAAATTCAAGAAAATAAAAATAAATAATAACATAATATAATAACCTGTCTCTTTAAATAATTCCTGAGGCTTATTAATGATATACTTTTCTAATTATTGATAAACTCAAGAAAGTCAATGTTCTTTCGAAATTCAGCGATTAATTATTGAAACTATGTCACTTCCGGACGCCATCTTTGATTAGCCGGAAATGCACCTGCAGTTCCTTGTTACTTTATTTTTAATTTCACAGCCTTTGGAATATTATTTAAGATGGAGAGTCTCTGAGGAAGCTGGAAATGTTCTCACAACGGAGGGATGGTGTTATTACACGATATGTGCTTTTTTTCCCCGTTAACATAATTTGGAAAGAACGATTCAGTCTAATTTTAGCTAACATTAGCTTAGCTGGGTAATGTTCGTTTACCGTCGGTGTTAAGCTAGCTGACTGTGAGCTAGCTGTGAGAATTTGTTCTTCACTAACAGATGTGGGACCGTTTTTTCTCCTTGTCCAGCTCCTTCAGGTGTTTGAGTAACTCAGGAGCATGTTGGTAACACCAGGAAGATCCTCAGTCAGATAACAGCGACACCAGCGACAGGCCATGGGAACATAACAGCTCAGGGTGTGAGTGTTGCAGCAGCACTTTGCAGGCTGCCGCTGATGGAGAAGGTGGGATGAGGCTCCGCTCATGGCCGATGTGAAGAAGTGTTTGTGTCTGCAGCGCCAGCATCAGCAGTGTTTGTAAAGGCGCTTTGTGCATCGCTAATCCGCTCTGATGTCACGGTGGAGAAGGAGGGGCTGAACGAGCTCTCCGCTTTAATCCGAGCAAGTTGTCTGGAGGGACAAGCCGAGCCAAGCCAAGCCGAGCCAAGCGAGCAGGCACGGGAACAGGGAGCGATGTGTACTGCCGCAGCCGGACCCGGGCCTCTCCTCCTCTGACATGCAGGTAAATGAGTGAATGTCCGGTGACGGGAAGCCGGGTTTAATTTGGGGACGGAGGGACTGTGTTGGGTCGTTTCTACTGATGGCGGATCCGACACCTGCGAGATGTAATCTGGACCATGAGGAGGAAAACAGGGAGGCATTTAGACAGGTGACAGTTTGCTGCACTTTATTTCCCCACATAGATGTCAGGCGCCTGAGGCATTGAGCTACAAGGAGAGACGGTGTGTGTGTGAGTCCCAGCATGTACAGTACGTGTTTCATATCTAGTACAACGCCATGATCATGCATTAATTGTATTTGAAAGAGGAGGGTGCTGGACTGATCAACTCATAATGAGTACAGATCCCTAAAGGAAAGGCTTTTGCTCCTTTTAACATAATAAAAAATCGGTCAAGGCCATGGGAGGGGATTTAAGAAGCCAGCAATCCTTCAAAATAAAAGCACTTGCCAATTTGGCACTTGTTCATGGATTAATCTTCTCCCCCTGGAGCAATGGCGTAGTCTACATGTAAACACAATGTAAGTAATGCGACTATTGATACATCCCACCATGGATCCTATGCCTGCTGAGTGAGTGTGGATGTCACTGTGTGTGTGTGTGAGTGTGAGGGAGAGATGGAGGATGAATCATGCTGTCAGGAATAGAAAAGATGAGAATCTTCCAAAGTGAGGACAGTTGCAGCTAATGATGATTTTCATTATCGGCCAATCTGCCACTGCCAGGCATTTTCTAGATCAGTCCTTTGGTGCATTAATTGTCAGGAAACGGAGAAATTGCCATCACGACTTCCTAGAGCCCGTGGTGATGTCTTCCGATTGCTTTTCTTTTTTGGCCAAAAGATCAATTTAAAGAAGCAAAAGTAGCAAATCTTCACATTTGAGAAGCAAGAACTCGGTATTGTTTTCCATTTTTGCTTGAAATACGTAAATCTAGTATTGAATTCTTTACATTTCTGCTAATTGACTGATCTGTCGACCAGTTGTTTCAGCACTTGTTCAGATTTTAGGTCACTAAATTATAATGTTTGTACAGTACTGAGGCCTGCGTTAAGAGCAAAATTTATATTCTAGACTGAATCTATTTATACAGTCTAATTTAATCTCTGATGTGAGGCTCAATACCACCTGCGTAAAGCATTTGGTTGCTAATTTTGTGACCTTTCAACGTTGCCTTTTCCTGATCACTTCACCACCCACTCGAATAACAGTCTGCTAACCTCATCATTTTTGAGATATGAAATTATGACTCAAAATAATAACACAGTCATGTCCAGGATCATTTTTATACCCTTCTTTCACCAGATGATTTTTGCTCCTCCTGGATCCTTATCGTGTTGTTTTAAACAGGGTGTTGTTTATTGGTCTTGTTTACTGGAGCTGCAGGTGCAAATTAGCTTAAAGCTTATCCAGGTGACGTTGCTTTTAATTTGGCACGGACCTCGACAAACAAGCAATCAATGAAACTACTAAACAGAGTCATATGTATTAGTTTTCAGAGCTTTAGTTATTAGTTATTTAGTTATTTAGGAGGGTGAGAAATGAACAGTAAATGCTTGTATCTGTAGAACTGATGACTGTTTTTTAAAATTTACATTTCTTTTGTGTGCCTTCTTAAAGCAGCAATAGTCTAGTCAGCCCCAAATTAGAGCTCTGGGAAATTGCGTTGGTAATTTTTCCCCACTTTTCTGATATTGTTTTGACTAAATGTTCAATCTGTTAATGAATAAAATAACAGACAGGTACACTGATAATGAAAATAATATTAAATTGCAGCTGTTACGCTGTCGTTAAACCCTAGTTTTACTGTAGGTGTATAGCCGAGAAAGTCAAAGGCTGGTGAATAAATTGAATCAGTTCTTCCAAGTATGTATAGCACGTGTTGTTGCCAGTGTGTGCCTGTCGGTCAGTATAAGATCAGGAGTTAATGGGCTAGTAAATCCCCCACCCCGCAGCTTTCACTGCAGCCTGACAGATGGAAGTGCAGTGCTGGGCTCACAGCTCTACAGGCCTGTATGTTTCACTGCCGCGCTGCCAGGGCCATCTGTGACCCGGGCAACCCTTCCTCCCTTGACCCCCACCCTCCGAGTCGCCCAACCATCGCCGTCCTGTCCTAAACTCCAGGCAGACAGGGACATTAGCCACCCTGGGAGCCCGCCCTCGCTCCTGCTGCGTCCCTTCGTGTTCCCTCAGTAGCAGTTGTGGTCCGTGCTCAGATTACAGGATCAACATTAACCTTTTGGCCTTCGTGTCTTCGCTCTGTCCACATGTTCGATCTTTTTAGAAGTCCACAATTTATATATATCTGCTTATTTAAGATGACAACCACATCACTAAACATTCTGCTACCTCTAAATCAAATTTGAAACATGTTGAGTCAAGAGGAGTTGTAACAATTGACAGAAAGCTTATCATTAGTTTACTGAGATTACAAGTAATCCACTCACATGTATACAGTCAGATAGGTTGTAAACAAACTACTAAAGATGAGAACAGGAATGAAAATTCAAAAAGATAAAACACATTAAATCTTATTAGCAGTTCTTGTAAGATTTCCTCACAAAAAAAGCCCCAACAATAATGATTTTGTTTCCAGTCACGTCTAAAATAAGTACAGAGTTGAGTTGAGGGATCTTAATGAGAAAAATCGAGATGTCTCGGGCATACAGTCCCACATATATGCCTTCTGCTGATCATAAAATCAGATAAATAACTTATGAAAGCAGCCTCAGTGAAACATATGGAGTAGCAATAATGAGAAAGGCTTTTAAGCTTTCATGCAGACGTGCATAAACAAGCTTTTACTTTCTCCAAATCAGACCGTACAGTTGTCTCTATCGGTGACCTTTTCTGGAACCACTTTATTATTCCCGAAGCATCTAGTTCGATTACGTTCTGGTGTCCTTTCTCAGCGTGTTGACCTCGGACACGGTGACGCCTGTTATAACTGATGGGTACCCTGATAGCCTCGTCATATTAAATGAATATCAAAACTGGGCTTCTCAGTCACAGAGGCATTTATTATTCAGATCGCTGCCCTATCCATCGCTCTCTGTCAGGTCTTATCTGATACCACAGAGATGTCCCTCCTTGTCCTTCTGCCCTGCTGCCTCCTCCTCCTCGTCCTTTTCTCTCTTACCGTCCCGTGCCATCTGCCAGCTGTCGGTGGACGGATGAATGTGGTGCAGATTAGAGTGCACTGCACACCCAGATGAATCCCTTAGGATTTAGGTTTTCACTATTAGCAATATAAAGACTAGGAGTTCCCGGACTGATATCCAATACCCCTGTATTATTTTCTTTTTAATGTGTATCTGTAATCTCAGGTTGGAGAAATGTTGCAGGTCCTTAAAATACTAGGCCTTAGACGGCATTAAACAGTCCAAAATTTGAATTTGTGTAATTGCCACAAATATTTGATCTGATTTTATTTGTCTTTTAATTCATTTTTGTGAAAATGAGTCTAGCTTGCGTTAAAGGCCATATTTCAGATGCTGTAAATCTTCAAAACTGCCACTGAGGTTGTGCAAAATAAAAAAGATGCAATTGTCAATAACAAAAAACAAAGAAAAGCAGCAAATCCTTACATTTAATGCCGGTGCAAGAGAATGTGTGATGTATTTGCTTCATAAATGACAAATGATATTTCAATTTTAGTTTCCTCATATTATATCGACTAAATTAATCAATTAAAATAATTATTAGCTGAGTCCTAGTTGTCTTAAAGGAAGACTTTACCTTCCAAACGACCATTTGAATACCTAAAGAAAGCTTTGTTTTTCTTGCATGCTTCCATGGTACACGAAGAATACGGAGAAAACTCTTGATGAACTGAAGTCATAGGGGTTTGTGTTTGACAACAGCAAATCTATATTAAAACATGTTTACATGCTGTCACACAACTTGTCCAGTATAATCCAGGTTTCATTTATCTTGTCGTATGCTCGGTGCCTCCCCAACCGAGAGACCTGTTCAACAAATAAAACTTATCTATGCTCTCTTCTAAGCGAAACTCCATAAATAGAAACAGTAATTTTACCTTGCTGAGCATGGGAGCTGCTTCTGCCTCGATCAGGTGGTCTGTGTTATTGTTTGACTTTGGTGTTTTAAAGGTTTAGTTCAGATTCACCAAAGTCACACATTAACACAAACAAACGAAGTGATCGAGGCAGCAGTAGACCAGCAGCTCCTGTGTTCAGCCAGCTAAAATGATTGTTTTTTTCTGGCTCAGATATGCTTAACTTTTGGTTCAGTTCAGCTTCGAAAAAGGGCTGTTTGGGAAATACTAAGCATGAGACTTGGATTATACTGCGTGTGTTGTGTAGAAGAATTTATACCGAGATTTCTCAGTTTTTGGATTCTTCATTGACTGTGGAGGCATGCGAGAAAAACAATTTTCTTCATGAATTCAGTGTAACACAGGGTGAGTAACTGATATATAGTTTGTCATTTTAGGGGTGAGGTATTCTCTTGACACAATGCATATGTCAAAGAATGTTGCCAAAATTAAATTAACTATATGAAACAAAATATCTGCTCAAAGCAAGACACAGAAGCAAGTGCTCAGTGCCATTAATGTTCAATATCCAGCGTTAATTAGGTTTCTGTTTTACACGTGAACTTAAACCTTTCTTTGGACCTGTTATGCATGTCATTAATCCCTGTTAATATCCTGTCTCCGTCTCTTCCAGGCCGTGCTATGAGCGGGGTTTTCTTGGAGACAAGAGGAGCATGTTCTGAAAACTGGAGTCAGATCACACCCCAGCCATGAGCCACAAGTATCAGGGAGAGGCGTCCGGGGAGACAGGTGAGGAGCACAGGTTGCCTCCGAGGAACAGGCAGCCCAACGGGACGTCACCCGGGGAAGCTCCTGTACGTCGGTCCTGGAGGCCATGTCAGATGCTCAACCAGGATGGAGAACTGAATCCCCATCACCATCATCATCACCACCATCATCATCATCAGCCTCATCACCAACACCACCCACCCACAGGTCGCGGACCTCATCGGCATCGCAGGCGGCCTCCATCAGGGCAGGGACAAGGTCAAAGCCAGGGCCAAAGCCAGGCTCAGAGTCCAGGTCAGGTCCCGGCAGTAACTCCTCCCAGGCCAGACAGGGACGAGAGTCGAGATGCTGAGCCTCGTCCTGTCCAGCAACCCCGTCCTGCTGTCACCCGTTACCGCCGTCATGGCGACCCTAACCCCAGGCTCAGAGGTCACAGACACAGGCAGCCAGTCAAAGAAATGCAGGACCTTTCACCTGGTGCAGATGAGAGAGAGGGTCCAGCAGAGGTGAGGGTGCAGCAACGCTCCTCAGAAGATCCTGTAACCGACCAGTTGCAGGACAGAGGATCTCCTCACCAGACTCCTGTTGCAGTCGTCACCCCCACCCACCTCTCACCTGGTCCTGCAACCTGTAATATACAACTTCAAGCCAATCACACTCCTCCTGTTGAGGAAGAAGAGGTCCTCCAGGAGCGTAAAGCAGAGTGTGAAGACGAACTGGAGGAGGTAAAGGAGAAGGACGAAGAACCAGAACAGGAGGAGGATGATGGAGACCACCACTTGACCACAGGTCACTCCAGCTGCAGCCATAATGACACGAAGACAGTCGATGACGAGGCAGAGGAACGTGCAGAGAGGGTGGAGGAGGATCAAGAAGAAGTGATGGATGACGTCGTGGAGGACATCGCAGCTCAGGGAAGCGAAATCACTGATCTCTGCTCTGACACTGAGAGTGCCGCCTCGCTCAGTATGGACGGGCCTCTCCACAGCCCGCCGCCACTCCACTCCCCAACTCCTCCTTCGTCCCCTGATGTTCCACCTTTCCCCCAGCTGGACCACTTCAGCGAGGATGCCAGTATGAGCCCTCTGCCCGACAATGACTTGCTGCCTGAAGATGAAGATGATTGCTCTGAATCATGCTCGCTGTCTCACACTTCCTGCTCTGACTCTTATCCCAAAACCTATGCAGACTTTTATACGGAGTCCCACCAAAAATCGTACCAAGAGCCTGTCTACGACTCGTACTCAGAGCCAAAATCCCATCCTAACTCTTTCCCTGAGCCCCTTAAGACCTCCTACCCCGAGTTACACAGAGAGCCTCGCAGGCAATCTGGTCGGAGGACTGAGTCTAATGAGGCCCAGCAGGAGTCCCGCCAAGAGCCCTTTACCAGCCATAGACAGGAGAATGTACAAAAGGGGGCTCCATCCTCCCCCACCAAGGGCTCCCATTATGCCCCAAGGCAGGGCAGAAACCACGGCTCGCATCACGCCCCGCTGGACCGCTCTGTTGGCTGCAGGTTGCACCACTATGACGGACAATCTGACGGCGAGGGGGACAGCACCAATCAAAGTCCCATTCCCAAGAGTCGCAGACAGGCACCCAGACAAGCGGAAACCCAGGCCAAGAGCCCCTCGTCTGGGCAGAGCAGCTCAGGAGAAGCTCAGGAGGAGCGAAGTGTGGTGGGTCTTCAAGGGGAGGACGGTACAAGGGGCTCAGGAGACGCCATCAGCATGGCAATTAAAGACATTAAGGAGGCGATCGAGGAGGTGAAGATTAAGACAATACGCTCCCCCTACACACCTGATCAGCCTGTGGAGCCGATTTGGGTGATGAGACAGGAAGTCAGCCCCACAGAGGAGGCGTATCCACTGCAGACTACAGCCGGCCATGTAAGTATGATTTCACTTGTCTTAAAGCTCCCAAAGGACTCGCAGCACTGTGTCATCTGCTCCTGTTAGAATTTCTTAAGAGCCCTTTTGGGGCTAAGTGACTAATAGAGACATTAATTTAAGAAATTGGTCCAGTGTTGAATGCCGGGAAACAGGCTGCGATGTAACCACTCACCAAATTACATCCTCTGAAAGTGCTTGTTTTTGCCGCTGACAGGCTCCGATTGTTATGCAACATTATGGAAAGGATCCCAACAGAGATAGACATTTTTGCTAAAAACTAAGATCCTTTTTGTTTAATC
Source organism: Epinephelus cyanopodus (assembly GCA_026686955.1). Lineage (NCBI taxonomy): Eukaryota > Metazoa > Chordata > Actinopteri > Perciformes > Serranidae > Epinephelus > Epinephelus cyanopodus. The sequence goes on along the minus strand of CM048932.1, from coordinate 27,351,378 downwards.
AGAAACAGCCCTGAAATCACCATCACCAATTTCACCAGACTCCATTTAAATAAACAGTAATTTTAGCATGTATAGAGCCGGCATATTTTCACATGAAACTGGCTGAATTAAGGGTTTATTTCAACCACACCAGACTTGGTGATTGGTTGAGCACTGTAAAGACCAACCACAATGGCATTTCTGAGTTTTATTTAGTTTCTGTCAAGTTTGAATGAAGTGGGTTTTACATTTATTAAATCACTGTTTATTTAAATGGAGCCTGGTTGGATTGGTGATAACGATTTTAGGGTTGTTTCTGGTCAAACAAAAAGGATCTTACTCTTTAACAAAAGGTCTATCTCTGTTGGGATCCTTTCCATAATGTTGTCAGACAAAAACAAAACAAGCACTTTTAGTGGACGTAAATTCACAGTGCTATGTTGCCCTGAATAGTTACATTAAAGCCTGTTTTGCAGCTGCCGGCTGCAGCAGTCTCACTTAATACTGGACAGATTGTAAAATGTGTAGTTCCCCTTAATTCACAGAGACACAAAACATGGCTAAAATAGGTCCAGGTTGAAAAATACCAAACGTAGCATTTAGGAATTGATGAGAAATATAGAAATGGGATAGCACCTGGTAAGAATAGATGTATGTGTTTTCACAGTCAGATTCTGATATATTTTTTAGTACAAAATCTTGATGTTTCTGTTGTCCTATTTTGCAGAGTTCACAGTTAACAGGGTTTTCTTATGTTGGTGGCAGCTCAGAAAAAGATTCATCAAACAGAAACTGAACTGGGTTGAATCCCCAAAAGTGCTGCTAGCTATTTTGCAGATCAGCCCTTGTACTAATTAAAGGCAGTGGAACTACAGAGTATTTGTACTGTTAATGATGATGTTTTTTTGTTTTTAAATCAGATCTTTTTAATATTCAAAACAAGTTCCCAGATATATCTTTGCAGGAGCACTGCTAATTGTTGGGAGTCTGCATGAAGCAAGACATAAAAGAATAGCAAAACATTTTGGGGACTGTGTTTTTTTGCTTTATTCCTGAGACTGAAATGAGAAGAGCAATATCAGTAATGTCCCTGCATTATGTATGTACAGAACATGTTTAGCATAGCTTAGTATAAAGACCAGAGGCAGGAGGAAACCTTGCTACGTCCAAGTGAAACAGTATGCATATAAACTTTAAACTCTAAAGCTGTCTTTATCTTTTCATGTCTTGTTTGATTAACACAGGAACATAAACAGAATAATAAAAGTTACAATTTTAGGGTTGTATCATTATCAAGATTTATTTCTTCTCCTCGTGCCATTTCTATCTCTCTCTCAAAATGAAGTACTGTACCTTTAAGGCTGTGCTGATGAGTGACATTGCCCAAGGAGTTTGGTCTGCAGTGTTGCAATAATTTAATTGGATTTTATTGCTTTCGGGAAGTTTTACGACAAGATTTACATCCCTGGCTCTCATTTCATTTCGTGTTACTTGGAGTGATGCCCAAATCCTGAATCATGTATCGTCATAAAAAGGTGCCAGCTGAGTTCCTTTGCAGTTTAAAAAGAGTGATATATTTTTTTTTTATTTTTTTTTTTTTTTGGGAAAAAACAAAACAAAACCTTTTTCTATTTTCTCTCTGTGTCCTTCTCTCAGTCCTCTCCTCATTCCCCTGCTCAGTCTGTGTCTGAGTCTCCGTCTAGATACGCTTCAGTCCCGGTTCGGGAGCCGGTCAGCCCGCTGAGAGCCGAGTCAGCCAGAGCACTTCATCCTCAACAGTATCACCAACAGCAGCCCCAACACAACCATCACCACCACCAGGGTCACCATTCACAGCAGAGGGACACCGCCAGGCCGCCACAGACATACACGCAGCAGCAACCGTATGGACACATGCCGTCGAATCAGCACCACCAACGTCAACATCAGCAACAGATTCAACACCAACAACAGCAGCAGCAGCAGGTGCCAGCTCAGCGGCCACGACCTCCAGCTCAGCCACAGTCGCCTCCGCAGCAGCCGTCTGTCCAGGAGGTGAGAGTGTGCAAATAAACATCCATAAGATACAGAAAGAAAGATTCTCCTTATACCTTCAGAGCTTGCCTGAGACTCGTCATGTAAGTAATCCAGTGGCAGTAGTCTGCACGTCCACGGGTGCGCTTGCAAACACGAACCTTCAAAAGCTAATTCCAGGAAGTTTAATGCTGCCAATTTGTCAAAATGTAAACAATTACAGGCTTAAAAAAAAGAATCCGGGCTCAAGTTGTAGACCGTTGCGTAGCTCTCTGATGATAAATCCTGCAAAACATTCATCATTTACAAGGTGTTTATCTGCCAGCGACTAAATGGCTGACAGCAGTAAAAGTCTTGCAGAATTTAAATGAGTTAGGAGAGACCTACAGTATGTGAGTAGAAATAATAAGGACGGTGATATAGTTTTTTCCTTTTTGTTCCCTCGCAGCTTCGCAGATCTCTTCCTTCGTTCCCTACATTTGTGGACGGTGAGTGGACTCACATATGAAAATATAAATTATTTTTATCTGTTGGCATAAAGATGAATATTTGAGCATATTACATGAAACCATCTGTTAAGTTTTGTTTATTTTATGGTCAAAAATGTACCAATATTGTAGATGTTGGATGTAGTTTTGCCAGATCATTGTCACATGTTTGTTTGCTGGTATGTATACATCTTTATAAATGAGCCTAACGAGTGTATCTGGTCCACGCAGTCCCGGGACCATGCGACCCTGAGGACCTTATTGATGGCATCATCTTTGCAGCGACCTACCTGGGCTGCACCCACCTGTTATCAGAGAGGACGCCCACGAAGAGCGCCCGCATGCAGCAGGCACAGGAGGCCATGAGCAGAGTGCGGGTGAGAGCACACTGCAGTTTATTTGATTTCATCTTGCAGTTATATCATAGTGGAGGAAGAACAGGATAAAAATGACTCCATTGTTCACTCACTATTTCATTTTATGATAGACACTCGGTAGTTTAATCTAACGAGAGCAGAAAATTAAGATTTTGGACACTCATCAGTCATCGTCATTTTGCAACATTTGCATTGTGAGATTGTTAGCAGAAAGTAGAATACATCCCTTGCACATCACCTCTTTTGCACTCTAGTAGGAATGTTCGAGGGCACTCTATACAGTAGTGTTAAAAATTCACAGTCAGAATTCAGACACTCAGGTAAAATGGCAGGGGTTAAATACAGTGCACTATGTAGTCAATGAGAGTGATTTTGGAAACAGCCTCTTATTTCAGAAAAATAGACATTTTCAAGAGCTCAAAGTGAGACTGTGGTATTTTTCAACCTGGACCCTATTTTACCACGTTTTTGTGTGACCAAGGGACACGACAATTTCTGAAATTGGTTCAATAATGAGCAAGAGTGCTGCAATGCCACCACTTTGGACATGTTTCCACTGTTAAGTGTCCATAAAAAGTGCTTGTGTTTGTCATTTACAGGCTCAGACTGTTATTTTAGGTGTTTGACAACATTATGGAAAGGATCTCTACCGTGAAAGACCTCTTTGTTAAAGAGTAACATCCTTTTTCTTTTACAAGAAACGTCCCCAAAAGCACCATAGCCAAACCCACCAGACTCCATTTGAATAAACACTAATTTTAACGTGTATAGAGCCAGCACATTTTCACATCTAACTGGGTGAATTAAGGGTTTATTTCAACCAAACCATAGTTAGTAATTGTTGGAACAGTGGAAAAACAAACCAAGACATTTTATATGATGAGTTTTATTTTGTGTCTGTCAACTTTAAATAAAGTGGGTTTTATGATAATTAAATGACTGTTTATTCAAATTGAGTCTTGTGGGTTTAGTTTAGTAGCTGTTTCTGCTTAAACAAACTGGATCTTACTCTTTAACAAACGGGTCTATCTCTGCAGGGATTTTTTCCATAATATTTTCAGACACTTAAAATAATCTGAACATGTCAGTGGCAAAAACAAGCACTTTAAGTGGATGTAAATAGATGGCGTGCAATTGTCCACTGAAGTTATTATTGCAGCCTGTTTTGCAGCTGCTGGCACTTGTGCTCAATATTGGACCAATTACAAAAATTGTTTATTCCCATTTTTCACTTCGACACAAAAACAAGGGAAAATAGGAAATAAGTTAACTTTTAACTCGTTAGAAAATACTCCATTATTAGTTTTTAATTTTACTGGTACAGTCTCTGCGTATTTCAGGCTGAATTTTGGGAAACCACATCTAGAGTATGCCTATTTTACTGAACATGGACTCTAAGGTCTATGTAACCTCAGTGAAGAGATGAAACAAGCTGACACAGCAGATATACATAAGCCTTGTTTCCACCGAGCAGTCCGGTTCAGTTCAGTTTGGTACACATTATAACAATTATTTTTCCGTTTCCATCTTGAAAAGTTGTGGATGGTACCAGCAGAACTGCTCCACATGGTCACCATGTTTGGTCCCCCCTCTGTTGGAGTACCTAGCACACAGATCTGGTACCAAAATATGGAGCTGTCAACACCACAGTCCGTTGATTGGTCAGTAGAGGACGGTCACTCTGCTCAGGGCTGAGTTGTGACTGGTTTTTGAAGGTGATGTAACCACTGTTCATTCTGTGGAGAGTTTTCCATACATTAGTAAAACTATAACTATAAAATGAAAGGATGTTTTGCTGCACCCTGCTGTTAAAAGGCTTCTGCTGACAGCTACTGGCAACTTTAAAGTGGAGTTTTCTTGCATGTTACTCAGTGCATGAAGTGACGATGTGACGCAATTAACACACCTTAAATGTCAATATGACAACTCTGACCATTCCATTTGTCTCTATAATGAGACGGGCTTTAGTGATGATTTGATCCTTAAGCATTTAAAAAATGTGAATACATTTACACTATTTTGTGAACTGTGAAATCTATTTGCCCAGTTGCGGAAAAAACATCACATTCAGGTGTCGTTCTGGCAGCTCTATGCCCTGCTCTTGCCTGAGGCTCATTGCACAAAACTGCTGTTTTTAAATATCCCATGGAGAGAGACTCTCACTGCAAACTGTCTTGTTTTGTTCTAAAAATGTTGGATGCCAACCCTGTCCTGTGGACGATAAATGAGGTGCTGAAGTTCCTCTGTATCACTGGTGAAGAGGAAATGCAGCAAGAGCTGGACAGGGCAGTGAGCACAAAAACCCTGCCTATATTTAAGAGTGCTGTCTGCGGTGGAAATGCTGAACGGATCCAGGGTCTAGCTAGGTTTACTTTTGTTTCTTAAGGTACAATACCAAAACATTTTGGTGGGGATGTGGCTTTTGTGATACTGTCAGACAGTGTGGTGTAAGATGATTTTCACAACCAACATTTTTTAATTAATGATAGTGCTTTACAACAGATATCAGGGAGCTCAAAGATTAAATCTGCATCTCCTTGGTTTGGAGCTACATTTTCTAACACACTTAGACAAATCATCAGTGATGTAACTGAGGTTCGCTTCATATTTGGGTCTTTTAAAGTCAGAAACCCTCAGCAGGCAGCACAGCCAGCGGGCGAAAAGTCTCCGGGTTTGTGCACAATGAATCATCCACACATCACCGCTCCTGATCCGCAGTCATACAGGATTTTCTCCTCAGCTCCACTCGAACGTTATATAAACTGTTGATCAAGGCTGCGAGACCCTGGAGACTGTAGACCCCGCTTTCTGCTCCAGTCGCAGTGCATGATGTCAGACACATCACGCAAAGGAAAAACATTTCTAACATCAATCACAGGGATTAAACTAAGTATATCAGTGCATATAAATGTGGCTTGTATGAGATATTATTTTACATTTGTTGTATTTTGCTGTTGACATGAGAAGAATCTTTGCGTTCACTGTGTGAGTGCAGTTTGACTCAGCTGAGGGCCGGTGGTGTCAGGGAGTGAGTGTGAAAGATGGCTTACAGTGACAGCGTGGCATTCAAACACAGAACAGTGAGAGTGGGAGAAATGGGCAGTAGCACGTTGCCATTTCGAAGAGACGAGCGGAGAAAGTCAGAGGCAGGAAGAGGACGCGAGTTGAGCCCAACTCTGCTTTCTGGATGGGTGACTGACAGATCCAGGACATCGCCTCCGTTAAGGTCTGAGAAACCTACAGGGAGGGAGAAATTTAAAGACGGCATAATGATGAGTGGGATACATAATAAGTCATTTTACTTTTTTCGAGTGGAAAGGACAGAGAGGAGGATTGCTGTCTAACGGGCTGGGTGAGCTGACATCTCACTTACAGGGATCTGACTCAAGGAAGGGGGTGATACAGAGAAGCGATCTGATACCACTGCTCCTTTTTTTTCCACATTTAAAATCTGTAAGCCTGTGTGGAGCTGAGGAGAGGATTATGGGTTTAAAATAAACTCATACATGCACGCTTACATATATAAAATACAGAGATGAAGAAATTTCCAGTACATTTAATATATATTAAAAAAAATGGCTGTTAATGTTTAGATATAAAAAAGTAAACTTAATAGGAGTTTTGCATTTTTAGTTGCTCTAATGGTCCAGACTGGAGCTGATAATTCTTAGCTTACAAACTCAGTTGAATCGTTCAACACAAATTACATAAAAGTCTGTGAGTAAAAATCTCTTTTCTAAACGAGGACACTCAGTTCAGCAGCCTAAGCTGGCAGGAAGTTCCAGGACTGTATATAAAAAAGGACTCTGTGTTGTTATATAAGATGTTGCCATATATGAAATGAAATAAAATACTTGAGGTGACATGGCTGCCCTTAACAGAGTGATATAATGTAGCGTCCACCACAGTTCAGCAGTTCATCCTGAGTTCATGATGATCAGCGAGCAGCGTGGTCGAGGTGACACAAACTGTTGAGGTCGCTCTGTGCTCAGAGAGTGTCTGGGAGTGAGTCTGAAATAGGCATAAGACGATATGAATCATATCATAGAATAATAACTATAGAAATATTCTTAAAATGAACATTTAAAATGGCACTAAAACACTTGACCTTACATTTTGTTAAGACATAAATTTATTGCATCATAGATACAATAAGACACATCTTTTTTAGTGAAAAGCCAGGCTCAAATTCAACATCAAATTCAATTTTTATTTACAAAAACAGATTAAAAGAATACAAGTACACTTCATGAGAAATAATGGAAATGTGAAATGGGACACCCTGATATACTGGGATGTAAAGCTTGAGAATAATGACCCAGATATGACACAAAGTGTGTTTTAAAATAAGTTTACTTACACGTGTCTAGATTTAAAAAAAGAAGGTGCATGTAATATACAGGAGGCACAATGGTGCAGTCGTTAGCAGTGTCACCTCACAGCACAAGGGTTCGTGGTTCGAACCTGGGGTGAGGTAGCTTGGGTTTTCTCCAGGTACTCCGGTTTCCTCCCACAGTTTAAAGACATGCAGGTTTATTGGTGACTCTAAATTGGCCGTAGGTGTGAACGTGAGCTATGTGTCTTTACGTGTCAGCCCTGTGATAGTCTGGCAACCTGTCCAGGCTGTACCCTGTCTCTCACCTAATGTTAGCCCCCCACCCAACAGGATAAGCGGCTACTGAAAATGAATAAATTAATGTAATATACAGTAACATAGAACCTACAAAACCCCTAAGACAACCAAAAAACTAAAAACTAAGCTGACTTTTGCACTATTTGAAATAGCATCATGTCTTTGGATTTGAAATATGCCAATGCATTTCTTTTAGGTTGGTGCATATTCAGCCTGTGTTTGCAGAGCCTGTTTTAGTGTTGGTTGCCCAGCAGTCTCTTCAGGTGTTTCTGGACATGATATACAATAATGGAAATTCACCACACTCAACTTATGATCTGTGATAACTATCGTCCCACCCCTGGTCTCAACAACAGTGTTTTCTCAACAACAACAAAAAAAAACAAACTAGAACTTTCCTGACCACAACCAGTGAATAGTAGTTAGTAAGGTTGAGCAGAATACTTGTATCAAACAAGTATCTGGCACAGATGATGTACTTCTTACTCCTGTAAGTATTGTCGGAATAAAATGTGTCAATATCCATACAAGGGGTGAAAGATAATCCAAATTTTTGGTAGGTATGTTCAGCTCAAAATGCCTCATGTGCAACATTTCAAAGCGTACACATACTTAGTTTAATAAATCATTAATGCCTTAGTAACACCATTGCTTTTCCTACTGCAACAAGTCAAAATGGCTGTTAACATATTAACATTAACAGTGATTGATTACATCTGACTGAATTTGCGACAGTGTTATATCCAGTGGCTGCTGGCCAAAATGTTCACACAGTTCAGTCATTAAAGGTGCAGCTCTCGCAACTTGAAAATTAGATCTTTAAAAATGCAATTTTAATATAACAAGTCTAATTTATTCAAGCCTAAATAAAGCTTCCACAAAGTGTGCAACATATAAGAGCCATCTCTGTTGAAATAAGCTGTAGTCTGATCCAGGTAAAAGCTACAATCCTTTTTGATTTCACAGATTAAATCCACTCTAATCACATCCCTGCTGATGAAGGTGAGCAGACAGATTTGGATTATAAACCTTAAAACAACAGAGATGCAGTTTAGAGAGGAAATGGTGGCACAAGCCAACATTTGTAAACACAAACCCTGAGCTGTCAGGAGGCGTCTGGCACAAACACATGCGGCCGCTTGTCTGTCTTCAGGGTTGTTTGTGTCACACTGATGAAGAGGAAACTTTTGATCATGTTGGCTGTAGGGGCCTCTGGCAGCCTGCTGTTGTCAGATGTGATAGACAGCAACATCACCATCTCTCAACATGCACACACACAACGTACACCTTTAAGGTCCTTTTGTCCCTTAATTTGTCATTCGGAATGGAGGCGGTGAATGAGGCGATTGGGTTGTTGTCGATCCACTCTAAGCTATTTTCTTATGCTCTTGTCTTGATGTGTTGTTTCTATTCTGCTTTCTGATCACTGCAGGCTGCACAGAAGCAGGCGAAGAACAGGAAGAAGGTACGTTTGTTCAGTTTGTTCTCTTCGTCTCTCTGTGATTGTATGTTTTGTGTACAAGATGTCTTAAATGTACAGAAATTTAAGGGTCAAACGCTAATGATAGACGAGGGGAACATCCGCGTAGGTGTGATTGACATTGATTGTATTCTTTTGCGTGTAGATTGTGTGAGACATCTGTGTTTTTCTTTCATTAGTCTTATCCGTAGCTGTTAGATTTGATGGCTCTTGACAGTTGTGACGCCTGCTCTGATCTTCTTCGCTGTCGTTCAACCTGTTGCTTCTTCTTTTCACTTGTTGTTTCTTTATGGTTGTACAGAGCCCCGACAGCGAGGCTCCGTCCACTGCTGAGGTCGATCTGTTCATGTCGACGCAGAGGATCAAAGTCCTCAATGCAGACACTCAGGTATAAAAATAATAACATGCAACTCTGACCCTACTTCATCAATATATATATTAAATCTCTCAATAGTATACAAAGAGAGACGATGATTAATTAAGATGTCTTTTTTGGATCGTCAGGAGTCTCTAATGGACCTGCCGCTGAGGACGATCTCCTACATAGCTGACATCGGTAACATGGTGGTGCTGATGGCCCGGGGGAAGATGGTGCGCTCCCGCAGCGCACAGGAAAACCTGGACCACACAGCTGAGCAAACCACCATGAACCACGACGACAGACGGCTGTACAGGATGATCTGCCACGTCTTCGAGTCTGAGGATGTGAGTTATTAATTATTAATCTGTTGTTGTTGTATTATTTGAATCTACTAGCATAGAACTCTTTGGAAGATTGGGTGTATTATTCTTCACTGTCTGGGCAGGAAGTGAAACTAGGAAATCTACATTTCTCAGCTTTGGTGGAGGTGGGATGAGCAAACAGAAACCACCATGGCTGACTGCTGCATTATTAAAACAATACTTTAACATTTCTCCTAAATGCACTAGAGATTTGTGAAAAGTTATTCTGGACCTGAAACTCTTCTCATCAACACTGGAAGCAGGGAAACTTTCTAGCCTTCACCAAAAGCAAAAATACTCCTTTCCACAACTCATTGTTTACATGTTGTTAGCTCGTTAGCTTGTGAGCTAGTTGCATGTACATCTACGAATCACCTGGATACTGTTTAGAGTGAAACTGTGAACTGAGTGATTTTAGGACAGGACTTCTAGGAGTAGTTAAAGGTGAACACCACGTAAATTAAGACTTCTAGTGTATTATTAACATGGCCTAGGGAAGTTCAATAAATGTATGTGAACATGAGCTACTCTCGAAGAGGAGGAGGAGTAAATCTCAAACTTATGATGTCCTAAGATATAAAGTCTGGAGCTGCTCCTTAATCAGTGAATGAGAGACTGATTTTGTGGACCCACAGAATGTTTGTTTTCTGTTTTATCCTATTGTAGTGCTCTCAGCTCTGAAACACAAAATGTCCTCATATACTCAGAACATTCCCCTGGGTGCTCTCAGTGTCAGCTATAACATCTTTCCCACTTCATTTTCTTTGGAGCAGTAGTAGACTTTATACCCTATGACATCCCAAATTTAAATTTCAGCACTCTATTTTTTGAATTTGGAAAAAGACGTATGTTGTTAACAAAAAGAGTCTTAAAGAGCGTCTGATCTTAAACGCGATAAAACACGTCAGTGTCTGCAAAACATTTTAGAAATGGAGAGAAAATGTTGCTAATAGTTTAATCTTCTGTTAACCGGAGCCAAAGCCTCACAGCTCTGGCTTCAAGTTCATGTTTACGTAAGCTAACATTAGCTAGAACCTCAAATCATAGTGCGTCCTCCACCTCACTCCTCATCACTACAGACAGGAGAGCGGGCCCTGGAGACAGACCCTCAGCCAGTGGCTGTAGCAATCAAACTAAACCAGCACCGTGGGACTGGTAAACCCATAGTAACCAGCCGGCTGTGACCACTGAATTAGTGTCGCTACAGTCCCTGTCTGGCTGCCTTCCCCATATTGAAGCAGTCCACAGTGGCGGGAAGTGAGGCGGAGGGACTCTGGGGTGGCTAGCTAGTTAATTCTTGTCTCATGTGTTGTCTGATAAACACAATATATAAAGTGCATGAACATGCCCATTCTTGTCTGGTGTGTGGTGGGACAGGCAGAAAACTGTCTGCCCCACCTTTAAGTCACAATATCAGATTTTCAATGTCCGCTTGATGAGAACAATGGAGCATTGGGGTTCTGGTGTAGCCTAGACTTCATCTTCCATGTGTTGGTCTTTATTTACGGTCAGATTAATAACTTAATATGAGAGATGATAAACAGGTATCTGCTTATGAATACAGACAAATTAATTTTAAAAAAAAATCCTGCGCAGACGATAGATAATGGGCTCCTGGATTGCATTTTGGTCCAGGCTTTTTTCTCTCCACACGTACGATTTACTTACATGCTACCAAATCCTGCTCAAATGTGATTGCTCAATACTATTTGGACTACTATTGCTTACAGATTTCACATTTGTATGCAGATACCTGTTGACAGAGATGAAGTATAACATGTAAATGTGACAGCTGTGGTGCTGTTAGAAGCCATGTTTGATTAAGTGAAGTTAGAAGTTCCCACCTGCTTCCAGTGTTTGGGCTAGGCTAGGCTAAACATGTCAGAGCTATCTCAGTTAAAAAAGTCAGAGTATTGATTTATGCCCTAATATCTGCTACTCAGAAATACATTAGCAGTAGGAGCAGTACTCCTGACACCCTAAAGTATTATGCATAAAAAATACTCTGTTCAATCTGTTCTGAGAGAGAAGTTCAGAGAATTTGGCCTTTGGAGGAGCTGCAGTTTAACAGATATCCTGGTGTATTACAACCTGGGTCTTATTTTCATAGGTTTGTCCAACATTCCCTTTAATAATGATAACATAGCACTTACCAAGTTAGTTGCTTAAATCTAGAAATACATGCTCATTGCTAAAAAAAACCAACAACAACATTGTGTTTTATTTATTTAGAGTTTAACACTCAGAAACTCAGCTATTCCACTTCATTATGTGTTGGTGTGCTCTGCCAACATAAGTAAACAACTCGCCAATTAGTGCATGGAAGTACAGCGTGTGACATGCCGTGTTTTTTTTTTAGTTTTCACAGCCCAACCTCGCCCACTTAAAAATCAGTAAGGAGAGCACAGATGGAGAACTTAGATGAAATACCCAAATCTGTTCTAACGTTGGCAGAATTCTTTTCATGTAGGACCAAGTACACACAGCAAGAAGCTGCTTGAGTGAAGTCTTTAAGACTTGATTTTAGAGATGAAGTTAGAATTATGTGTAGGTTAGGGTGAGGTAAGATGAGGACAATTAAGGAACGTGTCCTCATGAGCATGGGGTGTAAACAAGCCTTTTAAACAGGAGGTCTGTGCTCAGTTTGTCTGTGTAGACCAAATGCCCACAGGGTCAATCAAAGTTACCGTCATTCACAAGCTCTCGTCCTGATCTTCCTCTCTCTCAGGCCCAGCTGATAGCTCAGTCTATCGGTCAGTCTTTCAGTGTTGCCTACCAGGAGTTCCTCAGGGCCAACGGCATCGACCCCGAGGATCTGAGCCAGAGGGAGTACAGCGACTTGCTCAACACTCAGGACATGTACAACGACGACCTCATCCACTTCTCAAAGTCAGAGAACTGCAGAGATGTGAGTGAACCAGCAGGTGGCAGCACAGTCACAGGAGCTTTAATTTACTCCTTGTGCCTAAACTGCATTTCCAAACTCCTACTATAATTTAATACATATTCCACTCCACATATTGACAGACTTTTATGGGTTGTATGGTTTCTAAGCCTTCTGTACATGTAAAAACAACACCGCCTCTCAGTTCAGGTCAAGTCATGTTAACCTAAATATCTGGATGCTAATGAGCCAGTGCCATTATTTTTCTGCTCAACCGGCTCTGCTAGTTTGCCTTCCAGTGGTTCAAATGAGCAGCTGGTTTTGGAGTCACAGCTGTGTGACAGTTTTAAAAAATCAGATGTCATTAGCCCCATTATGAAGGTGAATTAGAGATGCTCAACCTGGTCTGACCTGAGGGACCCCCCCCCCCTCATCACGCTGCTTCAAACGCCTCCCGTCTGCTCACATTTCTCAGAATTGTGCAGTCGTCTGCGAAAAGCTCAAAGTGGGCTCAGCGTCACTGTTTCAGGTTGTTTGGATGACTAATTCAATAAGAGGGATTTTAAAGAAATACTTCACCCCCTGTATGACCATTTGTCATCAGTTACTCACCCCGTGTAGTGCTGCATGTATGAAGAAAATTCTGTTTTTTTTTTTTCTGTTTTTCTCGCATATCTCCGGTGATAGCAGAATCCAAACTTCCAAACAGCAAAAATATATCTAAGTTACTGATATAGAAATGTTCATTTTGGTAGTGATATATTCCTGAATTTGAACTGTGAATGTTATGCTTCCATAGTTTATTCATCAAGACAAAAGTCCTTTTCAAAATGGTTACAGTACAAACAATTACAATTAAATCTGTACGCGGTTCTTTGCAGGTTTACATTGAGAAGCAGAAAGGAGAGATCCTGGGTGTGGTGATTGTGGAGTCAGGCTGGGGGTCCATCCTCCCCACCGTCATCATTGCCAGCATGATGCACGCTGGTCCGGCTGAGAAGTCTGGTCGGCTAAACATCGGAGACCAGATCATGACCATAAACGGAACGAGTTTGGTGGGTTTACCGCTCAGCACCTGTCAGAGCATCATCAAGGTGAGCTGGTGATACTGTTTTTAGTTACTTTATTCTGTTGTTTATTCATTTTTATCTCTGACAGGTACAAGCCTGGAGGGGATCATGGGTTGGGTCATGAGTGTATCTGTCTGTCTACAGTTAATCTTGCAAACTACTGGACCGATCAGCCTAATATTTTGTGTGCACATTTATGACTGTAAGCTCAAGGAGCTCTCGTAGTTCACGGTGATCCACAACAGTTCAAAAAACTAAACTGTATTATTGTCTGCTAGCATTCTACATACTACATTCACCCTCCTGTTTACCTTGTAGGCTATCCATAGGCCTATTTCACATACCGTGTCTGTCAGCAGGACAAATAATTTGTGGTATTGGACGGCCCTTTAGTCTCGTTATTACGCAGGCACATGGCAGCTCTAACTATCTCCTCATCTTCCACGGTGTGTTTTTACCTTTGTGATGTCTGTCTCCTGTAGCTAATGAGACTCTGTCTGTCCTCAGGGTCTCAAGTCTCAGTCCAGGATCAAGATGAACATCGTCAGGTGTCCTCCTGTCACCATGGTGCTCATCCGCAGGCCGGACCTCAGATATCAGCTGGGCTTCAGTGTCCAGAATGGCATAGTGAGTGTGGGGGCTGATCACCTCCTTTGCAGCGCGCGCACACACGCACACACGCACACACGCAGAGGATGTGGTTGAATTGTGGTCCTGCTGTGGAGTAATGTGCTCTAAAACCAGTGCGAGTTTCTTAGCAACAGACATAAAGTAGTGCTTGTTACACATTTACACTATTTTCAGGATTAGTCTCAGAGACTGTCACTGAGAGTTTAAATATGCTACAGCTGTCTTTGCTGGACACGGCCAGCTTGAGTCCACTTCTCCTGTGTTCATAATGTTCTCTGTGTGCAGATCTGCAGCCTGATGAGGGGAGGCATCGCTGAGAGAGGAGGCGTCCGCGTCGGTCACCGCATCATCGAGATCAACAGCCAAAGCGTCGTGGCAACGCCTCACGAGAAGATCGTTCAGATTCTGTCTAATGCCATGGGAGAGGTAGGAGCTCTGAGTGTCTCTGTAAAATCAAGATAAAGACTTTCTGGAACACACAAAAACATTTGTTCCTACACAAAGTCTGCCAGTAAATTCTACCTTTTCATTATTATTATTATTATTATTATTTTTATTTTTATTTATTTATTTTTTTTGCATACTATACTATGGGTCATTTTGACTTCTTTTTTTGTTTTGTTTTTTTAAAAATTACCATTCTATGGCTTTTTTTAATTGATTTTTTTTTTTTTTATAACATTTTACCATGGCTGTACTATGGCCCTTTTAAACATAGCTTATGACATGACTTTTATAACTTTTGTAACGTACAATACTATGACCATTATGTTTTTTTTTATAACATATAACTATTAATAACAAACTATAGTGTGACTTTTTATATTTCAGTTTGTATAACATGCTTTACGTTGAATTTTTTGGGGCATTTTTTTAAACATTCAATACATTGAACTTTTTTGGGGGGCATTATTTTATAACATACTATACTTATATATATATATATATATATATATATATATATATATATATATATATATATATATGTACATGTTAGAACTTTCTTGGGGCATTTGTTATGACTTTTCCCCCCCTTACTTTTTATAATGCACTATACTATAGCTGTATTGGGCATTTTTATACTATACTATACTATACTATACTATACTATACTATTTTGACAGTTTGTAATACTTTTTAAAACATTTGTCAAATGACCATGATCACATTTGTAACACTATATTGTACTATTTTTTAATTTTTCACTATGCTATGGGTGTTTTTGACTTTTTTTTTTTAAATAATATACAATACTATGGCTTTTTTTTTAACATTTTTAATACTATTACTTTATTTGGAATTGAATTAAAGTAAAGTTGGGTGGATTTAATGACATACTATGAATGTTAGATCACATTGTTCTAACACACTATACTATGAATTTTTTGAAACATCGTTTGAAGCACACTATACACAGATCTTGATTTTTTTCTCCACATTTTTAGAAAATACTTTGACTTCTATTTGAAATAAAGTTGAAGTAAAGGGGGCTGGGTTTAATAACATACTACACAGACTTTTTAAAACATTTTTTTATGACATACTGTACCATACCTTTTTTTAATGGCACTTTGTATCATACTGTACTGTGACTTTTTTATATTTTCTATAACATACTATACTATGACTCATTTTGGACATTTGACACAATATTAATAGAAAAAAGAAACAGTCCTGTATGTTCAGATGCAGACACTTTAATTAGCTTTTTTTCCCAAGCAACGTGTCTTTGTTGTGTTGCTCGTTAAATCTTTGGTTTCTTTCTGCTCCAGATCCACATGAAGACGATGCCTGCAGCAATGTACCGTCTGCTGACAGCACAGGAGCAACCTGTCTACATCTGAACTCACACTTCTTCACATCACTCTCCATCTTTACAACCGTCCATCCATCTTTTCGTTGTTTTAAATACCTTTCTCCTCTCTGTATCCTGTTTGATATCACTTGACTTGCCTTAATCTGTACAGTACACTGTCATGTAAACATGTACATCTACAGTATGACAGCAGAAGACAGATTACCACGCTAGGCTGAGTGTTAACGTGATGTGTTATGTTTGACCAAAGAAAAAATGTGGATTTTGTTGTGAATATTTAGGTGGCAAACAGAGTAAATATTACCTTTGGTTTAATAGCTGTAATATTTGAATGTACTCTAATCATGTTGGACCTATAAATTGTCAGGTTGACCCAAATGATAAAGAACTTTTAGACTGAACTGGTCAAGTTAAAGGGGATATGCATGTACAATTCTGCTGAATAAACTCTGAAGAAAAAGCAGTGGTCAGTAAAGTCATGTTTGTTTTATTCCCAAGGATGTGACCTGAATGTAGTTGGCTCTTAATTCTGATAAATGAGTGAAGTTCCAGTTCAAGAGCGAAAAGAAATGACTGCAGCAAGGTACGCCAGAAAGCTTTGAAACTCAGTCATCATTCAACTTAAAAAATGTTCAGAATGTAAAATATTACTGTTCATTTTACAGACAGACAGACAGAGGTGGGACTCACCATGAATGTGCACTGCTTTGCTCATTTGAACAGTTATTATATCTTGTGGCTCACTGTGACAGGACATTTTCATCTGCTTTAGTGAGTGGCAACATGGACAGGACATTTCTTACAACATTCGAAACTGACTTTTTTTTTTTTTTTTTTTGTTAGACATTTTTCTTTTTTTAAAAAAAAAAAGAAAAGAAAAATGTCTAAAAAACCCCCAACTTTTTGGACATTTTCTACAACATACTATGACATGTTTTATATTCTTTCTACATTATATAAAATATGTCAGACTTTTTTTTACAGTTTATAAAACAAACTATTTTTTTCATCATTTTGAACGACATACTATACTATGACTTTTTTTCATGATTTTGAACGACATACTATACTATGACTTTTTTTCATGATTTTGAACGACATGCTATACTATGACTTTTTTTTCATGATTTGGGACGACATACTATACTATGACTTCATGATTTGGGACGACATGCTATACTATGACTTTTTTTCATGATTTTGAACGACATACTATACTATGACTTTTTTTCATGATTTGGGACGACATACTATACTATGACTTTTCTTCATGATTTTGGACGACATACTATATACTATGACTTTTTTTCATGATTTGGGACGACATGCTATACTATGACTTTTTTTCATGATTTTGAACGACATGCTATACTATGACTTTTCTTCATGATTTGGACGACATACTATACTATGACTTTTTTTCATGATTTGGGACGACATACTATACTATGACTTTTTTTCATGATTTGGGACGACATACTATACTATGACTTTTTTTCATGATTTTGGACGACATACTATACTATGACTTTTTTTTCATGATTTGGGACGACATGCTATACTATGACTTTTTTTCATGATTTGGACGACATACTATACTATGACTTTTTTTCATGATTTGGACGACATGCTATACTATGACTTTTTTTCATCATTTGGGACGACATGCTATACTATGACTTTTTTTCATGATTTTGGACGACATACTATACTATGACTTTTTTCATGATTTGGGACGACATACTATACTATGACTTTTTTTCATGATTTTGGACGACATACTATACTATGACTTTTTTCATGATTTGGACGACATACTATACTATGACTTTTTTTCATGATTTGGACGACATACTATACTATGACTTTTTTTTCATGATTTGGGACGACATGCTATACTATGACTTTTTTTCATGATTTGGGACGTCATGCTATACTATGACTTTTTTTCATGATTTTGGACGACATACTATACTATGACTTTTTTTCATGATTTGGGACGACATGCTATACTATGACTTTTTTTCATGATTTGGGACGACATGCTATACTATGACTTTTTTTCATCATTTTGGACGACATACTATACTATGACTTTTTCATGATTTGGACGACATGCTATACTATGACTTTTTCATCATTTTGGACGACATACTATACTATGACTTTTTTCATGATTTGGGACGACATGCTATACTATGACTTTTTTTCATGATTTTGAACGACATGCTATACTATGACTTTTTTCATGATTTGGGACGACATGCTATACTATGACTTTTTTCATGATTTTGAACGACATACTATACTATGACTTTTTTTCATCTTTTTGGACGACATACTATACTATGACTTTTTTTCATCTTTTTGGACGACATACTATACTATGACTTTTTTTCATGATTTGGGACGACATACTATACTATGACTTTTTTGAGTCACAATATAGTATATTGTCCAAAATCATGGAAAAAAGTTATAGTACAGTAGGGTTGGGCGATAATTTGATAATAAGGTATCCCGCGGTTTCTAAAAATAGCAATGGTATCAGTTTAATTACCATCATTAAAAAAAATCTACCGCGCATATAGGACTATAGGGGCCTCATATAATATTAAATATAATTTATTTAATGCTCAAATATTGAGTGTTTGTCCATCACCTATGTATGTGTGGTTGAGGTTTCATTTTAATACTATTTCAATTTAAAGGTAATGGTAAGTTATTATGTTTCTCTTATAACTGCCCTTAACTGTTGTCAGGAGATGACATTTGATCCAGGTTTTGGATGTGACGTTGTCAGGTGACAGCTCAGACCAGAGAAAGAGAAGAAAAGATGGCAAGCCGTGTCAAGTTAGTTGGTCCCAAAAGACCCTCACAACTTCACGACTTCTGCAAGCAGCAGCAGCAGGTCCAGTGGCCATCAGAGTGGAGGAGGGAGAAGCGCAACCTGAACCACCCAGCACCGCAGCCAAAGTCGTCAGTCCACTACGTGATAGGTTGATAGGTTCTAAAAAATAAATGAACAGACAGTACCCATTGTGGTCTCATTATCGTCACTGCCGTTGTTATTTATTATTACTTGATTACTATTTGATAAGCCTATAAGCATTGGATGCTATAGGGCTGTGTTTTAATTTAAATGATTTGTGTTGATTTGTATTGGAAGTGGACTGTAGCCCAAATACAATTTGTTGTTATTTCTTTCTGTTTGGTTGACTGCTGTATGTACACTATTTAACATATTTATTGATAAAAGTTGTTGTTGTACATGTTTTGTTGTTATTTTTCAGTATTCTTAGGCCTATGTAATGGATTTGCTATTCTGTGTCTGAACGGTATCAGAGCAAGCTGACATTTAGGTGACTCCCGTTGAGCCCTTCAAAGTGATTTTTAATTAATCACAGTAATACAGTATACTCCGGAAAAATGTGGAGTAAGTTTAACGGAAACAAAAATTTGTAGACTGCCCAACTATATAGTAGTATGTCATCCAAAAATGATGAAAAAAAGTCATAGTATAGTATGTCGTCCCAAATCATGGAAAAAAGTCATAGTATAGTATGTCATCCAAAATCATGGAAAAAAGTCATAGTATAGTATGTCGTCCCAAATCATGAAATAAAGTCATAGTATAGTATGTCATCCAAAATCATGGAAAAAAGTCATAGTATAGTATGTCGTCCCAAATCATGAAAAAAAGTGATAGTATAGTATGTCGTCCCAAATCATGGAATAGTATAGTATATCGTCCAAAATCATGAAAAAAAGGTCTAAAAAGTCCAAAAAAAAAAATCATAGTAGTATGTCGTCCAAAAATGATGAAAAAAAGTTATAGTATGTCGTCCCAAATCATAAAAAAGGTCATAGTATAGTATGTCGTCCCAAATCATAAAAAAAGGTCATAGTATAGTATGTCGTCCAAAATGATGAAAAAAAGTCATAGTATAGTATGTCGTCCAGAATCATGAAAAAAAAGTCATAGTATAGTATGTCGTCCAGAATCATGAAAAAAAAGTCATAGTATAGTATGTCGTCCAAAATCATGAAAAAAAGTCAAAGTATAGTATGTCGTCCAAAATCATGAAAAAAAGTCATAGTGTAGTATGTCGTCCAAAACCATGAAATAAAGTCATAGTATAGCATGTCGTCCAAAACCATGAACAAAAGTCATACTATAGTATATCGTCCCAAATCATAAAAAAAGGTCATAGTATAGTATGTCGTCCCAAATCATGAAAAAAAGTCATAGTATAGTATGTCGTCCCAAATCATGAAAAAAGGTCATAGTATGGTATGTTGTCCAAAACCATGAAATAAAGACATAGTATAGCATGTCGTCCAAAAATGATGAAAAAAAGTTATAGTATGTCGTCCCAAATCATGGAAAAAAGTCATAGTATAGTATGTCGTCCCAAATCATGAAAAAAAGGTCATAGTATAGTATGTTGTCCAAAACCATGAAATAAAGTCATAGTATAGTATGTCGTCCAAAAATGATGAAAAAAAGTTATAGTATGTCGCCCAAATCATAAAAAAAGGTCATAGTATAGCATGTCGTCCAAAACCATGAAATAAAGTCATAGTATAGCATGTCGTCCAAAACCATGAACAAAAGTCATACTATAGTATGTCGTCCCAAATCATAAAAAAAGGTCATAGTATAGTATGTCGTCCCAAGTCATGAAAAAAAGTCATAGTATAGTATGTCGTCCAACATGATGAAAAAAAGTCATAGTATAGTATGTCGTCCAAAATGATGAAAAAAAGTCATAGTATAGTATGTCGTCCAAAATGATGAAAAAAAGTCATACTATAGTATGTCGTCCAAAAATCATGAAAAAAAGTCATAGTATAGCATGTCGTCCAAAACCATGAAAAAAAGTCATAGTATAGTATGTCGTTCAAAATCATGAAAAAAAGTCATAGTATAGTATGTCGTTCAAAATCATGAAAAAATGTCATAGTATAGTATGTCGTCCCAAATCATGAAAAAAGTCATAGTATAGTATGTCGTTCAAAATCATGAACAAAAGTCATAGTATAGTATGTCGTCCCAAATCATGAAAAAAAGTGATAGTATAGTATGTCGTTCAAAATCATGAACAAAAGTGATAGTATAGTATGTCGTTCAAAATCATGAAAAAAGTCATAGTATAGTATGTCGTTCAAAATCATGAAAAAAAAGTCATAGTATAGTATGTCGTCCCAAATCATGAAAAAAAGTCATAGTATAGTATGTCGTTCAAAATCATGAACAAAAGTCATAGTATAGTATGTCGTCCCAAATCATGAAAAAAAGTGATAGTATAGTATGTCGTTCAAAATCATGAACAAAAGTGATAGTATAGTATGTCGTTCAAAATCATGAAAAAAGTCATAGTATAGTATGTCGTCCAAAATCATGAAAAAAAAGTCATAGTATAGTATGTCGTCCAAAATCATGAAAAAAAGTGATAGTATAGTATGTCGTTCAAAATCATGAAAAAAAGTCATAGTATAGTATGTCGTTCAAAATCATGAAAAAAGTCATAGTATAGTATGTCGTTCAAAATCATGAACAAAAGTGATAGTATAGTATGTCGTTCAAAATCTAGAACAAAAGTGATAGTATAGTATGTCGTTCAAAATCATGAAAAAAAGTCATAGTATAGTATGTCGTTCAAAATCATGAAAAAAAAAGTCATAGTATAGTATGTCGTCCAAAATGATGAAAAAAAGTCATACTATAGTATGTCGTCCAAAAATGATGAAAAAAAGGTCATAGTATAGTATGTCGTTCAATATCATGAAAAAAGTATGTCGTCCAAAATCATGAAAAAAAGTGATAGTATAGTATGTCGTTCAAAATCATGAAATAAAGTCATAGTATAGTATGTCGTCCCAAATCATGAAAAAAAGTCATAGTAGTATGTCGTCCCAAATCATGAAAAAAAGTCATAGTATAGTATGTCGTCCCAAATCATGAAAAAAAGTCATAGTATAGTACGTCGTCCCAAATCATGGAAAAAAGTCATAGTATAGTATGTCGTCCCAAATCATGAAAAAAAGGTCATAGTATAGTATGTTGTCCAAAACCATGAAATAAAGTCATAGTATAGTATGTCGTCCAAAACCATGAACAAAAGTCATACTATAGTATGTCGTCCAAAAATGATGAAAAAAAGTTATAGTATGTCGCCCAAATCATAAAAAAAGGTCATAGTATAGTGTGTTGTCCAAAACCATGAAATAAAGTCATAGTATAGTATGTCGTCCAAAACCATGAACAAAAGTCATACTATAGTATGTCGTCCAAAAATGATGAAAAAAAGTTATAGTATGTCGTCCGAAATCATAAAAAAAAGTCATAGTATAGCATGTCGTCCAAAACCATGAACAAAAGTCATACTATAGTATGTCGTCCCAAATCATAAAAAAAGGTCATAGTATGTCGTCCCAAGTCATGAAAAAAAGTCATAGTATAGTATGTCGTCCAACATGATGAAAAAAAGTCATAGTATAGTATGTCGTCCAAAATGATGAAAAAAAGTTATAGTATGTCGTCCCAAATCATGAAAAAAAGTCATAGTATAGTATGTCGTTCAAAATCATGAAAAAAAGTCATAGTATAGTATGTCGTTCAAAATCATGAAAAAAAGTCATAGTATAGTATGTCGTCCAACATGATGAAAAAAAGTCATAGTATAGTATGTCGTCCAAAATGATGAAAAAAAGTCATACTATAGTATGTCGTCCAAAAATGATGAAAAAAAGTTATAGTATGTCGTCCCAAATCATGAAAAAAAGTCATAGTATAGTATGTCGTTCAAAATCATGAAAAAAAGTCATAGTATAGTATGTCGTTCAAAATCATGAAAAAAGTCATAGTATAGCATGTCGTCCAAAACCATGAACAAAAGTCATACTATAGTATGTCGTCCCAAATCATAAAAAAAGGTCATAGTATGTCGTCCCAAGTCATGAAAAAAAGTCATAGTATAGTATGTCGTCCAACATGATGAAAAAAAGTCATAGTATAGTATGTCGTCCAAAATGATGAAAAAAAGTTATAGTATGTCGTCCCAAATCATGAAAAAAAGTCATAGTATAGTATGTCGTTCAAAATCATGAAAAAAAGTCATAGTATAGTATGTCGTTCAAAATCATGAAAAAAAGTCATAGTATAGTATGTCGTCCAACATGATGAAAAAAAGTCATAGTATAGTATGTCGTCCAAAATGATGAAAAAAAGTCATACTATAGTATGTCGTCCAAAAATGATGAAAAAAAGTTATAGTATGTCGTCCCAAATCATGAAAAAAAGTCATAGTATAGTATGTCGTTCAAAATCATGAAAAAAGTCATAGTATAGTATGTCGTTCAAAATCATGAAATAAAGTCATAGTATAGTATGTCGTCCAAAAATGATGAAAAAAAGGTCATAGTATAGTATGTCGTTCAATATCATGAAAAAAGTATGTCGTCCAAAATCATGAAAAAAAGTGATAGTATAGTATGTCGTTCAAAATCATGAAATAAAGTCATAGTATAGTATGTCGTCCCAAATCATGAAAAAAAGTCATAGTAGTATGTCGTCCCAAATCATGAAAAAAAGTCATAGTATAGTATGTCGTCCCAAATCACGAAAAAAAGTCATAGTATAGTATGTCGTCCCAAATCATGAAAAAAAGTCATAGTATAGTATGTCGTCCCAAATCACGAAAAAAAGTCATAGTATAGTATGTCGTTCAAAATCATGAAAAAAAAAGTCATAGTATAGTATGTCGTCCCAAATCATGGAAAAAAGTCATAGTATAGTATGTCGTCCAAAATGATGAAAAAAAGTCATACTATAGTATGTCGTCCAAAAATGATGAAAAAAAGGTCATAGTATAGTATGTCGTTCAATATCATGAAAAAAAGTATGTCGTCCAAAATCATGAAAAAAAGTGATAGTATAGTATGTCGTTCAAAATCATGAAATAAAGTCATAGTATAGTATGTCGTCCCAAATCATGAAAAAAAGTCATAGTAGTATGTCGTCCCAAATCATGAAAAAAAGTCATAGTATAGTATGTCGTCCCAAATCACGAAAAAAAGTCATAGTATAGTATGTCGTCCCAAATCATGAAAAAAAGTCATAGTATAGTACGTCGTCCCAAATCATGGAAAAAAGTCATAGTATAGTATGTCGTCCCAAATCATGAAAAAAAGGTCATAGTATAGTATGTTGTCCAAAACCATGAAATAAAGTCATAGTATAGTATGTCGTCCAAAACCATGAACAAAAGTCATACTATAGTATGTCGTCCAAAAATGATGAAAAAAAGTTATAGTATGTCGCCCAAATCATAAAAAAAGGTCATAGTATAGCATGTCGTCCAAAACCATGAACAAAAGTCATACTATAGTATGTCGTCCCAAATCATAAAAAAAGGTCATAGTATGTCGTCCCAAGTCATGAAAAAAAGTCATAGTATAGTATGTCGTCCAACATGATGAAAAAAAGTCATAGTATAGTATGTCGTCCAAAATGATGAAAAAAAGTTATAGTATGTCGTCCCAAATCATGAAAAAAAGTCATAGTATAGTATGTCGTTCAAAATCATGAAAAAAAGTCATAGTATAGTATGTCGTTCAAAATCATGAAAAAAAGTCATAGTATAGTATGTCGTCCAACATGATGAAAAAAAGTCATAGTATAGTATGTCGTCCAACATGATGAAAAAAAGTCATAGTATAGTATGTCGTCCAAAATGATGAAAAAAAGTCATACTATAGAATGTCGTCCAAAAATGATGAAAAAAAGTTATAGTATGTCGTCCCAAATCATGAAAAAAAGTCATAGTATAGTATGTCGTTCAAAATCATGAAAAAAAGTCATAGTATAGTATGTCGTCCAAAATCATGAAAAAAAGTCATACTATAGTATGTCGTCCAAAAATGATGAAAAAAAGTTATAGTATGTCGTCCCAAATCATGAAAAAAAGTCATAGTATAGTATGTCGTTCAAAATCATGAACAAAAGTGATAGTATAGTATGTCGTCCCAAATCATGGAAAAAAGTCATAGTATAGCATGTCGTCCCAAATCATGAAATAAAGTCATAGTATAGTATGTCGTCCAAAATCATGAAAAAAAGTCATACTATAGTATGTCGTTCAAAATCATGAACAAAAGTGATAGTATAGTATGTCGTCCCAAATCATGAAAAAAAGTCATAGTATAGCATGTCGTCCCAAATCATGAAATAAAGTCATAGTATAGTATGTCGTCCAAAATCATGAAAAAAAGTCATAGTATAGTATGTCGTTCAAAATCATGAACAAAAGTGATAGTATAGTATGTCGTCCCAAATCATGGAAAAAAGTCATAGTATAGCATGTCGTCCCAAATCATGAAATAAAGTCATAGTATAGTATGTCGTCCAAAATCATGAAAAAAAGTCATAGTATAGTATGTCGTCCAAAACCATGAAATAAAGTCATAGTATAGCATGTCGTCCAAAAATGATGAAAAAAAGTCATAGTATAGTATGTGGTTCAGTTATAAAAAACTGTACTATGATTTTTAATAACATACTATGCCACATTTAAGAGATGGAAAGGGTTAATAACCAGTTTCCCACAAAGATTAAGAGATAATTGGTGTTACTTTTGTATAATAAACAATATAAACAGAAAAACAGTAAGGGCAACAAAAATGTTAAAAAAGAGATTTATTTATTTGAATTTACCAAGAGTCTGTTCTGTAACACTATGGAGATCACAAACTAAAAAAAAAAGAAGCAAAATCACAAACTAACCTACATTTAAAAGAAACAGATTGTCATCACCACATTCCAGATGCTCCCATGTACAAAGACTTGACTGAGTTCAGTGTATATTCAGTATAAAAACATATATGCAACAAGAACATGATTGTCTCTGGTTGCAAGCAGATAATAAAGACAAACATACATCAGCTTTATGCTGTGCTCAACCCCTTAAACCCAGCTCAAATCTTAAAGGTCCAGTGTGTGGCATTTAGGGGCATCTATTGGCTGAAATGGTATATAATATTCATAACCTGGAAATAAGAACCATTATATTTTTATTTTTGTTTTTGTACCTTAGAATGATATTAAATCTACATATGGAGCGGGTCCTTTCCTGCTAAGTCTGCCATGTTGTTCTACTGTAGCCCCGAACGGACAAACACACAAACACTGGCTCCAGATAGGGTCATTTGTGTTTTCACATCAATCACCATAGTTCTCCTACACGCTTGGTATGTGGGAGAAGTTTGAGTTCTGCAACCTCACCACTAGATGCCACTAAATCCTACACATCAGACCTTTAATTACTCACACCATCATCTGAACATCCTGTTCATGATATATTTTAACAGTGAAATCTGTGATGTCATTTATCTTGTCTGCCTGTTCCAGCTGACTTAAATACAGAAATGCTTTACATACATCTACACAGTCTCCCTAATTTATGGAAGTGCACTGCAATGATTGGTGGACAAGATTGGCCCTGATCACACAGGATGTGTTTTAGCAGCTCGAGGCGCCTTTTGTAATTGATTTAATAGGAATAAAGATTTTTGTGTGCACCCACACAGATCGGTTTCCCTGTGCCCAACAAACTATTTACTGATACCCTCAACCAGAGCTACAGCAGGTCCCCTCTGCGTTAACATTTTAGGGTCTAGATACGAATTACTGTCAAATAAATAAAATAAATAAACAGTATATTGAGTGCATGGGAATGTTAGGAGGTGATGGGGTGGTTGCCTGGCAGCAACATAAAGGCGCAGCAGGCATTTCATTTTTGTGTGGCGCGCCTCGTGTTTTGTAACCTGCAAAATGCATCCTGTGTGATCAGGGCCTTATGTTGTAATTTTGACTTCCATATGTTGTAATTTTTTTAACTCATGAGTATGAAAAAGTGAGGTTGCATTTATGAGACTGTTTTGTCAATTTAAGAACCTCGTGCTGTCGAGCTTACATCAGAGCTACAAGGCACTTGAAAATATGCCGCTTCCCAGAACGCACACATATTACACAGTGTATACATACAAATGTCCAATCAGGAATGTAGAGAGGTATAATAAATCTTGACTTGGCAGGAGAGTGATAACAAGAGGAAGACTAACACCTATTGGACATTAGCGCAGCTGCCGACACCTGTGCTGACACACTGTCTGATTTTTACATTGTCCTTGTATGAGCGTGCCTCAAACGAGCCAGTCAACAATGTGAAGGGTTACAGCATCGTGGCACACAAGCAAAAAAATGCACGAAATAGGATGTAAAATCTAGATACTGTACACAGTCTACAGTATCATATCGATGGTTTGGTTGCAGCATGGTGTTAGCCTCAGTTTCTGCCTTCTCCCTTACCAGTACAGTCCAGTAACAGAGGTTTGGTTTTTCTGAAAAACATCGACCTGGCAACCTCTGAGAAACCCAAGATGGCGCCTACAAATGTTCTAAAAGGTACTCCCAAAATGCTCTTTCCTGATCGAAACAAAGTCGGTAGCTGGAACAGCTGGCCTTATGTGCATCCTGGAAATACCTTCAAAAATACAACGACAACAAGACTTTAAAAAAGTTCTGGTCTTTTCAAAAATCATATCTAATATATATATTTTTCAGAAAAACTTGGTTTGGTGACGCAATGCAATGGTAATTCATGAGAGACAAAAACGGGGCTAGATGTTAGTGTAGTGGTTGAAAATAAAACCTCTTCAGACACATAAAAAGAATATATACACACTAAAAACATCATGTCTGTGATATGGTATGTCAGAAAAATCAGCCATTTTTCATTTGTGTAAGGTAAACTTTCCAAAATACACTCTTTATAAGAATATTCTGTGTGTCACCTGGATCAGTAGGACATTTGCAGAGTAGTGAGACAACAGTATTTAAAAGTGTCTGATATCATTGACATTTTGCATCTGACTACAAAGTTCTGAGAGTTTACATGGAGGCAAAGCTGCATGAGCGGTTACCAAGGCAACAAATGCTGTCTGCTTGTGGCGATGACGCGCGAGGAATCCAGCCGTGTGCAGTGGTGATGTCACTTACTGACTTCTCAGCCTACAGCTCAGTGTCATTGTATTTCTGAGGATTGTAGTATCCTTTCTTTGTCTGGTCGGCGAGCTGTCTGCGGTACTCTGCCTCATCGTCCTCGTATCCTCTGGACTCTGAGTACGGTGGCCTGAAGGGAGCCTGCTGCTCGGGGTTGGAGCTTGAACTGATGGCACAAACACAGACAGCAATTTAGCTTTCCTTTAATAACACTTAAACTTAATAATCTACAGCATCTTGATAAATATGTCATTTTTACTGCTCTCACCCGATTGGCTGAGGACGGTTAAGGTTGGGTTTTGGCAGTTTCATTGGGACGGCATAGATGTCTGGATGCTTCTGGGCGATTTCCAACTGTGCAGAGAGAGGAAAACAGACCCAGATATGTCACGACGAATACTAAATAAATAAATAAAAAAAACACCACAAGACGTCCTAACATGGACCCCAAGAGGCTGCAAGTGTTCTTGCAGCTCTCTCCAACTCTGTGTGCTTCAAGGAAACGTCTGTCATAAGACAAAACTGACATGACCACTTATACTTTGAAAGAATTATTGGCAGCTGTAAAGAGTTAATCTCCTACAGCAATTTCAGTGAAAGATGAGGGACAGAATACACAGGCCTTGATCTGGGTAATGCATCTTTCCTTATTTTCTGTCATATGTATAATGTTACAATGACAGATGTTCATATTACATACAAGTTCGATTAATGAGATAAACGTACGTAGACGGGGGGAAACCTGTAATCTTGGTTGCTGTTGCAGTAAATTTCTTCCTGATTTTGGATCAAATCCCTGCTGGAACATGTCCACTGTGTTTAGAAGCTTTTATTAGTGATTTATCATGGTATAAAATGCTGCTATACACAATCATTCCCCTGCTCCAAGAACACTACAGCATGTGGCTACATGCTAATGGCAGGGAAACATGTAATCTTGGTTGGCGATGTTGTGAATTGCTCCCTGATTTCCGATGACATTTCCTGCTGGAACATATTTGGTGGCATTTCGAGACTTTTATTGGAGATTTTCAGTTGAAGAAAGTGCTGCAGTACAGTCATTACTAGCTACAGGTACCCACCCACCCATCCATCCATCCATCCATCCATCCATCCATCCATCCATCCATCCGAGCAGTGGTCCCTAATTCTCCTTCCCCAACTCCTACACTGCTTCAGACCATAATATGAATAAATACAATACTGACTCGAGCACTTTCTGCCTCCTGCAGCTCCAGGATCCTCTGAGCTCGGGCCAGGTGGTCCATCTTCTCAAAAGCTTTGATCTAGGAGAAAAATAAATGTTAACCAATGTCCGTTTTAGACGGGAAATAGTAGATACTGCACACCCACATGGCATGATTCATGTAAAAGTGATAACCTGAAGTGAAGATGACATGATTATGATTGATGATGTGTTTTTATGGATATAAAAGGAGGGCTACAAACATTCACGATGAATGCAGACACATTCAGTTACCTGGTCACCCATTCTCTATTTCATAATAGAAGCAATGAAAGTGAAAGAGGAGGAAAATAAAATAAAAAGTTATTTAATAACTGAGTCAAAGTCTCCATCTTAAGCAAACAAGAAAAACATTCTTAATGCTGGATGAGCCAGGAAGAGTATTTATTGAAAGGGATTCTTAGAAATTAATAAATCACAAAAGCAATCTGTTGCACAAGTGCTTTGTTGGTGTGACAGTGCAGTATCATAACACTAACCTTGCCCAGGAAGGATTTGTTGGCGGGGTCCTCCTCTGGGCTCTGCTCCTCTGATGGCTGGCTCAGACGGGGGATGGTGGGCTTCAGGGCCACGGGAGGGGGTAGCGGCTTGTTTACGCCCGCTGCATCACTGCTGATGGTGCTGCTGGAGTGTGAGTCATAGCTTCGGGATGAGTCAGTCCGAGTCTGAGCCCGCACCTGTCACAGCAAAGGTCTGTTTGTGATATTTTGGACCATCTGAAACCTTTAGCTGCCAGACAATGTCTTGGTGAGGGTGGTCTGCCTCAGCATCGTGCTACTTCGAATTAAAACACCTCCACATGGAAAAAGTAAAGTGTGACACGAGGTAAAAATATCCTCGCTGGTATTCATGAAATTCTGTTTGGGTTTATATCAGAATGACTCCCTGGTCAGACTGCGGCATCTTCGAAAGACAAGATTTTTCAGCTCAGGTTCAGCAATGTGTCAAAAACAAAACATTAAAAAAACAACAACAAACATTTAAAACAATAGTGGTACCTGCAAAACATATTTAAAGGGTAGTTGTCTCTGAGTGACAAATGAGAGCAACAACTTCTAAAACTGGTCCAGTAGTGAGCGTCAGTGCGGAGAAAACAGGCAGCAACCACTTTGGGCATTTGTGCAACATCAGTACATCCATTACAAGTGCTTGTTTTTGCCACTTACAGGCTCAGATATAATAAGCGTCCAACAATACTGTGGAAAGGATCTGTACAGAGAGAGACCTTTTTGTCAGAGACCAAGATCCTTCACCAGAAACAGCCCTGAAATTGCTATCGACAAAACCACCAGACCACCAGCCAGTATATTTTGACATCTATTTCAAATGGAGTTGATGATTGTTGAAACAGTGGAAAGACAAAGCAAAACTTTTGTGAATTTTACTTTGTTTCTGTCAAGGCTGTTTTCAGTCAAACAAAAAGGATCTTGCCCTTTAACAGTAAGGTTTTATTTTTGTGATAAAGATATGACAAATTTGTAAAAATAAATAAATAAATAAAATAAAAATTGTTAACTTAAAAAAAAGTTGCAAAAGAGTTGCAACAATATAAGTGATACAGTTTTACAGTTTGCCTTTAAATATTCAGTAAAAACTAAACAAAAATGATTTCACATGTCTGCAAGTGTCACGTGGGTTTACATTACCATAGGTTTAATC
Organism: Epinephelus cyanopodus; assembly: GCA_026686955.1. Lineage (NCBI taxonomy): Eukaryota > Metazoa > Chordata > Actinopteri > Perciformes > Serranidae > Epinephelus > Epinephelus cyanopodus. The sequence continues at coordinate 27,320,316 of CM048932.1, read as the reverse complement.
ACTTGACGACACAAACTCCACTGTGCGCAAGGCGAGAAAGGAGAGAGATGCGGTGTTGCTGCTGGCAGAGTGGATGAATGAACCTAATGATGCAATAGATTATTCCACACTACCAGAGCTGCTCCTCTTTTTGGAACCACTGCAGAGTCGGTAATAATTTCACTTTTGGCAATGCTAGTTGTTGCCGTGCGTAAGAGTCAATATGTCAACAAGCCGAAATATCGTGAGTAATCATAACAAAAAATATACCGGTATCATCATGAACAAGATGATACGGCACACCCCTAGTGCAAACATGCCCTAAGTGGTTACACTGCAGCCTGTGTGTGGCTGCCGCCTGCAGTGACCAAATTCAAAACTTGTCCAGGTTAAAAAGTGACCCTTTAAGGTTTACTTTTTACTCATTACCAGAAACTGTAGATAGAGTGATGTAGCATTTTTGGGGAGGAAAGAGAGGGAGGCTCTCACCTTCGGGGGTTCGGGGACAAAAGCAGGGGGAGGGCTGGGCTCTCTGTTCAGCATCTCTCTGCTCCCTGGCCTCCTCATATGAGCCCGGGGTTCAGGATGAGGCTTCTACACACACACGCACACAGACACAGGAGGGTTGTTGGGGTCAGATTATGGAAACACAGACTTTAAAACTGACAATGAGGAAACAATGGTGAGAATTCAAAGGGTGACTGTTTCCTACAGCACGTTCAGTGTACATTATATCAGCATTCCTACCTCATCTGGCAGTACAGGCTCTGATGATCGACTGATAGCCGACACCGGCTGAGGCTCGTCCAATGTCTCGTCCAGCTCATTGTCAGTATAAGCCCCACCCTCGTCCGCTGTGTCATCATAGTCGCTGGTCAGGCGGCTGTCCATGCTCAGGTAGTCTGCGCTCATTGCCGATAGGTAGGACATGCGGTCATCATGGAGATCCAGGTCCTCCTCTGAACCGTCCAACTGGGAAGAAAAAGTGACAGTACAGATAGCTCACACATATAGCGTAGCAAATAGTCTACTTTTGGAGCCCATTAAACTTCTGTATAAACCCATGTACATTTTGACAGATAACTGCAGCAGTGTGTCATTCACACAAATAATAATACTCACCTTGCCCTCACACACCCACACGGCTCTGTCCTGCTGCTCCCGAATTGAATCCTTCACGCTGCCATACCATGCGTCATTGGCTGAATTCAAGTCGATTGTTGCTGGATGGGCACACAGACAAAAAAATACGACAAGAGTTAGGCCAAAATATCACAAACAGTGCTTCAGTTAATTCCTGTGAATCCTGATGAGTCACGGCAGCACTCTTAGAATGAAGTTAGTGACATAATAACAACCCTGCCATCCTAGAAACTGCTAAATTTATTCAAAAGTAAAAAAAAAAAGGTGTGATCGCGAAAGAATCCTCCTCCTTTATCTTAAAACTGGTTTTTTTTTCAAGTATTTCCTTATTGCTAACTCAGTTTTTGTTTTGTCATCCTTTTTTTGCCCATTGCTACTACGTGTAATCTTGACATCTTTAATATGGATTTATTAGAATATATTAGATGCCCTGCTCCTCTGTCCAGAGGCGTCCCCCAGGGTCCTGGTCCTCTCCTGTTCTTCCCCTACATAGGGGTGTAATCAATACACCAACAAACTTTTTAATACCAGCAAATATTATATCATTGTCCAAAGAATATATAACAGTAGTTCCCAACTGGTCCAGCCATGGGGTCCAGATTTCTCCTTAGTCATTGGTTTGACGTCCAGAGTTTAATGTATTCAGTGTCACACTTGAGTTTGGCCATGTTGTTGAGCTAGTTTGCTGTCTCTGTTTAGTAGCAGCCCATTTGTCACTAACTCTTTTTCAAGTTTAATGGCAGTTGGCAAACGTGCATGACCACTACCTACTGGACTGTGGAGCAGTAGATTGTCAGGAAACCAAACAAAAACAAAAACAAAATTCTCTGTATTGATCCTGTTACTCTCAAATAACTAAATAGAAGCTTACGTTCATTCTTTAATGTCTTTCCAGTAGATTCCCTAATGTGAAAATGATGACCACATTGATGACCAGATGGTAGCTGTATACAGCACATTGTAACATTTATACATTTATTATTACTGACATTATTGCTGCGGAGTAACTGCCTCTTTCATAGTAAAACATACCAGTGAAAAGGTGTGAGCAGGTCTTCCTCAGCTTGACGGCCTGCTCATACAGTTTGCGAGCACTGCGGTTGGATCCGGGTACGAGGCGGTTCCTCATGGTCTTGACACCTTGCTTGCTGTCTGGGTTCAGGAAGATGACGATGGGATACCACTGGGTGTAGTTTAGAGTGTCCACAGCTTTGGGTGTCACATCCAGCAGAGCATGACGGTCCTGAGGAAACAGGGAGGTGGATGAATGTTTGATGATTCGACAGTATTTTCATAAACCTGCATTTTCTTCTTTGTATACCATACCTGCTCAATGATTTGTCTGATGGTGTTTAGTCTCACCACTCCAGAGATTTCTCACTTCCTGCATCCTTGGGCTCCGTTTCTTAGAGGAGGAGGGGGGGATCACAATAACCATCATCCTTAAATACTTTAAATATTAACTATGTTCACTGCATATGTAATAGAACCCTGCTTAACACAGTGTGCTAGAGTACAAATTAAAACAACTTCAATAAAGAAGTGATGGGGTAAACACTTACTGGCGACAACAAACTCATTCTGCATGTCGTTGCCCAGATTTTCATTTACTGCATCGGAAATGGGCCCAAATATCACCACAGGTCTCTTGAAACCAGCTGAACAAAACAGGATGCAAATTTAGTCATGACAGTTGACAAGAAAAACATTTCAACAAAACTTTGTATGAAATTGCAGATTGACCAGTGGATCATTTCTTTGGGTACCTTCACGTAAGACCACTCTCTCATATGCAGGGAATCTTGTGGTGACTGGAGCAGCGCTCAGGTCCTCTCGGCTCTTGCGCAAATCTTTCTTCTTTGCTGCCCTTTGACCTCTTAGCCTCCAAAAGTCTCCTCTGTCGTTGCCTGATGCTGCCCGAGCTGCATTCTGAACGTTGGCCATTTGCTCTGCCCTGTGAGACAAAATAAAAAGGAACTTTAGTTGGCATCATGTCTAATTGTCTAACCAGCACTATTTTTTCAAGATACAATTCTCCACACTACACAGTTTGTAATGACTCTTGGTGAAGCAGAGCCTTGTGATGCTGGACTGTAGAGCTGATCAGAGGGTTCAGTTTTTGCCAGCTGAATGGACTTTGTGCTAACATGGCCTTATACAAGCCTTACAGATGCACACATATCAGATAAAGTATTTAATAAATACTCAACTCTACATTCAAAACCATAACAACCACGCACACACCTGCTCTTGTTGGGAATGATTCCTTTCTCCAGCAGCTGATTGTCTTTGTCAGAGCGGATTGCCAGCCAGTTGCCCAGTTTGCCATCATAAAGTGTGTCCGTCACTTTGAAGATCTCTCCTCTGATGAAAGGAAGGCTCTGAGGAGCCTCCTTCTCATACTCAAAGTGGGTCCTGATGAAGAAAGAGTCGCCTCTGCCAGATGCTAGAATGTCCTTGTAGACTAAAACAGGAACAAAAAAGTGGGGGAAAAAACTCATACTGGGTCTATCCATTCACTTAGTCTCCAGTAGGCATCATTCTTGTACTAAAGCCTGCAAAACTAAACTGAAAAGTAAACTGAGTAAATAAATAACCCAATCTTACAGTATTGTAAAGTGGATTTGGTGTACCCCAGGGCTCCATTCTGGGTCCTCCACTATTCTGTCTACATGAAATACCTGTCTCCCAAAATCCAGCGTATATTTTTATTACTATACAGATGACACCCCACTTGACATTATCGTTGTGGTTATTGAATCAGCTATATCAAATGCCTACCTTAAATTTGACCACTAAGGTAAAAAGGTAAGGTATTTTTCTTAAGTACCCACACAACTGAAATGTTTCTTTCTAAGATTTGTTGTATTTGTGTCTGTATTTATCTTTCTGTTTAACCATTTTCTTATTAACAGCATTATGTTTCGTATTAGTTGCATTATAAGCCATTTTATAAACAGTACCTTCAGGTTTGCTTTGAGCAAGAATGGTTACATCTTCTCCTTTGGGAATCTCCAGAAGGTAGAGGACAGCATCTTCACGTACCATGCCTCTGAAGTCCATGTTGTTCACCTGAAGCAGACAAACCAGATAAGAAATATCATCAGAGAGATTGGTATAGTGTGGAACAAACTTAAATACAACATGACCAGCAGATATAAAAGGATTTTTTTTACACAAACACCAAGCAAGAGAAGGCAGAAGCGGGTGAGGGAGTACGATAGCTAACGGTGCTAGTAGCGTGTAAACAACAGTGGAATTGAGAAATCTTGTAAGTGCTTGAGCAGAGGTAGTTTATGTTTAACACCACATGTAGCTAGTAATCAGGTGCCGTATTGATGAATACACCAAATATAACTGGAATGAGCTACAGCAGCAAAAAAAAAGCTACTGATGGCACACTATATGAGGCAATACAGTTAGTGAAGCACTACAGCAAGTCTCACCTTCATGATCTGATCTCCTGTGCGGAGACCCTCCTGCTCAGCAGCGCTGTCCTCCTGAACACCAGCGATAAAGATGCCGACATCATTTCCCCCTGCCAGCCTCAGACCCACGCTGTCACCTTTCTGGAAATGCACCATCACTGTGTTCGGCCTGGATGACAAGGGCAAGATCTCATTATACACAGAGGAAGTACCAAATCATTTTTTTCATATACAATTCTACATTGGGTCTCTGGTTTTAAACAGGCAGAGAGCTGATAAAACAGATGTGTGCCTTAAACTTGTAGACACTGTCACCCTGACTATGTGATATACTGACCCATACATCTCCTGGTCCTCTATGCTTGGCTTTAATGGCACCTTAGGAGGAGCATGTACCCTCGGGGCTGCAGTGACTGCTGGTACTGTAGAAACACAAAACCAACATATTATCAAATACAGCACTCAAATGTACATCTACTCACAAGTTTTACATACTCAGAGGGAGCCACATCTTTACCTGGTGGTGTTTCTGGTCGTGGGTCCTCCCTCTCTGCCTGCAAAGGGGGCACATCTTCTACAGTTCTGTCTGGAGGTCTGAATGGCGTTGGCATAGCACCCATTTTTGCGAGCCTGTTGGGTGGATCCTCTCTGATATAATATCACAAATTCAAGTGTCAGAATATGTATAATTCCTACAAGGACATTCCGGTGACCAGTGGTCAGCTGGTGACTGTTGTTTCATGAAAAATAAACACACAATCGAACGTTACAGCACTTAATCAATACTAGTATTATACATATTTAAAATCCACGACAAGAAAATTAAAAAAAATGATTGCCTCTGTAACTCTCTTGATTTGACTTAATGTGATGGTTCAGCTAAGTTTATTGAAACATAAATCAAGATTATCCTGATTTTCCTGCTCAAGTTACCAAAGCACAGGTAATAAAATCACTGGGGATATGTTTGTGGACCCACAAAAAAAAAAAAAATCAATTACATGAGGAAGCGATAGACCAGCAGCTCCTGTGTTCAGTGATGTTAAATGACTGCTTTTCTCAATGGAGTCTGGCTTTGAAGAGAGCGATATAACAGCTTCAGTTCCCCGTCAAAAACTGCCATCTGATGGCATGATAAAGTGGTGACAATACTCTTAATATAGTGTACACTTACTGTAAACTGATACTAATTTTTTAGGTGGCTAAAATACATTTTGCTGCTTCCCGCAACCACAGCAGTTAGCTTAGCTTCCGTGGCAGTACTCCTGCCTGCTTCTCCAAACTGCGGGTTGGTTGACCGCCGTCTACTGTTTGTAATGTACTGACTATGGTACAACCAGTCATGAACTGTAATACTACGCTCTCTCCTAAATTCATTAGGATGAGACTCAATAGATCAGAAACTGCCCTTCTCTCTTGGAGGAGTGAGAGGAGAGGTCAGAGTGGTGGCCCCGCCTGTCATCCTGTGGAGAGTAGGAGCGGTACGACTCGATCTCAGAGATATCTGCAACACATGAAACACAGGTTGAAAAATATCATAACCTTCCTGAACCAACTCAACTTAAATGTCGGTGAGGTCTTTGGGTTTGATATTGTCTTCATGTTTAGGAAATAAAAACTAAAAACATGTCGTTAAGAATAAAACGTTTAATTTCTCGTTGATGTGTGTTATAGAAATTACATAAGGTGGCTTTTACATCATTAAAATGGCCCACAGGTCATGGAAGCAGGAAAAGGCACAGACACACACAAATGAAGGTCACATGATGACAAAGAGTAATATGCTCAGCAATTATATTTATTACCGGCTACAAGGACCTTGATGTTTAGAAAGAAGGCTATATTGCAGTTCCATGTATTTTAGCATGATTGATGAAGCATTGCAATCCATTTTAAAGCAACATTAAGTCGATGCACTTCAGGTGATTTGAACCTGGCAGAGCTGAAACACCTCTCACACACAGACACACACAGAATCAGTCCCTATTGTTCTCAGAGGTCTCCATAGAGAGGGATACTGGACGGCTGCTGCGGTGCCAACCTTAACATAATGAAATTCTGTCATATCCAATAGCAGGATTATGAAGGGGGATTAGATCACCCTGCCTGAGGCGAGTGAGCACTTTCACACATGCAGAAAAACACACACACATATATATACACACGCACACAGTTCCAAAACCAGACAAAGTGGGTCACAAGTCTTCCGGCTATCCCCCCACCTCCCTGCAAACATTTGGTCAGTGAACAATCCACTCACACCACTTATCTTAGCTTGGTCCTGACCAATCACAGCACGCCATCCAGTCATGTGACATTAAAACCAGGTATAAAAGAGTGAGTAATCATGACGGTGGAGGAATAATGATGACAGTTTGGTGACTCTGGTTAGCTCATGGTGCTGTTATTGCTTTGTAAAGTATTTGTACACATGAAATATAAAAACTGTGTTAGTAAAACTTTTATTTGATGACGGGAGAACAAGTTTGAAAGACAAGTACAACAACAGCAAGAACGTTTATACAGTTCATATGAAGTTCATGCATGATGGGTGTATACATGATGATGGCGGCCACTCGTCAGGTTTGCCTTTACTCTGGGTAGGACCTGCTGCTTTTCAGTTTCGAGTATCTCTCACCATCGAGCTCCGAGTCGCTGTCGACCATCGGAGGGACTCGGATCAGCACCTGCCGTTTGTCTCTCTGCACCACCAGCTGCAGCTTCCCACGAGACTTCTCGATCAGCTTCCCCGCGTCGCTGAGTGACAGGTTTTCTGTCACTGTGCCGTTAATCTGACAGAGTGAGACAGGAGATCAGGACACAGTCAGATGCTTATCAGTGCGCTAACTACAATGCAACATTATGAGTCCTGTGCAGTTACGTATTCAAACAGCTTCGCTATGAAGAGAGAGAGAGTGATTGTGAGAGGTTTGAAACTTCATCCAGTCATAAAAACAAGACAGAATCTTCCTTTCTTTTGATAGATTTGTCAATAAGAACACAGCATCCTCAATAACCAAACTCGCCCCCTACACCAGGAGCTGGAGTTTACATATGACCCATTTGTGCCAAAAGACTGTTTGGTATGATATCGGAAAATGCCACATTTGTTTTGTTCATTTGCTCGATTGGTCTAAAGCTGGGTTGACAACTTTTACTAACAAAACAATGATTTTCCACCAAAAAAAGTCTTAAGCCGTAAAACATATTTGACCCTCACTGAGGGTAACACAGCCTATTAAGTCTAAACTAGCCAATCAACAACATTAACAGGTCTAAATGAGCTTTCATTAATATGTTTTACCACAAGGTGGCAAACTGCAGTGGGCTATTTATAATTATTTGGTACTTTAACTTTGGTAAAGGAACTGCATTTGTGTGGTACCTTTCTAGTCTTTCAACTACTTAAAGCGCTCTTACACTACATGTCACACTGTAACACACACAGTCACACACTGGTGGCCAAGGCTACCATACAGGGCGCCACCTGCCACTCACTAAGCATTCACACGCTATAGAGCAACCAAAGACCCAAAGACTACATATAGTATGATGAGAAAATTTAACTTTTCAGCCAACTAGTTTGACTGATTTTGAAAATTCAAGAAATAAAAATTTCAGTTCGCACCACAAATGGGTTAATGACTAAAGACAGAATAGTCAGAAAATAATACGTTTAGTAAGTAATAATCAATATTTCCAATTCTATTCTGATGAGAAACTTGTTCACAGTCTGCATTTTGAGGAAAATCTTGCCCCTACCTTTAAAATAATGTCTCCTTCCTGCAGGTTTCCATCTCTGCTGGCGAGTCCTGTGCTGGTCATCTCTTTGATGAAGAGCTGACTGCCCAGGCGAAGGCCATACTCTGGAAAAGATGGAAAAAATAATCATCCTTGTAGGCTATCAACAAATAAAAAGGCCAAACAGCCTGCCCAGCCTTAATTTATGACATGTTATAAAACATAATTACATGTCAACAACATTATTAAATCCCTATCAAAAAACATATCAAACATAATTAATAATACCAAATCAAGCAGGACAACTTTCTACAGGGAGACTGTTTCAGAGTTTGAGGGCCCATACAACAAAAGCACTGTCTCCTTTAGTTTTACGTCTAGATTGGAACATCATTAGTAGATTTTTGTGGGAAGTAGGTATATCAAGACATAACAGTTCATAGATGTATGCTGATGGCATGCTGTGCTTTAAAAGTAAGGAGTAAAACCTTGAAATCAATCCTAAAGTGAAATGGAAGCCAATGCAGGGTTGCTAAAACGGAAGTATCGAGTACCAAGATTTGTTAGTGTCTCACCTTCGTTGGGGCGGTTCTTCAGCAGCAACACATTCAGGGGTTTCTCTAGTGGCTCCATGTCCCGCAGGGGGCGGGCAGAGGGATGGGCATGGCAGCAGGTGATGGCGAGCGTTCCAAACGATCTCTGCTCCCACTCCGCTTCATCGGCTCCTCGTACTTCCTTGGGTCACTGGGGATGCGTTCACGTCCTCGTTCGAAGCTGTGGTCGCGTCCACGGCCTCGCCCTGGGCTGTGGCTGTCATGTCTGTAGCGCAGGTCCGGGCTGTTGGTGCGGTCCAGCGTTCGCTCACTGCGGAAGCGTCTGTCTGGGCTGTAGTCCCGGTCGAGGGCTCGCTCGCTGCGGTAGCGCCGGTCAGGACTGTGTTCTCTATCTAATGCACGCTCGCTGCGGTACCTCCTGTCTGGGCTGTAGTCGCGGTCCGGCATGCGGTCGCTCCTTAGATGGCGTTCCGGGCTACGTTCTCTGTCCAAGGTGCGACCTCTGCTGCCATCTCTCCTGTACTGCCGGTCTGGACTCAGGTCTCTCTCCATGCTCCTGCCACGCTCCCGCCGGTCATAGTCCCTGTCGTAGTCACGCTCACGTGTGTGGTAGCCAGAATCCATGTAGCCTCCCCCGCCTCGCTCCCTCTCCAGGCTGGGGTCACGCCCGCCTCCACTTCGGCCGCTGTACACACTGCGGCGGTCCTGATCGTAGTTGTAATCGTCATTGTAGTCGTTGTTAAAGACTCTGTCATCAGGTGATGGGGGACGATTCAACAGATTGACTGGAACCTTCCTGGGCCTCTTGACCGTCTGTTGATTCACAAAGACAAAGAACTTCTCAAAAACACAAAAAAGAAAGAGGTCACTTAATAAATTCAACTTTTCAACAGACTATAATTTGGAGGTTGTTTGAGCCTTTTTTGGGCTGAATGTAGAGAGACATTAAGGAAATACTACGAGAAAAAAATGGGGATCAATAAATATAATTACATGTCACGTGTCAGCTTCAAACCCTCAACACATCACAGGGTGAGCAACTTAAATGAACACTCGTTACTATTTAACAAAACAAGAATAAATATTAAATAACAAACAAAAGCTATACTTACAATTTTTGCTACTTTGCCACACTTCCTGAGGGTCTGGACAGCGAAGGAGTGGAGGGCTCCCTCCATGGGGGTGGCGTTCACCTGCATCACTCGGTCATTCTCACTGAACACAAACACACATTTATATAAGCTCAACATGCTAAATTTGTTAGTTACAGGATTCATACAGACGTTACCAAATTCAATTCAAGGACTTTTTTCAAACACTACTTTTTAAATTTTCAAGGACTTCACTCAAAGCAAATGATTCATTTTCAAATAGAATTTTTTATGTGACAAATTAAGGGTTACATATTAAACTCTTTTCAGGTGTAACTGCAAAAATCTTGCATGTTATTGTTAACCATTGGAAATTAAAGCAAGGAAACGAAGCCAGCTGGAACTGAAATTTCACTTTCAGATTTTGGCGGGACTATAACAGCGATGCACTGCTGAAGCATTCTCGGAACCCATCGGCTGTATTCGACGTCTGACTTCCGGCAGACGATACAGCCTCTGGGGGCAGACCCACGATTTTTTGGCATTCCGGTTTGATTTGGGTCGGAGGAGGCAAATTTCCGTTTCCGACTTCTGTTTATATATAAGTAAATATGCTGAACCACTGCGATGGATTCAGAGTTTGCAATCATGTCCCGCCTCGTTAGTTCATTGCACGGACCGTTTTTCCATGATTAAAGGAAGATGAATTGTACTAAATTTTAATTAAACACAAATAAATTGGTCAAAACAACAGTGCCTCTTCTAACTAAATGACACAACTCTACAGCTTCAGTACAAAAGCATTTAACTGATGACACTTCAGGGACTCATTACGTACAACAACAAGCCATCAGCAGGTCCTCCCTGCAGGACGTCAGACACCACTATGGACGTCTCGCCACTCTCCTCGTTCGGGTTGTCTCGCCCCCCTGACACTGCGATGCCGAAGCCCATCTTTGAATCCTGAGAACAAAAACAGAAAGCATGTGAATCACGTCGAGTCTCCATCTTTTCTGTGCCACAGTGTGTGTGTGTGTGTGTGAGAGAGAGAGAGAGAGGTCCTGTAATCCCTGTGGTGTGGGTCAGCTCACAGTGTATTATCATGGCTGTATGTGTATTGTACATGGCGATTAAAGGGATTTTGACTTTGATTGTGATTACAGTTGTGCATACTGGAGTCATGTATGACTGTGCAGCACTTCAGCGCCTCCACGGCCATCCTCTGTAGCCTGGTGTATCGTGTGTGATCAACAAAGATGCTAATCCTCGGCTTCCCAATGTTACCAAATGTCAAGAGTGTGTGAGCACGTGTGTCTGTGCACTTTCCCTGCACACTTTATCCATGGTGTGATTTTAATTTAAAGACAAGGCTTCTTTGGAAACGTGCTCAGCTTTAAATGATTCTACCTGCCACTGCTCCAGTTTGCCCAGATGAGATTAGGTCAGAGATTTGGTGACCCCGTCTCTTTATCCCCTCCCTTCCATCTGCACTTAAAAAAAACCCCATACAATTCACCACTTCCCTCTGTCTCTAGCAGATGGCCACGGAGGCAGAGGGAGGGACAAAGTCCGAGCAGAGAAATCAACAGAGGCAAAAAAAGGAGGAACACATGAGAAGAAGACAAATACTCTCTTTCACTGTGATATAATCATCTTAAAACATTGAGTCTGGAATCTAATACTTCTCAAATACTTGAAACACAGGAAATTTAAACTGCTGCTGCCAGATGTCTGCAAAACGTCAGCTTTGTTTTTAGCTTGACAACAATGCACGTTTGACATAATCTGATTTTTTAAAAAGGTTTTAAAAGCCAGAGAGGCTAGAGACTATTTTCTACCCAGAAAAACAAGCATGTGTTTTTTCAACAAGTGAAAGTAGTCACCAAATCACCAAAACAAAGCCTGCCGCTGTGTTACGTTATTTTCACAAGCAGTGATAATGGGACTTAGTAGCCTAGCCCTGCCAGAGTGTGCTGTGATTGGCTAGTACAAACCCTAACCCAGAGTCCTGTATGGGTCTGCGGTTTGCTAACTTTGTTATTTTTTTCGTTTTCTTGCCTGTGTATCTGCCCGTATCACTCTGCGTTTCTCCTTTGAGCTCTGAGGTTTTAGCAGGTCTGTGAACGTAGCGCAGGCGGAGCTCTTCACAAATCTTTTTCCTCAGCAGCATGTTTGTCAAGTTTTAAGTCGTTGAGTGGATAACCGATAAATCGATTATATCATATTTGATCGGATCTGATTGATGGATGAGAGCAGCTGCAGAGACAAATTTTGTGACCTAGCGGAATAAATGATTAACTCTCACTTTCACCGCGCCTGACATTCTGCTGCTCCGTCTTCCTCCAACCAAAGTGTCTACCCACATCGGGCTAGTAAGTAGGACTGAGCGTTTAACTTAATTGAAGTTTTACAGTATATGAATGTGTGGGGAAACCCTGCATTGATATCATAATATGAGACAAGGTATCGTCTTTGATTTTGGTTATCATAATATCACAAGTGTTGTCTTTTTGTGGTTTTAAAGGTTGAACTGCAATAAAGTAATGTAATTTTATGAAGTTACCAGGCTGTTTTAGCTGTTGAATTATTCACCTTTACCTACTTAGGCATTATAGGCACACTACTGATTATTTATCAAAAAACAGAACAAAAATCATGTAAATATTTTGTTAAAGCACCAACAGTCCACCCTACAATATCGCTGAAAAATCAATATTGAGGTATTTGGTCAAAAATGTCACTGTATTTAATTTTCTACATATTGCACGCCCCTACAAAGATTACAGTTGTAATTATTGTCCCTAATAGTAAAGCATGTCTCTGCAGATGTATGTTATTATGTCATATTATTATTATGTTACATAATTAATATAATCATAAATGTTGAGTAATTTAATTTGAAGATGGTATTTTTCCTTGACGAGTAGAGATATTCAGGGGGACACAGGCAGCAGCAGCAGCGGTCACATGTGTAAAAAGATTACTCAGTTAACTAATGGTAGAAAAGAATAAAAAGTAGACGTGCAGAGCCGAGTGCGACAGCTGGCTGTGGTGGGGTTGGGAGTCGGGGGTCACATGCCTGCAGCAAAGGACCTTTTTGTACTAAATCTGCTTTTCTGGCTCCAGTGAACCGCAGCAGGAGACAATGAGCTCATCATGATGATTACCTAAGCTCAACTGGTTTGCTCTGCTCACATTGTCGTACACCTGTTTAACGTTAACAGCAGCGTAGAACTTGGATTACTTGGCAGGTGGCGGGATGTGGCACAAGTGTGACACATCCACACTGTTCACGGCTTAAATCATAATTGTCCAATGGTATGGTATTTTATTCAGGCCTAGATCTATAGCTGCTTGTGCCCAGATAACATTTAACATTAGAGAACTTATAGAAAAACATTTTTATATTTTGGCAAATGCATCCCATTAGTATGAGTTCGTATCAAGTGATACACAGCTGCCATAAACACAATTTAACAGATTACAAACCTTAAACTAAGGCTATGATTTCTCACTTAGTCTTAGGTTTTCATTTTGTAACATGAAGTTTACTAATTAGTATCAAAAAGCATAATATTGTGAAAGCTGGAACACTCAAAGAATGTGTGTGTTTACTTGATAATAGACTAAAATCAACTACCAAACATTTGATTAGAGTTTAAAAATTTAAGAGCCTCGACCACATGTTAAATTCAGGGCTGTAGCCAACGTGTTAGAGACAAAATTCTACGTGCAGAATCCCACTCACAAACTCTATAAAATCTTCTGACAATTTCAAGAAAAGACCAACATTTTGCACTCAATCAATAGATTTGAACCTGCATTAAATACATTTTGGTAAAAAAGCAAAAAAGCTGAAAATGCAGCATTAGCATATTACAACCTTATAAAGTTGGTTCATCAAACTCATTGGCAAACAGCGCCTTGTCATTTGCCCATTGAGCAACATCATTGCCATTTATCTGAAGTCCTGTTTGTGTCCATCTAATAAATGCATGTTCAATATTTTCTCTCCTTTCAAACGTGTTTTTATCTTGACCAACTTTTTTGGGAAATACTTACAAAAGCTAGGCAAAACCTTCCATGCAAAAAATGCAGCCAAGGCAGAACTGCCAAAAACTGCAGTTTCTCAAAGGGCCATTATTTGCCTCTACCCACTTAATCATTATACACACATTACTGATCATCAATAATCATCAGCAATCAGTTTGTAGCTAACCTCCACGATCATGATAAATGTACTGGAGCTGGAGTTTTATATAACTAACTCGTTTCACTGTTATTAAGGCCCCATGTTCACCCAAGTGTTTTTTCCCCCAACTGAAAATGCCAGGCGCTCCACAGGAAGTGCCCAGCTGGGGGTGTTTGAGAGCTCTTTGGAGGCGCAGCAATTTTTCAGTTGTGTCTGATTGCTTTGATTCTGAACATTCGCGGAGTAAATGTCAGCACAAAGTGGAGTACTTGCTTTGGATCGGGGAAAGCCTGATGCAAGAAGGGAGAGAGGACGGAGGGTGTGTGGGTTCATGAGAGGGACAAATACATAAAACAGATTTCTCCTCCACCGTTGTTGTTGTCCCTGCTCTACTGTAACTGAACAGCTGAAGTGACAGTGACAAGCGAGTGTTTTTAACCAAAATTTAACATGTTTTAACTCTCGTCTGTCAGAATAAAAAAAGCCAACTGACAGTGCTCAGCGTAGAATTCACGCCCAATTGCCTGGCTTAAAGTTATGCATAGTTATTTATTGCTGCTGTGAGTGACAGCTGGGTGCCATTTATTGACAAGTTGGTAACCCAGTGTATAGTCTTAACCATAGCTGTCACTATTTCAGTGTTTTCAGTTCATGAAGGTTAAATGTAATGTTTTAGTCGCCTAAAAAAGTCTTGTTAAGCGTTTGGTTGACCTAAAAAGAAGCTGTATGTTTTCCAGTAAATTAATTTTGTTTAAATGGTGTTAGGTTTGTTTTTCTCTGGCAATAATTAGCATTATCACAGTTAACAGTACTGTAAATGCACCATGCTAACCAAGCTAGCAGGTAGCACCAGGGTTAGGTCCACCCTCTTGTCCAAAAATGGTCATTTCTCACCATTTTTGGCTCCCAAAATTTAAGATTGTGTTGGTCAAAATGCCAGACTTGGAGCTTCAACACGGGAGCACACAATCCAATGGGTGACATCACTATGGCTACATCCAATATTTTTGTATAGTCTACACTAAATGCTCCACTGTGTTCACCACTTTTTTTTTTTACCACATATATAAAAATTGATATAGTTGAACTTATTGTGTCAGTTCTTCACCATATAGCGAGCTCAGGAGCTCATCAGACGAGGCAAAACTGAAAACTACAATAATTATATTTTATTTCACGATTGTGTAAGTTTAGTCGGGCTCTCGCTCAGAGGACAGAGGAATGTCTGCTTCATCTGTAGTCTGGACGCTCTTTGCTCTCTTTCGCTGTTTGCTGAGAGCAACGTGTCAAACTAATAATTTAAATGCACTCCGTGTGAGGAACTGGGAACAACAGCCTGTGTTTATGGCTAAAATGTAAATACTGTAAATGAGATGAGGTCTGGTGTGTGTGTGTGTGTGTGTGTGTGTGTGTGTGTGTGTGTGGTGGGGCAGATGGACTCACCCTCTGCAGGGTCACGGTGTACTGCTCCCACACGGTCTCTTCCATGACCGGGTTCTGTGGAGAGAAAGGAAAGATTACCATGGGGAGTTTCATTTCACTGAACAGATTAATAATGTATTACGTGATGTAACGACAAAGCCAGTTCATTAGCCTACGCTGTCGTTACACAACCAGGAGCTCCCAGAAGAACAATGACAGGCCTCCGCAGGACTGTTTATAACAAGTCTGAAACTTTGGCTGTTGTTGATTAAATATTGATGAGACAGTGAGTTTTCTTTGACGAGCACTTGAACATAAGTCAGGATGAAAGTACTTCTGAAACAACCAACAGGTTACATAAAGCAACCACCACCTGCTAAACTTACAACTGACAACTCAGTCTGCAAGGTCTAGGGCTGCAACATTACATCCATAATCAATTAAAATGATCATTTTCGATTGGTTGTCAGGACTACCAAGAAATGTAAAGAGCCCAAAATGAAACTGGTTTTGTTGTCCGAGAGTCAAAAACCTCAAAAAGGTATTAAATCTTATAAAACAGAAAAAACGAAACACATCTTTGCATTTGAGAAACTGAAACCATTCCTTTTTTCGTTTCTTAAACTTCATATAATCACAATTAGTTTCCTGGTAAGTGACTGATCAATAATCAATCAGTGCATCCATTCATCAGCAGTCCTTTTGAAGTACAAACTAACTTTTGTCAGAAATATTCCACCATTTAAGACCAAGTGAAAGGTGATTTCCGAAATCCAAAAACGCACATCACACCTCAATTTCCATACAAAAATGTAGCATTAAGTCAGTTTGAGTTTGACCACGTCCATCAGTCGCTACTCTCTGAAAATACCAACACTATGTGATCCCAAATACTAATTTTACACCAGTTGACGCCACTTTTCTGCATTTCTGGATCCCTAATTTCAGAGCAAAACTCAACTCAACCAACTCTTGAACACTCAGGTTGATTAAAAAAGATCCATGACAGAACCGTCCCGCTGCCCAGCCGACCCAGTTGCCCTGGCCACAGATCTGATTGAATCTGTAGCAGAATCACACTCACGAGTCCCTGAAGGATGCGTATGGTCTTGACCGCGTGGGCCCATTTCCTGTGCAAGCTGAGGACGGTCTTCATAGTTGGCGCTCTCCGTCTCTTCCTATCTGCGTCTCTCCCTGTTCACCGGCAGCGGTGCTCTGGCAGACTGATGTGCGCCACAGCCTCCTCCATGGTCACAGCTGCACAACCACCAGCAGCTCTCTTCCTGCATCTGCCCGCCTGCCTGCCTTTGACGTAAGAGGGATTCTGCTGGCCTACATTCAGCACAAATCCCACCGTCTGCAGACAGTGTAAACATACAGACACACCAACTCCTGCACAGGCACACGGTGATTAAACGCCCGAGTGTTCATCCACAAACACAACGGCAAATCACCACACATTTTGGGTTTGATGTCTGCTCACTCCCTGAGACATATCAGACGCTCTTCAAAGTTTTGGAGATGATTCACGTATCGGCAAAGACAAACAAACACTTCAATGTGTGCAGAGTGCTAATTTGAGTTAGTGACAGAACAATGGTCGGGATTCTCGGTGTTCGGGGGAATTTTTGGGAACTAAAGTGGAAGGAGGAATCTGTGTGATGCTGACATCTCAGGCCCAGGCTTAGTGAAACGGGGGCACGACTGGGGCTGGCAGCTCACCCACCATAACCCACTTTTCTGATCTTCTGGCCTACAAGAGGAAACCAGATGACCAGCAGCAGCAGGGGGACAGCTGAGAGCCATACAACTGTGTGAATGAAAACAGGACAAATGCTACCTATACGCTACAGAAAAAGAACAGAGAGGATTTTTGTTTTGACTGACAATCTAGAAATTCTTCTTAAAGGGCAAGTCTGGTATTTTTCAACCGGGGCCTATTTTCCCATGTTTCTGTGTTTGAGTGACTAATGGGAACAACAATTTTTTGAAATTCGTTCAGTATTTAGTGACGCAACACGCTGCAATGTAAACACTTGTGGCATGTTAACATCGTCAATTTACATCCACTAAAAGTGCTTGTTTTTGCCACTGACAGGCTCAGATTTTTGTTGTAAGTGTCTGACAACATTACGGAAAGGATCCCTACAGAGATAGACCTTTTTGTTAGAGTGAAATCCTTTTGTTTAAACAGAAACAACCCCGAAATCAATACCGCCAAACCCACCAGGACTCCCTTTAAATAAACAGTAGTTTAACGTGTGTAGAACCAGCATATTTTCACATCTAACAAATGATGAATATATTAGTCAAATCAGAGTTTGTGATTGTTGGAACAGTGAGTAGATGAGTCAAGATGTTTTTTGTGGGATCAATTTTGTTTCTGTTGACTCTGAATAAAGTGTGTTTTATGATGATAAAATTACGGTTTATTTAAATGGAGTCTGGTGGCAATTTTGGGGCTGCCTCTGTTTAAACTACAGTGCTAACTCTTCAAAAAAACAAAAACAAAAAAACAACAGATCTATCTCTCAAGCAAATTTCCCTTGTGTGCATGTGGGTGTCACTTCGTATTATTTTGTGTGTGTCCTCTTTAAATTCTGAGATTTTTGCAGGTCCTTGAACACAGCACAGGTAGATCTCCTCGTGAGTTCTTTTTTTCCTCGGCAGCAGTTTGTGGAGTTTAAGTTGCGGGGTGTGAAATTGATCAACTAATCTGAGCAAGGCTGATCAGATCAAATCGACAGATTTAAGGAGCAGCTGCTGCAGAGGCAAATATTTAGACTGAGCACAATTAACAGTTACGTTTCACTTGCACTGTGCCTAAAGCTCTGCTGCTCTGTCTGTGTGGTGAAATGAGAAACCAAATGGTATTTATATTGTAACAGCACTCCTAATGAACAGTCCAGTCACAAAAATAGAAAATCAATAAGTGGCACCAGATGTTATTGTGGCAGGGGGCAACAAATAAATGAATGTGTGGGAAACCCTGCACTTAGAAAAATAACATGAGCCTGTCAGTGGCAAAAACAAACACTTTTACTTGATGTAAACTGACAGTGTGAACATGCTTTGAGTGGTTACACTGCAGCCTGTTTCACTGCTGCCATCTGCAGCAGTCTCACTCAATACTGGACCAATTTCAAAAACTGTTCTCTCCATCAGTCACTTAGACACAAAAATATGGGAAAATATAGTCCAGGTTAAAAGACACTAAACTAAAAGACACTTTTACCTTAAATGATCAAACCCAGCAGAAAAGAAATGCATCTCCAGAATTTGCTTGAACCAAGTGACATGTCCTTGAAACAGGGCAGGGTATAGTATGTCTGGGAATCGTTTAAGTTACAATAATTTGAAAGAACAATTATTTTAGAGTAAGGTTTTATGAACTTGTCGCGTATTTAATTGTTATGCTCAACTGAGGTGAACATCCCTTTGCACCAAAGGCCAAAACATTGCAGGAGAAGAAGAGAGCACCAGTATGTGCAGACAGAGGAAACATATTAACTCGTGAAAGTCGTATAAATGACTTAGAGGCAGCCAGTGAAAGTGCTCTGTGCAAAGCCAAACCAGTTTTAATCAGACTGTCTTCTTGTGCTGTGTGATATGATTGTGATGGCTGCTCACAGGCAGGCCTGCTGGATAAGTCCTAGCCTCCTGAGTGTTGGCCATTACATAACAAGACACAAACACATTTTCAAAGAGGGAGGTTGAAATACTGGGTCATTCTCGCAGGCCGTGACCTTGAAAATATCTTTTGAAAAGACAGAGACATGGAATGTGTGGGTGAACACATTGGGTGACTTTCAAATACAAACATTAAGCACAATTATAGTCGTTATTTGTTTTCCTCTTTGCTGTGAAAGTGTTTCTCACAGGTGAAGAGAAATTTGGAGGATTCTGAGATTAATTACAGATTGCCTTTCACCCCCCACACATTTTTTCATGTCATATAGTATGATAAAAAATGTTTTTGCTAATTAGGATGTTTGAGTCTTGGTGCTTAGCCAAGCTGCTGCAAATAAAAAAAGTATTTTCTATTAACATTTAATCTACTAATTACTTTTTAGTCACTGTTTAGTCTATAAAATGTATGAAAAAAAATGATGTGGATAGTTAGGAAAAGCAGCAAATCTTCACATAGAAGATGCTGGATCCAGAGAATGAGAAATCTTTACTTACAAATAACTCAGATGAGTCATTCATTATCAAAAAATGTTGCCACTTTAATTTTCTGCCAACTAACTGATTAATAAGCTCATCATTTCAGACCAGTTGTCAAGTAGAGCGGATGATATTTAAAATCTTTCAATACTGGTTTCAGTACCAATAATAACTCAAATAAGACAAATAATTGGACTTCAGAAAATCCTAGACTGAAACAAACTCATGATGTGCTTACAAATAGCAAAAAATAACAAATGTGCAGGAAATGCCTTGTCAAAGTGGCCAAATTTGTCAAAATAACATGATGCGTATGTATGGAGACTGGGATGCCTGCATGACTGTGAGTCAATTGGTTTCACCAAGTGTTGTGTTGGTACCTATTCTGAACTTCTTAAGTCCCACCCCTGATGAATACCCCCTTAATATAATTTAAAAGACACTAATACTAATACTTAAAGCAATGAAAACTAAACTAAAACTAAACATTTTTAACAACAAAAACTAAACAGAATGGTGCGAACCACTCTGGAAACTAACTGAAAGTAATTCATTAGCATTCTCTTGTTTACAAAGCTATTCTTGGCCTACGTCCAGCATAAACGTGTGTACATTAAGCAAAAAATTGAAAATGGCTATGCTGTCCGTTCGCAAAATATGTTGTGATTGCCTGTACCGAGGGTACGCACAGAGTTTGGCTACCATGCATTTATGTATGGCTCCTTATATGTGAAATCTTATGCAGAAGGACTTAAAGTTGCACTCACTGGTTCCTCTCGGCTGTTTTGAAGCACTGATGCAGGATTTTTTTAACACATCGTCTATATGCCAAAGTTTCTGGTCTTTGTAATCATGTGTATGCAGTTTTTTGTTTTTATGGTTCATTTCTAGTAAATATTAACATACTTTATGGCTTTTCTTTGAAGTAATCATATTTAGTGTTTTATTTATATAGTGTTACATTTTTAGTCTGTGTTTTTGTATTTTGTTGTCTGTAACTTTTGTTGCTGCCTGTCTCGGCCAGGACACTCTTGAAAAAGAGATTTGTAAACTCAAGAGGTTTTTCTGCTTAAATACAGGTTAAATAAACAAATACTAAAAAAATTAATCCTTCCCCTGACGAATAACCCCACAGTATAACTGTAGCGACTACTATCAATTAAAAAAGCTGCTAGAGGCTGAGTCTGGCTCTCAACTGTGACTTTTTTGAGAGAAATCCATGTGGAAGTTCACGTTTCATTTTATGATCATTTATCAAACAAACTGACAAACTAAAGCAAAATGAGATTACGGTCAACAGCGAAAAAAACAAAAAAAAACAAACTCAGCCTCTTTGTAAAACAAACCGCCACGCCAGTCGTGAACAGGTAAAATAATGTGAAACTACACCCACACCTGTGCCAAATACAACTGGAAGTGAAGGCGACAAAAGAAAATACACATTTTGGTTCCGACAATAACCACAAAAAATACCACTAATACTGAAAGTAATAAAACAAAACTACATTTTCACAAGAAAATCTTAACAGACACAAGCAACCCCACTGGAAACTAACTGAAAGTAAACTAAATTGAATAAATAAATAAGTGAACAGAAATATGAATAAAAACGTATAAAAAAATAGGGAAAATGTCAGTTTGTTACTTTCTTGTGGAGGTTTGTGTTAATGCATTTACTGTGTGTGTTTTTAACTTAAACTTCCAAAAACTCTCTATTAGACTGAGTTTCTGTCAAAGTTTCAGTGTTTCTCTGGTAAAAGAAAAGTTAAACAAGCCTGCCCCCTACTGGAGGCAGAGCCACGTTACATCGTAAGGCACAGGAAAAAACACACTAGTACACACACAACTTAAATAATGAAAACATTACAACTTTTGATATTTCTAGTTTATAATGCACTTCAATGTTAACTGATGCTCCTTGAAAAACAGTGCCATTCAAAACAAAAATTAAAGCTGTTTTGACCACTAAAGGACAGAAAAATACAATTAACTGCACTGTAAATGAGTCCGTGTAACCAGTCATAGGAGAGCTGGACATGTTAGTGAAAGTTTAAGGGTCAAAACAACGTTTAAAAACAGGATTTAACAACTTTAAACGTGTTCCAGCTAACTCACAAACTAGCTGACAGCTAGCTTAACATCACAGCAGGTGCAGCAGGCAACTGGGATTCAGGGAAGCTCCTGAATAACTGCTTCTCCCGTAAAACACACACACAAAACACTGTAACAGAAGAATAGTAACCTCATAAATAATCTGTTAGCTTTGTTGGTACTTACGGTGAAATACTGAGTGGCGTATCTGCTCAGAGAGAGCAGCCCCCCTCCGTTTACTGGCATCACGCACTTTGAACTCCCCCGACAGGAATTTAAGTTTAAACAAAACTACAACTACTTAAACGTTTCCGGTCGGATGTACAACGTTTTAACGAAGTGAGGTTTTAAAAGTCTAAAAAGTATCGCAAACTTTACTTTAAATATGGCAATTAACTTCCTAAAACCATCAAGAGTTACGGATTCAGGGCAAAAATTAGCGCCGACGTCTCCTAGCTTGGTTCAGGTTGTACCAAATGCGAGCACAGGGGGAGTTAAAATTGAAAGTAACTGTGATAGATGACAGAAAGCTAATACAGTGTGCTATAACATCAGTCTCGTTTTAATTCAAGACTTTTTATTTGGTTATGAGTAACAACACACACACGTGGTCTCATTATTGGTGCATGTGTGAGCAGGGGTTGCAGCTCTCACACCGCCCACATGGATCCGTCCAAAATTCCCATTGATTTTTAGGGAGCCTGCTATGAGGCTCCAGACAGACACACAAAAACACACTCAGTGCAGGATACTACTGAGAGAAAGACGTGCAATTTTAGGATAAAAAACTAAATAAAAAAACATCTAAGCAGATAGAGGGAATTCAATTGAAATGTGCTTTAGAGTGTATTAAAAAAAGCCTTAGACTCAGCAAAAAAGATTAGTTCTGAGAAGTCAAAGCTCTAAAGAATAAAGACTGCACCACAAAAACAGATTAAATTCCGGATATCCAAAATATCAATATAACATCAATATTGTGATAAGAGGAGATACTGTCTTAGATTTTGGATGCATAATATCATGAGTGTTATTTATTCCTGCGTTTAAAGGCTGCGTTACAGTGAAGAAATGTAATTTTTATGAATTTATTTATTTGACTGTGCTATTATTTGCCTTCACCCACTTAGTCAAAACTTGACTGGGGTGACTACATTATAACTGATTAATGAGAACATACATCACACCGATGAAACAGAGTGAAACTGGGAGTGTTGAGATAAAACTCACCTAGTGATAAATAATGCTTCTGAGTTTTGATATTTGGGCAATGTTTTTGGAATTTGTAAAAAATAAAAAATAGCAACACTGAAGATGCTTTGAAAACGTGACACTAAAGGATGCAACTAATTTGAGGATAGAGTGCTGTACCCAGGCCTAAATGTGTGCTGAAACTATGATTTTTTTGTTTTGTTTTAGTGCATTATTATCATTTATTTATTTTGATGTATGTAGAATTTTTGTATGAATATTATTTTAATAACTTATTTCCTTTTATATGTAATGCTACATGTTCTACTGCTCTATCTTGGGGGGTTCATATATGTTTGTGCAACTTGTTAAATGTTTAAAATCAATAAATATATGTTTACAGTCAACCCTACGATAACGTCCCAATTTGGATATTGAGGTATTTGGTCACAAATATTGTGATATTTGATTTGCTCCATACCTCCCGGCCCTAATAAAACATACACACCGAAACACACACCTCGCTCTTAAACAGGAGAGTCATTGTTAAATTTTTTTTGTCTCTGTTGTTACTGTGGTCTCCTCTTTGACTTAGTCTTTGCCCGTGTTTTACTAAATATGTGGTGTTGTATTGTTGTATTGAATTTCTCCATGCTCAGTAATCTTACACTGGGACAGCCTAACCAGGGACAGGGGTTGCAAATTAGCAATGGCTATAAACCTGCAAGCATTGTATCTACTGTATTTTACACATGAGGCAATTCATTTGCTCACATAGAGACAGACAACCAATCCCACTCACATTCACACCTACAACCAATTTAGTCACCAAGTAAGCTGCATGTCTTTGGACTGTAGGAGGAAGCCAGGACACCCGGGGAAAACCCACGCTGACACAGGGAGAACATGCAAACTCCCCCACCCTGAGTTCGAATCAGGAGCCCTCTTGCTGTGAGGTGACAGCGCTAACCTTTACACCACCATGCCATCTGCAATACATGGCAGTGTGGAAAATACACCACATGGCCAACCTAAACAACATAAATACTGTATGTGATTTTTAACCATGTCATTCCAAAAGCATTGCCGTTAATCTACTTCTTAAGCAGCATCTACACTTCTTGTTTCAGGCTTTCCAAAAGATTTTGGAACCTGGCTGCAGAGTGTGTCTCTCAGTCAGCTACAAGAGTAAGATTTCCAACACTGCTGATAGGTGATGAGGTCTGGCTCATAGTCAGCATTCCAGTTCACCCCCGAAGTGTTGGATGGGGTTGAGGTCAGGGCTCTGTGCAGACCAGACAAGTTCTTCCACTCCAAACTAAGTAAACAATTTCTTTGTGCACAGAGGAACTGTCCTGCTGAAAGAGGAACAAGCCTCCAGCACACTGCTGCGACAAAGTTAAGAGGTACACTACTGTCTAAAGACTTACTTTCTCTGGAACTAAGGGGCCCAAACTATGAAGAACAGGCCCCAGAGCTAAAGTACACAAAAGTATGAGGAGGGTATAAAGCTTTGTGTAAAAATGCGAGGCGTTTACACATGAGCGGCTGAAGCAAAGGTCTGGAGAAACTAGACACCCATGTGTAGCTGTCCCACAATAACCTATTGTGTTGTGTGTGTGTGTGTGTGTGTGTGTGTGTGTGTGTGTGTGTGTGTGCATGTGTGTGTGTGATAATCCATTCAAGCATGCCCATATCTGGTATTTTATCAACAGAAGATAAACCACAGATAAGAACACCTGCTGAAAATGTCCAAATCCCTAATACCACATACAATTTAACAGTTTTCTGTCAATACCCATCATTTTCACAAATATCAGAGGCTTTCCTTCCGGCAAAAAAGACAACACTTTATCCAACATTTTGACTTCAAAGCAGCAATGCTTTAAGAATGATGTAATGGCAATAAAATTTCTAAAAAAAAAATCCAGCTCGATCAAGTCAAATCACCAACATTCCATCAACTGGAATATGTGAAAGAGGCCTTAAAATAGGCCATCCTCATGAAAACAGCTTCACTGGCCTGAATAATTTGTGTGACCAAGTCATTAAAACAATGAAGCTTCCGGGACGCAACATGTCTCTCTGGTTAATCATCATCCTGGACGCAGGAGGGGTCACTAAAGCGCACTTGTATTCAAATAAAGGAAGCAAGTCTGGGAAACACTGACTCACAAAACCTCACATCTCCAAATCATCAACAACATCAGAGAAGCAAGAAGCAGCCTTGTTTGCAGCTTACCAACTATTTTCGGATAAACTACATTTAAAAAAAAGCATGCATGCATTTTTCATCTTATCCAGTGATGGGATTATGAAAGAGCTTCATAAGATTAAAACTCATGAAAATTTCATCAAGAGACAAACACAGAATCATCCGAGCAACGTTAAAGCAACACAGTCGCTAAAGCTGAATGGACCTGTGAGGGTTTCAAACATACAGAAAAAGCACCTTAAAGTAGATACAGAAATAAATTCAATCTATTGACTTGTATGTGTGCAAACAGACATGAATATAGCTGCCTCATGCTTCCATGTGACTGGATTACAAACTGGAAAATCTACAGCATAATAAATGCTAATGTTTAACAGATTAGCATATTCAAGACTGGTGAAGTGCAAGTGCAGACATGTCGGATTAAACACTGAAAAACCGCGCATACGTTCACACCAAATCAGACTCTCAGAAAGCTGGAGCTGCCACAATTATTCAGTTATTAACTAATAAATGAATTGCCAACTAATATGATGATCAGGTAATCAGTTTGAAGCATTTTTTTAAGGAAAATAAAGTCAAAATTCTCTGATTTAAGCTTCTTAAATGTGAATATTTTCTGGTTTCAGACCTTTGAGGACATCCTGGGCTTGATGTTTCATAGACCAAACAACTATTCAAGTAACAATACATGACCGATTAATCAACAATGAAAATAATGATTAGTTGCAGCCCTAGTCAAAAACACAACATCATTGCTACAGATTATGAAAAGAACGTACCATCATAATAGCTGAGTAGCTGCGTGAAGAGAGGCGGCGAAGATACAAGTACTGGGCTTCTTTGGACCAGCGGAACTTGCGGCCGGACTTGAGCAGGTCAGTGCTGGTCTGGTCAGTGCCAGGCTGCTCCCTGTGCACACAGAGAGAAACACACACTTTTAACTGCAAGCTCTTTAAGACAAGTGTGTTACACCTAAAATGTATTTGTAGAAAAATCAAGCATTTACTTTGAAGATATTTGTCCAAATAGATCAGTGTATGACGTCTGACCAAGTGACTGCGTCTCTGTGAATGGCACCAAAAAAACCCCACTTTTGTGTCTATAGCTAATTTCAAGACGGTGATGGCCGAAACCATTGAGTGATGTCACTGTGGCTACATCATTATTTTTACATTCAATGCATCTGACCTCAGTATTATTACCAATAAATACATCATTTTTATAAAGCACACTGATCTTACATCGTTTAATTTGCAGTGTAGATCTGAAATGATTAAAGGGGCACTCCACTAAATTGATTCAACCTTAGGTAGTCTGGCTGTCGCAGTTAGTGCTATAGTCGTATCAAGAAAGAAAAAATAACCCCCATGATGTCAAAGTGATGTCATCAGGGTTACCTCAGCTTGGGCTTTGAGACTAGCAACTTTTAAAGACAAAATTGTGTTGCAAATTGTTTGAAAGATGTCAGGATTAACCAGGCAGAGAGGATCTAATGACAGATACTATCCAGTTGCACTATGGGAAATGTAGGCTGCAGTGATCTTGGAGCTTGACCCCTGCCTGGCCTCAGCAGAAAAAAATCACAAATGCTAATTAGTCTGGACCCTTTCAATTAATTTCTTATTTTAAAGGGGCTTTATCAGCGACTGTAGAGCAAAATGTCTCTAGAAACAATTAGACAGACTTATGACGAATCAGAGCAACGAGACATTTGATGCAGTGCAGAGCGACAGACAAATGTATCAGACTACAGTGTGCAGAGATGAGCTGTGAGGGTGTAGCATCAACACATCTGTGAATGTGAGTCAATGATTTTGTCATCAGAACTTGAAAAAAGTACTTTAATACAAAGGTCCACATCAGCTGCAGCCATCTTGGTCGTTTTCAAAAACGCCTTAACAGTGCTTCTCTCTACGAAGCTGGGATTAGGCTCTATGACATGTCCCCTGGCGTGAGGGTGCACAAGCCAAATATATTGTCATCACACATTTTGCATTAAATGCAAACACTTTGCAAATTGTCAGTCTTCGTATTAAACCCATCCCACATCAGATAAATGGCTTTGATTGGCCTGAGGTGGGTCAGGTCGGGGCTGAAATTTGGGAGACGGGAGATGGCCAGACGCATCTGCCAGAGCAAGTAAAACAGGTTCCAGGCTATCAGGGACTACAAATCAGAATGTCTTGACCTCTGCTGCAATTTTGACCTCTTTTTTTAAATCCGTTTCTTTTAAATCCCCCAACTTTATGAAAGTGCAATATTAAAACACTGGACGACCCCTTCAAGTGCAGATTTGGGCAAAGACAAATCTAATACAAGCTTTTCAACAGTTTTTTTTTCACAAGCTTGTGAGGACCACACCAGTGATTTTGCATGTTTTTGCCCATTTACTAGAAATTGTAGAAAAAACATCACAGCTAGATCTTTCGGCTTTTTGAGTGCATCTTCAAGACACCACAGGCCTCCACGAGGCTCCACCAGTGTCTGTAGAGTATGAAAATAAATAAGCAGACTATGGAAACTTGCTCGAGTTAAGTAATGCAGTGGTATGTTTCTGTAATTTGCAGTGTGGATTCTTCTATAAATCTGCTCTTACAGCTAATGACGCAACCGTATCAAACTGTGGTGCATCACACATGATGAAAAAATATGATAAAACTATAATGATGAAAACTCTGTGTGTGTGTGTGTGTGTTTTTCTCCTCACTGACTTGGTCAATCCATGTGAAATTTGGCACAGTGGTAGAGGGTCATGGGAGGATGTGAATGAAACAATATTACATCAATTGACCAAAGGGGGGCGCTATAGCAACCGACTGAAATGTCAAACTTTGAATGGGCATATCTCATGCCCCGTATGTCATAGAGACATGAAACTTTGCACAGAGATGTCTCTCCTCATGAGGAACACAATTGCCTCAAGAACCCATAACTTCCGGTTAGATAGATTTTCCGCCATTTTGAATTTTTTGAAAAACACTTCAAATCCATCTCTTCCTAGGAAGTTTGACCGATCTGCATAAAACTCAGTGAACATAATCTAGGGACCAATATCTAAAGTTCCCTCTTGGCAGAAGTTGGAAAACTTACTAAAACTGAGCTTCTATAAGGCAATGAATATTGCGGAGGGCGTGGCTCATCACATAAAGGTGTATAACATCTCAAGGTTTTCACTGATCACCACGCAACTTTGTAGGCATATGACCACACATAATCTGAGGGGACCCCTCCATTATTGACCCCATCAAACAAAATGGGGGCGCTAGAGAGCTCATTTCTTATCTAGGCCTAACCGCCATATCGATTTTTACTAAACTTGGTAGATATGTAGAACAGGACGCCTCAAGGTGACTGGAGAAATTTAACTCTAATTGGCACTGGGTGGCGCTATAACAACAGAAAAATGCTTAAATATGGCTAAAATGGGACTGATTGCTGTGGCTCCCCCTGTGGCCAAATTTTTGTTTTGCTCTTTTCTAATTTTTGTCATGACTAAGTCATGGTATGGTATGCTGCTGCAACAAGGGCTAGCTGCACCTTTCTCATGTGAACTACCAGTGCGCCCCACTTTACGTCAATACAACATATAAACACTTTAACTGTCTGCCCTTCAACATGCTACCTCAACTACTAATGCACAGTTTTAGCCCACTAACTTTCCCACTATTGGCAATGGTGCTACTGTACTTTCAATAAATCAATTGTACTATTAAATCCACAAAAACTCTGAATACATTGCTCTTCTTAATGGGTTCAGTTGACTATTTAATCTGCAATTTCCTATGATTTGTATTCCAAACACACATCATGTGAAACTGTACGTGGGCAACTGTGCACTTAATGGGTATGGACTAGTGTATATAAATTCATAAAAAGAAATGACAAAATACATGAAAAATTCTACATTCATTCAAGAATGGTCAGGAATCACCAAAGTAGGATACATCGAGTGAGTTCCCTGAATGTCTGTACAAAACAATGCTGAGCGATTTCATTGGATAACTGAGAACTTCAACCTGATTATCCTTTTAGAGGAAAACTCAGAGGATCACAGAAGTATAAATCTGGGATTTATAGGATTTTCACCAACTTTCATGGCAATCCACTCGACTGTTGTTAAAATATTTCAGTCCTAGACCAAAGTGGAGTGCCAACCAACCAATGTTTCTATCCATAGCAAACCTCTGGTGACTAAAATGCCAAAAAGTTTTCTCAAATGGCCTTTTCTCTGTTTTATTTAATTGTAAACTGTCTATTTTTGGGCTTTGGACTTTTCCCCAATCTGATCAAGTCATCTAAAGATGTCACTTTTGGGCTCTGGGACATTTTTGTTCATGTTTTGTTGACACTTTCCATGTCATTTTTTGCACATTAAATTAGTGGTGGATGAAAACCACAGCACACATCTCATTTTTGAACAGTCACAACGACAGTTAAAACCTTAATTGCTGAGGAAATAAAAGCCAAACATTTAAAGACCCCAGGACCAGATGAGAAAAAGTAGCGCTATAAATAGAGAATCAAATGCCACGTTTCCCAGAACTAAGCCACTCGTGTATGGCTCTGGGTAAAACCAGAGGAGACCCGGCTCACACTGATACTACTGACTATAATACTATAATCTGCAGTCTCACTTCGAGAGCAGCGTCCCTGACCTGATCACCAGCATGTCCGAACATGTGGCGTTCTCCACCAAGCTCAAACAACTTTGTTTCTCAACTTCATGGCAGCGAGTCAGACACGAGGCTTCAGATGCGCTCAGACGGACTGGGATATATTCTGAGAGTTGGGAAAGCATGTTGTCTCTGCATGACTGAACCTGCTGCTCTGTACACATTCAACACAGACTTGTAGGTTCAGTTTGGTGTCTCCAACAAACTACACCTGCCAACTGTACCACTGCACAGAAGGAAGTGTGTATCTACTCATGGACAAGAGGCTGCTTCTGAGATGTTAACATTAATGGTGTCGTCCTCGGCTGAGCTAGAACCTTAGCTAGCTGGGTGCTATCTTGAGGAACCGGGTCATGATTTTTCTGAAAGAGACATTGCTGTTGAGTTTTTAAAATGCATTTTTTGGAACTTTGAGCACCACAAGCTGAGTGCCAACAAGTCGCATTATATCAGAGACCAAGTAGACATCCAAGTAGATACCTCCAACACTTGGCAACTCACGCCTAAACAATCTAGACTGAGAAATAGCACTATAGGTAATATAAAAATAGGTATGTTTTATTTTGCTGTGAACTGTCCCTTTAGAGGTTTAACAATTTAGTATGGCACGTCTGACTCACGAGCGACAGATGCAAGCAGCAAGAGGTCGAGTTATCCTGACTTTTAGTCCCTGTTATGGGGTCAAGCTCACAAAACTATGGATGCTGCACGCTAAAACTTAATAGCATCTTTCATTAAACTGTCCCTGTCTGATAAACACCCACGTCTTTCAAAGTTCACTCCTAAAATTTGTAATGTAGGCTTCTGAATCTAAAGTGTCAGGCCCGATCTTAGATAACCTTGTAACCAAATCTCATGTGCAGTGTTGGCACTAGCACTGACAGTCTTCAAACGACACCCTATTCAATCAGCTCTAACTAAGACTGAGGTATAACAGACTGAATTTACTTGACTTACCATTGATGTTGTTCATTAAACCGACATCACTTCAGTGTCCATTTGACTCGGACTTGAGCAACGATTCAATAATAGTGTTTAAGTTTTACTTTCAGTTAGGCTTTAGTTTAGTTTTAGTTTTCTTTCAGTGGTTCACATAATGATGTCATCATGAAGATGATGGGTGCACACTGTGATGCACAATTCCAGCATCACAATTGACAAGCTGTTTTCATATTATCATACATTACAGTGCAGTGGTTCTCAAACCTTTTTCTGTCATGCTCCCCTTCAGAAAAGGTTAACGCACTGCAAACTGACTTTCCTTTTTAAAAACTTTTTTTATCAATCATTTACAATATTTGGGGAAGCAAACAACTAATAAAAAGGATCCAGGTTACATTTTAGTGAAGGAAATGTCACCATGACAGCATCAGCAAACTCTGGTTCAGTTTCCCTGCATAAATCATATCTATTCAACTTTGTTTTGCTCTGTATTTTTCCCCTGGTCATCCACACACCACCTGCAGAAACAGCTTGAAAATGTATTTGCAAATGTTGGTTTCAAAGATAAAATTTGCTGCTGTTCACTTTTGAACCCTCCTGAGAGGATTAAGTAAATTGCGGCTGGTTGCAACTTGGTTTGTCAGAATAAAACTATGGTAATTGTAAGTAAAAAACAACAACCTTGACTCTACAACTGCTAAACAATTACGTCTTTGACTGTACTGTAGAACTTTCACTGACTGCTTGTACCATAAAAAAAAACCTTTATATCCAAGTGTATAAGAAGGATCCAATAATCGTAAATAGTCCATTTGTCTTGATGATGTTGAAAACAGGGCATTTGTTCTTATTTACTTTGAGTGGTGCCTATAGCGATGCAGATACTTTTGTTTTTATTGTGCAGGTTTTTAGTCCTGTATTACCCTGAATTACCAAGAATAACACAGACATTGTTTCTGGAAAGACACACTGATGTCATTTTTCAAGGACCATTTCACCAGCACCAGGCTGTGAGGACTAAACAAAACTCGATACCGATAAATATAACACTAAAACTATCTGCATGACCACACACCACTAGAAGTAAGCATGTTTTTTTGTGTTTTTTCATTCATCCATAATCCATCTGTTGCTTCCCTGAACTAGGCACTAAAAGGCTCCCTTACTCCTGAAACATTATCAGGATTTAGAATCTATTAGCAGCAGACGTTACAAAATGCACTTCTCCGCTTTCATGCACAGGCTCCATGTCCATGTTTAAGGGAATGACACAGATACACACACAGTGATCGACTCACCCCGGGGGTCTCCACAGTTTCCTGCCGGGTGGCAGAAGCTCCCGTTTGTTCAAGGGTACGATCCCTATGGCTGCCTGCATGATCGTGATGAACTTCTTGAACTTCATCTTCTAACTCTTCTCTAACAGCGACAGCATCACACACACCGCACTGCTGCTACACTTCCATCACTGATCCTCTAACAAAGTGCAAAACCAGAGACATATTCAGCATCTCCATCTGCATCATCCCGACTACAAACTTGTCCTCTCCATGACAACGAGCCACAGATTCAGCACCCGGAGCGGCGAGGTTCTCCCGTGGCAGAGCTACTACAAGTCCCGTCCCCGACCGCCGATTCTGACAGATGTCCTTTTGGCTTTTCCGAGCAAGGGAGGATAAAAGGAAAACAAACAGCCACGTTCCTGCCAGGCGGTGGGCCGGCCGTGAGAGGATGACAGCACGTCACTCTTACATAATTCTGGAGCTTCTCTGGACATTACACTAATGAAAACGCAGCTTCTGCCACCACCACCACCACCGCTGCTGCTGCTGCTGCTGATGCTGCTGCTGCTGCAGCCGCCGGGATAATTGTGGTACTAAGCCCTGACAGATCATGTATGCTCCCCGCCCCCTCCTCCTATAATCCCCCCCCATCCAGGCTTAGTCTTCTCGCCATTTACACCCGGACAGACCCATCTACTTCACCGTCACATCCTCACACACCCTTCCACCAGGGCTCACCCCTTACGGAGGTTTAATAATGACAGAGCTACTACTGAACACATTTAAGCTGTAATCAAGCTGCACTTCAAGATTTGAGTGTGCACAGGGACAGACTTGTGAGTACAAAACACGTTTTCAGAGCAATGCCCTGATTTTGTGCGTGCTTCCTTTGAAATCTGCTCTTTATTTACTTTCTCCAGCTGCTCTGGCATATTCTGAGTGAGGACTTTGATCTTACAGTCACAAGAATTAAAGGTCAACACTGTATGCTTCCCTTGTTGTCAAACAAAATAATGTTGGAGTTTCATACCCTTTTAAAATGTCACCACTTCTTAAAGTGCAACATTGTGTTGGTCCGTCTCACGATATGCAAATCTCCCTATCCTGTCTGTGGAAATCAGGCTGTTACTGAAGATGCAAATCTTTAAAAACATCTAAAAAAAAATATGAAGCTTGATTTTAAAAAAGGCTCAGTAATTTTCTGAAACAGCTGGGCACTGTAGTTTTTTTTTTATAAACGTTACTCAAACAGAAGTAAATAATGCATTTGTTTGGGACGATTGTCAGCCATGGATTAATACACATTTAGTGCTCTAGTGAGTATTTAAGTATGCGGGATTGAGTCAAAATAAATATAAAATGGAAAATGTTACCCAGTGCAACAGCGTGGCTCATTGAGCTCAATGAGCTTTGGCTAAACAGACAATACTTGTTTGTCAGATTAGTTCATCACAGATTTTGGTCTTTTCATATGATTTGTTGGCGATAAGTAAAATATAAAATATCACCACTTATCTTTTAACACAAATTCAATATTTAATGTCTGCACTTTCTCTGCAAAGACATTATCAAACTGAAAAAATGTTTAATAACTTTACCAATTATCATTGTTATCCACCTACAAATAATCAAATGCAGACCAACCAAATCGAACAAAAATATCCATAAATACACTTAACTACTGTGGAGGACTTTGTTTTCCTAGAGCACGTCTCAGACAGAACTTTTTACAGCTCAGACCAAGCTCGTCTAAATATTCATTTATAAAATTAACTAAACTAAACCATTTCTATTGGTCAGAAATTCTTCATGTTTTATACATCGTTTCCCATACTGATTAGTTTGTGGTGACCAGTCACAATATGAACACTGACCATAGGGCTGTCCCGAGTACTTTTTGGGGTCTTTGAAGTAAAATCTTTGAAACATTTAGGACAGTCCTGATTGACTTGATTTTCTTTCTTTTTTATTTATTTACTATTCAAAATGGGTAAAATCTTATTTCATTGTGGAGCTGCACACCGCGCATTCTGCCCTTCCTTGCCCCACTCTCGCTCTCTTTCATTTACAATGGGCCTGTCTGCGTCTCATTTTTGTTGTGTTGTGTGTCGCTGTGTTGCCATGGAAACCACAATTGCATGTGTCCCACGAAATATCACAGCTAAAGTTGCTTGGAAAATAACGATATGCTGCACTGAATTTGTTGAATTTACCGTTTATCAGACAACTGAAACCAAACCGGCCAGCTGAAAGACCACTATTAATAACTCAATTAAAACATCAGAACTGCCTTTAGATAATAAAGGGACTTGCAAAAATGTTTAAACTAACAATATTTTCAAGGCAAAATTAGCACTGCATGAAAAATGTCAGCGCTCCCATGCCTTAGTGAATGACACACTGACCAGGAAACACAACATCCCTAATTCAAATCCAGTTGGAAACTAGCATCCATCACTCCCTCGTTTCCTGTCCTCTCTCCACTGTTGTTATCTAATAAAGGCATTAATGTGCATAAAATAAATAATTATTGAAACCACAGCCAACTAGTTCATTTTAATGAAACCACTGAAGTGATGACGCAGAGAGTAGAGGTGTGGTGGTTTGGGAAAAGGTTGAACCTTGCTCAGCTTTGTGGCATGGCGGTGCAGTGTTTGATATGAATGCCCAGTAACAGGACACAGGAGAGTTTTTAGGGAACAGAGTTTAAGACCCATAAACACTGAAAAACAGCCTGATGTTATTTTGTAAAGAGCTCGAGGTCTAAGAAGATGACACCTCCAGATCAAATCTGACCTCACTTGCACACCCTCAGACCTAAATTTTAAGTCTGTTTTTTCACCACTTGCGTGCTTGTGCAACCCCTCAGCGGGCACACCACGCCACCGTACAGATTAAAAGTCTATATCTTGTCTTCCCCAAGTCACCAGCTGACAGCAGGCCGCCATGTCCTGAGTGGTTTGAAATAAATAAATAATCTCTCTAGCCTCTTGATGAGCTGCCAGCCAATGCAAACTCCGGACAGGATTTATATTCCAGCAGCTTGGACGTCTGGATTACGGCTGTGGATGGTCGTGCCATGAGAGCTGCTGCGGATTTCACTGAGCAGTAGAAATCCCTCAGAACTCCGAAAATACCAGGAGCACAGCGGGGGAGACACAAAAATAACAAGCGTCTATTTTTAAAAAAACGTTGGGTAACAACAGCACAAAGGGAGAAGAGAAAGAAGGAGAGAGGTTTTTTTAAGCTCACCCTGTTTGTTGTCTTTGTCAGACGAGCCCAGATTAGGAGCCTCGTCTGGGCTGAGAGCACAGAAACTACATCATTAAACTGTGCAGTATTCACACAATGGCACGACATTCACAGACGGCTTTATCATAATCCAGCACCTTACAGTAATCGCACAGAGAACACTCATCCAGCCCAAACTGCATGGAGACAGAGGAGAATATATGTCTATGTGGGTGGATGCAAATGCCTTACAGCTGAGCATCAATACAAACACAACACGCAAGGCTACTCGAGTAGCCATGCATGCAATCCATAACTTAAAGACCTGTAATGTTTCTTTGTTTTTGTTTTCTTAACCAGGCTTGTTCTGCATAAACAGAGGCCACAATTCTGTTTTAATCATCAGCTGACTCTGCATTTCCTCTCAGCTCTACTGAAATTTACAGCATATTTTAACTCATACTTACTGCTTTATTTAGCCTGTGAACGTGTAGGGCTTATGGGAAATGGTGCTTGTCAAGGGCAACAAAAACAAACACCAAATAAACAATGATATCAGATAGTTTTTCAAATAACCACTTTGCAGACATGTGAAGCATGTCACATGACTTACTGTTGAGAAAGGCTCTGTTTCAAGGCTGTAGTTTTAGTTACTAGCATAAAAGTACTTAATATGTCAGCTGGACCTTGAATGAGGTTTTCGTTCTCGGAGTTCACTGCTGTTCTCCATAGTCCAACTACAATATGTTGATTTTACACTGTCCCCTTTTTACACTGCCCGTTCAAGGCAGTAATATCACGCTGTTGTGCGGCCTCGTTGTGATGTATGTAACGTACTATCCCAGAATGGGGGGACAGAGTGTTCGTGCCTGTAAGTTGCCACAGGAGGTAGTAAAAGCACCGAAATGGTGTCTGTATAAACAGGACAGCAGCAGAACACAACTATGACTGGGATGGGTGTGACGTTTTCATGATATGCATGTGACCACCTCAGGAGATTTAAAAAGTGGCTTGATTAAAAATCTATGTGAGGCTGTTAGCAGTTAGTGGCTAACGTTAATGTCTGCAAATTGGGAAAATAATAGGATTCAGGAGTTCCTTACTTTTCGAGATTGAATGAGATGGGCCAACGAGATGAGATGGGATTGTTATTGGTTATTAAGTGCTGCAGAAGCAGATGTGTCATGTCACACGAGAGGCCAAAGCTGTTGTGTTATATGTGACATCCATCACACCTCTTTAGATTCCACAATGCAGGGATGCAGTCTATAATCACTAACTGGAGCACAATGATGCTGCCAACATTTGGTTTTGTATTTAAAAATGAAAAGCGGACAAAAAAAAGGGACTTTGTAGCCACACTATAGCTCGATCTCTATGTGAAAAGGGCTACTCCCATTTTTGTCTCTTAAATAAACAAGAGTTGCTGCCGGTAGGTGGATCCCTGTTTCCGGTGTTTGTGCTAAGCTAACTGTTTGCTGGCAGTAGTTTTATCTGAGAGAGGAATCGATCTTCTATTTCACACTGTCTCAAGTTGTGTTTTCCTGCACTTAAACTTGCTATTTTGAGTGCATTAGTGCATTCACACTGAAAAGTGTGGCAAAATGCACTGTGAGTACCTGGGTGGTGTATTTATTACTAGGGCCGACCCACATGCTTCCAAGCTTCAAAACTTTGGTGCCATGGTAGTCGATGTTCAGATCAGTAGCCTACTCAAAGAATGTTTAAACACAGTGATAGTTTTGTGACTCCAACTCACTCTCACTTAACGCTGAACACAGAAACTGGTTTGACCACACTTGACAGGCTTATAGATATTGTTATCAAGATGTCAAAAAAAGTCAGGCGACTGGAATAGTTTCAAAATTTGTGAAGATGACCCCCAAAAAGTCGAGTGCCAGATACGGCAAAATAAACTGGCTTGGCAAATCAACTTTCTATCACGGCTAATGTTACTGCCACCGTCATGCTAACAAAGTGGCTAACTTAATAATAATGCTTTATCTGGTTGGGCAGCAGTAGCTCAGTCCATGGGGACTTGAGTTGGAAACCGGAGGGCTGTGGGTTCAAGCCCCCATCCACATCAAAGATGGAGTGTAGACTGGTAGCTGGAGAGGTGCCAGTTTGCCTCCTGGGCACTGCTGAAGTGGCCTTGAGCAAGGCCCTAAACTGCTCCGGGATCCTGCCCAAGGCACTCTGATGTCTCTCCACTTGAGGCATGTCTAGGTCCTGTTTGTGCATGTGTGTATTTCGGGCCTGTGTGTATGACAGCAGAGTGAAAACATGGAATTTCCCCCTCAGGGATTAATAAAGTATATCTTCCTCTTCTTCAACAAGCCATTAAAAAGAAAAAGAAGCAGTCAAATGTTGCGATTGTCATTTCCAGACAGTGCACAACAGTCATGCTTGAATTGAGACAAACGTACCCTGTCGAAATGAGTACAGATGCTGCACAGTGTACTACATGGAAGTGCACTAACAGAGATATCCAAAGGCACAGCCTGGGTCTCTGCTGGAAATCAAATAAGTATATTTCCCTCTGGAACAATATAATTCAAAAGTTGCACAAGCTTAAAAGACTTGTTCTGAACCAACGCTGCAGCTCTGGGGGGCATTTTAGCATCTTTATCAAACATTTCCAAGAGCAGCTGTTTTTATCTCCAATAAATAACCTCTCACCTGCCCACCACCAAAAAGCACACGCATTTAACAACTAGCTGAAGAAACTGAAGCATCTTACAGCTAAAGAGACAGATATTTTTCTCATTATTTGGTCGAGACAAACAGAGCTAATATTGGACTGACATTAATCCGGTGGGCAGACACATGACAGGAATGGGATGATGATGTTGCTCTGTGTCTGCTGGATGTGGACGCAGGCAGCTGTTTGCCAACTCATTCACAGTAACAACTTTATAAGGCGATAATAGTCTTTATTAGGCATTACAACACAGCCAGAAATTGTTTTCAGCCACCGAATAAGTACAGCCATCTGCTTCAGTCTGCACTCCCAGTAACAGACCTGATGAAAATCCACACTGACAGTAGTAAACATCATTTCAGTGCACATTTATTCACAGTATTCTCCTTTTAATATTTCACTGCACGCTCTCATGCACAAACACAAATATTCGCGACTTCTAAAGCAGTGACATCCATTTGGGTTTGCACAGGAGGCTGCATGATGGTGACTCGCAGTCATTTCCAAGATTTGAAAAACATGTTAAGTCTTGTCTTGGCTTTTATTTTGGCTCTAGTGCTGCTGCAGTTTCATAACTACAAAACTGAAATTTGTGATCTTTTGAAACTATACAGTAATATCCATTTTCCCTATGCAAATATACGAGATATACAGCTATATTTTTCATATAATGTTCTTTATTTTAAGTTTAAAAGCAAAATTCAGGCCAATTTTAAAGACAATTGTATCTAGAAATACTTATATTTGGAAATAACATTCCTAAATGTTTGGGTTTGGGTTTAAACTAGTTCAAATCAATATTTTAATCAAATCTACTCAAAGAAATACTATGAATGCGAAGTGCATCAAACCTGCAGGTTGGGGCTCTTAGGTTTTTAAAAGCCTCATATTTAAATTATGAAAGAAGACAGAGTGATTCACTCTTCTGCCTAATTCCTTTGTCACTGCATGTTTTCACCATTTAATGAGAACGCCTGCTATTTTCTCCTTTCCCACAGGGTGTGCAAATGTAGCTGGAGCTGCGCGGTCGTCTTAATGCTTTTACATAAGCAGTTTGTTTCTCTGGCCCTTGACACTTCCCCACGTGTCGGAGTGGAGCGCTGTAGTGCTGCATTACCAGGGCCCAGGGCCATTATGCAATGTCCATATGCAATGCATGTGCGAGCCAGATGGAGGGACACATGCCACTCACAAATCTGTGATGAGAGTGTGGGGAGAGGGAGGGAACGAGACTGACAGGCTGAGGAAAGAGAATCAGTGCGTGCACGTGCCCTTCACAGGTATAATCTGGATCATCGGGGTGAGAGCGGTGACCTGGAGAGGAAAACTAGAAAAAAATGACGCATTACAGATTTGGACTGAACAAGGCGTGGTCTCCCTTCTGGAGCTTTTCCTTTTTTAAAAGGGATGGAAAAGTGAAACAATGTAAGCTGAGGAATGAGAGAGCAGCTCAGTGTAGATACTAAACATCACCACAGCTACACCTCTACATACCAATGTGTTCAAGTTCTCAGTGTTGTTTCTGGGAATCTGGAGAATAACGATCCAAAGTCGAGTTTACATTCTGCAAACACACATAACGACTTTAAGGCTGATTCTGAGTCAGTATCAGCCAACAAGATAACAGGACAAAGCGCTTCACACTGCCTCTCCTCTACCCATTCTACACCAACGACTGGCCTGGCCATGTGGAGCAATTTGAGCTTTTAAAAACTCTCAGAGGCCTGCACTACAAAGCCAGCTCAATTTACCCAGGATATCTTTTCCTTATCTGGATTGACTAACCCTAACATTGGCCGTCTGGACAACCGGTACTACAAAGCTGCTATATGAGTCAACTCTGGGTTTTCCTATCCAGCCACAAGCGTGTTCATGTGAAAAAGGCCGGGGTGTTAATGAATGAAATGAATAAAACCATGAATATCAAACGAGAGGAAACCGTACCTAAAGTGTCTGGGACTGCGAGATAGTACAATGTCAGTGGTGAGGTATGTAAACAATACTCTGTAGACACACTGAAACTACTATTAAGAAATTCACCATCAGCCATGACTTAAATTATCTGTAGGCATCACAAGGCTATAGGTTGCATAAGTATAGAGTATTTTTTGCTTTTTAGTTGGATGATGGTGAATATGTCACAAAAAACACGTCAAAATGATACCAGACTGTTTCTGCTCTGAAGCAGGTTAACTGTTCAGGATAAGTTGCCATGATGATTTATCCCGGTAAAAAGAGTACCATCTTCGTAGTACTGAAAACCCGGAGTTAACCCGAAAGCTACCTCGCTAACTCCAAATCCTGCTTCATAGTACAGGCCTCATGATAAGGGAACCATGAAAACCTGAATAGTTTTATTCACAGAGACTTCAATCTCTGCTAAACAGCTTTGTCCTGCATTAGAAAAGTTTGCAGTTAACACAACCAAAGGGCTATTCGAACATTGGAAAAATATATATATATATTTCAGACAGAGTTGTATTAAAAGTTACTAAAAATACCAAGGAAACTAACCTTTGGGGCAATATTTACAGAAAATTATCTGCTCCAAATTCATCCAAATCACTCATTTTACACAAACTTCCTGCAGTTAACATTTTCACTCTTTGGGTTAACTGTACAGTTAGTTCTGTACCGTTACTGCTATGCACTTAACATAATATGAAGTAAAGCTGCAAGCAGAGATGAACGGGCCCTCGCACCTCTGTGCAACTCAGGGTGCTGGCAGGACACCAGCTGAATATTGTATCATGACTTGATTATTGTGAGAATATCGTTTCATGGATTCTCTGGTGTTTCCCACCCCTAAAAATAAAGTATATCGTATCATACCATACTGTATCGTATTGTACTAGTCTAAGACAGTGATTCACAACCAGGGGTCGTGGGACCGCTAGGGGTCCTTGAGGGGTGTCCCCAGGAAAATGAGGAACAGTTTATCTTTACTATTAATGAATTAACTACCAATGTGACTGAGAGGCACAAGATTCATACGTTTCACTTCCTGTTTGATTCAGGTTGTAATCTCACACCCAAAATCATTCCAGATGATAAAGCAGTTGTTTTTCACTTGTTGTAACCAAGACACACCAGGTAGCTTTCATGATACTATTTTTTTCTTCTTTTCTTTCAATGGTAGGTCGTCTTCGCTGGTGCTTTGTTGTAATTTGCTCCATACAATAAAGCCACCCATTGTCCCACTCACAGCTTTGTCCTTTAAAATGTTATCATCCCTCACACTGACTGCCAATCAGGGCTTTTGTTGTGTCGCACACTTCTAAGTCACACGCAAGAACGGCGACAAATAGGTTCCCCTGGAAGACTTTTAAAACTAAATTGAATGAAATTACATTTCTTAACTGGAGTTTGTCTCTTTATCAGGAAGTGGGTGCGCACAATATACGGATACTGCCAATTAAAAAGTCATCCATAACTTTTGCAATAATAATCTGTGGTTATCAAAGAAAGAAAAAAAGAAAATCACACGGTCCCTGACCTAATGTCTATCAATTTAGGGGTCCTTGATATGAATAAGGTTGAGAAA
This sequence comes from Epinephelus cyanopodus, assembly GCA_026686955.1. Lineage (NCBI taxonomy): Eukaryota > Metazoa > Chordata > Actinopteri > Perciformes > Serranidae > Epinephelus > Epinephelus cyanopodus. The sequence continues at coordinate 27,278,728 of CM048932.1, read as the reverse complement.
CACTGGTCTGTGTAACCAGACATGTAGTGGAGTATTGCAGCTACAAGATTACTCTGTGAAATATAGTGGAGGTAAAGTAAAAAGTCAAAAACTGGAAAGGTGCAGTATTTGACTGCTAGTTTGGTCACTTCAGTAAAGGTACATGACTCATCTGAGGTTATTTTTGGGTTCTCAAAGTGAGTTTCTGCCCAAAATGTTGTCTGCCAACAACACACACACACACACACACACACACACACACACACACACACTGAATACACAAAAGCCTTTAAAAACAGGACAATGTTGGCCCAGCCCCATTTTGTGTCTCTAGTGTATTTACAGTGTGGCAAATACAATGAATACATGAACAGAGAGGACACACACACACACTAACAGTAACACTGAGGCCTTGCAACACACTGCAGGTCGCATTTGGCCCCGGGTAAAATTAATCTATCAGATAAAAGTAAAACAACAAGCTGCTGCGTTTAAGAGCGAGATAAAACTGTTGTTTATTACATAACCCGCCGAAATAAACTCTATGACTCCACTATGCACCAGTTTAATGTCCTAATATGGCAGCGAGCGTTAGAGACACGGTGAAAACATGTCGACACTCTGGGCGAACAATACGCCACCTACTCACCAGGTGAAACTCCGTCTGTTTCCGCTTGGTAATGGGACCAAAACTGATATATCCGAGAGGTAAAGGTGGACGTAAAGGGCGCAGAGGACGATGTGGGTTTCAATGAGACGAATTTGGGGTATTTTGGTCTCGTCCGGTCCTCGTAAAGTGGTTTCCTGGTTCTCGCAGGTATGTGGGCGTGGCTTACAAACTGCAGGTGTGTAGAGCTGCAGCCCAACTGTAGTTTCAGCATGTGACTCCCTGTGGGTGTGGAGGGTGGTGACGTTTTCCTGAGTCACCCATCCTGTAACCTTAAGGTGACAGGATGACTCACTTCACTATTGTTAAAATAACGGTAAAAAGGTAAATGAGGGCACGTGAGGTTTCTCTAGTAGCAGATGTAACATATAAATAAGCTGGATCCATCTGAGGTTGATGGGAAATCTGTTTACCAACTTACTACTAGTTTTGGGGTGGTCAAAAACTGATGTGTAAAATATGAATTTGAACAAACAAACAAACAAACAAACATGAAATTAAAATGCAATTAATGAGAAGCATTTTATGTTTAATTTCTGATTAATGGATGAATGAAATGTTGGTTAGTGTCCATATGAATGGATTACTGAATGGACCCATACAGGCCAAGGAGCCCAAAGTGTCAGCAGGCCACTGGCCTTCATCTGCAGGAAAAGACACAAAAAGAACACACAGATGCAAATGAACTACAGTACAAATGGACACAAAATCACAGCAGAAGGGAAAAAACAACCACAAAGGGACACAAAACGACCAAAAATGAAATAAAATATAACCCCAAATGATCTCAAAGGGATCCAAACGGAGCCAAACAACCAAAAAGCAACATAGAGTAATTACAAACACACATAAAAAAAGACACACAATTACCTAAAAAGCAAATTACCTCCAAAGGCACACAGAACTAATAAAAGACAAAATAACCATAAAAAAGGTGCAGAACAACCAATTAGAGACACAAAATGATTGCAAAGAGAAATAAAATGACCAAAACAACAAAAAAACAGATAAAATGACCTGAAAGAGACACAAAAGAAATATTAAAAGAGGCTTAATCATTGCAAGTCTGTGTGTGTGTTACCAGTCCGACGTGAGGTGGTGGGGCCCTTTACATGTCCATTGTCTCATATTCTGACCACAAGTGCTATCTATCTATCTATCTATCTATGTGAAATATCACATGTGCTTAGTGTGGATAGTGATGGCAAATATACATTATTGTTATATAAATAAAACAAGGCTGTTTTTCTTGTTTGTCACTGTGTCCGTGGGGGTTACAGTGTTAAGATGGTCCTTAACAAAAAGGTGCATTTGGTCCAAGTCTCTTTTACTGTAGCATGTTTCTTGTAATGTATTAATGTTCATTTTATGCATCGTGTAAAAGTAAGAAGACCGTCAAGCTCAATTTTGCCCTGCAAGATTTTAGAATACACATCTGTCTGTCTGTCTGTCTGTCTGTCTTATCACTTCAGTTTCTTGACAGTATTTTTTTTTTCTTACATCACTCTGCATACCAATGCAAATACTCACTGTTGGTCACAGCAATATTCATTAACCAAATGATGTCACCTGTGCACACATTAGCACTATTGTTAGCCTCGACTCGTGTGGGACAAAAGCAACAGCAGGCTGTGATTCTGGTGCTGGTCTGACTGGTTTAACCAGATCAGGTTACGACCCTCTGGCATGTCTGATGTTAGGAGACAGAAGGGAGACAGAAAGGCCCTGTTGAAGCTGGTGACAATTTGTTGTTGTATGAAACTCGACTCGGCCACAGCTCTGATTGTCACTCCTGCCACTGTGTCACCTGAAGACTTTAAGTCGTTATGCATGTGATGAAATACAATATATAAGAGGAGGAAACAAGCACATAAATCCCTGGACAAAGTCTTTAAAAATATTAACAAATGGATTTTTTATAGTTGCTTATAGTAACATTGTAAAACTTGAATTTTCACACAGCGTAAATTCTTGACTAGTTCAAAACCACACATTAAAACAGAGAATAAATGAATGTTAATTTCCACCTCTGGCAGATGTTTCATCCAAGTCAGATTAGCCTAAATCCTTTAAACCTGCAGTGTTGGCTTCACGCTCTGCTCTGTAAAACCACCAGTGGCTGAAGACAGAAACAGAACATTACTGCATGTTCGAAACTGATTTGAACCATTCAGATAAATTCACGTTATAGAATTGGATGCACAAACTATATTAATCTTTTGATATTATCCAGAGAGAAGCAGTCGGCCTGTGAATCAAAGACCAAAGAGATTCATGTGATCACCCTTTAACAGTGTGCAGCAGTGGACAGGGGACACACCTGTAGAAGTGCAAAGTAAAGGCAAACCTTCCCATCGCCATCTACTGTATCCTCTTTATACAGTGTATGATAGTATCATCACTGCGCCCCCTTGTGTCTAAATAAAACACAACACCTGATAGGAGTGAACCCTTGCAATCCTATGTATTATAATGTACTATAAGAATGGGAATTGATACAGTTTTATTGATACCAATGCCACTATTGATTCTGCATATTGGCAAAATTCTTTATCAGTTCCCTTATTAATTATTGATCACTTTTCTGTGTGGGGAAAAAAAGTAGGCCTCCACAGGTTTACAGCACCAACACAGCTGTTTTATTATCTCTGAGTCAAAACACAGTGTAGAGACAGAGTGACTCAGGTGTGCCAAAGCTCCACTGCTCAACTGTTTTCTTAGTCAAAGGAAACATTTGCTCAGCTTAGGACTGTTTCTTTCTTTCTGTCATGACTCCTTCTCATTGCAAGTTTCCGAAAATGTAGACACACCGATTTCACATTGTTGTTTTGCGATGTGCAACCGTCAGAAAAACATAGCATGATTTTAATGGATTGGACGATTTGAAACCTCTCTCAATCGTAACCACTTCTCAGTTCCCACGTGTAGTGTTGTATATGTAACAGGGTCAATTATACAGCAGTGATGTGTGTAACAAGTCAAATACTTTGGCCTCCATATTCAGTATGAGGAAAGTTTGATACTCAGTTTCTGTACTCCTACGTTCACCTCTGGTGGACATTGCTCTTGTGGTAATTTCCATGTTTTAGTGCTGTTAAGCTCAGTATATTTTATCCCAACATAGTCCTGTGTCACTTAATTTGTGTAGTGGCTCCAGTTTGTATGGTTGTGTGTGATGGAGGATTTTGTTTTTGCCACTTTGCCACAGGAACAAATGGAGATCGCCTAACCTCCGAAGAGATCCACGGTCTGGGCCTCTTCATAGCCACAGAACGCAGACAACACTGGAGTCCACCAGTTACATATGCACTGTATGTATAACTTATGTTCACGAAATTCAAATTCTCAAGCAATAAACGACGATTTAAGAACATAAAATATTAATTTATTTCACATGTACAAGTTCCAAGTATTGCTATAATACAGTTGTAGGCCTATAAATCACATGAAAGCACAGATTCTTAAACTTGTGAAGGCACAAAGAGGAGACAGAACATACATTGGTGGACATTATGTGCTCATTACTAACATCCAGGATTCAAAACAGTTCATGACATACATTAGCTTCAATAAATCCGAGCAAAAATGAAATGTACATTTTCTAGAGAAATGACAGAGGGATGCATGAAAGGTCAAAGACAGAAAAATATATTGTAACATGAAAAAAAAATCTTGTTATAACAAGAAACTGAACTGAAATACTTTTTTTGTAATGGTGGCAGCAGAAATGAAGTTTGAAAAAAGAAATACAAAGATACAGAATAAATAATTGTGTAGCATAATGTTGATATATTATTTCGTGTAAATTGGGATTCTACATCATGTTGATAAGGTTATAAACACTATCACTCATGCGTACTTGAATGTCGTGACAGATGAATTTTCACTCCTTTCCTGACACCAGAATTATCTCAACATGGCTCTGTATAATTATGATTTAAAAATGACAGCATCATTTTTTTCCTGAAGCTGATTAAATAACAAGACAATCTATTTCTTCAGGGATCCAGCCGCTGAGAACATTTAAACATTTGCACGTAATTCAGACATCCAAGAGGATTTTTCTTTTGTTAGCACTGTTGTTAAGTTAGCAGCAAAGTGCAGATAACAGGAAAAGAAAACAGCTCCATAGTGTTTTACATTAACACAGTGGTTCAGTGATCTTGACGCACACAAACACAAACTGTGTCCCCATCTGTTCATGATGGGATTTCTACAGAAGAATCAGTGATTTGGCACATTTACTCTGACTTAAAAAGGAAAGTCTCGGAGGCACAGAGTGATGCTCACAGTGAAGAAGCTGACATCAATGTGTTACTTACAGTTTGTGTCACATTAACACTGTTGTGAAGTGCTGATGCCTTGACACGCGGGACTGGGAGGTCAAAGGTCTGACGTCCAGGTGGCTGGAGACGAGCCATCACTCGTTTCTCCTCACTAGAAAACAAACAGATTATTTTTTTTCCTGTGACTGTTGTCCCTTGATATTCTATGTGAACGATAAACTAATTAACTTTAACATTTATAAACTAGACATAGATGGATGCCTGACGGGGCCAACAGGGCACCAACCCAATCACTGGAATGATAAATGTTGGCATTGTACGTTTCTGCAAACCATGGGTATGTAACATTTGTATGTTATCATGTAGCTGATATGTCAACACTGCTGTAGTGGATGTGTGGTTATGTTTAGGCACAAAAACCACCAGATTATGGTTAGGAAAAGATCATGTTTTGGCTCAGTATACACACGTTTGGTGCCTGAAAATGCAGCAATGTTTTCCTAACTTTGTTGCTTGCTGGTCTTGTGCAGTGGTCTGTAGTTTGGCGGCCATCTTGCCTTGGTATCACACCATATACATGCAATCAGAACTACATCACTTTATAAATGTTGATATGTATGAAACGTATATGTATCAGTGGTTTGCAGAAATGTACAATGCCAATATTTTCTTTTTGCGACTGTGCTGCAGGCACAGGGGCCCCAGGGCCAGAGACCCTGTTTGAAATGGCACTAAACAGGTTTACACTGTTATTGCATTATTTAGCAGCGCAATTATTTCAAGCAAAGAAAGTTGACAGCGTGCACAACCAGTCCTGGTTGAGTACGGGTGCAGAACAGCAGACACATGAGAAAGTATCAGGGCTCAGCTCAGGTTTGGTTTCTAAATACAATTTAAATTGATCTCTCAGTCTTGACTGTGTCATATGTTGCAAGTACATATGCAATGCGAAGTGGGAAGAGCGAAAGCAGAAGAAAATGTGCTGCATTAGCATGCTGATGGTAAGGAATGGGCCTCGAATCAGGTTCGAGTCTTAAATTTGGCAGCTGGGTTTATCCATCTTTTTTAATCCATTAAGAAAACATACTGTAGGCTATAATAAAAATTAAGAAGAAGAAGAAGAAGAAGAAGAAGAAGAAGAAGAAAAAAAAAAAAAGGTACAAGGAAACAGTTTTGGTCTCTGTAGCTTATATTCCCTTTCACGACATCTGTACTTAAAGGTTTTAAAATGGGAGTTCACAAACCAATTGGTAACAACATAATGACTGAGTTCATTATTTTACACAGTCTACGGTTTACACCTGTGTATCCTCTGTAGGGTTCAACTTATTTTAGCTTATTGATTACTGTGTGTATTTCTGTGCACAGTGGATTACTTTGGGGATTCTTCACATGGATGTTTGCCTGATGAAGACCTTGTCTAAGTGTTGCCTTTTTAAGCTTTTGGATGCCTGGTGTATTCAGTGTGTGGACTACCTCACTATTTCATGTGTGTTTCATATTTTTGTTTGTATTTTTTTTTCTACCTTCAGGCAGCAAATGGTTTCCATAGACGGTTATGCTGTTCATAAAAGGGAACATCTAATATATTTTAATGCTCAACAAGTTTTATGTATCAACATGTTGTTTTCAAACCTTCCTGAAATAGATGTCCCAATATTGAAAACATCAAGACAGCGAGTGCAAAAACCTTGTAATGGTCCTTTTTGGGTAAAGTTTTAAAAGAGCTGGGAGTGTGCAGATCATCTCTCTGAGCAATCACTTAAAAGTCAAAGAGACAAATGTCTGTCAGAGAAGTCCTAAAGTTCACTTTCACCCTCGCTATAATATTTGAATCCCTCTGTCTTGTGTCAGAGGCTTTGGGATCAGATTAACTCCGACGTCTGCAGGCTTCCCACAGAGCCTGAGCAGAACTGCTTAATGTGGTCTGAAGAACAGCTTCATATAAGCCTGAATGAGGATTTGGTGGTTATGTAAGAGAAGTGCTGCAGAAGAGAGGATTCATGGAGGTTTCTCAGGCTGATACAGACGCAAGGGCTGAGGGGGGTTGCAGCGGACTGGACTCGGCTCAGTCACGCAGTATAGACGTCACAGGATGCCAGTGGGGCCTCTAGGATCTCAGAGCTACAACCAGCAAAGGCGAAAGTTCTCGGAAATGTGAGAAGTTGCGTGTTGGATTAGCAGCAAAAATTAGCGGCAGTAAGATGGAAGCAAGTAATGCGTATAAGCTCTCCTGGATGACATATTCACTGAGGCTACATGTTTCTGTTAAGGTTTTTGTGAGGCAAAACTGAGTCATCGTAAGGACAGCGTGGCTTTTTGTTGATGGAGCTGACACTGGCCACAGACACAGTGGTTTGTCCGAAAGAGAAAATCAACAAAAAAATCAATAGAACAGTCTATGGATGTCATTTGCTGCTTACAGTTTATGGATGCTGGGACACAAAGCACTGATCAACTCCAGCTGGGTCGCCTGGGTGAGACTTTGTGATGCTGAAAATGCAGAAACACCCAGTGACCCCTGGATTCATCGTGAATGATGTCCCCATATACGTCAACACAACAAAGTATTAGGCCCAACAGGTAATAGCTCTAATTTCATGCAGAATGAACGCATGAAAGCAGCAGGAATATTGTTGTAACCGAGCCAGCGTTCGTATGTGGGGCCCATGTGGGTAGTAAATGGGCCCTATATGGGATTTTCTCCTTGCCCGATGCACATGGGTTGGTTTACCCAAGTGGGTGCCACATAAGATGCCCATTTCGGGCCATTTCGGTGCCTCCGTAGCCCTAGCATTACTCTTGTGGGGCCCACTTGGGTAAACCCACCTACAGTATGTGGGCAATTACCATGAAGCCAATGTGGAACCTACCAGCTACTTCAGCCCATTTACGACCCACGTTGGCCCCACATGCAAATATCGGCTGGAAATATATGAAAAAAAGTAACAGTTTGAAAGAAAAGTCTTAAAATATTAAGAATAACGCAACTGTTTGAGAATTGCAGAGTAATAAAGAGCCCTTCCTGACCAGAGTTAGATGACAAATTCTTGGTTTCATAGCTTCAGTCTTCAGTTACTGTGCCACATGTGGAGACGTGACCACTTGATAAAACTCTTCCACATGGGTACAGCTGTGATTTCTTGCTCTAAGCTCCTCCACAAGCCTCCTCTCTCCTTGCTCCTGATAGTGGAAGGGGAGCAATTTTTAAAATGGAGGAGGAGCAAGGACCCTAGGAAGTATGTTAGCGTAATGAAAAGCACCCTACGTCTTGGCAGGTGCAGTGACTTCCTGAAGTCTCATCATCACCGTTGTCAGGCAGATGAGATATAATTGTGAACTTTAGAGTTGCTGATAGGCAGATTTTTTTTGGCCTGTAGGGGGAGCCAGGTTAACTGTTTTCTCCTGGCTTTGTGTCACGTTATGCTAAACTGCTGTTGCTGGCTGTAGCTGCATCTTTAACACACAGATATGAGAGTGATACCAATCTTCTCTTTTTTCTTTGCATTAAAGCAGATAAAAAGTATTCCCCAAATTGTTTGACTCTTTGTCAACATGTTTTAACGTGCAGTCCCTGCATTGGCCCTGCTAAAGCTCCACATTTCGCAAAACATTTGCCCACAGGACAGCTTCAGTTCAAGATATTAAAGCCTAAAGAGAGGTCTATTTGGACAAACTGGTATAGATACAGTTAATTGAAGTAATTAAAGGATAAAGTTGGTGATATTCTATCATTTTCTTGGGGCTCAGAGCTACAGACAGGGTAGGAATATCAAACAATATTTACAGACTACACACTACTGTTTTTTTCCTACTCAAATTGTATACAGTAAACATTTCATACCAAGTAGACGTCCAGCTCAGAGTCTGATGTGCTCCTGCTGAGAGACGGCAGAGGGTCGTCCAGAGCGATTGTTGAACTGGAGGCTCGTCGTTCTTCACTGCAACATAAGATACAATTGAATACACTAAATTTCTCTTCCCTGCATTTTGCTTGACAGAAAAATGTAAATATAGGCTTTTGTTAAGTGTTAATTTTAACACTCTCTGTATGTCCATTGGTCAATAATGTGAAGTCAGCCATTCAGTATGTCTCTTTATTATATTCCACTTCTTCTTTTTGATGCTTACCTATTATATTACTTTGTGTTTTTATACTGTTTGCTCATTATGAAGCTTTTTATTTTTGCAGTTTATTAATTTTACTCACATATATATTGCTTTGTATTTTTTTTCCTGCTGATGCTTCCTGTTTGTTCCTTGCTGGGATGAATAATGGGTCATCTTATCTCAGCTTATCTTAATTTTAATGCTATCATTTTTCTTATGGGTCTCGACTTTGGGATCAGCAAGGATAAAATGAAATAAAATAAAATTATAATAAATAAATAAATATTGATTTTCTAAATGAAACAAATAGAAAAATGAAGCCCACACTTGTTCAGATTCTCCCAGTACATATATTTTTTTCATTTAAAATGCATTTTGACTTGAATTAGAAAACCAATATATTTTTCTATTGAACATCTTGTCAGTTCATTACCTTGTATGTATCATCCTTTTTGTAAGTGTGAAGCAATCAAACAGTCATTACTTGTTAAACTTGTTAAGGATACAGAACTTAGATCTGAGAGCTGCTCGCATAAAATACCTGTTTTCAAGATCGTCCTCGTCTTTGTGGATCCCCTGGAAAGAAACTTTCGGAAGGAGATCCGGCTGTTTGGAGGAACTGTAAACTGTTGTAACAAGCAGATCACCGGTAAGTGAATCAAGCAAAGTCTCTCCTAAAAACCATGACAAAACAATGATTGCTAGAACATCATGTTAAGTGAATTCCTTAAGCTTACAGTTTCCATCCAGGTTGTCCATGCTCTGGGCCTTCTTCTCCTCCTTCTTCTCCTCCTTCTGTGGCGACAGAAACTCCTGAGAGGCTGATTTCACTGCATAAAGGGAACTCCTCTTCCTCTTTGAAGATGCTCCTCTTAAAGCTGAGAGGCACAAAGACAGAGTGACTTAAAAAGAGAAGCTCACTAATCTCACAGTTTATGCAGGGTTCTGAATGAGCTCAGTGACTTACGATGGAGCTTTTTAAATACAGTCGTCCCCATGAACTTCAGAAATCTGTCCGCGTAAAAACTGGGCCTGTGAACCGACACTGTGTCCTGAGAAGCAGAGAATGCTATTAGATACTCACACACTCATATACGTGTGCAGTTGCATGTGGTTGGACATAAAAACCTGCAGTATGTACGTACCCCATCATGCACAAGAGCTTTCCAGGAGTGTTCAACCTTCTTGATGAACCTGAAAATAAGAAGTAAAAACAAAAATGAATGTCATTCGTCACCTGTTTAATTATAATAATCATACAGTCTAGAGCTTGGTTACACACTCTATACTCAGCATTAGACATTAGACTAGACATTTTCAGTGAATCAAAATTAGTGGATACATTTATCAATTAACAACAAAAAAGATGAGATGGAATATGTAGCCCATTGCTGAATTTCCTGCGCATTTATTTCACCAAACAAGGGTGTATTTAGCGACCTGTCACTGCGTTTTCAAGAGGTGTTTTTGCCACCAAACAAGGGTGTTTTTTGGTGACCCACCGCTGTGCTTCCAGCTGCATGTGCGCCCTTTAACATGAGCATTTTGAGCGGCCCATTGCTGTATTACCAGTGGCCTTTATGTTACCAAACGTGGGTGTTTTTATCAAACCATTGCTGCATGTCCAGTGGCTTTTCTACCACCAAATGGGTGTTTTTAAGTGACCTGTTGCTACATTTTTAGTCTAGTTTGTGTCACCAAATGTGGGTATTTTTAGCAACCTGTCACTATGTTTTCAGTGGCATTTGCGCCACCAAATGTGGATGTTTGTTACTGACCCATTGCTGCATTTGTGTGTCTAAACATAGATGTTTTTTGCTGCCCTTTGCTGCATTTCCAGCAGCGATTGTGCCACTTAACGTGTTTTTTAGCGACCCAATGCTGTTTTTTCCAGTGGCTTTTGTGCTACCTAACATGGATATTTTTTTTAGTGACCTGTTGTCTTGTTGTCCAGTGTCTTTTGTGTCACCAGTCATTGGTGTTTTAAGCCAAAACATGATTTTCTCCAAACCATGTCCACAGGTTATGGATTGTTGATGCATTCAACATGTCTACCGCATAATAACATACAAATGAAATGTGTAAAGCCAACATTTGTTTTTGGCCTATTGGATTGGAATATGATATATAGGCAAACACAGCAGAACAATTTAAAGTGGAATCAAAACCTTCTTTCAAATTTTCTTTGTGATTCTGTTATTTTATTTATTTATTTATTTATTTATTTTACTAATTACTCAAAGGTACCTTTTTTCAAAATTAGGCAAACCTTGTCAATTTTCTCACTTTGAGTTTTTTCATGTAATTTCATTAACTTTATTAAACTCATTTTAAAAACTGCTCTGTTTATTGGTCTGTCCACATTAGAGAGTAACCAGAGACATTGATACGATACGGTACGATATGATACAATACGATACGGTACAACACTGTACAATACACCATGGTACAATACGATACGATATGATATACTTTATTGTTCCTGTGGGGAAACTTGGCTTGGACTAAGGAGCTGCACAAGTATTGCTGCCTTACAATAATAGTTCAGAAGACACATACTACAGATAACTATATTGCACATAACACCAACACCATAAGCAAAGTACAACACAACCCCTAAGCATCAAGCAATATTATTTAAAATCTTAAATGAGGTTGGCACAATTTCAAGTTACACTATAATTTACACAATATACACTACATGTGTGTATGTTTGTGTGTGATACTGTGAGCTCACCTGTAGGACTGAAGGATGTCAATGATTCCTAAAAAGATGAGAAGGTTCTCGTCTTTATGTTTGGCAGGAATTCCACCCAGTCTGAAAAAAAAGATGTGTCAGTGAATAACACAGAACAAAGCACCTTATATTTTGCTATAGTGCCACTATCAGGAAAATTATCACCCCAGTATAATGAGTCATTTGGACCAGATCACACCATTGTGCAAAATTTCACAACAGTTTTTGCTCGTGGGAAAACAGCTTGTATAAGAGGGCCGAAGACAAAGCAGAAAAAGAGACTTTTAAACTAAAAAGAGAAAGTGCAGGATAGAGAAGAAAAACACAGACAGACCTCGGACAAAGTTGTTTAATCATTTTAAAGCCATCACTCCACACTGTTAAACACTTGGAGACCATATATGTAAGCATAAAAAGCAGACCATAGCCAAACGCTAACTGTCTTCATATCAGGTACAGTAATGACCTCCTCTAGAAAGCTGCAAAAACAACTCTAATAGGAAACCAACTGTGAAATGTGCTGTTTAAACTGTGTTTTCCATATTACATGCCCAGCAAAGCCAAAATGAGTGCAAAGGAAAAAAATGCAGAAAATATGCTCACGTTTCATCGTCATCAGCCACCGGTTCAGGAGCCTTCACGTTCCCCTGGATGGATTCGAGGGCGGTGGAGTAGAGGACTTTCTGTCCTTTCCTGCTGTCACATCGGTTTCCTCTGCTCAGCGGCTTCCGGTCCAAAACATGAATCCCCAGCAGGAGACTGTAGTCCATGATTTAAAGCTCTCCAGGACCTGATGAGAGATGGAAACTGGACGTTAGCAACTCCAGCATTTAGCAGAAGCAAATAAGCTAAAAATAAATAAATATTTAAAAACAAGTCTTACTAAAATTCATAAATGTCATTTTAATGTTTATTTTTTGGTATTCTGAAATCCCTAGCCCTGTCTGTGTATCCCACTGACTAGCTCATTGCCACTGCTCTGCACTATGCACATAAGGCAGTTACAGCATATAACAGGACGTTGTCAGCGTAGAAACGTAGCACCCATCCTTTGATTCCCTCCCATGTAAACACAGTTAGCTCTGTCAGCATTGTTGCTGTTGCCAGCACTGTTAGCTACTAGCTGCCAGCTCAGCCACCTCCATGTTGAGAGCAGTGTGCAGACAATCCTGGCCTAGACTCTGAATCAAAGATATGATCTGAATGTCGCATACAACTCCTTCAAACAAGATGAAATTAAGCTCCCCTACACCCAAGTGGGTCGCAGTTAAAGGGGCTAAATCCTGATCTGCAAACTATAAATACAGTACAGCATAAGCCTCAATCCCTCTAACCAAACACTGATGTCATGAACTAACTCCTTGAGAACAAAGAAACCTTTGCTTTCCACTGTGTTACCTAACACACTAACTGAGCTCGTGCACTGAGAGCATGTTACACCCAGACGGACCAGTTTGTGCTCCACAGTCCAGCTGCTCAGCCTGATCATATGAGTCAGGTGCTTCACTCTGCTGGGAATTAATCCTCCATCAAGTGGCCACTGTTGTTTCACACTAATGAAATAACAGGCAGGCGCTAACGAGGCCATCATAACACCTCGGACCTGGCAGAGGGAGGGTGGCTCAAAGAAGTGGGCTGTGGTGATTGCATAATGTTATCTAATGGGCAGAGTGGTGCTGTGATTACTGGCTGGATTCAGTTCAGGCTGTGTTGAGGAAAGATTTAAACCAACTGTGAGTAATATTATTGCTCAAATGATCAGGTGATAAATTGAAAAACCAAGTGCCGATTTATGGCCTTTGTAATTTTGGCTATTTCGTCCATTCTCTGGTTTCAGTTTCTGAAATCTAATCTCATATGATCAGGCATCATATTTTTAAAAAATTGAAGATAAAAAAAAGCAGTTACAACTGTGTGAACACACCCGACAGTCCCTCTGCAGGGTCTTCATCAGGGCACTGTAGGTGTCTGGGTCGAAGTGCAGGCCCTCGTGCATCTCCTGGAAGTCCAGGTCTTTGAATGTGGGCGAAGGTTTGCCACGCTCTTTACGTGAGGCACGGCGTTTGTACGAAGAACCCTTCAGGTCGTACTTATAGTGCATCTTCATGGCGCGCGGCAGCACGTTGTTCATCACCACCACGCGGATGTTGGCACCGCTGCACTGGATGCAGTAAAGGCCGTAGAACTTAGGCAGCAGCGTCCTCGGGTTCTGATTCAGATTCTACAACAAAGACAAAGCAGATTTTTTCCAGGATTATATACTGAACAGTTTTAAGGTGTGCGTGTGGGTGTATGAAAAATACTGGCTTAATTAGAAGTGAACAAAAATCGAAACTGCAACTTAAACGAATAACCATTCTATCTCAGTATAATTCAGAGTAAAATTATGTTCACAAATCTGTTTTCAAATTTTGTTTTGTTCTTCCAACATAAAGTAAATGAGAGATGTCAGATTTGACTAGTGGATAGTTGTACCCAAAAACTGTCATACCAAAAGGCACTTGTCTTTGTCTCTGTATTGCAGCCATCTAACACCCTACCAAGAAACTCTTCAGAAAGACCCCCAGAGATGTTTTTATAGACATCTAAGAACAAATACAAGCCAAACGATAATTTGTTTTGTGGGTGGGAGTAAAAGTGGAGGATTTCTATCTGAACTGTATCTTTTACTTAAAAGGTATCCTGTAGGATTTTTGACCAAGCTTCGGGTACAAACATGTAAAAACATGGTCAAAAAAAATGCTCAACAAGAAAAGTACTCAGAGAGTGCAGACCTCCGCCAAGTAGGTGATATTCCCTCCCCCTCTGCATCAGTTAGCGTTAGCCCTGCCCAGACATCAACTTGGGAGGCAGTTTTAATCAACAGCAGCGTCTTGTACATACCGTGTCACTGAGTCAGGAAAACCCCCATTCAGTCAACTCGGTGAATACACAGTGCTATTTAGCGCTATTTTATTATTTTGTCCACTTTGCTTCAACCGATCACCACCAACATTTTATCATTTGTTCCTTGTCCCATTATCCACCTTTCCTGAAAATTTCATCAAAATCCGTTCATAACTTTTTGAGTTATTTTGCAGACAAACACAAACAAACAGACAAGTACATCCCTGTTTCGTTTACACTGTGCAAGAAGAAGCACATGCACCAAAATGTGTGCATGTAAACATAGTGACAGTTTATTTTGGTGGAAGGAGCTCACCATATAGTAACCAGGAAGAAGCTTCTGCAGGAACTCGGCCTCTTTAGGCTGCACCGTCTTAATGATGAACTCATCATCGCTGGTGAGGTAGAACCAGGAACTGCTGGCGCCGGGGTTGGACAGCTCAATCAGAGGCTCGTTACAGATGGAGTACTGAAATTCAGAATGACGCAACAGTCTTGACGTGACAAAGTGTTTCAATCAACTTACCACATCAACTTCCACCATATTGTGCTGAATCAGAATGACGATGTGAATTTCCACACTGACCAGATAGTCGTCTGGTTTGATGCCAAACAGCTCTCTGAAGTAGCGAAAGGCCAGCGGTGCGTACGTTTTCAGACGGAAATCTGGGTAGTGATGGGCTGGTGTCAGGTTGCTGCCCTCGCTGGAGAACAAGCAAAATGTACTGAAGTTAGGATAGAACTGAAAAGGAGCTGTTTGCGCCATCCTGTTGGTCTTTTTCACATAAAACATTTTAACATGTCACAACAGGAAAAACAGAAGCGTACATAATATGAATTATGGCTGAATTCCAATTTGCTGCTCCATTTCAGGGTCCTGGGACATTTGAATAGAACAAAGTGTTAATGTTTTTGGTAACACCTGTGGATTTCCTATGATGTCAAAATATCTGCTGTGGAAAAAGACGATTGCTGAAATGTGTGGTTTCCTACTAAACCACAGTTTAACAGGTTGTGAACTTCCGAAAGTGACTTCCCTATTTGTCTAATATTCATATAAATCTATATGCTGCCACATTTGTATTTTTAGAGCAAAAACTATGTTACATATTTGATAATATTAATTAGCATTAACAAGTACTGTTATTAGGTAACTACTGTTTGTTTGAGGGGCATGAAAAGTGTAGGAAATGACACCAGAGACAGGGCGATTGCATCACACTCAGGCAGCCAAGTTTCAATTCTTTCAGCAGTTCAAACACAGTAACTTTACCCTGCATTTCATTAGGGTTTACCATAGACTGTATATAAAGATAGACAACACATCTTCACTTCCTCCCACTGTACAAAACTGAAGCCAATACATCCTGCATATGGCCGCTGCCGCCTTGCGCTTGTGATGTCATTTTTTTTTTTTTTTTTTCCACACAGCTGATGTCAAACTCCTTTAACTATTTATAACTAAACTTATATTGGCTTTGCTCTGTCTTGCATCCTTATATGCAGTCTATGGGGTGGACACGGAGGCAGATATTTTAAAATCTTACCGAATAAAACTATTAAAACTATTTGATAGATGCCACCAAAGGGAGGTGGAAAAATAGTAAATCACTTTGTAATTGGGGTGAACTGATCCTGATCAGAACCTGACTTTGACTATGCGCATATGCCGCATGTCAAGAAAAAAATGAGATGAAATGAGAGACTATACCTGGGCAGGAAGACGCTCTCCACCACAGAGAAGTCCTGCATGAGAACATCTCTGTCGGGTTTGGAGCTGAGGTTTCCCACAGCGTAACCAATGCCCAGCTGGATGGCTCCTTTCAGGGCAGCCGCTGTGGGCTGACAAACCAAAGAAGGAGAAGGAGAAAACACTTGTTAAAAAACAAATTAATGACCTAGTTCTTCTATTAACGATTCACTAGACTTTCACCAAATTCTACTGAAATGTATCAATTAGTTTTCAACAAGCAGTGTGGCTTATGGGATGGCAGTGTCAGTCGATCTGGGCTACAGCTGAATGGATTGCCATGAAATATTTTACAGACATTCAAGTCCCCAGAGGATGAATCTCACTGACTTCTGGTTATTTTCTAAATTTTTCCTCTTGTGCCACCATGAGGTTGACATCTTTATTTTCAATGGCGCTCCAAAGCTATGGAACACACTACCTATAGATTTCAGTAAAACTAGCTTGCTAAATATTTTGAAAAGAAAGCTAAAAATGTATCTGTTCACTTTAGCCTGTAAAAAGCTCTGACTGCCTGATACAGGTCTGAAACTCTGCCTTTTTATGCTTTTACTTTCTATTTACGCTGCTGCGACTCGTTTACTTGATTTATGATTTATAGTTTTACAACTCTATGATTTTATGAATCAGTTAATCCATGTTTTAAACTGTTTTAAATGTCCTTTTATATTGAATTGCCTTGTCTGTTTTATGTTCATTCTGTCTATTTTCATGTGAAACAGTCAGTGCTTATAATGCCCTCATTGTAAATCACTTAATGCTGCATTTCTTGTATGAAAGATGCTTTATAGATAAATGTATTATTATTACTATTATTTTGGAAATGCCTCCACACTGTTGGATAGATTTCCATGAAGTCTGGGAAACACATTCATGTTCCCCTCTGGATGAACTGTTGTATTTCAGCTAATCCCTTAACTTTTCTTCTTGTGCCATCATCAAGTCAATAACTAGCAAATGTTAACATGCAAACCTGCTCAACTGGTAGGCTACTAAACTTATTAGTAAATTTGTGATTGTGAATTAAAAGGTAACACAGCACACACAGACTCGCCCAGACAAAGGAAAGGTCGCGATGCCTCACTGCACAAATATGAGGAAAACTGTTTGTGAAATATCACATCTTACAAGCTGTTCCCTGCAGAAGGTCACACGTCTCACCCGTATGTGAGCACACTAACATGTGCACAGGGAAAACGCAAACATGCTGATGCTACGCAGGTCTAAAAACCATTGATCATCATCTTAGTTTAGTGTGTTAGCATGCTAAGATATGCACTAGCACATAACACAAAGTGGGCTACAGCTGAGTGCGACATGACAAGTAACGGGACTGTTCAGGATTCAGCCTCTGGGCACCATGAATATACAAAATGTCATGTTAGTCATGTGCGTAGCTGGTTACTATCAAAGCTGACACACAGATGGGTGTAGAGATAGGCTGGAAGTTTGCCCACTATTGCTTTATGGATAAAAATACAACAGTGCTGTTGTCAGCCAGAGGTCAATGACGTCCAACCCAACAAATCATAAAGAATGCAGTGATGAGTAAACGACCAAAATAGACTATCATTGACATCCCGAGAGCCAAATGAAAACTATTTGTGATAATTGAGCGATTAATTTATTGATGACGGATAATTGTTAAAATCAACCCTTTAAAACAAACAGTTTTGACGGCAGTGAGACTCCTGATTAAAGCATGAGGTCATTGAAGGTATCTAGGAATTTTCCTCTAAGTGAAATCTCGCTGTAACACAAAAACCGAGGCTGATCAACCTAATCGCCTTGTTCACGACCACTCTGTTCCCTCCATCGTTAAAAAGCGGTTACATAACACAGCTGAGTGACAAAAACATCTCTCAGCCTGCAGGTATGGCGTTGCTCTTTGTTTTACTGAAACTGAAATTTACATCTTCATTTCCATTTTGTTTGGATTTTATCACCTCTTAGATTCTGCCCGGCTGACAGCAGCACACTAACACCCAGCATTTCTAATGCCAATGTGGCAATGTGGTTTTCTTGTCTTAAAGTATGAAAAACACTGAGAGGTTTTTCACAAGAATTAGGAAGTCTTCTAAATATACATCCTCTGTATTTTTATGAGGTAGTTGAGTCCAGTCCAATGAGTTCATCAGTTGTATTTCCAGTTTTGATATCAGTAATTATTCTGTGGTAGTGGTTGTCTCTGTCTTCAAAACGGAGGATGTTTGAGATCTTCTCTTCTTTGGAAAGTAGTAGGACACATAAATGAATAATGACGTCCGCCTACCTTTTTATGATCCTTTGCTTTAGAGGTTTTGGTTCCTCTTCCTACACTGTCTGCAGTGGCAGTTGACATCGTTCGGACAGAGAGAACTTCGGATAAAGAGGGAAGCTTTGGGCTGGTCTTCCTCCAACTGTGAAGCTGATGAGTTCCTTCTTTCCCCTCAGTGATGAATGACCAGACGCAGTGATTTACCTTGAATGGGCTTTACCGAAACTGCATTTTCCAGGTGCACCGCTCCTGTAGGTAGAGAGAAGACGAGTTAGCGTCAATGCACGTCAGCTGGTGAAAAACTGCACAGCTATGACAAATTTAACAAATCACATCAGCACGTCAAGGCTTAAATCATCTCTTCCCTATTCACATTTAAATACTCCATGAGTGTTTATCATCTGACTTACAGAGCCGTGAAGTGTACAGTCCTCCCTGTCTGAGGCACTGCTAAGTTCTGAGTGGCCACCAGTGTTTGTTTGAGTCTTTAACTCCAGAATCCTTCACAACAACCCCTGATCCTCATTAAGAAGGATTGGAAAACCATTACATACCAAAGTCCCCTGTTTTATAACAGTACGCAAAGGGGGCTCAGTGAGTTGTTGCTCAGGCATGTGACCCTCAACTTCCTAAAATGGTGGAAGCAGCAGAAACAACAAATAAATTGACTGGTACAGAAGTTCATTAAGTTGTAAAAGTGCCGATTGCTGCTGCAGAAATATTACTGGGAAGTGTTCATTGAATTGAAAAAAACAATACTCCTGTCAACTATTTATAGTGGGACTGATTAAATGTTAGTCAATGTAAAGAATTAATGGAAATAAACCTTAACATTTCTTTTATTGCAACCTTTTGGAAGCCCCAGAAAGGTTTATAAAAACAGCTACAAACATTCAAAACATGATTTTATACGAAGCTATTCAAAAGTGTGCTCCTAGTTCTTAAAGTATATTACATCACATTGGATTGTAAATGACGCGGGATTGACCACAGTCCAGTTATGTCCTGCCAATTCTGGATTTAAGGATTACAAAACAAGCCCCGCTGCAATGATGGCATGTAATTAGCAGCATTTGTAAAATTAGCACTTTGGTAATACAAAAGCTCTACAGAGGCCAAATCAGGACCCAAAATGCTGGTGGACCACTCATTAAAACTATCACTTATTAATGTGAAACTGCATCCATACAGAAACAGCACAGCTGAAACTAACCAGATGTGGTATTTGAATTTGAAATATAATTGTTATGGCTGTGTGACAGGGTAGACTGTATCGGCACCTTCCTCCCTAGCATGTTTTAACCCTTTATTAGCATTGTGTTGTCTTTTGACCTTACGTTATTACAAATGCAAGTATTGCAGTGGGGGTGTTATAGCTGTACAACAGAAAAAAAATGCAACAACAAAAATATATTTCTTTATAGTGTAGTATAAAAACCTGAACCTGCCATTCTCATACATTTTTAGATCTGTACATAAAAATCTGTTTCTTAAACTTATGCAAAGTGCCACACTTTCTCAGTTCCTCAGTGCAGCTGTTCCACAAATAAACATACATCCTCTTAAATAATATTGACTTTCGCTTATTTTAAATACGTTTGGGATATGTTCAGGCACAACTGTGTTTTTGATGCTATACATGATTTGTGTTGTTAAAAAATGACAAAGCTCTGAAAGAAGGAGCCTTTGTGGAAGCATGAGGTTAGATGGTTCCTGAAAAATAGTTTGGTTTACAATTTACAATGTTAAGGGTTTAGCAATTTTGCTTTGCCATGTATAACCTAGATTCAGTTGAATTTCAACATCACCCATTATCTCTTTTCCATGAAAATTTGTCAGATGATTGCCAAAGATGATGAATTCCATCTTGTTTAAATTCTGGTATAGTTTGCTAATTGAGCCAACTCTTTAGAAGTTTCAGTTCCCTTTCCGCAGTGTCAAAAAGGTTTTTTTTCAAATTATTCACAAACCAAAACAAATTATTTGCAAATAAGATATGTTTGAATTTTTGGAAACCTATAATATACCATAAAAACAAACACAGTTCACGCACAAAATAAACAATAATGGGCCTAACACTGAGCCATGAGGAACTCCACAAGTAATCTTCAACAATATTGATTTAATGTTATTTATTTGACCATAATGATTCCTACTTTACAGGTGGCTACTAAACCAGGAGTGTGCAACCCTTCTAATGCCATGTGTGTACTGTTTTCATCTGGCTACCTGGCAGTATATTCAATGGCCTGATATATTTAAGTTCTGAAGGCAGATGAGATTGGTCTCTGTCTCAAGACCATGTTTTAAAGGTCTTGGTCCTGTCTCAGACTCAAACGCATTTTTACTCAATCTTATCTAAGTTTCAGAGGACTTGCGATTTTACTTCAAGACAAGCCCAGACCACTACCACAGGATATCACAGCTGCCTGTGTAAAAACAACACATTCTCACTCCTAATTTGTCAAATACCAAAGCTTGATCAGTGGCCCTACACGCCAAACTACCCTCTAGGTACCCCTGGATGTTCAGGGATGGTGTGTCAATTTATATTTGTTACGTGCTTTGTGTCTTTTCAAAATACATCTATTTTTAATAGGAAATGTAAAGTTTCTGTTGCATGTATATAGTCTATTTTTAAAATAAACTTAGAACATAGGTAACAACTTTATTTTTAGGTTTCCTTCTTTCGGTTTAGGCTAAAAAGGTAGAAAGTTAGGTTTAGAAAAATAACATGTTTTGGCTTTAAATAAGTATGTATATCACTAACATAGTGTAATGTCACATGACATACTGTATTAGCATATTATGCTACATATAGTGGCACACTACTATGTTAGTAAAATAACTTGACTGACTCTTGGTTTCACGTGAGATACAAACAGTGGGCTCCCAGGTGAAAGTCTGGAGTTTGTCTCTCATGTGGCCTATAAACTATTACGCTCTTTGAACTATAATAGTTGCTTACAGCATCAAAAAATGCCGCTGCCTGGCTCGACTGCTCAAGGGTGCCTTGGTGCATTGGTGCATTACTATGACATTCACCCCTGCCTTTTGGTTATTTTATCAAGTATTTCTCACAGTACACTCATAAATACACACATGTATACAGTATGGCAATAAAAGAGGTGAATGTACAGGCATCTTTTTTTATTTTCTGTGGGTGTAATAATAGGAACGTGGATCTTTCAGATCAGTTTGAGAATAACCTATGGTTTGCATCTTCGACATTTTATTGTGTGTCATTCAGCCTGGGACTTGCCCAGCCTTGGTCTTTCTCTTCACTTGGTCTCGACCTCAAAAGTGTTGCTCATGTTTCGATTTTAATAATTTGTCTTCTTGTTTTGGTCATGACTTGGTTTCAATGCAGGTAGTCGTGACTACAACACTGGCTGAAGGCGTTTTTCATAAATAGTGCGTCATATTATAGGCTCTGTACTCGCTTAAATGATACAAATATGATCTTGTTAAACATGAAGAAAAGTCCCTATCAAAACATCTTTTCTTTTTATCTGACTTGAGCAAAATTGCAAAATCCAGCACAGATCCTAACAGACAAGCCTCTGTTTATTTTAAGTACTGCCTCAGGATGTGGTATTTGTGGTCTGACTCGGGGAGAATGAAACCGTTTCATGAGGGTCAGGATGAGAAAATGCGTTTCTCAAGTATCTGTCTGCAGCTCTTGCAGGTTGTTTGCAAGTGGAGGCTGAGGAGAGAAGAGAAACCTGCTGAAGATGATTCCTTATCATGAACAGAGTTTGCAATGAATGAATGGGGTTAAGCATGTGTATATATAGTCCCTGACAGCTTATGTGAGGCTTCCTCTGCTATGCTTTGCATATTGAAAACACAGAGTTGCACAATACAACAACAGGGCGGACAACATGTTGGTTTAAGTACTCATAAGCGCATTAGTTTTCCTTCTGCATGGTTAGAAAGATTAGAAGCATGGCTTTCCATTCAAGAAAATGACAGATACCTTCTTAGTCTGCTAATTGCTGGTTTATGACAACATTAAACTTGTTAAATGATAATAGCTTGGTGTGGCTCTACACTGTATTGCGTCACATGACTCAGGTGAGCTCAGGTAAATATTTAAACCTGCACACACTCACACGGCATGTACACTGCAGCTCTTTTGCTAACATGTAAACGATGACATGGATATGCTCTGGCTCATGGTCGACATTTGACTTTCTGCTACTGACTCAAGGGAAGTAGAGCTGATTTCCTCTTGTGATACTATCATCACTTCATCTTCCCCCTGAGGCGACACACATAAAGTCTGTCATGGCTACGTGACTCTGTAATAATCATTAGTCACAGCAGGAAATAAATAAACCTACAGCTTAGCGGGAAACAGACATAAAAGTTAAACAATCAGATTTATCTTGACATTATATTAAAGCTGAGAAACAGTTCAGCAGATATAAAAGCTCTCTGCCTTCTTACCTTAACAGGCATGGTCGTGTGATGACAGGGGCTGAATGCAGGTCAGTGAAACAGCAGTGACACGTCGATGCTGTGTGAGTGGCAGACTGAGTGACTGTTGAGAGAAGTGAAGTGCTGCAGCGCCTGTAGAGCATCCTCACCACTTCCTCCCTTTCTCTCCCTGACTGTGCGTGTCTTTCTCTTTCTCCACCTACCTGCTGTATTATTCCCAGAAGCTGCATGACTCACGCTGAGTTGTAGATGTTAGTATTGCTTGTGGGAGAAATATATGCTTTTTAATTTCTCCTGGCTATTTGGGACCAGTAGGATCCGATATGTCTAAAAAACTAAATGCTGTCAACAACAATTAAATCCCAATGTCCTCAAAGGAGACAATAATAAAGTCCTAATGTCTTCAACCAACACTTCTCACTTTGACCTAGTAACATACCAACGCTTGGTCATGGACCTTCCATGTCCAGATACGACGTTAAAGGTACCCTGGGTGTGTTGGTTGTTGATGTTCTGGGACGCCGTGTCAAGTTCTGCCTGTTACATGCACTGTCTTCTTTCAAAATACACTTCTGTGTTCACAGGAAATTTACTGTTTACATACAGTCTCTTTCAGAATAAACACACTACATCCATACAACATTGTGAATGGATGTTTTTTTCCTTCAGCAACAAACACATCTGGCTAGCTTGAGAAAAAACAAACAGGGTTTCGCTTAAGAATCTCCTGCCTGCCCCAGCTGGACTTTCACCACCTTAACTTTATTCATTGTTCTGCAGCACTTCACCCTGCCAGGCACTGTTAATCTATAACAGCAACTGGCGGCATATCATGCTGACGTTGTAGGTTGGCTTTTTTCATTGGCTCAGAGTGAGACAAGGGCTTCTTCAAACAAGTACTTTCTAATTAACAATGTCTTAGCTTGTTACTGTTGCTAAAACTGGTCAAATTTGTTGCCATATCAAACTGCAGACATTATTAATCACAAATGAACAAGTTTCTATAAAATGTGATCAGGTTTTGGATCTTTTGTGTCGGGATCAGATGCAGACTGACGGCTGCCATCTTGTTTTCAGTGGATTAGTGTGTCCTTACTACCGCTAGATGGCACAAAACCAGGTTTAAATTAAGTAGAATAAAGAATGAAGTCAAGTAAACCCGAAATGTGATGTCCTCATATGAGGACACAGGGTCTCGAGGAGGATATTGTTGACTTTATGTAACATTTATAATGTGTGAGTCGGTTTTTAATATGATGAAAATGATGATAATATCACAAAGCAGCCCTTTAACTATGTTATGTGGTCATAGAAATTATGTTTATGATGATAATTGTGATGATTAGTGATATAAATAGCTGCTAGGTGTTGATTATATTAGCACTATTTTGCCTTTGTAGAAGAGGACAAGAGATATGCCATGAAATGAGGGTAAAGAGAGAGATGGGAAATGACATTCAATACTTCCTCAGGTGCATTTGAACCAGTGGTGTGATCTACATTCATGTATTTTACTTACGTATGATTTTGAGGTGGTGTTTGTCCATTTCACTTAACAGGTACATATTGTGCTTTAACAACTCAAATGGTCTCAATGGTTCTCAGATGATTTTATTTTAATAACTGTTTGAGGCCCAAAGAGGTAAAATTGTGCATCATTTCACAAAAAAAAGTAAGGAAAAGAGAAAAGTCCAAAAACTGAATATTGATCTGTGTCGTTTATTCTTTTTTCCTACCTCATTAATCATCTCAGGACCCTTCAGATTCATCTCACGGCCCTCTGCAGGGGGCTTGACCCCTAGATTGGAAACCCCAGACTAAATAATTGTATGCAGAGTAGTTAAAACTAGCTCCAGCTTGAGCAGATATAGTCGTAAATCAGAAGTCCAAGGATTAGGCAGAGGTCAGGCAGGCTGACAGGTGACTGGTGATTACAAATGCTGAAGCAAAGGCATGAGTCACACGGCAACACTGACAAGCTGGTGAGGAGGAAATGGAAAAGGGCAGGTAATATATCAGCAGGAGTGATTAGGAAAGTGGGAACAGGTGAGCAGGTGGGCGGGGCAGTCAGGTGATGGGGGGAGAGAGGAAAGTCCGAGGGCATCTGGTGGATGGATGGACAATGGCACTGAATTGGGCAATGGGAAATGTGACTGAAGATTAGAGACAGACAGACTTTGACAATGTCACCTACTAAGTAAAGGACCTCCACCACCACTAATGTGACCCAGGAGCATTGTGACGTTTATAGCTTAAAGGGATGGTTCAGATTTTTTGAAGTGGGGTTGTATGGCGTACTTATCCATAGGTCGGATATTACATGCAATAGTTGACAGTCGGCATGTCCCCACTTTGGAGAAGCAGGCTCGAGTCTGGCATTGAAGCTGAGCTGTAAATAAGGTCAGCAACAAAACCTATTTTACCTGCCTAAAAAAATTAATATCAGTTTAGGTTTACGCTATATTGAGAGTATTTTCACTGCTTTACCTTATTGTCAGACAGTGATTTCCAACTGGAAAATGACAATGTTTTACTGCTCTCTTCCAAACCAGACTCCCATTGAGAAAAACAGCGATTTAACATTACTGAACACTGGAACTGCTGCTCTACTGCTGCCTCAAACAGTTAGTTAGTTTGTGTTATTGTGTGACTTTAACATTTAAAAGGATTAGTTCGGATTCACCAAAGTCCCAAAATAACACAAATCAACTAACTGATCAAGGCAGTACTAGACCAGCAGCTCTGTGTTCAGCGTGTTAAAATGACTGTATTTGTCAATGGAGTCTGGCAGCTTTTATGAGACCGCTGATGGGGAACTGAAACCGTTAACATCTTCCCTGCTGGAGCAGTGTTAGACAGCAAGAAAATACTATACTATATCTGCATTGTACACATTGAAAAACCTTGTGTCTTCACTAAAACTTATCAAAAATGGAGGAATTGTTCACACAAGTCAGAAAATACTGACTGAAAATGTCCCATAGACTCTGAAATATGCCCAAAACAGGCCAAACAGCAGCTGGCATGAGCACAGCTGGACCTGTATTTGTGCTGAGCTCTAAGCCCAGAACTGAAAAGAGGCAGAGACATTGTTTTGTGGGGTGTGTGAGAAGATTAAGGTGACATGAGAGCACTTTGAATACTTGGCTGCAGCCCGGCATAAAAACGACCTTTCAGATACTTTGATGATTTCACCTCTAGGGGGTGCTGTTGCAGCTCCAACACACCTGCTAAACACTCATTTCAAAGGCATCACTTCATCCTCTCCATGTTCACTAACGCTGCTGTGTGTAATAATGTGAACTCATCTGAGCTGCTGTAAACTATCTTCCTGAATTCACTCACTGGTGTCACTTTCCCTCCCTCACTTTGTTTCCTTTGTTGCTCTAACTCCTTCCTAATTAATTGCACTTGCTTCTGTATTGTTATTTAATCCTACAACAATTCTCTCTCACTGTCTTTCTTCCTCTTTTCTCCCTCCCCAGCTCTTTGTTGTCTTTCCTCTAAGTGGGACAGAGTCGAGTTGTCAGAGGTTTGTTTGGGAACACCAGAGGGGACAGACTGCCTGCGAGTCAGCCGTCAGGACTTGAGGCCATCAGATATCAACTCAGTCCTCGGAGATTCAACGCGTGACCTTTGTCACATTTGGCCGAGAGACAGCTGTGAGGGTGCAGAGCTGGTGGAAAGATTTCCTGTCTCACATATACATATACACTGACAGGATTTAGACTTGAATTCTCAATGAAGCCCCCCAGTGATTAAACAATGTAAGCATCTTCAGGCCTGTCACAGTCACTAGTTTTATTGGACGACATACTGTCCCAGAAACAACTGCACTAAACAATATTATTGCAATTTCAAGACATTAACGCCACTGATACATTAATAATATGATAGAATATTAATGCAAGTGCACCCTTCAAAAAGCAATAACCTTTTAAAATTGACCAGATTTGTCTCAGCATATTTTTTCAAATTTTTTAATTCAGCTTATGCGTCGTAACCAGGTCTCATAATGGTCGGGGAAAACCCTGCTAAACTTTGGTGACATTCTTGAGGACATGACCTCGATTCATTTTGCTGAACTCAATGAGCTGACAAAGTAATTATGGTGGCAGGTCGAGTCATGTCAGGCCACCGCTCTGAAACTTTTAAACAGAACCCTTTACAAACGTGTGTCTACATACAGTGTGGTTTTAATATACTCTGAAACTAATTTGAATTGTTGATCATTGTGCTGTTTAATTAGTCTATTACTATGCAATGTGTATTCCTCTGCACTTTCCTATTTTTATTTTTATGAGTATTTGCAATTTACTTTATTGCACTTTAATGTTGTCACATCCCTGTTGAATCTCTTGTTTGATATATGTTTTTTACTGCACCTGGATTCGGAGTTATGACAGTAAGTTCACTGTATGCTGCTGTATAAACACAATGACATTAAAACTGAATTGAACTGAGCAAACTGAATACATGTAAGTATACGCTGTGGCAAACAGCAAACACTAAAGTACAGTGGTTTCTTTCTGACTGGTCCAGCTATGAGGTCTAGATTTCTTTTTAGTCATGAGTTCAAAGTCCACACATTCATCATACTTGCGGTTTGCCGTTGGCTGGGTCATAAAGCCACTTTTCTGCCTCTGTTAAGCAGCTGTCAGTTTTTCACTCCCTCCACAGCAGGAAACAGCACTTCAAAATAAAATATTTGTGCCAGAATTCACTGCACTTCAAAATAAAATGTGTTTTGTACAAACCTGACATAGTCGTGAGTTACTTGCGGTTCATTCAGAATGGACCTGTGACCCACTTTTAGACCGTGACCCACTAGTTGGAAACCACTGGTCTGGTATTTGTTTCTCTGTTTAATTTCTTTTAAAATGTCAAAGTCTTTCACCCCGACTGATGCTGACTCAAGTGACATCACTTGAGGCAATTTATCAGCAGCTTCCTCTAAAGACACAGACGGCTTCATACAACTTTATTTGTATACACATATTCAGCAGTACGTCCCAAAACCTGTAAACAGATGTTGTTGTGTAAAAGTGCTTATTTGCAGTGCAACATTATCTAATGACTCCAGACAGCCTTGAGCTCAATGTTAATGACCTGTAATGACATTTAGATAAACATATCTAAAAAAAAATGTGATGTAATCAGCATGTTATGTCATGTCATGATATGAAGACTTACAGAACAACATAAACCACTTGTATAATCATCGAATATTTTACTTTTATTGTAGCTACTGAAATAATACTCCTCTGTCTTCACTGAACATGACTCAACATTACAGTGTTCATTATGGCACTTGACCCATCAACTTAATGACACACACACACACGCAAACAAAAACATAAACAACTTATAACTTGGTCAGAAAACTCTGAGCTGTGTGTGTTTATGTGTGAAAGTGTCTCTGACTTCAGTGTGCGTCTGTTTATTTGGGTGTGTGTGAGCAAAGTGTATCTTCACAAGGCGTTTCACCGCCGTCGTCAAGCACAATATTATGCAAGTCAGAGCCACAACATAATGACTCAGGAACAGGAGTGTCTTATTTCTGAATCGTTTTTAAACAGAGGCGTGTCTTGTTGGGGACAACACACACCGACAACAGTTTGTGTTATGTTGTATTTGACACATTTAGAGTTGAATTTGATCGTGACAGATCCGTTGGTGAGATTCAGCACAGTTCATTTGGTCAACATGACAAAGTCTTGTCATGAACCAGTTCAGAGCGGCTGTGTTGATGCAGCTGTGCTCATCAGACACAGTCGGAGTCAGAATCTGCTCTCAGTGCTGCTGGAAGCCTCGCGGACACCTGCAACAAACACGCAGAGGTCAGAAATAAAGAAATGCACCATTGTTAAACCACATATAACTAAGACTTATGCACAGCACATCCATCAGGGCTCATCACTTGAAAATCTGCAGCCAGGATCCTCACAAAAACTACTGTACATACAGTATCAGCAGCACACTGATATCTGCCCACTGAGCTGTAGTTTGACTTGAAGGTGCTCCTCATCATATTTTATGGCCTCCCTTCAGACTACATGAGTGAACTCCTCACAGCTCCTGTTCCTGACAGATCTCTGTGTTCTGCTCCCACTCGATGCTGCATTTAGCTCACACGCCTCCAGACTCTGGACCAATCTCCCTGCAGAGCTGAGAGTGTCCACCTCACTCACAACTTTTGAAAGAAGATTCAGAGCTCATCTTATTGAGCTGGAAACTTTAACTGTGTTTTACCTCGCCTACAGTACATGCTGTTTTTTTACTATTGATTTTATTTGGTTGAAAATCTCTCTCTTGTTTCTTTTTGAAAAATATTTTCCTGACCTTTTTCAGTGTTCTTTTTGCATCATTGTGTCATTTTATGTATATTTTCTGTCTTATATAAAGCTGACTTTAATGCAACATTTTAGATACAATGTGCAATATAAAATTAATTGTTTTATCATTATTATTATATATCATGACCACTAAAACTATAAAATTATTTCTGTAATAATGATACTAATACTACTATAATAATAATAATAATAATAATAATAATAATCATTATAATTATAATGTCTGGAGAAGTATGAAAAAAAGAAAAGAGAGTATAGAAAAATATTTGAGTGTTGCCTTTATTCTGTTTTCTAAAATTCAGAATTTCTAAATTAGATAAATAAAATTATAAATAAATATTAACATAAAATAAAATAAAATAAAATAAATAAATGAATGAATAAATAAAATAAAATAAAATAAAATAAAATAATGAATGAATAAAATAAATAATAACAAATAAATAAATAATAAAATAAATAATAACAAATAAATAAATAATAAAATAATCATAGTAATAGTATAATAATTAAAGTAATCATGTCAGAGAATAATTCGTAAGCCCAAACGTACCCGTTTCTCCAGGTGGTCAATGTGCTGCAGGCGCCTGTCAATCATTCTGTCTCGGGCTGAAACCTCTGAGGTCAGACTGGCGAGCCGTCGGGCCTGTTTATCCATGATAACCTGCAACAGGCAAATCTATCATGTTTGCTGACATGTTAACAAAAGCAACCAACTTACTGGCCAAATGCTGGTTTGAGTCACCAAGACAAATAGCTGTTTAATTATCAGTTATCAGTTCTTGGGTTTTGCTCACCTTCACGGCTCTGATGTCGAGCTGAGTCCGACCCGCCGACCTCGGATCGCTCAGGCTCTTCACTTTCTGCAGGATCCGGTTCATGCGGTGCTGCATGGCTCCCTGCTCCCTCCCCAGATCCTCCAGCCCCTTCTGCAGATCTCTGGCTGCCCTCCAAAGCCTGTCCCCCCTGGCACTCAGTATCTGCAGGTCCTTCCTCACCTAAGACAGAACATCACACCTCTTTATTCAAAGCAATAATATTTGTCACAGTATCTGGATGTTGCTGATACAGTATCTCCCAGTGGTTTCCAAGTTTTGGCAATTAATTTCAGAAACTGACTCATATTCCAATCCTGTCCTGGAAGAAAGAGCACATTTGTACATTTTGTACACATTATCAACGTTTCTAAAGTGACACACTACATGAGTTGACCTTGTCCATCTGATCTAGAGGAGGAGAGGATGGTGTGCTGTGTCTAGGTGAGATGCCTGCCAAGCTGCAGACCACTGTTTCAGACCTCAGACGACCACCCTGATTGTTTTGTTGGTGAATCTTCGCTGCATTTCAAGCGGCTTTTTAGCCACCCGTTGCTGTATTTCCACCAGGGCTACTGCCACGAAAAGCAGGTATTTTAAGCCCAAACATGATCTTTTCTTTACCATAACCAAGCACTTTTTGTGCCTGAACATAAGCACACATTAACCACAGCATTGTTGACACATAAAATAATGTAAAGTTTCAACATATCTGCTACAAAATAATGCAAAAATGTATAGTATCCATGGTTTGCAGGAATGTACAGTGCCATTCTTACATTTGTGTTACATGTCCTGCACAGTCTTTGAAGGACTCTCTTTGACTTTGACTATAGTACCATTAAATTGTGTCCTTCTGTCTGGAACAGCTTGAAACCAGCTAATATCTCACTGACTGTGACTGTGATTCATTTGCTATCCTTTTTTCCTTATTCTTTTATTTGTCAGTAATGATTTTTTCATGTGCAAACAAAGAAACAATAGAAAAATGACACTTTTAAGATGATGTTGTTGCCCAGACCAGCTTCCAATGCAAGCTGTGGAAATCAGTGCAACACGAGACACTGAGGAGCCCCTGCGAGTGGCTATATCATCTAGAAATGTAAGTTACACAGCTGAGAAAATCATCCATCAATAAATGAACCAAACGTTATCTTTTTTTATCGTACCTTTTACACAAGTTAGCTCAGTTCAAAGTGCAACAGAAATACGAACAGTTATTGAATCAGAGACCGATGCATCCAAGAAATGTAGAAATCAAAATGGGAATAAAAATAATACAAGTAAAATAAAATAAGTAAAAACAATGTCATAGATTAAATAACAAGAGAAATACAATCAAAGATAGAAATCAAATAATAGCTGAAAAAAACATCCATGCAAAAGAGCCAGGTTATAAATTTACCCTTAAGGATTTTAACATTTGTTACCGTGAGGAAAATGTTCTTATTTTTTGTTACTTAGTTGTGAGGATTTGCTGCTATTCTTAAAATCATGTGGTGCGAAAATAGAATATATTTGGGTTTCAGAGTGTTGGTCAGACAAAACAAGCAAGTGGATGGCATCAGCTTGGGCCACAGTGAATTGAGGAGGGTATTTTTTTTAACATATTTTTTTACATTTCAGGCTGAGCGAATAATCGATTAAGCATGGAATCTATTGGCAGATTAGTTTCAGCTCAAATTCCAAAGAATGTGTAAGCTGAACAAAATGCTGTGGGCCTGTGGGCTCAGAGAACAGTGAAGAGTGTGACTCTTGAGCTCTGATTCCTCCTCACCTGCCTGTGAGTCCGTCCTGCCTGTAAATTCTGCTTACGAAGGCTCTCCAGACTCTTTGTGGCTCCGTCCAGCTCTGCCGCCACCTGCTCTCCCTGCTGCTCCAGCTGCTCGGCGTTCTCCTCCACCCCCTGCAGCAGGTGAGCCAGTCCCAGCGACAGCATCCTCAGCTGGGACACAGGGACCTCACCTGCTTCCCGGGGTGTGGAGGGAGCACCTGGTGGAGAGGCACGGCGGGCCTGACACAGTCCCACCAACAAAAGGGACAGCTGCAGCACCTGGCTCCCCCTCATACTCCAGGAGTCCCTCTCTGCAGGTCTACAGATCTAGATCCTAAATGCTGAGAGCTCAGAACCAGATCTGATCAACATACCAGATCTGTGGTTTCAGACAGCAGCTGCTTAAAAGCTCAGGAGAGGAATCCACATGTGCCGGGCCTCCAGAGTCCTGGTGTGCCTCAGATGCTCCCTGAGGAGGTCTGGAGCTCGAGAATGGTGACGGACAGAAGGATGAGGAGAGGGAGGAGAGCCAGACGGAGACGAGGGTGGAGTTCCCAGACTGACGTATGGACTATAAAATAGGAAAATGTAACAAACGCTCTGGATGTTCTGTTTAAAATCACAACCAAAGTTGATCCCAACATCACAAACATCATTGACAGATTCCTGTATGAAGGAAAAACAAAACTCTCTGCTGCTGATAAATGCTAATAAAGTGCATGAGCTGAAGCTGCAGGTTCACAGTAGGGAACACTTGGCTGAACTTTGGACACTCTCCTCTTCAGGCAAATGAACCTGTGCTGGATTGATACATGACAGTGAAGCAAGAGAGACATCTGCTGGCTGTGAGAGGAACTGCACTGAGCCTCTTCTGAGAAGGGTATTCCAGGCCAAGCCAACAATAAGCTACATCAAATAAGAGCCTCTCCTTGTCTCTGCAGTTTTTAAACAAGTATTTTT
This sequence comes from Epinephelus cyanopodus, assembly GCA_026686955.1. Lineage (NCBI taxonomy): Eukaryota > Metazoa > Chordata > Actinopteri > Perciformes > Serranidae > Epinephelus > Epinephelus cyanopodus. Next base: position 27,245,708 of record CM048932.1, on the reverse strand, counting down.
AAGATAAACATCTATCTGGCAGATTCTAACCTGGAAAAAGTCAACTCATCCCTAACAGGCCCCCAGGAAGTGCGCTGGGCTTTGAAGGCTTTATTTGTCTTTTAAATAACTAAAATATGTCAGAAAATACACCTAAACATGACTGCAACATATTTTGCCTTTTGAAACAACTTGCCCTCATGAAAGTGAAGCTTAAAAAATAGCATCAACATCAGTAAACTTCCTCAGGCTCTGTGCTGGGCAGGTTGTGTTCAGTGAGTTTAGGTTGATGATGATTCAGTAAATGTGCAGTGAAGACAAAACTATGAACCAAAAGAGGCTAAAAAGTTCTGTAAAGCTGCAGAATTGGTTCAGAACACCTGTCACACTGTGCAGTCTGATTTAACCATTTGAAACCTGACCAAACCGCTCGATTTCTTTTAAAAACATGAGAAGAAAGCAGTGAGCAACGAAAGAAGAAATTACTCCAAAAAATTTGTAAGAAATTAGTAACAGAAAGAAAATTAGAAATAAAAAGATAGTAAAAAAAAAGAGTTAAAGTCAAGAATAAACAAACAAAAAAATAGTAAGAAATTAGAAAAGAGAAAATAAAAAACAAAAAAGCAAGGAAGAAAATTAAAAACAAACAAAAGAATTAGTGAGAAATTAGTAAAATAAAGAAAACTGAAAATGAGAAAATTAATTTAAAAAAAGAAAGTTAAAAACAAAGAAACAAAAATAATTAAGAAATTAGTAAAATAAAGAAAAATTAAAATAAGAAAAAAAATGTTAAAAAGAAAGTTAAAACAAACAAACAAAAATGAGTAAGAAATTAGTAAAAAGAGAAAATAAAAAGAAAATTAGTTTAAAAAGAAAGAAAGAAAGTTAAAAACAAACAAGGAAATTAAAAATAAAAAGAAAATGTGCTTAAAAATCATAATAATTCTGTTACATAAATTTAAAATGTAATAAAAAAATATAGTTTTTGTTTTTCCCTAGTTTGTTAAAAAAAATAATTTTCTAAATCTATTTTATTACATTATTATTATTATTATTTTGCAATAAATGGGACATTTCTTACCAAGTTGCTCATTGCCTATTTTGTCATGTTTCTGAAAGATATTGCACCAATGATGCTCAGGGTTTAAAGATTTAAATACTTTTAAAACGGGCATCTGAAAGCAGCGCGAGAAAAGGAATGTTTCTCCAGGTTTCAAAGGGTTAATAAAGTGTTAATATGAAAAAAATGTCAATTAGTGGAACTTTAAAAAAAATAATCTGGCTTCCTGTTTTGGGTTTTCTAATAATTGGCCCCCACATGAGATGCGGACGAGTCACCTGGTGGAGAAACAAACAAACAAAAAAATCAGTAGATCGCTGTTTCTCCCATTATCTACATTAGTATAAGTATAAATCCACGTCCCACATAGCAGTACTTTTAACATGGGTTATTATTTACCAGCATGTTTATTCTAAATCAGAATGTCCTGCCAATAAAGCTTTGTCGGAGTGAATTGGATTGAGAGAATTGGGGGGACAAAACATGACTTCCTACACTCAGACTCCGGCTGAATGAGGTGCTTTGTGCCAACGAGGGCCAGACCAACAAACTGCTCTTTGAATTGTTTTGGAGTCGGGGCCGGCCTAATGCACAAACGACACTATGTCAACTCATAAAGCCTGATTTATAAAAGGAGAGAAAGGCGTCAGTCTCAGCCCACTCCTTCCTGGCATTCAGGATACACACAGAAAGCTGCAGGGAGTCAGAGTCACTGGGTCAGTGCGGGAGCGAGGCGACGGACCAGAATATACAGTAAGTTGACATGGTTTTATCATTTTAACAGACATTTGAATCATTGAGGGGGATGAGGGTAATAAAAGAAAATGATTTAAGGTATTTAAAATATTTAAGGAGCTACTTGTAACCATTCAACGTTTCCCGATAAATGTATTATTATTGGTGGCTTGTGCTGTGGCAATCCAGGAATTTCAACCTGTTCTTCCACCATGTTGCTCTAATGCTTCTGATACAATCCCTCAGTCACCAGGTCTCCACCTTTCATACAGGCCCCATCAAATCAAGCATGACTTGACTCCGACTCTCAGGGGTTTGGAGGTCAGAGGTACGGTGACTGAACAGCTGGCGGGGGTCACATGCCAAGATCACGCTTGGTATGTCCTGCCTCTGCGGATCAAACATGTAAAAACTGAAACCCCAGCGAGCGGGATCGAGCGTGTTATTGTAGTGTGATTCCCATTAAGTAAGCTCCAGCAGTCACACGCACCGTTAACCTCTCAGCATGCAGCAGGATCGTGCTATAGTCCTCAGCACGTTGGGTTCACTTCTAGCTTGAGTGTGCTTAAACTCCTAACGCACAGATTGAGTAAGAACTAATGATTTATTATAGAACTCATATTTTGTGACATGAGAAAGTGGGATGAGCGGCAGGTTTAAGAAGCAGCTGTGAAGCACAGACATGAACCATAAATTATCACTGATGGGAGATAATTTATTCACTGCTGGCGCCCTATCTCAATGATCTTTACAGCCATGCATTCATATCTTCTTATGAAAGCGACCAAACAATAATCTGAGTGTGAGCCTGCTGAGCTGATGACGTAAAATATCTGATATTTAGCCTCAGGCTCAAACTGATGATGTGATTAGAGCCTGAGAGTTCACTATCAGCCCTGCAGCATCATGTCCTCGCATGCAACCAGCACTGCACCACCCAACACTGTGCATGAGTTCCTATTAGTTTCTGTATTATTTTGTCCTGGAAACACCTGCTATAGTAGGAACTGCCACAGGTGCTGTACTTGGCCAGGTGTCTATATATCTTGTCTGTCTATGGATAGATTTTTTTTGCCGCAATAGTGTCACAACTGTACAAGATGATGATGACCCTTAAAGGAATGAAAATGGAAGGGTTATTGTTGGTTGAACAAATGCTGTATTACTTTAATTGAAACTTTATGCCATTTAGTTAATGGAAGTATGTTTAAAAAGACTCCCTCCAGAAAATAACTAAAATAAAGGGGAGATTCAATGTCCAGTTGCATTTCTTTTTCAATATCGTAGAGGGGTAAATGTGCTCATGTATGATAACCGCCAACTTTCATATCACGATATACCTTGAAATTGGTATATTGCCACATCTCTAGCTGGAAGAAGGGGGGTACAAGGTAGGAAAAGGGGAATTGGCTTGCTGACTTTACGCCCCTAATCCACATTTTAAGTCACAGATTGTTGCATCATGGCTGGATTGATCCCAGTGCAAATGGTCTGTGGTCTAAATTTTGTTTTTAAACCATGGAAGTGGTTGTTTGTTGAAAACTGGTTCAAACTGAAATATGCATTAACATGAAAGTGCCCTCATAGTGCAGTTATTGACTAATCTTCCTCTTCTGCATTTATTTGTTCTTCTCTTACCCTCAGAGTCCAGCCTGGAGTAGCTTCTTTGCCTCTCATTAGTGGTGTTTCCTTGCACTGAGGCCCCGTCGGGACCAATAAACGGCTGTGATGGGAGCCAGGGCCTCGCTGACAGGTCATACTGCCTCTCGTCTCGCTGCAGGAGGAGGCACAGATGGATTTGGCTGGATGAAACTATGAAAGTATTGCTGGTATGTGTCAGCAGTATGATTTGGCATAACAATGCACCTTGTTCTGTTTGTCATTACCTGAGCAGCCCTGCACTTCACTGTCACTCCATATCTCATCATGACCAGATATACAGGTATATACAGAGAAAATGGTCTTGGCCCTGTATTTATTCCACACGGTTTAGTGGAAAAATCTGCTCCTAGCACCCTCAGTCCTAAAGCATGTTTCCCTACCACATATTATACAATGGTTCATACCATGTGAAAATGCACATACAACTGTTCGTATGATATCTAACAAATTAGCATCCCTACGATTGGTGTGCTTGGGTGTTGTCATGTTACGTATTTAACTTAAAGTTATATACTTAATGTAAAGTTATGTAGGTTAGAATTAGGCAAGTAAAGTCATCATGTTATGTACTAGTAAGTTCAGTACTTAAGTATTAATGTTAGTTATACATCATGTAACTAACATAGAGTTAGGAAGGTAAGGCTAAGGAAAGTGAAGTTACATAGGTTCAGCTTGGGAAAGTAAAGTTATGTAGGTTAGGTTAAGGAAAGTTATGTAGGTTACATTTGGGAAAGTAAAGTTACGTAGGTCACGTTTAGGGAGGTAAAGTTACGTTGGTTATGTTCGGGAAAGTAAAGTTATAGGTTATGTAGGTTAGGTTTAGGAAAGTAAAGTTACGTAGGTTAGGTTTAGGAAAGTAAAGTTGCGTAGGTAACGTTTGGGAAAGTAAAGTTTTGTAGGTTAGGTTTAGGAAAGTAAAGTTACATAGGTTCAGCTTGGGAAAATAAAGTTATGTAGGTTAGGTTTAGGAAAGGAAAGTTACGTAGGTTACATTTGGGAAAGTAAAGTTACGTAGGTCACGTTTAGGGAGGTAAAGTTACGTTGGTTATGTTTGGGAAAGTAAAGTTATAGGTTATGTAGGTTAGGTTTAGGAAAGTAAAGTTACGTAGGTTAGGTTTAGGAAAGTAAAGTTACATAGGTTAGGTTTAGGAAGTAAAGTTACGTAGGTTAGGTTTAGGAAAGTAAAGTTACATAGGTTAGGGTTAGGAAGTAAAGTTGCGTAGGTTATATTCGGGAAAGTAAAGTTATGTAGGTTATGTAGGTTTGGTTTAGGAAAGTAAAGTTACGTAGGTTAGGTTTAGGAAGTAAAGTTGCGTAGGTTATATTCGGGAAAGTAAAGTTATGTAGGTTAGGTTTAGGAAAGTAAAGTTACATAGGTTAGGTTTAGGAAGTAAAGTTGCGTTGGTTATGTTTGGGAAAGTAAAGCTATGTAGGTTATGTAGGTTAGGTTTAGGAAAGTAAAGTTACGTAGGTTACGTTTGGGAATGTAAAGTTGTTTAGGTTATGTTTGGGAAGGTAAAGTTATATAGGTTACATTTAGGAAAGTAAAGTTTCATAGGTAAGGTTTAGGAAAGTTACGTAGGCCACGTTTGGGAAGCTACAGTTATGTAGGTTTATATAGGTTACGTTTAGAGAAAATAAAATTGTGTAGTTTAAGTTCAGGAAAAGAAAAATGGTTTGCCATCATTGCGTTATGTACTTAGCGCAAACTTAAGTGAAAAGAGAAGAGGAACGACCTTAAAGTAAGTCAAAGTTCACTTGGTTTCACACGGGACACGTAAATCAGTCTCCTGGTGGGAAGGTCATGTGTTTGTCTGACCCAGTCACCTCCCCAGCCTCCCTCCTTACGTAGACTTCATTCTTTATACTACTGTCTTCTTAACTCCCGTCAACACACTGGTCACGTGATCACAGCCTTCCAAACGACTTTCTGGCTCACGAGGGTTATATAGGAATCCTGGTGTATTACTTTTCATAAACAGTGCATTAGAACAGCCAGTTCCCCAACAAAATAATGTTGTTGGTAAGGAATGAAAAACTTAGGTAAAAGTTGGAAAGTAACACAATTAGGATGGGAAATATATTGAAAACATGATGCCGCTTGACCAACCTACACCGTTTATATCTGTGGTGGCAGCTGCTTGCAAGCTACAGACTTCTCAGACTCACCTTTCAAGCCAACTTTATGTGAATATTAGATACTCAAAACCCTCCTGTTTTAAAGTAGTAAACATGGCAGTGGTAAAGACAACAAGAGACACCAGATGGAGACAGAAAGTTTTCTCTCATTTGGTCCAATCAGTGACTGCGAGTGCCCTCACACCTGCCATGAGACTCGCCCACCCAGCAGAGCGAGGGGGGTGATCATCATCATTAGTTACTATCAGAGGAGCACGCTGTCATTTTATTTCAGAGCCAGACTTCCTCGGGCCTCTCCGGAGCTCCTGATATAGGCGTAGCAGTTAATGAGGGAAATACCCAAAGTTAAACCGAGCATGGGAGCCTGAGAGGGGAGAGTGGGGGAGGGAGGACCAGTGAGACTGGAACGTGAGAGAAAAAGTAGCAGGAGAAAGGAGCCGGAGAGATGACGGGAGGAGGGCAGAGCTCTGAGTCTTTCCTGGAGGACGTTGTGGTGTCTTTGCTGTGGCTGTGTGGGTCTCTGGCATGATGATTTGGGACAGAAAGTAAAAATCACATTGCCAGGGATTACTACACTGCTATGGTGTCTGCTGCTGCTGGAGCTGGAGGAGGATACGTACCTGTATCTGACACTTCTTCTTCTACCTGCTCTGTGTTTTACACATTTCCACGAGAGGAGTTCAACAAGCTGCCAGTCTGCGGATAACTGAACTCTTCTGAGGCAAGATCACTGGATTAGTGTTTGTGTGGTGTCGTGCGTATCTGCTGTTTCTGATCAGGTGCAGAGCTTAGTCGTCTGCTGAACAGGGAGTCTTAGCAGTTTGTTCACAGTGGCTAAGTTCTTCACTTGCGCAGAGATGATGGGGTTGTCTGACAAAAAAGTCTGATGGTGTATATTTAATGCAGCATATTTAGAGGGATTTTAAAGCATCTTACACAAAATACTAAAAAGTGATAATATTTCTTTACTTGACAGTTTTCTTACTTGACATTCCTGTGAGCCTTAGAGCTCGACTGTTGTCCAGAAACTATTAAAACACACCCATGAGCCAAACTGTTGCACTGGGTGACATGTTCCTTCATTAATATGATCACGCACGTTGTAGTTTATTTTGGCTCAATCCCACAGTCAGGCTGTTGCTGCTTCAGTATATATTTTCAAATGTGTATTAATCCACAGCTTAAAAAAGTCCCCCAAAAAACACACTACTCCTGTTTCAGTAACGTTTGCTAAAAACTACAGTGCCCAGCTGTTTTAAGACATGACTGTGCATTTTTGAAAACTGATGCTTTATATTCATGAGGTGTTTTTAGAGATTGGGCTGAGCACCAGAGACAAGGTTGGGAAGTCTGACATTATTGAGAATTGGAGGAACACTTTCTTTAAAGGGATAGTTAATCCCAAAATCAAAAATACATATTTTTCTGCTTATGTGTAGAGCTGTTTATCAGTCTAGATTGTTTTGGTGTGAGTTGCCGAGTGTTGCAAAATATAACCACGTGCGTTTGTTGTTGCAGGAAAAAGAGGTCAATCCACAGTGTTGTGGAGTGCAGAGTGCGTTTATTTTAAAATAGACCAGTGGCTTTTTAGCCACCAAGTGTTTTTAGTGATCAGTCTCTGCTTTTCCACCAGGGGTAGGAAAATATTCATATCGAGAAATCACTGCATTTCCAGCGGCGATTGCGCCACCTAAACCTAGTATTTCCAGCCAATACATTAGCTTTTCCTAAATGTTTTTTGTATCCAAACATAACTACACATAACCACAACACTGTTGAAATGTAAAGAAATATTAAGTTTGAACAGATATGTTAATTTTTTTGTGCTATTATGTAGCCTATATATGGTTTGAAGAAATACATAATGCCAAAATTGAAACTGGTGATTGGGTTGGACAGATGCAAAGTGGAACAAACCTCCAAAAAGAAAATGAACACCAAGCCTTACTTCTGACAGTCCCAAGATCTACAGTATATTTCTTGTTCAAAAAAGCATTGTAATGTTATTGACTTTATAAAACTAGTGTTGGAAGACATCCAGCTAAATTCAAATGAACACATCTGGAGCATGATGGGTTGGTGTGGATAAAGGGAGCAAAAAGTTTGGGAATCCCTGCGATGAGTTTTAAAGCACCAAAAAAAAAAAAAAAAGACTCATAAACGATCTGTGCCATCTGAAAGGCTCCTTCCTTTCCCCTGTCTGCCTGTATTGGCAATATGCAGCGATTATGTTCTTGGAGAAGGAGGGACTTTGCACCTGCATGTTTGTCAGATGTTTATCTGACGTTGTGTAACTTCTCTCCTTGTGTTGTGCAAAATGATTGACAATTTGTGATGCTGCCAGCTGAACTCATCGCTGAAAAATTAAATTAAATTTCTTCTAACAATGGGAAGATTATATTCAATGCTAAAAGTGTGGTTGCTTCTCCGTAGGGCTGATGTTAACAGATAACATCATAACATAAAATAAAGTCAATTAGAAATATAAAGACTGTTTGATGTTTGGTTGCCTGCGAGTGATTACAATAGAGGAAATGTGTTTTGCATGGAGATGAAATTCCTGCCATGTTTTGTTTTATGTGCAGAATTTGACACTTGTCTCATCGGCTTTGAACGGAATCGGCAGAGAGCCACATGTGGACTGTCTTGACCGCCGACTCCACTGAAACATCTGGCCTTCCTCTTGTGCCTTCTGAGCTGACAGCAGTTCAATCAAACACACTGGCTCAGTTCAGCAGGAACAGGAGTCTGGTCAACACGCAACATTTTTTCACGAGGTGAATACCATGCGAATGATCTGTGGTGACGTCTCGGGAAGGAAAAGTACAGTGAGCAGTGATAGAGAGGAGAGCTGAGCCTGTTTGGGTGTATAATGGCAGGAGATCTGGTTATGAGATCTGAAATTGTCATTGAGCCTAATATCAGTATCAGTTAAGAAAGTCTGACAGGTAATTCTGTGTTTGGTATCATTTAAGGATGGTTTATGTTCAAGGACTACTATTATTTTTCCTATTAAACACCTCAATGTCAATGTGGATCCTTGACTTCCTGACGGATAGAGGTGGTAAGAGTGGGCAGACACACCTCTTCCACCCCCAATCTTAACAATGGAGCACCCCAGGGCTGCGTACTGGGCCCCTTGCTGTACTTCCTGTACACACACGACTGTGAAGACTTTGCTGACAACACAGCTGTGGTGGGCCTGATCACAGACAAGGACTACTTGAAGGAAGTAGAGGACCTGACCTACTGCTGTCAGGGCAACAACCTAGTCCTGAACATCAGTAAGATTAAGAAGATGGGGTGGACTATGGGAAAAAAGCAGTGAGGGAACAACATCCTCCTTAATATCAACAGATCCTCATGGAAAGGGTGGACAATTTCAAATACCTTGGTATCCACATCACTGAGGGCCTGATCTGGGTGCCTCATATTGACTGAGAGGTGATAAAAGCAAGGCAGAGACTGTTTCACCTCAGACACTTTGAGGCAGTCGCGGGTGTTTCCTCAGCTAATGAGGAATTTCTACTTCTGCATGATCGAGAGGGTCCTGATGGGGAACATCACAACCTGCTATGGAAGCAGCACCAAACAGGACTGCAAGTTTAGGTGAACAAACAGTAGACAGTGCTCTACCCTGTCTAAAGGATATTTACACCAGGCTCTGCAAGAATAAGGCTACGAGACTCATTCAGGATTCCAACCACCTTGATAGCTGCCTTCTCTCTCTGCTGAGGTTGGGACGAAGGTATTGGATACATCAGGACTGACTGGCTCAGGAGGAGCTTCTACTGTACGGCTGCAAGAATACAAATGAGGACACTGCCCAAGGCTGCGCCTAACCCCAGTGTCAATCATAGACTCTAGGGGACCCAGGGCAAAGAATCTCATGGCCCCATAAAAACACATTCAATCAATTGTGCTTGATCAAATGTCATAATAATTTGTTAATAAATAAATAAACAAATAAATACACCATGCACACACAAATCTGAATATTTGAGCTATTAAATGTATATGGTAGCTAAAAGGGACTCCACTGAAGAGGTGTTTGGTGCGCTGTATTGTGCCTGACAGGGGGTTAAAGGGGTTTTATGGCTGTCATTGCAAAATGTGCCAATAGCAGTGGTCATCGGTGGCCTTGTTTCTCAATTTGCCCAAACATTTGGCTGGTTTGCCTCTCATGATGGTTCACCCCTGCCCATCTCCACTCCAACCATACACATAGCATTTATTATTACAGTCTTATTGTGGATTTGTACATTATTTGATTTCATGTGACAAATAAATTGATTGATTGATAGATGTAAGATGTTAGAAACTCCTCTACAACAGATTTTTCATTTGTTTTGTTTTACCGGGAGTGATGGGATGCAATTGTGTTGATGGCTGTCCTGGGTGTGTTCACAATCATGAATGACTGTCCTCCAGTGGTTACAGTGAAGAACTACAACAGCACACAAATATATACACATCAGTTCTGATATATTACAGCAAGACTTTGATGGTTAGAGTGGTGTCTGTTCGCTGTGTTCATACTGTCATAAGTGCATATTGAACTCCTTAACACAAATAAATAAAAATATGTTCAGAATGTATGTTTATAGAAATGTGCTCCCACAAATGTGATTTGTGGTAAGCCCCAAGATTTGCACAAACAAATGGCAGCATAAAAAGAGAGAGAAGTACAGTCAAAGTACATATTTAAGGACCTAGACGGGATTTGAATCTAAAAAAAAAAAGTAACCCCAAAGTGCTTTTTGAACAATTTAAGACTAATTATTATTGTTAGTGTTATTATTATTTTAATGAAAATCAGATTTTAAGGGAGCAGCAGCCAAAACGCAACAAAAAAGATATACTGTAATGATGCTGTACCACCTTATTTCCTCTAGAGGCAGAAGTCCTCCCAAAATGCAACGACTCTGCCGTAAAGCACACGGAGAAGAAGAATAAAGCGGAACAACAACACAGGTTTGCAACTTGCTCAGTGCAGGATCAAAGCTCTGCACTTTGACACAGCATGAAAATATAAACGGGACCGTCACGTTATTCACAGACATGTTCAGCCTGGAGACTTTTGAGCGTCAGATATCTGCAGTGATGGAGACTGTGGCGGAAGCGGCGGTGACGGAGCTCGGCAGACTTTTGGAGAAGCGCTCGGCTAACGTGACGGCCGCTCAGCAGCGCTCTGCTCCGGTAACGAAGAGCGAGGAGGAGGAGGAGGAGGAGGAGGAGGAGGAGAGCCAGGTGACTCCACAGGCGGAGAGACACCTGTTTAACAAAGTTATAACGGTAACTAACTCACACAGAGACTCACTGGTGTCAGGCGTTACATGTGATTAGACAGACAGGAAGCTAGTTAGCAGCTGTGTGCAGTTGCTGAGAACAGCCTCATTAGGTTTAACTTGTGTCACAGGTTTTGGTTATTAAAATAACTTTCATATGTAACGACACTAAAAACTGCACTACCCATGAGCCTCATCGGTCGTTGTCATGGAGAGGACGCCGCCGCCAATCAGAAGACTTGTACAGACTCTGAAAGTGAATTGAATTAGTTGGTTGAGCCTTGATTCATCAATCAATCCATCAGTTGTTGACTATTAAATTAATCACCAACTAATTTGATAATTAGTATTATTTTATTTCACTCCCTGAAGCTTCAAATATTTTTCTTGAGCGTCCCTGAGTGACAGGCAGAAAATACATTGTCTTTTTTTACCATAAATTAGTTATATTTTTTAAAAATTTACCCTGCAGTGTTTGAAAGATGAAAATTAAAAAACAAAGACAAAATCCTGGAGTAGAAAAACAGCCTTGGATTTTCACTGTTGTCATGCATGCTGGTTAGTTCATGCAACGCATCATTTTTAAAAGAGATGTAGAATAAAGTGATTGCAGTGAATTATCACTATTTTAAGCTCAGATTTGGTTGTGCTTGTTTTTCTGAAAGGAGCATTTGTCACATATGGTGTTTCCAACGTCTGAGGGAATTTTGAAAATCCACTGATAAGTTCTCTTTTTGTAGTTTTTGGCTGTGATAAATTGTGTAATTTTGCCTATTTTTGTTCTTAAAAGTATGTGGTAAAATACAAAATACAACTTTTAAGGTTGTATGCCTCGCCCTTAAGCCAAAATAAAAAACAAAAGTTTCTCTCAGATGCTTAAAAAAATATTTGACATGCTTTCCCCTTTCTCCCACCTCTTAAGTATTGAACAGTCCCTAAACATATATGTGTGTATTTTTTGTTTGTTTGATTTTTGTTGAGCCGCAAGTGGCACATAAGATTACATTACCAAAGGTTTGTGACAACATCACTTGACGATACCGACTCAGGTGTGCGCACTATGAAAGAGCAGAGGGAGAGACGCTGTGCTGCTGCCAGAGGAGCCGCTGAATGAGTTTCCTCTGAGTGGTAACTCTCTAAAAGTAATGATAATAATAATAATAGTAATAATAATAATAATAATAATGATAATTTCGCTTTCAGACATGCTTGTTGTTGCTGTGAGTAACAGTATCAGGTCAATATGTCAACAAGTTGACACGATATGAATTTTTCATATGATATTAAAAATGGTACTGGTATAACTGTGAAAGAGTTGATATGGCAAACCGCTAATTCACATAGCTTTTTTGTCTAACCATAGGTCCAAAACCCAGAGGTGTTGCATTAACGATTATATCAAACTGAGAAAAGCAGCATATCCTCATGTTGGGGAAGCTAGAAAGTAAAGTAAAACTGCATTGATTGATTGATAACTATACGACTTTACAGAACCAGTTTGCATCCCTCATGGAAGCTTTGACCAAAAGTGCTGTAGACAAAGTGCTGATGATGTTGAAAGTGTCCCTGTGTGAAGCGGAGGACGGCCCTGCTGCAGAGGGAGAGCAGAGGGCCGGGCTGAACGACGAGGTGACACAGACGAACATGAACCCAACAGCAGGGCAGGTGGCCGAGCCCAAACAGCGTAAGGCAGTTAATGTCTTGAGTGACCGTTGAGAAGATTTTATGCTCATGTTCTGGCATTTTTATGTATATTCAAGAAACTTTGTTGTTGTTGTTGTTAAGTTACAGAATCAGCATCCAGGATCACTCATCAGAAAAGAAAAAAAATCAAGAGAAGACCCAAACCAGCAATGACGAGGGATGATGACCACATATACCACAGAGGTATTCAGCCACCTGCTACGTCATTTTGATTTCCATTTCTGATGGAATGGTAATAATGATGCTGCTCGTAAAAGAATCTTTAATCCTCTGACTAATTTCCATGGTGGAAATATGCTGGATTGGTTAGCAGGATACATTTCCTGTCTAATAATATTTCTGATTGGACAAACTTTAGTCCTTTAATGACAGATTCACTGAAGTTGATATTTTGTTTTTCAGAGCAGCAACATCCTGAAGAACCAGCAGCAGCAGGTGACACAGACTCAGTTATCAAACCTTGTGAGTAATGCTTCTTTACACACCAGCAGAGCAGATACTTCTTGTTTGTGTGAGGAAAAAAAAATCTCATTTACAAAAGAGACCTGGACAAAATGGCAGTGTAGAGTTATTAACACATCTAATTATTTTACAACATTAACACATAACACGATAAGTAGATAAGTAAAATTTGACTTTTTAATGGACCGTACACATACTGTGTCTTTAACCGCCTGGAAAATGTGAGGTCGGACACTGTGAGTGACTCTTGTGCCTGTTCTGTACTAGCCTACTCACATGAAATCCTGAGTGCAGAGCTGATCTTCTTAAAGATGCTGTTTATACATGTGTAGGCCGAGAATATCGTCAGTGAGACAGATGTAAAGCTCTGGGCAGTTCTGCACTAAACTGACCAACTCATCCATATTTATTTAAGACTGATACTTACTAAAGAAAGGAAAAATAAGGGAAAGATATCTGTCGGCTGTGATTAGTTGTCCCCCGTCACGTGACATGCGGTGCTGTTGCTTTCCAAAACTCAGTATATCTCAGGATGCAGCTATCACACCCTAAAAAATAGGCATTCAGGAACGTGTGTGCATGCCACTCTGGCATCGCTCTGGCGTTTGAGCACGCCTGCTGTGCATCTAAAAACAATGGATTAGAAGGAACAAAAAAACGCAGCACGTGTATAGCCCCTAAAACAGCCACATTATTGATAAGACATGTTTTGAATTTGGTGTTTAAATGTCTTATATTATGGCAGTATTTTCAAATGGGGTTTATTTTGCAACTTCTTCCAAGTCCAGGGTGCTTACTGAAAAAATGCTGAATTCAGAACAGATTCCCTTAACACTAAATATTATCTGTTACAGTGATCTATCTACCCGATCTGCTTAAAGTCACACTTACCTTAAAAAAAAAGTCTTCTTTTTTTTTTTTTACCAGGGTTGAGCCGAATTATCGGATGAAACGAGTATCTGATACGGATGATGTACTTTTTACGAGCACGAGTATCATTCTAGTAAAATGTGTCTTGTAAATAGCTCTCCTACTCTTTTGATCAAAAATGATATGAAGCTAAAAAATAATAGATTTTTTTTAAGAAAGAATAAATATGACAACTTTTTATCAACCCATGAAATAACTTCTGGTCAGGTCCCACTCACTTCTGGTTTAAGACCCACCCATTCAGAGTATGGATAGTTTAGACAGAGAGAGAGACAGATAATGTAGTGGGTTAAACAGATAATGGTGTACTGGCTCATCCTTATTCTTTAGATTAAAATGTGTAAGTTAGTAAAGAACTTGCAAGTGATTGCAGAGATAAAACCTTTTTTGTTTTCTGTCTTACAAACTAGATTTCCTTTATGAGATAATAAAAACATATGTGTTTCTCTGTGTTAGCTGTGTACCTCCCACTTTGTTTCAAGTCCCCTAATGGAGCTTTTTTGTTTCAGCTGATGCAGCCACACATGAGAGTAACTCTGGGTCCCTGTCTGACGATGAAGCTTTGACCACACAACTGGCCTCCAGTGTAAGTGAGGAAAATGGCGTCCAGGTGGATACAGACACTTCAGCTCCCACGTCCAAAGTTAAAAAGAAGAAGACCACCGAGCCATTGAAATGTCCTTGTTGTGACAAATCATTCACTCTGAAGTGTATGATGGACAGACACTATCTGACTCACTCCAAACCTCACCTGTGCTCTGAGTGTGGGAAACGCTTTTCAGGACAGCGAGGGCTCATCGCACATTCAAGACGTCACACCGGGGAGAAGCTTTACAAGTGCTCCGACTGTGGGACAGAGTTTGCGTACAAGAATACCTTCGAGAGACACATGCGTAATCACAGAATGAAGAAGCCGAGCACACACACGTGTGCGCTGTGTGAGAATCACTTCACCGGGCTGCTGGCGCTTCAGAGACACAGGTGTTGTGCTTTGAAAAAGACATTTGTTTGCTCACTTTGCCCGGAGACCTTTGAGTGCAGACAGAGTTTGGCTGATCACGAGAACCTACATTCAGGAGACAGAGATTTTGTCTGTGAAATGTGCGGTGAGAGCTTCTTCTCGTCCTTGTCCTTGGCCACTCACCGGGTGACTCACATGCAAAAGGAAAACTGCTGCGACGTGCTCGGCCTCGGGTGCAGCGACTTGAGCGTCCTCAAAAATCACCTGAGCAAACACACGGGAGAGAAGCCGTTCTGCTGCGAGGTTTGCGGTAAAGGTTGTAGTCACCAGAGCGCTCTGAAGCACCACATGCTGACCCACACAGGAGAGAAGCCTTTTGTCTGCGAGACCTGCGGCAAACGCTGCGGCCACGCTAGCGCGCTTCAAAACCACCTGAGGATCCACACGGGGAAGAAGCCGGGGCAGCAGCCGGTCTGCAATGTGTGCGGCAAAAAATTCCGCCGCACGGTCAATCTCAAATATCACATGAGCATCCACACGGGGATGAAACCTTACGCCTGCGACCACTGCGATAAAAAGTTCAGCAACCCCAGCAATCTCAAGTTGCACATGATGATTCACTCGGGGGAGAAAATGTACGGCTGCAACATCTGCGGCAAGAGGTTCACTCAGGCCAACAGCCTCAAGCTGCACAGACGCGTTCACACAGGAGAAAAGCTATACTGCTGCAAAGTCTGCGGGGAGGGATTCATACACTGCAGCGACTTCAGGAAACATCAGAGGGGTCACATGCCAGATGAGCCAGGAGATGGTCAGCCTGAAGAGACTGCTGTGAAAATCTAAAACATTTCATCGCTGTATGGTCACTTCATGTACTTATACGTTGACTAAATGTACACTGGAGACTGGGCTGTGTGACAATAAATACTGCGAGATAAGATTTGTTGAGGATTTTTTCTTTCTCTACACAGCTGTGACTCCGCTAGCTGTAACAGACCTCAGCAGATTGACCATAAACAATAAAATCTTCACATTTAGTTACATCGTCTATGAAAGGTTTCTCAATATAGTGCCTGAAAAAATTCTATACCACGATGTAAAGTTACATACAGAACATAAATTCTGTTTAGACAGCCATACGTCTTTGTTGAACATGTCATTCTGAAACCATGAACTTTAGTTTGCTGCTGTAACAGCCTCCAGTTCATCCCAGCGGTGCTGGATGGGGTTAGAAGTGCATGGAGGTTAGAAGGAGCGCACACAGTTGACTGTCGATGTTGGTGAGCGTCTGTCGCCCCAGTTTTTGCTGTGTGTGACCCTTGTCTGCAGCTTTTCAGCCATTTCAGCATGTTGATATATAAAGACACCTGGATACATTGTTGCGGCCGAGCCGGCTCCCTCCACTTTTGTGCTTTGTTAACTTGAATGCGGATACAATCATTTAATCATGCGGCTCTTCTAGACCAGTGGTTCCCAACTGTTCCAGCCACAGCGTCCAGATTTATCCTTAGTCATCAGTGCAAGGTCCAAACAGTTTAAAATGTTCAGCGTCATACTTGTGTTTGTTGTCAAGCTGCCTCTGTAAGTAACTATCGTCATTCACTCACTCTACAGCAGGAAATGGCACTTTGAAATAAAAGCTCTGTGCAGGATATTCACCGTACTTCAAAATAAAGTGTGACACTTCGTGAGTCACTTGCAGTCCATCCATAACGGACCCGCGATCCACCAGTTGGGAACCACTGTTCTAGACTTTCCAAATATTATGGTTTGAATGGATTAAATCTCAATGGTGAAACAAGACATTTAACCGGGGTTGTGACGCATTGATTTACAAATGTCTCTGGGAAAACGTCCTTTGGGCCACAGGGCATTACATGATGGTTTAGTTACAGTCTGGCCACTACGAAAATTGGCTTCAAAGCTGAACCCGCTCCCTGGGGGCTTGATATTGGCATGGCAGCAGGGCCTGTCTGTGAGAGCAATCGCTCTGATTGGCAGTTCAGCTCAGTGCACAAAAACAAAAACGGAATTGAGGAAAGTAAACAAAAGGCTAAAGTCAAGTGTCAAGAGGGCATGAGATCAAAATGAACCTCTTGTATTAGATAAGATTATTTTTTAAGCCACTGAGCTCTTTAGCAGAGACAGTATGTAATTGTGTTGTTGTTTGCTAGTGCACCGTAAATATCCTTTGTTCTTTCAACATCAGGTTGTGTTGCTAACGTTCTTACTGGATAACTAGCATCTTGTTTCCCTTTTTGAATGACGAAAATAGACAACCGTTAATGCACAACGTATGTGCAAGTTGGGTGTTGGCTGTGGTCTTTTCAGTGTGTTCAAGTGCAACTTTTGGCAGAGGCTCAGGTGATGTGAGGCGATGCAACAGTTGGCCTTCGTTACCACTCGTTCTTTGATGTTGGTTTGGTGTGTCTGGGCCCAAAGAGCCCAAACACATTAAGTACCACACACACCTTTGTGATCTGGAGCATCCACACACTTTTGTCAATAAGATTTAAATTCATGTGGCCCATTCCTAACTGGAAACTGAAATTGTTGTGAAGGTTTCCGGCAACGCTTGACCAAATTTAATAACTATTTTATTAAAACAATCAGTTAGCCTACAGGAAATGACACAATTAGACATGTTGGAGCAATATAACTTTCCCCCTGACAAAAATTCTGTTTAATATTTTGTGGATTCCATTTCTAAGGTGCCATTACAGCTTTTAAAGTATTAGCAAAATAACCTCTGTGTTCAAATTGACTTCTCAAAAGTTGAACATGTCTTTAAAGTTTGTTCTCTCTGCCGTCTTCATTAGCTGCTGTTGACTCCGCCGCTCTTTCTTAAAGCAGTGCTCACTCTCAAATTGTTTTCTTTTCACTCGATTGGTTTTACTGGAATCACACAAATTACTTACATGTGGGTAATTTCCTTTGCCATTAAACAAAGGAAGGGGGTGAATGAGGTCAATAAAGAAAGAAGATAACCTCAGCTAATTAAAGCTTCATCGTGCCGGAGACCTCGTGTAAACGCACGGGGCAGACAGTGAACAAAGCTGGGAACTGTTAAGTTTGTTCGAGTTTTATTCAGAACATTAGCTAAATGTTTGCTGCATGGATATTCCAGCACGTAAATAATCAAATTAAGACAGAGGCACAAATGTCCTGATGGTGACTGGCACTGTTCTGGACTGGTAACAAGCTTCTAGCGGTTTGGACCACTCTGCCGAAGGAAGGATGGTGAGGCGTTCAGGGGGCTGTTCACCAACAATGGCTTTATTGCAGTCTTTACAAAACAGCAAACATGGAATTCAGTGTTATAAGGTCTTAAAAGTAATTAAATCATCTTAAATTTGAATTTGTGGGGTCTTAACTCCTGCAAACATTTTATCTAATTTCATCTATACATCTTTTAATTTATCTTTATGAAAATGAGTGAAGCTTTGTTATGTAAAAGTCCACATTTCTAATGTTACAAATCTTTTAAAAAGTAAAATACTGTCATTACTTCATGTTTGCAAAATGTAGATTGACTTAACTGGCTCTAACAACCATACTCTGCACATGACCACATATATGCTACCCGCAGTGCTGCAGTGCTTACCTGTGGTGCTTAAATAAGTAAAATATGATTTGTCCACAATTCTGTCCTAAATTTGGTTAAAATGTGTCTTGAATGGGTCTTAAAAAGCATCAATTTTAACTGTAGACACTGAATCCAGTGGCATTTTTTATGCTGATTTGTGACTTTTTGCTTTACTTTCGATTGATACGTACATTATTATTTTTTTTAAATTTTTGTTTTAAAAAGTAGTTTGAACTCCTTTTTGTAATTGTTCTATACAGAAGCGTATTGCATTCAAAATTTGTTTTATTGAGTAGTTTTTCTGTTTTTCTGAGTATTTTTTTTTATTTTTCTGTTTTTCCTGGTAATTTTGTTTTGTTTTCGTGTTGTTTTTTTCCCCGAGGTAATTTTTTCTGTTTTTCTGAGTATTTTTTTCCGAGTTAAGAGAGCAATAGAACAACAGACACTTTCATTCCTTTCTTGAGAACTAGATCTGATGAAAGTAAACATGACCTGCTTGTTTAGTTTAATCCAGTTTAACTTTATTTTGGGTTTGAGACACTGGGAGATACTCTTGTCTTTAAGTCATATAGATGGTTTTATCATTAGTTTTCAACAGAAAAACACAAAAAATTACCCCGAAAAACAGAATTTTTTTTTTTTTTTTAAATTACTCAGTAAAACAGATTTAAAAAAAAAAAAAAATTGTCAAGTGAATGCAATACGCTTCCATAGGTCTAAGTAGCTTTAGTTAACCAAACTAGATTTCTCAATAGTTTTGCTGTAGCTCAACATCTTCCAGTGAGTCCACTCAATGAGAAGTGAGCACATCAAAATAAAGTGAGACATTTTGTGTTGTTCAGTCTACCAGAATAATCAAAATGAGGAACAAACATGCAAGAGTAGCTCCTAAATCTGCACTTCCCTCATTAAAAAAAGACACAACACCCCCAAAATACTTTTGTCTTTCACATATAAAATTAATGAATATATAACATATTCAACAGTCTTGAATCATATTCAATATCATGATGACAATTACCATCGACAACCTGATCATGTACACATGAGAAATACATTAGAATTCAGTTCTATCAATTAGAAATTGTTTATTCAGTGTGAATCCAACCAAAGTGTTCAGGAGAAGTTACTGTTCTGTTAGGAAGTCCACTAGATGGTGCTACAGGATCAACATACACAGATCTGCAGTGGTAACAATAGGTTCTGTACCCACTGCTGCAACAGGATGATACCTCAGAGATATCAACAGGTATGCAGACTGACAATCATCCTTTACTTTCACATTATATTTTCACAAAAGGTCAGGAGGACATGACTTCACTGAGAGACTTAGTTACTTGTTCTAATCAGGCTGTTGGGAGAGATATGAATGGGAGAATTATTGTTTTCAGAATTTTCAGCATTTATAATATTTGCTTTATTTATTGGTCCTGCTGTCAGAGAGACATTATGAAACAATAACCTTCGCCTTTCCCAGCTTTTCAAGCTGAAAGTAAAGAGAACAAGAATCACATCACAACAAAAACAGAGACAGCAGTTTGAGTCACTGTCAATATCAGCCAATGATCAAAAACAGGATTAATAAGAGCCTTTGAAATTGGATTGGACAGGATCAATAGTGATTATTCTAAAACTCTCTCCAAAAAGTTGCGTCATGGAAAAGTCAGTTTGAGCCCCCGAAAACTGAAATAAAACCTTTTGTCCTCATATGAAACTGGCTCTGTCATAATCTCTTTGGTACTTGTGTCTGCAGCAACGCCAACTGTTTCCCTGTGTGACTCCGTCTCAGGCCGCACTAAGCGGGTCACACACTTCTAATACCAGTTTATTGCATTTAGTATAACCTTTAGGCCCGCAGTGCTTAATGCTGCAAAGAATCCAGTGTTTTTACGGAGATTAAACTCCCGCTGACACCGAGGTGAAATTCTCTTTGCAGGAAGTTACAAGAGAGGCTCGGAAATTCAGATTGGCTTGTGAAAGTTACTTTAACCCACTGTTTAATATTATTAACATTAAAAAATAAAAACCAATTACTTCCTTTTCCTTAAAAATAATTTCAGAAGAGTAGATCTTGTAAAGTTTGGAAGACTGGAAGACTCTGCAGTATAGTGTTTAATATCAGGTCCAAAATTGGACACTTGCTGGCATTTCATTTAACTCCTGGAGCTGATGACCATGGGTGTCAGTATTTTCAATCTCTACTTGTTGTGCGTTTGATGAAGTATTATTTTATAACTAATTAGCCTAAAAGTCAGCAACAGTTGTACTGTGAAGCACATTTGAAATATGTTTTGAATCTAGCAGAAGGATCATGACGCAGCAGCTTCTGGCCACAGCCGAGAACATGACAAATGAATGATAAAGTTGCTGTGTGTGTAAATAGAAAACTGTTTGCTAATAAGTTTGCTATTAAAAATAAATCTTATTGCAGGTTTTAATGAAAAATATGAGGTATCCTGATGGTACTTGTACTTGGGGGAAAAAATTGGTACAGCACAGTGTCATGATATTTTTGAGGGCAATATCATATCATCACTCAATTATTTTATTATATAAATTACTAATATTACAAATACAGATTGAACTTTAGGTAGCCTACTAGAATAATATGATTATACCACTAAATACATTTTGCTGCTGCTGCAAAAAGAAATAGCTAGGGTGAAATGAATAGACTGAAAACTCAGTATTATTTGATGAAACAGATGTTGAAATGATGTTTCTGTTTTGGGACATAATTTACAGTTGAAAAAAAAGTAATAGATTGCAATATATCACACCATATTTTGTTGCAATACTCAGCATATTTAATTTAATTATAGTATATTATATTAATTTAATTCAATAATATTGAATTCTGACTTCAGTATCATGATAATATCGCATCGTGGATCCATCGTGTGATTCACATCCCAAAACAGCACCCAATTTTTATTTCGGCGTCATCCAGTAAAAAATCCAGTAACCTTAAGAAATCTTTTTGGCTTGATATAGCTTGATGATTACCTTTTACTCAATGGTGCCTCGCCAGTTATTCATTTATTGCCTCTGTTTTTAAGTCTCGCCTTTGGTATTTTCCACTTTTGTTTGTAGGCTATTTATTCGTTCTTTTAAATGTTAATTATTTTAAATATTCAATCGTTTATAGTTGCAATGTCTAACTTTTCACTTGTTACTTTATCTGTGCCATTTCACTCCTGCTCTGTGAAGCACTTTGGGCTGCATGATTGTATGAAAGCTGCTATATAAATAAGGTTTGATTTGATTTAATTTAATTAATAATTTAGCCTTCAGTGAACTGCAGCCAAAAGCTTGCGGCTAATTCAAGTTCATGTTTCGTAAGCTTGCTAGAGCCTTGAATAGAGGCGACAGACTCTACCCCAGTGCCCCCCTCTATTCAGCAGCAGCAGCAACCCAAGCAAACTTTATGTTGCTGCCGTTACATAGGTTAAACCCATTGCTGCCTCCAGCCCGCTGTGACCTCCAGCATCGGGGTTTAAGCTGCTAACTAAGGGTCCGTCTCTTCAGCGGCTGCCTGCTCCCCTTCCGAGGAGGCAATCAACAGTGGCATGGAGCGAGGCGGAGGTGGTCTGATAAATGAGAGAGCGCGGAGCAAGGAGGGGCTGAGGGAATGTGCTGTGCGCAGCTCCACAATGAAATAAGATTAAATAAATCAATGTATGGGAAACACTGAGTTATTGTATGAGGTGGTCATGTGGTCATGTGGTGGGAGAAGCTCAGGAAAGAGAGGGGAGTGTTGCAGGAGGAGGGTGTATTTTCAAATGATGCCATTTTTTGCCTTTTCCACAAAACTGCAAATCCCAGCCAGAGATGAATTTAGAGAAGTGGATACAGTATTCCAAGATGGCATCCCATTCATTTATTGTTTACTGGATGTACTGAGTCAATTTTTTATAACACAAAGTGTTCTCAACTTTCATTGTTTGGGTAAAGACTTTTGTGCAAGTGCAGTATAATTGTTCACAGTGCACCATTGATGTGTTTGCATACAGACAGACGTTATTGCTTCAGCTCATTTCTGAAACATCAGCAGCTTCGATACCTGCAGACAAACCTGCCGCTGCCTGCCAGATTGACCTCCAGCGGCTTTCATTTCTCGTCCACCACGGCTCCCTGCGTGTTGTCTAACTGTGATTAATGGAAGACAGTTTCAGGGGTCACTACACTGACGGTCAGCTGGAGCCGTGCGGTGACAGAGTGTCACTGACTGCAGAGTGATGAACTGTGGGGACAGAGAAAAGGCAATCAGCATGCAGAGGTGCCTTCCCCCTCGTCGTTCGATCCAAGGTCCAGATTTAGTCACATGGGTAATCATACCTTCACTGTTAGAGCTCCTGAACTTTATAGAGACCTGTCTGTAGAGATCAGGGAGGCAAACACTGTTTATTCTTTTTGGGACTCTTTTAAAAACTCTATTTTACAAATTAGTGTAGCTTTTCTCAATACTGCATCAGTATTTAGCTGATTTACTTTTACCTGACCAGGGTTTAATGTTTTGTCGTCAACTCTTTGTATTCATGATTGTTTTAATATTTGACTATTTCATAAGCAGTATGTAAGTCTATTAATAAATTGTACCAATTTATGATTGGATGGATGGATGGTATGTACAGTATGAGTAAAAGGATGGATGGAGAAAGGACATGATGGTGGAAGAATGGATGAATGGTTGGGTGGATAGGTGGATGCTCAAAGAGACAAATTAATGGGTAAATGGAAGAATGAATGTATGTATAACTGGATGACTGGGTGGATGAATTGGTAGAACAACTGATGGATGGATGGATGGATGGATGGTACAATAGGTAAAGTAATGAATGGATTGTTGACTACTAAGATGGGTAAAATGGTGAATGGATAGTGGAATGGATGAATGGTAGTTGGGTAAATGGGCTGATGGTTGATGGATGGAAAAATGCAAGGATGGCAAAAATGGTGGCTGGATGGATGGAAGAATGGGTAAAGGGATGAATGGATGGATGGATGGGTAAAAGGATGAATGGATGGATGGATGGATGGATGGATGATGGAAGAATGGATGGATGGATAGAAGGATAGTTGATTGGAGGGATGGATGAATAAATTTTAGGATGGCAAAAATGATGGATGGATGGATGAATAGTAGAATGGATAAAATAACTGATGGATGGGTGAATGGTATGATGGGTAAGATGGTGAATAAATAGTTGAATAAGTGAATAGTAGATGTGAAAATGGATTGGTGGTTAAATGGGTGAATGGTAGAATGGGTAAAAGGATGGATGTATGCATGGATGGATGGATGAATAGTAGATGTGAAAATGGATTGGTGGTTAAATGGGTGAATGGTAGAATGGGTAAAAGGATGGATGTACGCATGGATGGATGGATTGATTGGTGGTGTACCAGAGCTGATGAAGAGACGGATGGATGGATGTGTACAAGAATAGATGGATGGATGACAATGAATGAATAATTTGATAATGAATGAATGAATGTGTACAAGAATGGACGGATGCATGGACGAGTAATGAATGGATAACATAGTAATGAGTGTCTGGCTGGATGAATGGATTACTGGATGGTTGTATCTTGTATGTGGGGTGTTTTCACAGGCCACAGAAGCAGATCAATGAGCGTCACCTGACTGGGCATGTGACTGTGTGAGTGCGAGAGCAGAATGTGATCAATCAATTGTGGGGCCACAGCTCACTGACATGATGACTCTGACCTTGGATAGACACCATTAATTAAAACTCTGTCGAGCTCTTTATCACTCACTGCTCCCTCTCGTGTGGACGGCCCATCAGTCAGCAGCAGCAGCAGCCGCCTGTCAGTACTGAGCGGGATAATGCGAGTGTCAAACATGCTTACATCACTGCATTATGCAACGTTATCAAACATACGTTTGTGGGTCAAATTGTAAACAGCGGGCCGAGCTCAGAGCTGAACTGGTGTCAGCGATGATGTGGACTCACGGCTCACACACATTGAATCAATGCTGAGTCTGCAGGAAGTGAGAAATCATTCAAATGTGGTGCTGCACGACAAAGCCTCACAGTTTGTAGTCTGAGAGCCTGGGTGGGTTTTAACACCTGGCTTTCAATTTAGGCTCAACATTCGGCAAAAAGGTAGAGAGAATAATAACTCAGAACTACAGGGCACCACTCAAAACATGCTATAGAAAATCACCAGAGTTGATACATGTAATTTTGTGCGAACTGTCTCTGCTTAAGGGCTTGATGGCTAAAATAAGAAATAATCTTACCTAACACATGTTTGTTTCAATCTCACACCCTCTTGACTTTAGTTTGTTTACTTTCCTCACTTCTGCTGCCAACAATGGCTGACTAGGGTCAATGGTGCTGGATACACCACAAAAACTAAGGCAACAGCCGCTCACTGGTGGCTGTCAGTCTTCCTGGTGTATCAGGGCCCCCTATATCTACTGGAGCTGTATTTTGTAGGTAAAATAAACAAAAATATAAAAGTAATAAATATCGTAAACAGCATTAGATGGATCCCATTGGGTCAAGTATTCAATCAAAAGCTATCCAATTTTAAGGGACTTAAATATAGGATCATTGTCTGCACCCTGGGATTTCTCACGTCTCTTAAATTAGGGGCCCCCTAACCCCCATGAGCCTGTGTCTGGTACAGTTGAGAATACAATGTACTTAATTGTTGCGAACCTGCAGCAGCAGAGACCATTTCTGCAATATTTTAAGAAACACATTATCATTGAATTTGTCTTCTTCTTAAATCCCATTTTTCCTGTAAAAGGACTTTAAGATTTTAAATCTCCTTGAGGCCAATTTGTGATATGTCATATTAGGCTATATAAAGAAAACTGACTCACTGTATATGCAAAGTGAATTTTCATGCACCAGTAACACCAGAATGTCTGTGGTGAAGCCGTCCAGAATCAATGGTTTTCCAGCAAATGTGCAGCAGCGGCAAATGATGCATTAATTTTTCCTGTGGGTCCTCCTGTTGAAAGGAGGGTTCATTTTATTGACTGACGGGGAAAGGTCAGAGTGGGGGAAAACCACCCCCAAGCCTTTAAAGATGGAGTGATATTTCGTGTGAAGAAATCAAAACAAGGCCTCCAAGTGGAGCCTATGGGGAGCGGACACCCAGCTGCACTATTGACAAGAGGAGAAGAAGGAAAAAAAAAAGAACGCAGGAGCTCACTCAGGAACGAGAGCCGCTGAGGGATCAAGGCTGACATTCTGACTGTCACTTCGCTGATTTCCCATTTGGTTTACATTTCCTCCTACCTGTGGAAGACATTTAATCCATCATGCATGCAAACGCAAAAATGTTATTAATGAGTTAAGGAAGGTCTATTTTCAAAAATGGAAAATTAAAGAGGAATAAACATGCAGTGAGTAAGATGTGCCATATGAAACCACTGTAAGATTTAGGCCCGTGGTGGGAGAATGAGACACAGAGTCAGAAATCTCCTCAAGCCTGTACTACGAAGCAGGACTTTGAGTTCGCGAGGTAACTTCAGGGTTAACTCTGGGTTTGTCAGTACTATGAACCCGGTCAGTAGAATCATCTCATTGTTTGAGACATCTATTTCCAAGGTTTTAAAACAGAACTTCCACCAAACGGAGAGATCGGTTACACGCTAAACACATGACTTTAGCAGTGTTTTAATTCATGCAATTCAGTTTACTGTAGTCCACAGTGACTTCTGACAGTGCTGCAGCTTTTACACTCTGATTCCATCTCTGCAGCTCAAAACAACATGAGACACCTGTGTTGTGACAACTGGGGAAAAAAGATTATTTCATTAGAAAAATAATCCACACACTGTTAATTGGCTTATTTTAAAGGCAACATTTTGGTCACATAGACCTCATCAGTCATTAACTAGGGGCTACTTTTCCGCCTTTTACTTCAGTAGCAGAAACAGTCTTGCATCACTTTGAAGTGTTTTTGGTGACACATTCATCACCATTCAACTAAATAGCAAAAAATACTGTATACTAATGTCACCTATAGCCTAGTGATACCAGCACGTAATTCAAGACTCGACCTACAGTGATTTTTTTGGATAGTATTTCGACATTTCACTGTCTCGTAGTTACAGACACATTCGGTACTGTTTCATCTCATATGATTTGAAGCAGCCTACTTCATTCATGGCTCTGATGATGTCGCTCATAATTAACACCTCAACCTGTTTCACAGGAACGCGCTCATGACTGGATAGGAAAACCCAGAGCTGACTGAAGTAGCTGATAATCAGCTTTGTAGTGCTGGTTATCCAGACGGCCAATGTTAGGGTTAGTCAAACCAGATAAGGGAAAGATATCCTGCGTCGTGATGTTATGCTCGAGACACTTTGCTCGACACGGTGTCAGTCTTTTGTAGCTGAAGTTTTCCGAGACAGTGTTTCGATCCCTGCTTCGGCACGCCCACAATCGCGTGACTACCGAGAGCGAGGCCTTGTTACAGGCAGTCTTAGGGCTTTTTCAGGTCTTCCCCCTACATGCAGTTCTGACATGAAGCTTTGATTTCACCATCACTACATAAAGAAACTTATGTCAAATAAACACAAGGAAAACAACCACACTAGGCCCCTAACTACAGCGCTCTAACTCTATCAGCAACACTTGGTAACCCAAAGATGTATCCAAAGGACCCTGGAGTTTAACTGTGCTTTAGTTTTTACAGCTGGTTGGGATCACTGTGAACATGCATACCTGACCAACCTGAAATGGCTCATCTGTTAGCTGACACTTACCATGCTGACTCAAATGCTAATGCTACAGCTAGTGCTAATGACTGGCAATGATAGCCCACTTGAACACTGGGGAATTAGCACAACCCAACACAAGTAGCAACAATCCTATCAGCCGGCAAGATGAGATTAAAAATAGAACTGCGTGTCCCTTGGCTACATGTCAGAGCTGTGTGCAACCTACTTATTAAAAGGCATGGGGCAAACAAACAAACAAACAAACAAAACCTGTTATTAGTTATGCAATCCACTGGAGGCCAAAAATACTAAATAACATAGTATAAGTTAAGAACGCGGCTCATAAAATGCTCTGATCACTTGTTGGCAGTGTTATGGACCCTGGTAGGTATTGAGGAGTGGGTGTTATGGATACACAACATACTTTAATATTTAATATCTTTAAGCCTGTGATCCTAATCTTTAATGCCAATTAAGTTTACAGCCCAGTCGCTGGGAGAAAATGCTTGTATTGTACCTTTCTGCCACAACCTTTCTAAAATGACGTATCTGAGCTGACTACCATCGGGAGTTGGAGGGGATGGTAGATGGTGTGACACCTTGGCAAGACAGCTGCCAAGCTGCAGGCCACTCTTCATGGCCAACAACCAATAATGCTGGTTGTTTTTTTAGCAGCTGGTGGCTGTGTTTTCAAACGGCTTTTGTACAGTTGAATGCAGGTGTGTTTTAGAGACTTGATTTTTCAAGGACTTTTGTGCTAATAAACGTTGGTATTTTAAGCCATTACCGTTTTTCCTAGCCATAACCAAAGGATTTTTGTACCTAAACATCACCATGTTAACCACAGTGTTGCTGAAATGTTAAGTTTCAAAGTATCCTCTTTAGAGTAATGTACAATGCATCTGTGATTTCCAGATGTTTCCAATGCCATCATTTCCTCTGGCGATTGGGTTAAAGTTCAAGTAACAGACTCAACGTGATGCTGACATTTGGTTCAAAACAAAAGCCAGCTGTAGATTCATTTTTGCGAGTGTTTTTATAGACCCTTTTACTGTTAGTAAACAGTATGACATTTTTTGGTGGGCGGGGCTTAAATGGAGGCAAAACAATTCTCCGCAGACATTAGCTAGTGGTAGCTAGCAAGGTCCGTTGGCTTGTTTTCGACAATGGAGGAAGATGATGTGAGTGGGGCATCCAGAAATATTCATTCCGAATGCTGGAGCGCAAGCTGGCACACACTGGATCGTTCGTAAATTTGGAGCATTGTGAATATACGGTATACACTGTGGACTGAATGTGTGATTAACTTAACCGCTCGTTAGTTCATGTAGAAATATAACGCTCCGTTTCTTCAACCAACAGGGCTCTGATTTTAGTGTAAAGCGTCAGACTGAATCCATGAACACACCATGTCAGGTCACTCACTCTGTGGGACCGTGAGTGTTACTTGAATAAGTAAAAGCTGACCAACAGGACCAGACTGGCCGACCTCTATATTCTCACTCAGTGGATGGATGATGTCACAGGAAGCTTTGTGGTTGATAACTATGCCAATCTCTCAAAGGAGGACGACACTTGAGCGGTTTCCTCCAGCTTGTTTTGCTATCGAAGCTAACATTAGCTGAAGTACTAAAAAGTTAGTGTTAGAGAGAAATCCAATATTCCTCTTAATACCACCCCAATTTCTGATTAGGTGGACATGATAACTCTTAGTAACGTTTTTCACATGTGAGCATTTTTTAAGATCGCCTCCATTCAGTCCTTTCGTCTTATCACATTTAACCATAGTTGTCTTTGTTTTTGTTGATGGGTAGTGGCGGTTTTGAGTTTTGAGCCATGACTCCTTCTATTCTGGCTCCTAATAACACAACAAGACCTAATTTTAAGACTCCTATGTTGCCCACGGCCCTGTGGTGGTGAGTCATGTTTTGCTTCCAGCCAACAAACTCACGTCATTGTGACGTCAGCCCTAAAAGGGTCTATACTTAGATTAGTCAATCATCATTTATTCGTCACATGAAATCATACAAGGTACAACTCCAGTGAAATACAATCCTGTCAACTCCTTCAACTTCTACACTGTAATTTAGTCCCCTTTTACGTCTTTATACATTGTAGGCTGCTGCTTTATGATTTTTTATATCTACAGGGAAGTGGATGTCAAATATAACGGTCAGTTAGCGATGCTCATGTTATGTACAGCAGAGCACATTTGGTTAGTTATAGACCATAAAACAATACATTTTTTTAGGATGAAATCTTGTTGGCCTGGATAATTGGTAGATTTTATTTTGCACATGCTATCAATATTTCTGCCTTGTCACAAGCAGTGGCAGGTTCAAGGAATTCCCAAAACGCTCCTGCCAAATTTTGCTTCTTATATTATCAGTCACTATTTCTTTTTATGGAGTAAAAGGACAGCTTTATGACGTCTATGTCTTGGAGTGGTTTTCATTGGCCAAGGACAATCCATTTTTTGACCCACTAAAAGCATGAAAATCACACTGACTTGCCTGACTTGCCTTTCAAGGGCTCCTGTTTAAAAGCAGCTGCCGTGACCTCACTGTACTGTAATTGTCGTCTTTGATGCTGATTGACCTTTGATGTTCAGACCTGTGTCGTTCAAACGTACAGTGAGCCTGTACACCTGCATAAATCACAAGTCATTTATAAAAATAGACAGAAAATGAGGGGAGATTTGGTTTATTGCCCGCGATGAGCCTCTTGGAAAGCACTCCCCGAGGAGCCGATGCTCTCAGGATCGCCATTATCTTCTAAATCACTTCCTGAGACTTGTCTGCATTTATTTAATTATGTTTCTATCTCCGCTGCTGTTAATAAACTTCCTCTGCCTCCTCTTCTTCTTGTAGCTATTTGTTTTCTCTGCTGTTCGATTCCTGTGGACTCAGTTAATAGAAATGCCGTTTCTTAATCACGCAGTCTTTCAGGTTCACTTATTTCACCATTTGTAAGCGATATTGATAGAGCCAGATAACATATAAAGATGGTTTTCTCCGAACCTCACACTTTCTCTAGAATTCCTGTAAGTTCACATTTTTCTTTCTTTCCGACTGCATTCACAGCATCAGTGTGTAACTTAGTGCGAGCGCATGTGAGTGTGCCTGCATGTGTGACTAATCTACCTGCTCTAATGGCACCATTAGAGTGTTTCATTGGGGCCCAAATAGGCTGAGGCCTGCTCTTAATGGAGCCTGCGCGGCTCTAAACCGAAAGCACAGTCCGGTGGCTGGAGGAGGACATTTCGCTCCAGCAATAATAAGGCATAACAAGATCTGCAAAGTGTTCAAATGGTAAAATCAATACTAAACTGAAATGTTGCCATGGACACGTGGAAGCTGGCGGAGGAGAGTGAAGAGGCGCCAGTAATCTCGCACCGATCATATTGAAGTTGAGTGTTGCATGGTTTTATCTACAGTGATGGAGCAAGAAAAATGACTGAAAGTGTGAAGATAATTTTATCTGGCCTCATCAAAGGGGAAAAAGAACAAAGAACTTCTCATGTTTGTCGATTATTGAATTTAATCTTTTGCCATGTCATCTATGAAAATGTGATACTGTAGTTTTGACATTTTCATGTAGTCAAGGTTTTTAAAAGGCTTGACTGCCTGGATTTACCTCACCAGCTACTTCCACCATGTAGTTTGTGGATCATTTATTTGTTTGTCTTGTTGTTAGCTAGCAGAATATTAAAAAACGGCATCAGATTTGAATAAAAATTAGTCAAAAATGAGTTTTGGACTTCATACAATAGCAGCACTATGTGGCTTTTATATATATATGTATATATTTGAGAAGCTGGGAGTGAGACCAGGTTGGGAGAGCCATGACATAGAAATTGACATATGTATATATATATATATATATATGTCAATTTCTATGTCATGGCTCTCCCAACCTGGTCTCACTCCCAGCTTCTCAAATACTGATGCTCAGGCTCATGTATTCGTAATAAATATGCCACAATAATCATCATCAGCCAGCTTGAGTCGAGCTCAGACCGGCCAGTTCACACTGCTGCAACTTGTCTCTACAGCGTTCTAAAATGGTTTCATCTCGTTGCGAATCTTTGGTCTGAACTGGGCATTTTGAAACAAATGGCTAAAATCTTGAAAGTGAAATTAGTTCTTTTGTATTGTGACGCTCAAAAAATGTATTCACCGGTTTACAGACATCTGGAAAAAAGTCTTTTTGGGCCACAAGGCCGGTGCCGGTGTAATTAAACTGTTTGGCCACTTTGTAAAATGGCTTCAAAGCCTGGTGCACTTCCTGGGTGGCCTGATAAGACCACTGACCAAGCACCGATATTTGATAAGTTGGGAGTAGGAATGTGTTGTACTCCTGGACAATGAGTTGTAGGTGTACGGATTCTTTGGTGCGAGACGAATCTATCAGGCAGTGCCCATTGTCCTACAAACAGAGATTCAATTGTGTGGCCACCTCACAGTGAATAAATACAGGTGCTATTCCCTACAGGCGTTAGCTGAAGCATAGCCAGTTGAAACTCCTGTCAGGTAATTGGATTCAACCTTCTCCAGACAAGTCTTAACCAAATTTGGCACACATTTGGATGAAAAAAAAAAAGTCATAATTCCTCTTGAATGCATTTGAATGCATCACCCTAGAAGTCTTCATGTTCAGTTTCTCGTAACTGAGACCCAAAAAACTACCATTGCCTCAAGTCGCTTTGTTTATACAGCAGTTAATTAGGAAGTTAGCCCACTGTAACAGTTGCAATGGCAACAGTACACATAAAACATTGTCAAAAAAAGGTGTTCCATGCAGACGCACAGGCATTGGCTGCAGACGTCTGCGTCCACACAGCTCTAAAATAAACAAGCCCCGTGCTGTGGAGAGATTAATACTGTTGACCCAGCTGACGGAAAAAGAATTACAAAAGGATGACGAAGAAGCTGTTTCTTCTGTCAGTCTAACTGTTGACCAGTTTTAGAGGTGAAAGGGAGTCACTGGAGAGTGTTATTTTCTTTCTTTTTCCTGCTCAGAATGTCAGGTACTCCGTTAATGAGAAAAACATGGATGTCAGAGCCTGAACTCATGGGCACTTTCGGTCCGTCTCCAAGGAAACAATTAAGACTCTCTCTTCATGGACAACCAACCCTCCCTTTCAGCCTGCAGAAAATCTCTCTATTTCTCCTTTGTACAAAAATAATCTATTAGGGGTGTTTCTGAGAAACAGAATATGACATTTGGTGAAGCATAATTAATAAATTCAATACAAGTTAATGTTCTTTTTTGTCCTTTCAAAATTTGTTCAGCGTTGTTCAGATTTTGAGTCCTGCGAGGGAAACTGTGCACTGAAAATCTCTGTCGATTTGCATTTAAGACAAAACCACTGCGTTTTTGCATGTTTTCATTGTCATGATAATGCAGCGGAAAAATGTAAATTATGGCAATCAGTGTTCTGGAAGTAAAAGTCCTGCTCATTTTATCGTAGACAATTTTAGATGATTGACAGTTGAAGCACTTCAAGGCTTGAATGGACGTAAAACTGGTTGAACTGCCAGTACAGAGGATCAACTGCTGTGTTAGAAAATGTCTGGCTCATTCTTGGGAGCCAAAGACACAAGTCTGTGTGAATAAAAGATCCCAGAGAGAAGTTAACTGCAACCCCCACATTTACATCCGATCACACAGCTTATAATTCTGTTGTGTGCACCGCTAATGACCTGAAGCTAACAATTATATTTTGCAGAAACCTGATTAAACATTTAATTGTTTATCAATTTATTTTCAGATGCTGGGTCAGTGTTAGCAGCCCAGTCTAATAGAAATATGTTAATGTGCCAAACGCAAGTCAGTTAGGATCCTTTGTTGTAGTGGAGACACAAAATCCCTAATAATATTTGTAATATTTGTGCATATCTGAATACCTGTTGATATCCAAGACTTTAACAATGTTTAAAAGCAGGCATGTCTCTCCTTCCAACCAGAAATGTGAGTTTGCTTTTAGGCATTTACCACTACCCCCTTGCAAACCTTTGGCTAGTGTCTATGACAACGCACAGAGCTGACTGTAAGCAGGCAAGAGGCCGTGCGTCGTTTGGATGTTCTGAATCAGGCCTGTTGACATGACCCCTGTCAAATTCAGTATATCGTCATTTTTTTAGAATAATGCATGTCAACATGGTCACTGTGAGCTTGTTAGCATGTTGATGTTAGCATTTTGCTCATAGCCACACAGGCCCTGTTTATACGGTTCCATATATTTATGAAAACGGGTACTTATCTTTGCGTTTGCACCTATCATTTACACGTAACCTGCGTTTTCCTCGATGAAAACAGAGATTTTCAAAAATGGCTTCCAAAGTGAAAGTTTTTAACGTTTCTATGGAGACGTGTAAACAGGATAAACGGAGATTTTGGAAAAACGATGGCGCTGCAGCCCAGTTCGCGCATGCCCATTAGGCGCCCAGTAACCACAACAGCAATGGCGGATATATGCTGGGTCGTTTACGTTTTGTTAGCACTTTTGGGACTACGTACGAGCTTACAAATAAACTTAGCACTGCTGCATCAACATCATCGCTTCATCGGCGCACAAAGACATCTGCTGTGCCCAATAAGTGCATAGCAGCTAACTATGCTACATAAGGTTAAAATGTAGTTTATCATTGTTTTTATCACGAGCGCCGAGAGGAAAACAAATCACTGTGCATGCGCAGAACGTTTGTCTATGGTGTTTGACATATGGCGTATCGCCACCTACTGGCCTGGCATGCTAACTGCAGCAACAAGCTCCAATTTCTGCTTTTTCGTGTAAACAGGGATATCGTTTTCACAACTAATCTAAACTCAGTTTTATTTGTATCGGTGTCCGTGTAAACAAGGCCTGAGTCAACCCAGTCTCACTCTGCAGTTGTTGAAATCTGTTGCTTGGGCAGTGACTTCTGGCAACAGACACTGATGAAAAAGCCATACTTTCATGTTGGCATGATGCGTGGCCGGTCACCGTAACTGTGGGGTCAGAGGGAAACACAGCAGGACAACAATGAAAGTTAAGGCGTCAAAATTTCAAGTAGGGTGGGTAAGACTTTCTCCAGTTTGGCCAACAACCAACGCACCCAGCGTACCTTGCACATCGTATGCTGACGTGGGAAGTCCATGACGAAATGTCAATATGTGACGAGGTCGGAGTGAGAATGTGCTGTCTAAGTACAGCCTCACGGAGCAGCTAGCATGGCTGCAGGCTCTTCGCCTCTCCACTCTAGAGTCTGATCCTCCTCTGCTTCATTAGTATCTGCAGGATTCTCCGTAGTTGCAATCGACCAGCTGTTTTTTAAAGAACTCTGTAGCTCGGAGAACAGCTGGACTGGAGGGAAAGCCATTTCTTTCTCTGCCTCTCTTGTTTCTTCCCTAAAGTCTCTCTCTTTATATCTTACATCCCATTTCCTGGAGACTTAACCTAACCATAACCATAACCACTACTTGCCTAATCACACAGCTTTTGTCCCCAATTGGAAAAGCCACACACACACACACACACACACACACACACACACACACACACACACACATACACACACACTTTCTTTCTCTCCCTCACACTTCCCATTCACTCTGCACCATTGTGGGATCTGTCTCAAGGTTATCCTTTAACTGCAGGTGTGTGTATGTGTGTGTGATGCTCAAAGAACCTGTTGTATTGATTTAGACTGCGGGGCGAAGCTGTCAGCAGCCTTGAGTCCTGGTGAACAGCACAGGGACATGTGGCTAAAAGGAGATAGATTTCTGAGTTTACACTGCATTTATCCAGGTTTCCATCCATTCTATTATCTCTTACATTCCTTAAGCAGGTATTAAAAATGTCAAGCTGTTTATCATTTGGTGCCTTTCACTGGAAAGCAGGAATTATTGACTGGAAAGCGTGGATGTATAATTCCTGGAAATGCATTACTCCGAGAGAAACAATTGATTCATTTGTACATACACATTTGTTTTTTTCTCCAAAGCACCTGTCTGGCTACTTAGCACTACATCTCACTGCACCATTCTGACATCAATTTCATGAGCCTTTTAATACACGTGCACAGTTTAATTCATCATTTACAGTCATTACCAAGGAAGGTCAAACTTAAGTTTACCTTTTTTAGAATATTTCAAAAACTTCTGTTTCAGACGGCAGGTCAGGCACATTGCTTAATGCTAGAACGCAGGTCATTCAAAACAATCTGCTGACGCAAACTGCCACAAATTACTGTTATCTTGTTCTGTAGAAGCATTGCTGATAACCAGTTGTGGTCTGTGCTGTCTGCGGTGACAAACATTCTGCATTTCATGGCTGCTTCACAATTGTGTCATAACTGTGGGTAATATGTATCAATGAATGGCGGTAAACGTCCCTCCATCTCACCAGCGCCCAGATCTCGCTGCTCATCTCAGCTCAAGTCTGCTGAATGACTCAATTTGCATCATCTGGGGATTTTCGCTCGAGGGCTGTTGCTTGAACTATAGATTGCACTTGGTGATGGTAATGGACCTGCACTTGAATAGCGCCTTCCTAGTCGCCTGACCACTCACAGCGCTTTTTACGCTACTAGTCACATTCACACATTCACACACACATTGATGCGCTGGTGGCCGATGTTACCATACAAGGAGCCATCTGCCTCCCAGTTTCTGGCACACTCACACACCGATGGAACAACCACCGGGAGCAATTTGGGGTTCGGTATCTTGCTCAAGGATACTTCGACATGCAGGCAAGAGGAGCCGGGGATCTAACTGCTGATCTTATGGCCGCCACAAAGACACACAGAGTGTCGGAACGGATTGAGAGAAACAATACCCCCAAACTCTGGCAAAACCAGGCAGATCTGATCAAATGCAAACAAATATTGTGTTATTACGTTGCCTATTTGACGCCTAAAATATTTTCAGAGACACATATTTCAGTTTACTGTTTGGCTGTAATTTGAGATCATTTGGTACCAGCTGGCTGCCATGTTGCTCCCTGTGTCAAAACTGACAAGCTAACACATGTTTTCAACCTCTTAAGCAAAAGCAAATGCCAGAGCTCTCACCCTCTGTTTTCTCTGGTCATGTAGCACTGATTTCAAACATATTTGCATATTTCTGCTGCACAGACAGCCCAGTTTTATGAAAAGAACCACATTTCCAGCAGTGAAATACTTCTTAAAAACAGTTTTCATAGAATGTAAAGAAAATTAGCAACAAACAGTGAGGCTGTTATCAGTGACACAAAAGTTAGCTGGATTACATCTATTCATTGATCTCCTTAGGCAATTTCAATCTAAGACAGGAATGGCGGACTCCGCCACTACCACCAATAAATATTACAACTAGAGAATTCCTATTGCTGAATGTAAATACAATGAATAGCTATTGCCAAAAAAAAAATAAAAAAAATAAAAAAGGAATATCTGATGGTGTTTGATTTGATGAAATTCTCAAGTATTATATCTTTTAAAGTGTTCATGTCTACATTGTTATATTGCAGCCCGGTCTCACTCCGAAGTCGTTGAAATCTGGTGCTTGAGAACTGACCAGCGGCGTCAGACACCGACAAAAAAAGGCATTCTTTAACGTCGGCATGATACGCTGCCGGTCACCGTTATGTTTTAATGGTACTCAGCAGTGTCAGGGAGAAATGTGGCCAGACAAGAAGTTCAGGCGGCGAAAGTCCAAGTGGGGCAGGTGGGAGGTGTAGTGGATGGGTCCAGCAACTGCTGACTTTCACCCAAGAGAGTGGCGTTTGCGTAATGCATTTATTCTGAAAGAGACTCTACATAAACAGTACATTCCTGTGAAATCAGAAGTGTATTTTGAAAGAAGACAATGCATGTAACAGGCAGAAGTTGACACAGCGTCCCAGAACGTCAAAATATCTGTACGCAGATAATACATAATGTCACGTAAATGTTCTTATAAATACACATCAGGCTACTTGCAACCCAGGTAGCAGAGCTCAGTATCTATTCTAAGCATCAGGGACAATACAGAAGAAAGACATAGTTAAATGTACAGTGAGGTGAACTGCTCTCTCCGTATAGCAGGGTGTCTCACTTGTCTCTGCATGTCCCTGTGGGCTGCGATGTCCGCCCACATGTTTCCATACATTCACTTTAATTGACAAGACAACAGATGCTCTGCTTAGCACCCACTGTCAGCCCTCCTCTAAGTAATGTGATGAATGTTTCACCTTTTTTTAACAGATCTGCCAACATCTGAATCACCGCAGCAGCACGAGACACAGCGGTCACCACACAGATTGCCGTCCAAGTGGATTTATTTGATGTAATCTCAGCTGATTCATAGGGAAAACCGTGTGCCAAGATGCTGCGTTGGACCAGCTTTTCAAATTTCCCCTAATAAATTTCTTGGAGAACTCTGGGAAATGCTGCCGTATATCTTAACCTCTAGCTTACAGATTCATCCATCATGATAGACTTTGCCCTCAAATACTTAAACAATCTTATATTTGCTTTAATATCCATTAATGTAAAACACTTAGAGACACTGTTAATGATGTTGACTATAAATAACTGTAATAAATAACTGTAATAATTGCTGCAGTGATCAGAATGATTGGTGACTGTCACTCTAATTATGTGATTAAGTAATGATACATGAGCTCGTGGCAAATTGTTTTCTTATTTTATTGCTTGAATTAGTTCACAACAACTTGTTCAGTTGATGGCAGCATGTAGCAGTATGAACTAATTAGCGGATAATTAATTTATTGCATTGCTCATCAGTTATGTTTGTACTCATCAGAGAGTGAGAAATGAGAAGGTGAGCTGGTAACTTACACCCCTGACTAACTTTTAATGTGTAAAGTTTGAACCTTTAAAATTTTCTTTAATGTCCTTAACGATATTATTAATCATCAGTTGCAGGTCATATGTGTTGTCCAGTGGTTGAAAATGAACTGTTATCAGTTTGTAAAAGTGTGTGTGACCTTGATTTGTACAACACATGGAAATGAAATGTGATGTTTCACACACATTTTTGGCTTAAAATGCCCAGTTTTGGGGACACAATCTCTGCTGGAAACACAGGTTTGTTCCTCTTCATCACTGGACTGCTCCTTAGCAGCTGTTAGGTGTCACGCCATCCTCCTCTACCTCTGTCTCCTGTTGACAAAGGCAACTCATCCCACATCACTTTGGAAATGTTGATAAGATATGTATGAAACATACAAAAATATTCATGCTTGCAGAAACGTACAACGCCAACATTTTCTTCTAGTGACTGGGTTGCATGTTCCCTCATTACTATGAACACACACACATACACTGTCCTGCTGCTGTTATGCTCCAGGGCACCAAATATCTTTTAATCTGTAGCTGAAAACAGTTCTATACTCCTATCTGAGGTCCTGAGCATTTGAGCTAAGCTAAGCTCTGCCCGGCTCTCCCTTTTTACTGCACGTATAGCCGAAAGAATGGTATCTACCTGCTTGTCATGGACTCGGGAGTGAGGCAAGACACGCAAACAAAAAAAATGTTGGCGTATCCCTTTAATCCAATAGTATAGGACAGGAAATACTCATGCCTACTTCATTTCAGGAAGTAATGGAGCTGGTGCACAGAGCCTATTGTTATCAAAACGTTGTCGTCTAAATGCGGAACTTTATTCAAAATGAAAATGAGAAACAATTCCGTTTTCAGCGGATCGTTTTCGTGTAAACAGGGCCTGAGTACCTTTAAAAACCTTTTCCCCGACTGTGAGAATCACTGTAAATGCTTCTGTCATTGAGTAATGGAAGTTTCAACACACTGAAATAAAAGCATTTCTTTTAAATCTTTGCCTGAATATTATTTTATTTATTTACTTAGAAAAAAGGTACTGCACGTGGCTAAAACTGGAAATATGAGGGATGCATCTTCCTTCAACATAGGTCTTTGTTGGCTGCTGAGACCATAGCAACAGCATTGGAAGCTTCTATTGGCTCAAGTGAGGTGTCAATGAAAAGATCAGAAGTCCACCGGGCAGTTTGTTTATATGCAGGACAGAGAAATTATGGATAATATGTAAAGAAATATGAATGTTTAAAACAATGTAATGACAGTTTGTGGACATCTATGGATGTAAAAACATGTTCAGACTGCTATTGTAGATAATCTGAACCACTGGGAGTGAGCGAGAGCTGTGCCAGCAGTGTTTCTGTCCACATAATATCAATCTGTGGATTAAAATTATGCTTCAAAGTTTTTTTTCAGACAGAAGCATTTATTGAACCTGCTGTGCTAGTTTTACCCTGAAATTGCTCGCATCAATCGATCCAAGGGGAGCTTTCGAACGATAGGTCGTATGAGTGAATCACTTAAACAACCTCAAGTACAGCAGTTTTTTTTACATATCATAACATCATCAAATAAAACCTTATGAAGACCTGCGGACAGGCTGTCAGATTTCTACGCGGTATGCACTTACGGTTTTACCATGCAGTTGGCAAATGAAACCGACTTTTTAGTTGTGTTGCAAATAGTTTAGTTGAAAAAATATGATGAAACTTGAGTTTTGTCTGACCGCTTATTTTGCTCGCCCTGCTGTGCTCACAGAGATTTTAGTAATGCAGTAAAAAGTTCAGCCCTGATGCCAAAAATAAAGAAAATAACACACCCCGGATTCATTTTTATTAAATTGTTACTGAGGTAAAAATAATTTTATTGAAGCCTCTTTGAAGATAACTCAATTATTCATCTCTATTGGCAGAACTTTATGGAGATTCATTCAGATTGTTTTATTTTATTTTTACACAGAGGCCAGCATGTGGTGAGTGGATTCATGAGGATGTTTGCTCTCTCGGCTGTGCCGCTGATTGTCAGGATGGCTTTTGCTAATCCATACATCACAGTGGGACACGAATATGGCTGCTAGCATCAGGAGAGGCGAAGTCGGTCTCCCACCGTCTCTGAAATGAGAGATGCAAAGTGATGTCTCAAAATGAAAAGACAAATTGTCGGCTCCTTAGCAGGAGCTGGTAGATAAGCCTGTTAAACAAAACAACGACGAGCTATACGGATAACAGAGGGAGCAGACATGATGTTTATCAAGGACGGTGTCATGACTGGAGAGCTTTCAGATGTCTGCCAGAAGCGCATTATTTGGATGTTTTGTATGTGTGTGCTGATCTGCATGTGTGTGAGGAGGCGGTGACAGAGAGAAAACAGGCCTGCAGTTAATTTTTGGTAATTAATTTTAATTACCAAGCAGACAGGCGTAGTTCTGATAGCAGATGGAGGAGTCTGGTGGCCCGACATGGCGCGATTCACTCCAGTGACTCGCCTGACTCCTCCACTTCCTCTGTCAACACCTCCTCCTCCTTCCTCTCTCCCGTCAACCTGCGGGTCACGGGGTCGCGGTCGGAGGAGACAGGCGTGAAACGTAAGACGACGCCGTTATACTCCGGGCGAGGACACCTCTCCTCTATGATGTGAAGATGTAATCAACCCCTGACAGCTGCTCAGAAAAAAGACAAACAGTGGGTTCTTAAATCTTCATTAGTCAACGGTAAATGAGGTTTGTTTTACACTGCAACACACACACACAGCGCCAAAAAAACACACGCGCTCGCAAACTGGCCGTGTGCATATCCATTACACCTCAACTGAGAACCATGGTAATGGTGTCTATTGATTTCCTTTCTCTCCTCGACTAGTCAAGCATGTAGAGTTTGGATGCTGGGTAATGAAATTACCTTCACTCTGGAGGATGTCAGGAAAATGTTACAGCTGGAGAGAGGCCCCTCAGTGAGCGCGTGCAGTAAACACAGCACCTGTTTGCATCGCCTTAATTCACAGCCAACGGCGGAGCTTCCTGTCTCAATCAACTCTTTTTTCTCTCCCTGCTCCCATCAGGGCAGTAATTCATTTATTATTCATCTCATCAGTAGCACTAAATGATGTAAATGACCTTCTCTGAACTGTATGGGAGTCCATTTGGACACTGTCAAACACCATTAGACATTCAGCGCCCGGCTGCTCGAGAGGGTCAACTCTCTTAGCTCAACACTGACAGATAAAGCGTGACTGGGCTTTGTGCTCATGAATGGAATCGGGGAGCTCGTGCCCACACAGGTGCCTTTTAAGCGTTATTAAAGCTTTTGGATGCGATTGTTAATGGAAAGACGGGCGCAAGAATGGCGTGAGTCAGAACTGAACCCGTGACACACATGTACACGGTTATGCCCGGAACGTTTAAGTCAACAGGAGGTGTGAATGTGTGTGTTGTGTTTGTTCCCCCCTGAGCTCGCCGCTCTGAGTCAGTAAACACAATGCCGCCTTTAATTAGCTCTGCGGTTCTAATTGATTAAAATTCCCTGCAGCGCAATTATACGATTTCATAGACATGCTTTCCTTTTTCTTTCTCTCTGTCTTTTGACTTTCTGCCTCGCTGCATTTTCTTGTTTTCCTGCCATCTCTCTGTCTGATTGCAGCATTATTTATACCTGGACTGATTAGATGGTCGGGGAGGAAACATGTTGATCGTGGTCCCGGTGAAAGGTGAAAGGCCACCTGTCTGTTTGTGTGTGTCGACCTGCGGCTGACGGTGAAACTGGTCTCAGGATGCTTTTCACACATGCAGTCAGAAAAAATTAAAGGAACAAACTGTCCAAATGGTTCAAGGTGAAAATTATTGATTCAGTGCTTTTACATTATTTATATCATGAATTAATTAATTAACAAACACAGATTTATAAGGAAAGCTGAAGACAGTGGATTGGGCTCCAACGTGTTATGAGCACAGGATAAAAGCTTGCAAAACCATCAGATTATTCATAAAAATATCTCACACCACCAATGCAGCACCAGGCAACAGTGCAATGAAATCTTAGTTAACGGACAAAATGAACCCCATTATGACCCCAGGTTATGACAGATTAATTGTGAAGCGACACACTAAATTTTCTCACTAAGTGGTGCATTATATCTCCGTTTAAGGCAGTGAAAGCCTCTCTGCTTCTTCCCGCCCTGAAGCTGTCCATGGTGCTGACATGTATTTTATGAGAGATAAAATCAATACATTCAAATGGAATTGCCCCAATTAGTGGATTTGTTAGCTGGGGCAAAGTAAATCTGTGCAAATTTCCATGTCTCTGTGACTGGTGACTTTGCTCCATATACCCAACAGCAAGTCATCTTGACTGTCATGTTGACCTTTGAGGGAGCGGAGAGTCCAAAATTGGAGAAGCTATTATAGCTTATTAGCTGTGTTGCACCGTCCACTGTTATTTAACCTTCTGTGTCGCAGTTTGAACTGCTCCACAAAAAGAGAAATGGTT
This sequence comes from Epinephelus cyanopodus, assembly GCA_026686955.1. NCBI lineage: Eukaryota > Metazoa > Chordata > Actinopteri > Perciformes > Serranidae > Epinephelus > Epinephelus cyanopodus. Next base: position 27,203,203 of record CM048932.1, on the reverse strand, counting down.
TTCAGACAGTTAAGAGCAGTCTCAAATAAGTATTTTGAATAAACTGTGGATATGTACAGAGTAGTGTGGACCCAGAAATCCAGTTTTCCCAATCAGATCTGGGCCACTCTCATTGTGTGGTCCTAAATCTGATCCATATCTGATCACTGGCCATCCAGCTGCTGTGAGAAGTCGCATCAGAATTTTGTGTTTTCCCCTTATATCCATGATTTTTCCTCATCGTCAATGTGCAGGCGTAGATCACTATAAATAAAGTTTTGGAGCAGTCAGTTGAAACTACAGACAGCTGCCGTGGCCACAGCCGTACTGTTGCTGTCGTCGGCTGCCCCAGACTGAAGTCAATAGATTCTCATTGCCAGATGCTGTCTGAGGCACCGACAGAGATGTAACCTCGACATTGAGTTTTAGAGGAACTGTTCCTCTTTGAAATGTTTCCCATTGCCGCCCCGACCCTCCTGACTCCTCTCCCGCACCCATACATCGCTCCCCACAAAGCAAATCCTTCTTCTTCTCACCCTCATGTTCTGATGGCCCACAATCCCAAAGACTCAAAAGTCAGAAAAAGGTCCATCTGGATGGGAAGCCCGTTTGTATGACAACCCGTGACCCCAAAAACAAATGGCCAATGGTCTGAAAATGCATTAGGCCCCGATCATCGCCACCTTTTTTTTTTAAGTGAAAAAAAAATTGCCTTTTTACTGTTGCCAGGCGACTGCGGATTCACCTCGTTATTCTAACCTTCCCATATAATCAATCTGCCATTTAGCTATTTCACAGTGATTAGTATAGCTCCTAAAATGTTCAGGCAGAGGGAACTTGCTGTAGCTCTGATTGAGGGTGACAGGCTGTCGGTATGTAGTTTGGATACAGGAAACTGGAGAACTGTGCGGGTACATGTGCCCCTAAAAAAAAGAGGGTGGGTCATGGGGAGCACCACCAGTTGGTCCAGGAGCTTCGCCTCCATGGTGGCTGTTTCCAGACATATTTTAGGACGACTAGGGGGCAGTTTGACAACCAGCTGTCTATCGTTGAGCCGTATAGCACTGGATATCCAGCAACCGCTGCCACCAGTTTCTCCTCTACTGTTTACCAACTGTAAACAGAAGGCCTGCCTCTCAAATCATCCAACTGGACAATAATGAAAGAAGAGATGATATGGGGCGTTTTTCTGCTATGAGTTCCAGTACAAACGTCAGGTGCATCACAATGTAAAAGCAGCGAGCAAAAAGCTTCATTCTCATTAGAAACAATCACAAAAAGACGCCTCCATCTGCTAAAACATTTTCTGTGTGATCAGGGCCTTACACACTCTGCCAGTCAGAAGCACGTGGCTAATTGTTATGCAGAAACATGAGGATCGTATTATGAAATTCTGCACAATAACTAGGCACGTGCTTCTGTTTGAGAGAGCTATTGGAGAAACGGCCCCTTGTTGATGATCGTTTGTGCCGCTATGTCATTCATTTTTTGCCCAGATGCTTGTGTCTGGCACATGATTGTTATTGTTCCAACATGCATTGGTTGCATGTGAGGCAGATCCGTTCACAGCGGTGTCATATATAGTGCCTTTTGATGTAAATGTAGCCTAAGTGAACTTGTTGTCCCATTTTCTCCCCCCATCAGTTTATTGCATGAAATTATAAACAACTTTCCTGAGAGGAAAATTCCCAGTGGAGCAAATGACACAGTGCAGAGAAAACAGAAAGAAACCAGCACCAGCATGTCGCTTCATCACCGACGACTGGACTTAAATATTTTGCCAAGATGCACAGATGAATTTCAGTTGCCACTTTGTAGTGTGACCAGACCTTTACTCTGTCTGGTATGTCTATTTGTACAACAAGATGTAGTGGTGAAAAGAATCAGAGCCTCCACTGACTGACACATGCAGCCACTAGAAGTTGTAAGATCGGAGTTTCCTCTGAGCAGTGTCACTGCTTTGAACATCGACTGCAGGCTGCCAGAGCAAAAATAAGACAAATCAACAAAGCACTTGAGCGACGTTTGATTCCAGCCTGTATGAACCCTTTGTGTGTGTGTGTGCGTGTAATCATGTGTGTTTAACAGCCACCTCATCATGATTCTCCGAGGTATATGCATGTGCCCGGCAGCGCGGCAGCTCGCCGGCCTGGCATTATTGGGAGGGAAAAGGCCCATGATGAGAAGCCATTTCACTCCATTGAAATAACACTCTGGCAAATTACTCTTTGAACTTGACTACAGGCTTAAGAGCCTCATCACAGAGTCATTGCAGCCAGAATGGCAGAGTAGCAATAAAGCATCCTCACACACGTCGAGACAGCTCATGAATAACAATGAGGAGCAGGACACAATCAGGGTGACAGAGTCTTAAACAATGGGGCAGGGGAGGAAGTCTTTATGTGACTCCTTCATTTGTCTTTTCTGCTCCTCACACATGTACACAGATAATTAACAGAGTCAGCAGGCTATTGGCTGGACGGAAAGGTCAAGGGTCAGAATCAGTGCTGCACCTGATGTTGTGGAAGATCTCAGATCTGATTTAAATGTCGTAATAATAAAATGAAACGAATAAATTGTAAAAATATTGCATATTTCATGATAGTGATCATTTTATTTCTTGGACCTGTGTTGACACTCCTTCATCGCTCCCCTCCATGATTTAAATTTCAATAAATACTTCAATAAACTTGCAGTAGTTTTTCCTCTTTGGAACTGGCCCTGTGTGGTGTGTCGTCTGAATTTAATCACAATGTAAGGACACAACGCAGGTCCCCACAAGGTGAGCCATTAAGTTTAAGAGTTAAGATTTAAGGTTAGTGGATTGATTGGGGTTAGGCATGTAGTGGTTGTGGTCAAGGTTGAGGTATGTCTCCGGGGCATTATTGTAAGTCAATGCAGTGTCCTCTTCTCACAATGACAGGACATACATGCTAATGTTTAGTGGATAGGTTTACCATGACCATTATCTTAGGGTGCTGTTACACTAGAGTTGTCTTGCTTTGGTCTGAACCAGACACTTATTATGTTACAAAGTTAAATAATTGTTGAGAGTTGGTTCGTGTTCTCACGGCAGCATTTACAAGCAGACCAGAAATGCCATTGTGTGAGAAAGCTGCTCTTGATTGGTCAGAATTTCCATGCGGGAAAAGTCCAGGAAGTAATTAAAGCGTTGAAGAAGAGTACACTTGCAAGATAAATGTGACACTTTCTAATGTCACAATGGAGGGACAACTACGCAGGTTGATTTTAGCGCTGCTCATCGTGGACTATATTGCTGTCATTGTTCATTTTAGTCAAACCATACAGTTTGAAAACGAGGCGCGGCTCCAACTAGAAAACAATGTTTTGATGCATTGGATGTGCTGAATGTGCATATTAAGGCAGTACAGGAGGAGGTGCACATTAATAATCCTCCAGGACTGTAACATGCTCATGTTTAACCCAAACAATGTGTCATGTGACTGCAGTTGGTTCACATCCAGGTCGGAACACGTTCTCACCGCAAACGAACCGCACCAGAGTTCGTTTGTAACCGAACCGAGACCACCTCTTCAAGAAGATCTCAGTCTGGTTGTTTTGTTGCACACCAGAGTGTGACTGCGGTGTTCGCACCTGCCCAAACGAACCGCACTGAGGGGGCAAACGTACCTGACTTCAATTGAACCAAACCAAACAGGGCAGGTGTGAAAGCACCCTTAGTTTAGTGATTCATCATGCTAACATTTGCCAGTTACCACAGAACTCTGTGAGACTGTACTTAGGCACAGTAGTGCATTGAGCTAAATGCTAATACCAGCAATGCTAACATGCTGATGTGCAGGTTATCTTGACCATCTTAGTTAGTTGTTTGCATGCTTTATAGTATGCTAACATTTGCCAATTAGCACTAAACACAAAGTACGACTTTGCCTAATGTAATGAGTTTGGCAGGTATTTAGTCATAAAACAAAGTAGTGGAAACATTGAAAACTGGTCCAGTGCTAGATAAAAGGTTTAGGGATAGGGAAGTTATTACAATTGTAACAGCTGTTGAGACATTTCACTCAAAAAAAAAAAAAAAAAAAAAAAATCGAATGTGAACCTCACGGTGGCGCTAAAATAAAAGTTAGACCCAGATCACACTTTCGCATCCAGACTGTGAGATTTTAGCAGTCTTATAGGTTTATTGCAGCTGCATAATAAACTTGGGTACAACATTAAATTTGATATATGCAGACTGTACAATAACAGCACCTACTGAATCACAGGCTAAGACATTTGATGCAATAGCTTCCCATACTGAGTGCGCAAGGATGCTGCACAGGTTATTACTTACCAACTGTGGAGCACAACATAGAGACACATTATTAAATAACCCAAGGTTTTGTGGGCACTATATACTGTGGCGTGTCTGTGTGCATGTGCCGTAATTTCCCTCCATGCTTCGTCCTTCTTTAGGCGAGCTGGAGGACACATCATACAGGCAAGGCTTCTGCTGCCACAGCTTTACAAGGTTTTCCTCTTTGCTGGAATCCCACACATTTCTTTTTTTGTGCGTTTTGCCTCCATGGCGAGCTGCTCTCCGTCTGTTTGTTTAGGTTTATCATCAGTGTGTCATTTAATGCTGCATTTCTTTCGGTTGGTTAGTAGACGTAGGTCGTAACAGCAGTCACACTGTGAGATGGTCATCCCAAATTGTTGACAATGTCAGAATTTTATCCCGGACTGTTTTGGATCACAAGACCGTGATAATGACCATCCTTAAACCTGTCTCACTGTGCAATGTAGGACTTCTGGTTTAGAGGCACTACCAGAGATATCGCCACGTTTCTTTTTACGTTGGTTGTCTTTTGTCTGGGACCGGCCCAAGTCACAAAGTGAATGCTGGGCTCAAGATGTGTTGCTAGAAATGCATTGCCAGCACAACCACTGTTTCCTACAATACTGCCTGGTGTGTGCTCCTCTCTTGCACCGCGTGTCGCTCTTTTTTAACCGCTTCTTTTTAAACATGCAGAAAAATGTTAATATTCTTAGCTTTTCAGCGCACGGCACAGAATCACTCCGTTCATCAGTGTTACTTGGCCCAAGCAGCCAATTAAAGACAGAAGATTGGTTTGTGCACTTTTGAAGTGGCCTCAGATGTAGCGAGGCGTCTCAATGTGATCGGGGCGTCAAAGGATCACCAAAGTCAATAGGATTCATCCTCTTGGGGCCAAAGGTATCGGTGCGAAATTCCATTGCAATCCATCAAATAGTTGTAGAGATATTTAAGTCTGCATTAGTGCGGTGAACCGACTGACTGACAGGCCAACATATTCATTTTAATTAAAAGGCTATGTAATACCATGCATATGCAATCTATTAATCTATTCTATTTTTTAAATACCAAGTTGCAAAGGTCCAAAGTCCCATCAGACAGAGTCTCTGCATCACATCGTCTGCTTCATGTGATATAAATGACAGAGCTTACTGAGGCATAACCCCGAAAATAACTGGAATCCTCTGCAAATATCTTTGATGATTAACGATGACTCAGAGGAAATTAAAGTGGTCTTTGACAACTGAGCCCACTGACCACTCCCTTTTAAAGCCCCTTTATCAGACAACTGGATCTGCCTCAACACAAAGCATTCCTCTCATACACAGCCAGCATGCTCTCAGACACTTGTTTAAAACCGTCTTTTGATTTTCCACTCTAAATATTGTTTCTGTCATCGCTCATTTGAGGGGAGTAATCTTAAACACTCAGCCGCTATTATGGAAGAAGTCGTATGTTTCCCCCTCATAAACAGCGAGGGATGTTACAGTCTGCGGGAAGACATGCAGATGATAATGACAGATATTTATGTACAGTATCTGCCCCCGATGACCTTGTTTTAGGTCAGACGTAGGGGGTGGATAATCTCTTTATCAATCTGCCTGCAGAAACACAGCTGGGCCAGCCGTATCCCAGCATGCCTCAGTTCACATCTTTCTGGCCAAAACCAACTGATTCTGCACGTAGTCAGGAATAACTCAGGCACAGCTTGACATTTGGCATAGGGAGAAAAGATATTGGATTTATAATTGAATTAGTGTGAGGAGAAAAAAAGTTTTTGGGAACTATTTTGCTGAAACATAATGATTTAGTGCAGCCCCCCCTCTCCCCCCTTTTCATTTGAGGGCTCAGAAATAAAAAAAAAAAAAAAAAAAAAGCACTAGAGTACTTTATTAAGCATTGCCTCTGGACATCTTTGTGGTTTCACATGACTGCAATATGGCATTATCAAAATAAAAGGTCAGTTTATATTGCTCTTACTGTTCATACTTGACTTTATAGGCCATATGCATCTGGGCTTTTAGAATTTATTATACTCCATTAGATTAACTCTTTAATTCTTGACTGAAAATTCTATTTTTTGTTAGTTTTTTTTTAAAAAAGAAAAAAAGATGCTTATGTTCATATTATTGAATATTCCTTTAGCTGCACAGCATGGTCAAAAGTATGTGGACACCTGATCATTACCAGCTTAATTTCACTGTTGAACTCCTAATTTTCAAAGCCGTGGGTATTAATCTGCTTCTATAACAGCTTCAGCTCTTCCTACAAGACGTTAGACCCTGGCTGCAGAAATTTTCTCCCATCAGACACATTAGTATTAGTGTTAGTGAGTTCATTTGTAACCGGACTGAGACCACCTCTACAAGGTCTTGGTCTGGTTGTTTTGGTGGGCACCTGAGTACGATTGCTGTGTTCACACCTGCCCAAACAAACCACACTTAGGGGGCAAATGAATTTGAGTTCAGTTGAATCAAACCAAACAGGGCAGGTGTGAAAGCACCCTAAGATGTGTAAACCAAACTGGCCTCAGATCAAAAGAACACAAAAGTGCACAGGGGTGTTCACGTACTTTTGGACATTAGTGTTTCTGGACAGTCAGGGCTGCATGTTACATATGTCATTTATTTATTTGCTTTGTTAAACCTTACTGAGAAAATTATTACGTTGAGAAAAAAATGTTTTAAGACGTATATGCTGCTTGATATAATAATTTATGTCTGATGTGGCTTTTCGACAAAAAAATTACTTTGTTGAAAATTTCAAACATTCTATCTCCTCCTTATCCCTTATAGAAAAACTCAGAATCTATGAATATCAAATGTTATTCATTTCAAATGCTGCACACGAGACTTCACTGAAAAGTCCATGCAGTTTGTGTGCACTGGAGTTTACACATCAGGTTTGTGTCAGTTGCACTCTGGACCATGACTGGTTTCAAAACTAGTTGTGCTGTCACAAAATCCTGCTTGTTCACTGAGAAACTGTGGTTAATGTGTGGTTAAGTTTAGGCACAAAAGCCACTTGGTTATGGTTAGGAGAAGATCATGTTTTGGCTTAAAATACTTTTTTTGTGTGTGTGGCACTATTCCAGCGCAGTGGAAAACAATTGCTTTTCATGGCATTATTGCTGCAGGACATGCAACCACGGGTTGGTAGAAGATAACTGCCTTTTGTGGCGGCATCCTGGCAGGAAACACAGCACCAACTCGCTAAAAAACACCAACCTTTGTTAACCAAAATGCCCCAGGAATAACAACCAGTTGAGTTGTGTCTGCACTTTGGCTGGCGTCTCACCTAGATGACATGCCGCGTACCATCTTCTCCACCATCATGTAACAAAGTCAGCTCATACACCACGTCACTTTAGAAAGGTTGATATAATATAATAGGCTGACATACGTCATTTACAGTAAAGCTTAACTATCCAGGTGAAGAACTGTAAGCACATATTTGATTGCAGTGTGGCTTTTAAAGGTGAGAAAAAATTAGCTTCCTGCACGAGCAATAAAAGGCCATAACTGTGTTTACCCCCTTGTTAAAGTTTTATTTTCAGGTACAGGGTGAATGAACCAAAAACTCCAACTCTTTTAAAGTATAAACTACTTTTTTTTGTCTTGGTATTTCATGTGTCAGCAGATGGCGGGCCCCGAGGGAGCGCAGTGTGCACCTCTGAACAACCTGTTGCATTTCCTAACAGCTTCATTTAGTTCCAGGCATGGTGTCTGGCTGGGTGCCTTAACCTGGCTGGGCCCTTTTGGGCTGCCAAGCACCACAGCACCAGCCTTATTATTCCCCTCTTGCTCCGACTGTGTAATTTGATCATGTTATTCATAACATTTCAGCTGACGCCTCTCCCTAGAGTTAGCGTGACATTGCTATTTGCAGAGGATAAATGCATTATAGGATGGCCCAGTGCTAGGAAATTGAGCATTAATATTTGCTCTTGATGTGATGTATATAAACAGACAGATTTGCAGGCTCTTGGCTCCTCTATTGACAACCCACGAGGGAAGGTGGCTGAATAGTTGGGGCTGATTTGAGAGACGGGAGATAGGATAATAATAATAACAATTCATGTTTGTGTTTTTATCTGCTGGGAAGGAAGCCTGCTGCTTCCCGTCTCGGCAGTTTGCTTCTAGTTGAGGTGGTTGGCAGCTATCAGCGGGGTCCCAGTGGCACATGGCACATCAGTCGTCGCATTGGGCTAATTTCACTCAGAAAGCATGCAGATGCAGCCGGAGAGGGAAAATGCAGATGAAAGCAGCAGTAGAAGGACGGACCACTGGGACCGTCCCTGGAATTCAGTCGGGCCTGGTTAAATCGATGCAGCCATTTCCCTCAGAACACCAAAACCTGCGAGGCGCTGAAAGCATTTCTTTCTAAGGGGAGAATCCCCCTTTCAAGGCTTCCAATCTCTCTGTGAATCCATTCAAATACAACAATAAAAGCCAAAATACGTCCCCCATACATAACAGCCCTCCCACGAGCCTGTGTGGAATAGAAATCGTTCAGTCCTTGGGGCCCACACACCAGTGTTGTTCGCTACAATCTACATTTTCCATTTAATGCCGCCTCCTGCGATGAAGTCACTCAAAAAAAGTCACAGTGTCAGGTTGGCCTTGCAGTGTAAATAACGCTGTTTGACGCTACGGTCTACGCTGGAAGGATGCGGTTTAAAGTGTGCTGGGCTGCACAATAGCTTCAAGGCTAAAACTAGTATAATCTAACCTTTCATCTTCACACATGAGGAGTGAAATGGAACAGATGTTGTTATTGTGCTGTCAGTACGAACCCCACTTCTGAATCGGGGATGTTTTTGAAAGAGCTGAGCGCTGACTTTGACTCATACTGGCTTTAGAGCTGCAACAATTAATTGATCAATGTCAAAGTCAATCCAGAGAAAGTAAACACCTATTTTGAAAATCTATTATTGTTTTTTGTAATTGCTGCAAACATTTACTGACTCAAGCCTCACGTGTGAAGATCATAAGGTTTTGGCCTGTTGGTTGAATAAACAAAGTCATTTGAACACATTCCCTCAAGCTGTGTTAGGACAAAATGAATGGATGAACGGATAAAATAATCAGAGCCCATCTTAAATGAATGTTCTAGATAAGCTCATCCACCTCAATTTTGTGCTCATTTTAAAAGCAACACGTGGCAGTTCAATCAGCAGAGACACTTTTTTATGGTGAAATAATATTTATTAATTAAAGAGAGAGCAGGATTTAAAATTTTGCAGTGGCATCCTGATTGGCTGAGAGATCGTAGCAAAGTGTGATTGGATAACTAGAGGAGTGAACACCCATAGTCAGTTGATTAGAGGGAGTAGTGAGAGTGGGATGGAGAAAATGTGAAAGGGTGAGCACGAGTGCATTCCAAATCACACATACTTTTTGTTTTTGCTTTTTGATGACAAAATCCTTTAGTTTTTTTAAAATGATTTTTTACTTCATTGTACTGGTAGGTAGCTTATTGTCTACTTTATCTACTTTATTACTGTAGTAGTTGAACAAATCAAGTGCAAAATATAAATAAATGCATATGTGACCAATTTTAACGTTTTAAATGCATTTTGTTCGAGAAATCCACCGTAACTCTAGCCCTCTGCTGGGATCAGGGTAATCCTGATTTTTGTAATAAAAGGTATCCTAATCCTACAAAAAAGCTTTGAGCCACACATACTGCAGGTTTGAACAGGATCAAAACCAAAACTGGATTACATGTTCTAATCCGATTTCAGAGTCCTCCTTTTCTTTGAGCATCTGATTGTCGATCCAATCTGAAAGCTGAAACCTGATCAGATTACTCTGAACAACTGCACCCAGCAGATTAATCAGTAATGAAATTAGTTAGGGTTGCGGTTTTAATTTGCATTAGACATCTCCAGCTGCTCTGAATATTACTGGTTTGACTGTTTCTCAGAGATTGATCTCTCTAGATGATCCCCATCTGGAAGAGGTAGCCAGTGGAAGCTTCATATCCTGTGCAGATCTTCACCTGCTGTGCTGACATTCATACTTGTTCATATATGTCTTCACTGGCCTCCGTTTAACCCTGTGTTTATTTATTCTAAAGTACCCGAAGATGTATTACATGTACTCAGATGCATGCCATGTAAAATATGATTTCTCTGCTCCCACCATGTTGTACAAAACCCTAGGGACTGAAAGAAGGAGGGGGTGAGGGGGGTCAGAGTTGGAAGGTATTGTACGTTTTGTTTTGGCTTGAAGTGAGGCAGTCTGACTGTTCTGGAAAGAGCAGGGCTGGGTCTTAATTTTGTTCCCCTTGCCCTAATGGCACACCTTTCACTTCTGCCACAGTTCCTGAAAGTGCAACAGTTCTGTTTCTGCATCAGGGTTTTATTCATGTGTAAATTGGTGGTGCACATTAAAAGTAGATGATTAAATACCAGTTTATATTATTTGACACATTGAAGGTGCTGCAGAGGAAGATTCAAAGAAACATCAGTAACCCTGGAGAGGGTCTTGCTTTTTTACAGAGTGAAACATAAAATCCAGCCCATGGTTATGTAGCACATTAGCGAGAGCCTCAAATCACAGTGTGTCCTCCGCCTCACTCCCCGCCTCTGCAGACCACCTCAGTGAGAGGAAAGTGGGCAGTATATCTGGAGATGGACCCTTAGTCAGCAACCGCAGCAATCGGAATCCAGCCGGCACAAACCTCAGCTGCGGGAGACCAGAAAACCCTGACTCCCCACCAGATAGGCAAACTTTCTGTTGCTGCCTTTACACATGCTAGAATCTGTGCTGCTGCTGGCCACCAGCACACTGTGGGGAGTGAGGCGGAGGGACTGTGGGGTTGCTAGGTATTTCATTTTTCTGTCATTTGTGGTCTGATAACAGAAAAAGAGTGAGGGGGGAAGGAAGGTCTGAGTGAATGCAGTGCTAATCTAACAGGATTAGATAAATCAGTGTATGGGAAGCACTGCGTTACTGTATGAAATGTGTGCATATGCGCTTTTTTTTATTTTTGCCTTTTACAGATTTCTGCCTACCCCATCTTTAATGCTTCCCCCTAAATAGTCTCATTAAATATATGCCATAAATCTGTTCAGGAAGGATCAAAATGCAAAGCAATAGGCAGGTTTGAGGTTTAACAAAAAGCAAGTTTTGATGCAGCTGATAAAAACACATCTAGAACAGACAGGTGACAAAGTCCAAATGAAGGCAGAACCAAATCTTAACTGAAATCCAACCTGGAAAATATAATAAAAAACATCCAAACACAAGAGACCAGGCAGATAATGACACAGGGAGGAGCGCAGGAATGAACGCAGGTACATAAACACAGAAAATTAATTACAAGAATGAGACACAGCTGGAGGTGGAGGAAATGGGGATTGGCTAACAACAAGGGTGTGGTTGGGAAAACTTGGGCGGAGCAAACAAGACGAATACAAAACAAGTGTGAGGTGAAGACTCTGGGAACAGGGAAGGAATAACGGGAAAACACACGAAGACGGGAAGTAAAACCAGACACGACACGAGGAGAAAATCTATGAAATAAAGCAGGAAGCAGATTAAACATGAATTAATATCATCATCACAATGTTATAATATTGTAATGAGTTGGGTGACATGTTAGTGTTTCACTGTTAAGTTCCGAGTTGCGCTGTGTTTGCAGAAAGTAGTTCAGCTGAGGTAAAAAGCTCTTTATTGCACTTACAAAGATATCTGGGGTGTCAGTGAACATCTTGTAAGTTTAGAAGCTCTGAGGCCCGTCAGTCACGTCAGCTACCCATGACAGTGATTTTGATTTGTGTTAGATAGAATGCTTGTGATTGGCAAAGAGTTAGGGGGACGTTTGTTCTTCACGTTAGTTTGGGGACCAGGGGTTGGTCTATAAGCAACAGTCAAAACAAGTTAGGAGGTGCCTTGTAAGCAAACATTTGAATGAGGATAGTAATTATTTAACATCACCTTTGCCTTCTAATCAAGTATAGATAACCTCTGGTGGAGGCTGCGAGAGACAAGCCGTTAAAAAAACGAAACTATATGATAACAAATTGTTTTTATTGGTAATGTTTTTCCTAGTTCAGTTCTGGCTGGGGACCTTTGTTGGATGTCATCTCTTTTGTCCCTGTCACTCTCTACCGCCTGAGTAATAAAGCCAAAACTGTCAGAAAAATAATCTAAAAAAAGAGAGTGGTATGTTTGGGGGCTTTTCTCTTGACTGACAGTTATAAACTTAAACACCCAGCCCTGACGGTTGCCACCGCTTCATCCATCCATCTATCGGTCCATCCATTTTCTGCTGCTTATCCAGGTCATGGTGTAGCAGGCTAAACAAAACAGTCCACTCATCCTCCACCTCCTCCTGGGGGACCCCAAGGCACTCGCAGTTCATATCAAATATATAATACAATCAGATGCCATAACCACCTCAACAGATTGTTTTCAATGAGAGGGAGCAAACAGCAGTTGTATTCGGAGATCCTGACCTCGTCCCTAAGGGTGAGCCCAGACACTCTGCGAAGGAAACTCATTTCAGCCACTTGTATCTATGACCTCATTCTTTTGTTGATGATCCAGAGGTCATAACCAAAGGTAAGAGAGCGTAGATCTACTGCTAAATCGAGACCTTTGTGCTCAGTTTGCCCTATAACAAACAGGAAGCAAACCAGGTAGACAGTAAACATGGAGGGGACTCTGGGAAGGGGCAAGAACAAGCCTCAATTCTCTTGTACGATGGACAAGAAGGAGAAACTGGTGGACGTGTGGAGTGAACAAGAGTTTAATTTGGTGTGTATATGGTCCACCAACCAGTGCTTTCTCACATTTAGGGAGACAACGGTTTGCTTCTCATTCTCACGGTTGCCTCCAGGTAAAGTAGCAAAGCCAACCAAGGGAGGCTGGCAGCAAGTTGAGGCGACAAAATCCAAATGAAAAGTTTGTACGCAAATATAATTAATTTCTATGGATTATAACGATGCAGAATTGACAAGAATACTGTCTGTCAAGAACAGACAGGGACTTAAGTAAGCTAAGACAAGGGAGACAATGAGACACAGGTGAAACACATTATGGCCGGGCAAGTAATCACACGGGAGGGAAACTTTACGAGATGTGGGATCTAAATAGAGACGAGACAGTGGTTACCAAAATAAAACAGGAAATACAGGGATGACAAGTAAACATGAATTAAGGTAGCTTGACAGGTCCTGACAGTCCAAACCATTTTTTGTTTCTAGAGTTATGTGTTTTTGGTAAAAGATTTAAAGAATTGCTAATATGTCATATTTTCCACTCCACTAATACCACACTCACCACTGAACCAGGGTCGCTACAGTATTTTCAAAGTCTTTTAAAAGTCTTCTAGTAGATGGTAACCATAAGTCAGGTTTGGTTTACGCCAACTGTCTTTAGTATGGGTCATGTGGGCTGGTGTGAAAACTGTCAAACTCTGGTGAGGAGCCTGACAAAGAGGGTCTTGATGCACTTCCAACTGGACTCTGCCGCCAAACACACCAACTCTAGGGTTTCTTGAGAGTAGATATGGGATTTTAGCCTGAATCCAAAGGCTAAGCAACTTAACTTTAAATCCATTTCCTGATTCTGAACTGTTCATAAAGTGATCATATTGATCTGTATAAACAACTTCGACATTCATGCAAATCATTTGGTAACAAGAAAGCAGGATTTAGCACGTCATCAGCACATAAGTGCCAGGGTTTCTCCTGATGAGTCACTCAAAGCAGGGGCCTGCTGTGCTTGTCTACTGTAGCAGTTCATTAAGTTCATTAAAAAGTGCATGACATCGTGATCTCACAGTAACACCCCCCGAATAATATTGCTCAAGATGCCTCCTTTTTGCCATTGTTCATAATTTGGTGAAGTTGCAGTCTAATTATACTAATGATACTCATAATTAGTTATTTCTTTGTGAGCTCTTTGTGACACCAGAGACCATAAATAAATATTCACGTAAGAAGCATTTAAAGGAACGATGGTTTAGGGAGATTTAGTGACATCTAGTTGTGAGGATTGCAGATTGCAACCAGCTGAAACTTCTCCAGGTTAGAATTCCTTTAGTGTTTATTGTTCAGGAATTTTTCATCGGGAGCCAAACTGTCCACAGAGGTCTCCTCTCCAAATAACCGGACCTGGTAACTTGAACTGCTAGAAACACTGAATAAAGCAGTTTCATGTTAAAAGTCGCCGAAATCCATCGCTTGGTCAGTGACCAGATATTTTTTTCATGGCGCCTAATTGATCTACGGCTAAGCCCCGCTCCCCTCCACTCACTCGGACAAACTATCAACATTCAGTGAGCGGCGCTATGGCAGGTGTCACGGTACACGACATTTCGCAGGAGGCAATTGATGATTTTTGGGGACATGACGATCAGATGTCATTGAGAAGTAACCAAAAGGGCCTAAACTACGCATTGGAGGGATATACATTATTTTATTGTTCAGAAAGTTGATGAAGAGCTTAAATTACAAGCCAAAATTTACAGGTCACAGTGTTACGCTTGTGAACCGCATCTCGTTGCCGTCACCATCAAAGACAACAAGTTAAAGTGCCACAGAAGTTAAGGTTTCTGGCTCAGAATATGAATCATTCATTCATCATTCATTCATCAATAGAATCATTCAGCATAACGTTTGCCAACCTTTGTTATCTCTGCCATTACAGATATGTTAGTGAAGCTAAGCTCCAGAAGTTAACGTTAGACAACAGCTAACAATGATGTACGATCACCAAAGTACAAAACTAGAACAAAACAGGCTAACGAACTCCCAGCAAACAAGGTGACATGATGAACAACGCAGCTAGGAGCTAACGTTAGGCTAACTTTAGCTTATGTTAGCTTGAGATGTTAAAGATAACTTTATATTTCTTTCCAGCAAAGTGACAATATGTTGCCTCAAACACGATGTTGACTTACCTTAGAACAGATGTAGACATCATTGTTAATCTTATTCACGTTGCGTTGATGTTGTGGTCTAACGTTACCGCGAAAGACACGGCACGAAAGAAAACATACTTATGCTATTCTATTTTATTTCTGCAAAACATCTTCCTTTGAGTGTTGTGTTTACCTGCTGATCACGAAAACTGCCCAATCAATGAGTTGACTGCCAGTCAAAATAATTACAGCTCTTTCTTTCCTTTTACCTCTGGTCGGGTTCGCTTTGGCACCGCAAACAAACAATGTCTCATCTTTCCCACTTGTTCCAGACCTAATGAACTGAACTACAGGTGTGAAAGCAACCCTAAATATAGCCCTCCTCCAATCAATTTCTTGAGCTTTCTCTGGTGATCAAATGCCACACCCTGGAGTGGCGAGGATCAACAGTCACACTCTGTAATTAGGGTCTATCAGCAGGAGGTGATATGTCAGCTCTTGGATAGGGAAGGGTGAAAAGAGGGGGAAAAGAAACAAGGTTATCAGAAGTGAGAAGAAAGTAAGGAGGCGAAACAGATATTGAATGTCTGAAAGAGCAAGACAGCGGGACAGAAAAGAGGACGGTCGGGGGGGTTGGCGAGAGGCTGCCATCGCACCGGAGGGAAAATAAAGACGGCAGAGTGGAAAGACGAAGAGAGACATGGGCAGAGGGAAACAAAAGAGGTGAAGAAAACACATTAAGGGAGAAATTACAGAGATGGAGGGATGGAGGCCAGAGGAGGACGAGTCAAGCAGAGAGCATAATTTGCGAGGCAGAAATGGACCACGGACCACTGTGGAGCTTAATTCCCCCGTTTTACGTCACAGCGAGCTCTCACAGGGCCAACACGTGTGCGGCTAGTGTCCAATTTTGTTTAAGTCCGGATGTGGGGAAAACACGTGGAGCCGGTTCAAACATGGAAAAAGTCAAAGTAAGTGAATTACATGACATGTTCATTGTCAAATTGTGTAGATGGAGCCTGCAATCTAGAGAGGTCCAATGGTAGTTTGCACTCTCTGACTGTCCCCACAGGCTGCAAAATGACCTTAAATTACAGTGAGCTGACCAGCAGGCCTTGAAGTAATTGGCACATGGTAATGCTTTCAACAGCTCTTCTTTATTAAATCGAACGCTAATGTAACATTACATTGGCTTTTGCCATTAGGCCAGTGAAGCAGCACTGCCTTTCGCTATCAATGCTAATGGCTGTGTTGCTCATTGGTTTGACAGATCTGCCCATAAATACGGTGCGAGGTCTTGAGCTCCGTGTTGCTCTCATTACATCGCCCAGGTCTTCAGAGTTGTGTAGGACCTAATGGGTCGAAGTGAAGTGTTGTTTAAGCATTGTTACTTCCCATCAGATGCCAGCTGCATCTCTAACAATCCCCTTAATACGTCCCACTTGCCTTCTCGCCTTGTTGTTTGGTTGAGTTTCCGTAAACAAGCACAAGTGAAGTTGGGGAGGTGAGAGTCTGCTGTCGGCGATGTTACCCAGCAGGGGAGACATTCTCTGGATGTGAGACTTAGCCTTTGTGGTGATGCCTGGGATTTCTTCATATTATAGAAGTCTCAACAACAGATTTTATGCTGGTGATGAGTTGTGTTCACATCCGTCTGCAGTGTTTTGGGGCGCCCAGGCGGCCTGTTATTTATAAAGGGCATCCTTCTCAAACATGCGACACTTAACTGAGGTGAACCATCCAAAGGTTCCGAGGCACCGCCAACTCAAAGTGAGCTGTGCAGGTAAATCTGTGTCTTAAAGGGATACAAAGGAAACACTGAGTGGGGGTTGCTGTGGTCTCAACCAAATACATTTTCCCCCCTTTTGCATAAACAACAAACAAACTGGGGATAGGCTTTTTAAGTTAACTTCCATATTTGAGTACTTGCAATAAATTATTATAAAGTACTCAGAAAACAAACCCAATCTAACCCTAGTATAGGAATGAAAATTGGCCAAAAACAGAAAACAAGTGCAATTTGAAATACAATTATTGAATAACCAGATTTTCAATATGTTAACATGTTAATATGAAAAATTTGCAAAGATTGTGTTGCTGCTGTTACCAGTGATGGGCAGTAGCGCGCTACAAGTAGCGACGCTACTAGCGTTAGCTACATTTCTCCGTAGCGACGCGGTAGCGCCGCTCCGTTTGATCCAAGTAGCTTTTTCTGTAGTGTAGCTATTTTTAGACCCTGTAGTGACGGGCGCTACACGCTACTGTCAAGTGTCCAGGAGAAGACTGCTGAATAAAGTTTTGTGTGTGTGTGTGTGTGGGGGGGGGGGAATAACCCATGATGATTGGTTGGTTTAGATATGACGACTGTGCCGACTCACGATTGGGTAAGGACCGTAAGGTTACCCAATCAGAGGCAAGATAGGGCGGGTCATGCCTCTCCAAGCAGGAAGCAGAGTCAAAACACCCCAAACACACACATGAATGACCAAATCAAATGTTTCTTGCACTTTTTTCATTTATGTGAGACAAATCAAATATTTCTTGCAATATTTCATTTTTTGTAAGACAAATCAAATGTTTCTTGCACTTCTTCTTTCTGACGTCCTTTTTAAACGGTAGTTTATCCTACTGTATACTGAAATCTCAGTTCCAACAGAGACAGTACACTAGTATTTTGCACTTTTTCTTTGTCCGGGTTATTGTCATCTGCTAAAGTGGTTTGAGTTGAACTTGAAACAGTAGTCTATACTGTACTGAAAATCTCCGTTCCAGTAGAGATAGCAGGGTATATTGCACCTTTTCTTTGGGAAGGACATTTTACTACTGTGTTTATTGATTCTTGTTTTACTGCTGTTTACAGTTTTTCCTCAAACATTTAGTGCTGTACATGGTATGTCAAGTAAATGTTAAAAGAGGTCAGGAAGACACAAAAACCAGACAGGAGAGTTGTTCGAATTGTTTCCAGTTTGTTTTATAATAAACAATCAAATTGAGTATTTTTTGCCTGCCTATTTGCTTGGTGGAAAGTCGTTCTTGATCATGAAGTTGATACGGGGGAGAAAAGAGAGAGAGAAAAAAAAAGTAGTGTCAATGTAGCTAGCTACTTTTGCGGTGTAGCTTGTAGTGTAGGTTGCTACATTTCTCTGGAGTAGCTTTTGCTGTAGCTAAGCTATATTTAATCAAGAGTAACTTGTAGCTTAACTTACTACATTTTCCAAGTAGCTTGCCCATCACTGGCTGTTACATACACTGGACACAGCACTGAAGGACCACAAGTCCATTTGTGCATTTGTCTGCTGAAGGCGGAAGGTTTAGGACATGGGTTCCTTTATTGTGATCTATACTGATTAAACAGTCTTGCAAGGACCTCGAAGAGTTTGGTTTTGATTGTTGTGGCCCAAAAATGATGAGACTGCTTTTAAACAAAGCATTATAGTACATGCTATTCTCTGAGCTTATAAAATTATTAGGTTTTGTAAAGTTTTGTTTGAAGGTTTTCTAGAGCCTCACCTTTATTTCAAGCTGCTCCCATGCACTGTTTGCATTTACACCTGCTGAAAATAATCCATCAGAGTTTGTCTATAACACACATAATCGGGAAGGCTGCAATCACATGACCAATGCACTGATTGGAGTAATGAAGGAAGTGGTATAAAGACAGAGAGTCTGCCTAAGGAGGCAGGTTGGGGTGGTGGATGGATCAAACAAACACAGGACTTTGCCCCGGGAGGCTGATGTTCACGGGGCAGCTGTGAGTGAATCATCTACTAGCCGGAAGATCGGCAGCCTGATCCCCAGCTCCTCCAGTCTGCATGTGGAAGCATCCTTGGGCAAGATACTGAACCCCAAATTGGTCTCCATCAGTGTTTGAGCGCATGTCAATGGTTATTGAGTAGCACCATGTATGGTAGCGATATCATACAAACTGTTGTATGAAGATATGTTGTCTATTTTAACAACATTTCTTTGGCAATATTTTGAACATGCAACAAGTTCTACAGCATCTCCTGTGCATATTTCTTGCCAAAAGCAGTTAAAAGTAAAATCCTCTAAACATACTTTTGTGTGGGTTTACAAGTGAGATGCCGCTCTGAACTGGCAACTTGTTTACTTCCTTCTACAACTGGGATTAATCTATAAGAGAATGCTGTGCAGCTCCGCCAATGAGCTCCATACTGACTCCCTAATGGGTCTGACTAACCTCTGAAAACAGGAGAAATATATTGAAAGTATTTGCTGGTTCAAATGAGGTCAATCAAGTGCTAATAGCTTAGTAGAATAATAAGTAAAAAGTAATATTCTTTAAATTTTGTCATTAAGTCCATATTGTTCTATACTTAATTCATGTTTTTTTAAAGCCACCATCTTCTCCTCAGATTTGCCCTGACCACAGCAGCAGGAAATGATGTGTCACTTTCTTACTCTCTCAGTTTCCCCGCCGGGCAACATTAAAGTTTTATCACATGTAATAAGTAGTGATTTCAAAGGGTAATGTCATGTAAAGTAAAATAAAAGAAAAAGGTGAAGGCTTTGTGCCGAAACGTCTTATCTCTCAGGTCCTTAGACTGTACTGTTGCATAGCGATCCCACTTGATCTCATTACATCTGCCCAGGGTGCAGCAGAGACAACAGGGAGGAAAAGCATTTATCAGCAGCCAGAATTTAAAGACATCCATACGTCATGTTGGGAAGTCTATAACTGGGCAGCAACTGATCTGGGGATTTGAAACTCGAACTTCAGTAGCTGTGTATGCCTTGTTCCGATCGAGGTATGACAGGCAATTCAAGGGCAAAAGCTCTGATTGATAGGAACCCATCTCCCCTTTGGCACATTATCAATCTTATATCAAACCAAATTGCCCTCTTCTCAATCTCCGTTGAACCATGTGTGTCTATCACCCACTCTATCTGGAACACATGTCGACTGTTAAATTGATCTGTGCAGGCATCACGCAGAATTTGTCTGGGCTTTTTTCTTTATCTATGCAAAAGCTCACAGCGTGAGCAGAGGGAGAGGAGCAACAGCGAGCGTGCTGACCTTGGGTGAGCAACCTGGTGGATATCAGCAAACTTGTGTATTCACAAACTGCTTGAAAATTTGCGAATGAATAGTTGTTTTGCAAACACATTCATGTAAACGAGTAAATCTGCAAAGAGATAAGCCCTGATCAGTATCATGCACAGATATTTTTTGGGGGCAGGTGCTCAAGCAAACAAAAAGGGCACCTCGGGCATAATTATTTATATAAAACAATGTTTCACACATTAGTGTATCTTTTCTTACTTTCACATTTATTTCAACACCCATACATTCATGCAGCAGTAGTTTAATTTCACAGCAGTGCCAAAAAACAATGCCGCGGCTTAGGGCAAACACTGTCATTATCTGACTGGCTGTCACCAATGAAGACAGGTCAGGGAGACGTGGATGCTGCTCTGCGGGGCGCTCCATTTGCGTGCATTAACTGGGGTGGCTGTGACAAGGGAAGCTGAAGAGGGAGGAGCAGCTGTTTGTGCAGTCTCACAGAATGAGAGCAACTGTTTGGGCATTATAACACCTTTTAATTAAGAATTGATGCCATGGACCAAATTTAAAAAAGCTTGTGCACAATGATGCTAATGGTGATTTTGAGGTAAATGCTAACATTGGCTAATTTGCACAAAAACAGTTGCTGAGGATTTAGGGAATGACACTGATTTGCAAACCTGGTTTCAGTTGAAGTCGTCGAAATCCGGCGCTTGGGCAATGACTTGTGGCGTCAGAAACCAACAAAGCATCGGCATAATACGCGGCCGGTTGCTGTTATAGTTTAACGGCGCCCAGCAGTGTCGGGGGGAAATGTGACGGATCAAGGACGAAGGTGGCAGGTGGCGGATGGGTCCAACAAACACGGACTTTCACCCGAGAGAGTGGTGTTCATGTCCTGTAAGATTCTGAACCAAACCCTGTTCATTTTTCCTAAACCTAATCACGTTTCTCTGTTGCCTAAACCCAACCACACATTTGTTGAAGGAAAAAAAAAACATCAATTTGTGGTGTTGTTCCAACGAAGTGCGTTTATTTTAAAAGAAACTGTATGTAAACGTAACATTTCCTGTGAAAACAGAAGTGTATTTTGAATGAAGAGAAGACAATGTATGTAACAGGCAGAACTTGACACGTGTGTTGGGTTTGTATGTATCTGATCATAAACTAAAGTATTGGACACATAGTTGACCAGATGATGGTGCTTCTTGAAAAGTCAAGGGATCGACAAAATAATTGCAATTCATCCTGAGAGGAGGATATGAATGTAGGAGTGGGGCTAGACTCTCAGCATAGAGGGGGTGGAGGAAATAGCACATTTATCCTATCCTGTCCCGTACATTAACACAAATTGTCACTTACTAGCCAAACAAATCTATGTCAAAGAAAACTAACAGTGAAGCTTGTCAGACAAGGCTGTTCTGAAGAAAAACAAGAGGTTGACATCTCAACAGCCGTCCAAGTGAGAGCTTTGCAACAAATCATTCAGGTTAGTTAAGGTCAAGCAGACAGGCGAGACATGCCATTGTCTAATGAGTGTATTGTGCTGCAATAAAGCATACTGCATTGGTATTTATCCCTGCTCTTATTCATTAACAGCTTAATTTTGCTGCCAAGGTGTCGGAGGATGAATTGCCTTTGTAGTCTAATCTGTTAACGTGCACGAAAGCGCCCCGAACATAATCATTAAGAAAAATATGACAAATCCAACAAAAAAAGTTCAGCTAAGTATTTAACCTGTCTTTTATTTCTAAGCATTTTCTGGACAAAATTATCCTGTCTGTGAACAATGTGTTTTTCTTCTTCATTTACTTTTTATACAGTGTTAAGGTTTGTAGCTGTGGCTACTTGCTAACCCTCCAGATTCTCCTGAGAGTCCCTTTTTTCAATGCCCCTTCTCACCCGTCTTTCCTATTCCACATTTCAGCAACAACTTAACTCCAAAAATTCGTCAGAATGCAGGAAAATAGTCTCTGAAACAATATTCTGGGGGACGATCTACAGATATCGTGGTTAGGTTTGGTCCTCCGATTAGGCGATGACTTGACTTTTCATCTAAAAATAAAACATAAAAATTGTGAATTTGGTTGCTGAACTGTACCACAAAATTCCCAGGGATTACAGGCCTACTTGTAAAATGCACCCACTTTACTGATACAAAATCTCACTGTAAACTAAGACAAACATTGTCAACCCTGATGTAACACGTCTAATGTGAGGAAATACCAAAGCAACACCACCTGCGTGTGAATTTAAAACGAACAAGGATAAGTTGCATCGATTATGGTGTTGATGAGTACAGGGCCTCAGGTAAAGTATATGCCTGTGAACCTGAGGTGTGAACACACATGTTGTATATTATTTGCAGGTTGTCTTTTTAAGGATAGATGCATAGTAATGAGAACACAGATTATGGTAAATGAACCTGCACTTGTATCGCACCTTTCTAGTCTTACACTGGTGACTGAGGCTACGGGAAACAAGGTGCCACCTGCTGCTAAGTTTATACATTCACAGGAACTAACACTATACTTCCCGAGAGGCACAGCCGCCCTTTTGATTGCTTGAGGGCTTGATTTGAGGACTCATCTATAAGTCGTGGTTGGAGGTTGGGTCGAGTGTGAACCCACCTGTGACATATTTCACACATCTTATTCCTATGCATACATTTGCTGCAGTACACAGTCAGAGCATGAGTGTTGTTTTGGGCAGTATGTGCAGTAAATAGTCATGAATAGTTGATCGTAATTGGACATTTAAACCATTGTCTTTGATTGACAGCATTACATTGTTAACTAAAGAGAGGAACTGTTTCAGTAAATGAACAGTTTAAAAAATGGAAAATAAGTAAACTTTGTTGTTGTTTCCAGGCAGTTTAGCTTTTGTTAGATGCTAGCAGCTTTCCGCTGTCTTTGTGCTACTGTGAGCAAGCATAAACACATCCTGGACTTACGTACGTCTGTACTTGACACTCAGATTAATTGATGCATCTTCTCCCTTGACAAACATGGTAACATGCTAAATGTACAAAAAGACAGAAGTGACCATATTTGAGCGAGAGGTCGGGGCTGTGAAGGAGTAAGGGGTGGATCTGACTGAGGCTGAGGATACCATCGGCAGACAGCCTGTCACTCGAAGTGACCAACCTTTAAATATGCCTAACTATAAGCCTTAGCAAAATGTAAATGGTGGAGTTACATTTAAAACATTAACATTTGCCATGGGGATATATGGGGATTGACTCACTAGTGTAGTCAGCCTCAAGTGGTTATTTAGAGGAACTGCAGTTTTTGGCATTTTGTGTTGGCTTCATTTTTCAGCCCCAGAGATTGACACTTCTAATTTCTAACAAACAATGTTTTTTAAACAAACCCACCAACCTTTGTATTTTCAGTGACTGACTCATTCTTTACTGTGTATTTGGAGAACATTATTGTCTCCACATGACTCAATAACAATTCTGTGTTCACACAACGCAGAGGCAAGATTAGATTGTGCTGGTGTTGGGTAAAATTCTCATATCTGCAAATCAATTTTAATATGAAAAAAAATCCCCTTTATTCCCCATTGAGTGTTGTATTTATAAAAATCATTCCTCAGATGTCAAAGGTTGTTTTGACATCTAAAGGTCATGAAACACGCTTGTGTTTTTTTTCCCCTTTTGTTTGTTCTTTTTACATGGTTTTTACCCACATGGAGTGAGTAAAGACAGTGGACACTGCGGCGGTTTCACCAGCAGTGATTTCCCCTGTGCTTTCAGACCCACAGGAAATGATAGGACTTGACAGCTGCGTCCCGCTGTTTGATTTAATCAACTCGGTGTTTCTTTGTTTTATATTGATTCATGTAGCTGACCCGTAAAGGTTAATAAAAAGAACTCTGATCCAAACATCTGATACTGATGTTGGAAAAAAAAAATCTCATGTCCGCACTTTAACGGATTATTATTGTGCAGTGTACTGACCCTACTGGAAACTGATGGGTGTCTTACTTTAAACAAAGAAATTAAACCTTACTGGTTTATCTCAACTTGAACTAGGGACTATGGACTAATAAATCACAGACAAAGATTAAATAGATAATAGATTAAAAAGATATATATATATATTTGTCTCATTTCAGGAGGCCCTAATTTTTGAGGCATTTTAGTATGTGTAACAGTCACCATGGAGAGACTTCAAACCTCCAGTAACCCTTGGAAACCTGAGCAAATTGCCTTGACTTCTTTTAAAAACATAGGAATAACACAATGAGCAACAGCAGAAGAAATGGCTCAAAAGAAATGAGCAAAAAAATCAGTAAAAACAGGAAATTGAAAACCAACAAAAAAAAGTTGAAAAAAGAAAAGTAAAAAAACAAAAACAAAACAAGAAAATTACCTGGAAAAAATACATATAATTATATTATATTATATATAAAAATTATAGTATATAAAAATTGTAATAATTATGTTACTTAATTGTAAAATGTAATAATTATCATAAATATGGATTCTGTGCTTAAAAAAAATACTAAAAAAGTATTTTTTTAAGAAAAGTGATGTCGCTCCAAGTTTCAAGGGGTTAAACAGAAGGTATCTTGCTTACTTATCTCTGCCAGTTTCTTTGCTATTGGGCCTCACTTTTGAAACTTAAATTCCACACAGATCTTAAGTTGTTTATACCAGCAAATTTTTTTTGTGTTACTTACAAAACATTCATACGTAAGAACAAAAAAAAATATGTATGTTTAGATTACTTATAAAATCATTGGTACTTATTGATATAATGGCTTGTGGCAGGTTCTAGGTTGGTGATACTGAACTTAAAGCCAGCGGGCCAAATCTGGCACAAGACAGGGTGGCAGGTGGCCCACCAACCATTTTCTAATTCACAGTGAGAATAAATTGATTCACACTGGCAATTTATTTTGTACTTTAAATGTAAATAAGGGGCCAGTTTGATGTTTGGTCATGGACTTTCCATGTCTAGATACCACGTGCAAGGTACCCTGGGTGCGTTGGTTGTTGACCTTCTGGGATGCCATGTCAAGTTCTGCCTGTCACATGCATTGTCTCCTTTCAAAATACACTTCAGTTTTTTCAGGTTTTTTCACTTCAGAAATTTACACTTCAGAAATTTACAGTTTACATACAGTCTCTTTCAAAATAAACATACTACGTCAGTACAACAATGCGAATTGATGTTTTTTTTGTTTTCCTCCAACAATGAACGCATGTGGTTGGCTTTAGGAAAAAAGAACAGGGTTTATAATCTTTAACTTTTGTTTTTTTCCCACTGCGTTTCCCTCTGATGCCGGCAAGTGCCATTAAACTACAATGGTGACTGGCTGCGTATTATGCCAGTGTTAAAGGACAGCATTTTTTGTCTGTGTCTGACGCTGGAAGTCACTGCTCAAGCACCGTATTTGAATGATTTTGGAGTGAGACCAGGTCGCTTATTTACTTCTTTGATAAATATATTTAATATTTGTTTACTTACTGGCCCCTTGGCCTCCATTCACTTTGTCATTTTGCAAAGCAAGTTGAGAATCCCTGTTGTAGGCTATGATACAGTTTACTGCTTGCAGCAACTTTCTTTTTTTTTTTCAAATTTTCTATTTGTGAATATTTATGAATTTTATGTCATGAAGGTCTGAGGGCCAAAACTTTGTTAATAAAATCAGTATCAGTGATCAGCAAAGAGTGTGATTCGTACATTTTTCCACAGTTAAAGAGATTTTAATCCATCCCACCCGTCAGTAAAACTTTATTGGGTGCAAGAACTTTGTAATAATTGTTAAAGGCTGATTTTAGGCCATTAGCAAACATAGTAAATAACCTTTTTCCCACAAAAGTGAAATTATATGAAGCTGATTATGAAGCCACGTGATTAGTCATCATGCATCAGCTATGTCAATAATGAATCACAGAAAACTTGAGTCTGCAATATCACACCATTTTTTTTTGCCAAAGTCTTGAGAGCCAGCCACTGTTGCCCCAGAAAACCTCTCATAAACTCCTTGTGACTGTATTTCACAACTTTGATTTGGCATGGTTTTAAATCAACCCCCCCTGTGGGTCTGGTTATCCAGATCCCAGGATACTGATGCTTGTTACCCCTCGGGTCATTAGTGAACTCTGGGAGACTGCCCTCCACTACTCTGCCCTTTATAAATGGAATAAATTAAACAGGAGTTTGAAAATTGAATGCCTTACACTTTATGATGGAAAATGTGCAACCTGCATAATGAACACTGGTCTGTAATCAGAGCCCATTTCAGTAACCTTAACAGTGGCACCAAATGGCATTCTGGATTTGAGTGGCATTTTGCTGTTGCATTTCACTGTACTAATGTTGAAGTCGAACAGGAATCACATTAAGTCACCCTTTTTCTGAGACAAAGATAATGTTAATGTGTTTCTTAAATGTATTGTTAATTGACTGTTAATTATTAAAAGGGAGGAAAAAAGGTCTTTGGGAAATGGGCTATCAGAAATGCTCCATTTTGTCTCAGCCGGCTGAAGAGGTAGTGATGTAGACAGGTATCTGAAAAGTATTCCTTTGCATTAATGCAAAACTGGGGGGCGCCATCATGGAACCAAACAAATAAGAAAGAGACTCTCACTGCAGCCTGTTCTGTTATGTTCAGAAAATGTCTGAGTGACAACAACCCCGCCCACATTCAAGAGTACTGTTTGCGGTGGCAACACTAGGGTCTAGGTACCATGTCTGAAGGGCTACTTTTGGTTCCAAAGGTACCATACCAAAAGTTTTTGGTGGAAACGACGCTATTAGTTACAAATTTTCCTCACTGGATAACAAAGGACAAGTGATTTGCAGAGCAGCGTTTGTGCTTTATTAGACAAAAATAAAGCTATTAAATCCAGAGGACACACAACATGTAAAGATGCATGACTTGTAAAAGATAAAATAAATCTGACACTTGCATTTGAAATGTTGATGTTCAGAAGCCAGAAGTTATTACACTTGATTAATATCAAAGTCAGTTGTATGATAATGGATCTATTACCTTAATTAAACACCATTATGGTAAAATAAAAATGATTTTCAGCTTTGTATTTCAGGTAGAAATCAGAAAAAAACCCAACAATAAATTAGGCCTTTTGCACCTGACAGTGTAAAAGCTCCAATTAAATTAATTGGCTGTTTGTTTCACACCCTTTCTCTCATTTGCACAAGATAGAAGGCGGCTGAGTGTCACACAGTGTTACCTCTAAACGTGCTCAGCCTCATATTTGTCTAATTGGACACTCCTGGGGACCTTTGAATACACTGCAGACGTGTTATTCTTCTTTGTCTCATATAACTGTCTCTCACAGCGATTATCATAAAAAAAGAAATGCCCTGACTCTTCATGTCTCGTGCTCTTCGATCTCTCTGCTGTTTTATTGGCGGATAGCTAATTAGGGAAATGGGTTTCTGTGGCACATGCTGAGGGGTTTGATTGTTGCCTGAGTGGCTGTTTTCTGACATTTCATGACAATGTCATCTGACAAAATATATTACAAAAAACACAATAATAATTTCCTTTGATTTACTTTTCAGTGACTGCTGTCACGAGCTGACATTGTTTTTTCCTCACTCGTATGTTTTATTCAGCATCTGAGCTCCTCTTGTATTGATTTCCGCGCAGATTAGAATTCTCCCTTTGTTTTATGCTACTGTATGTTTTCGCTGTGAGGACAAAAGCCTATTTGTTTGCAGCGGCTGTGCAGTTAAGAAATGTCACGGCTCGGATAGAAACATCGGGACAGAAGTCTTGACAGCTCCTGAGTCAGAGCTCAGAGCTGAGTGACAACCTGCTTTGTGTTCAAATGTCATCGTAGAGCAGACGAAGAATGTTACAGAATTTATTAGGATTCAGACATACGTGCATATTATGTCATAACACGGCGCTGCGACATATGAGACACCTGACAGAAGACTTTCCTTTTGTCTGTGCTGAATCTAAAGTAGAGTGGTGGACAGCAAAATAATTGAAACAGGGTTTTTTTTAAAAGGACCATTAAGCAATTTGTGAAGTGAAAAAAAGTGTAAAGACAATTTTAAAAATTGCTTTGTGCTTTTTGACTGAAGCTTCTGCTGCTTAAGGTGCTTTCAGACACAACAGAGTAAATTTATGCCTCGCCTTATCCATAAAATGGTGCGCTGCAGTGTTTTTTTTTCTGCCTGTGTTTATTAAGTACAAATTTCACATGGACCTGACAAAACAGGAATGAACTGCGCCTCCGGGCAGGAACGTGTGTCACTTGGAACTCAATGTGAGTCATTTATCAGCCCAGTCACCTGGAGAAAATGTTGGCATTGTACATTTCTGCAAAACACAGATACATTTACACCTGCATGTTTCATATATATCATCTCAGTGTTTCGAAAG
Organism: Epinephelus cyanopodus; assembly: GCA_026686955.1. Taxonomy (NCBI): domain Eukaryota; kingdom Metazoa; phylum Chordata; class Actinopteri; order Perciformes; family Serranidae; genus Epinephelus; species Epinephelus cyanopodus. Next base: position 27,174,641 of record CM048932.1, on the reverse strand, counting down.
TGACGTAGTATATGAGCTGATTTTGTCATCAGGAGGTGGAGGGGACGGTGGAAGGTGTTGTCACTTAGGCAAAACGCAAGCCAAGCTATGGACCACTGTTTAAGACCAACAAACAACAAAATTGGTTTTGTTTTAGGGAGTCATCGCTGCATATTCCAACGTTGGTGTTTTGTAGCTACCTGTCACTGTGTTGCCACCAGGGATAGTGCCACAAAATGCAGTTGTTTTTTTTTTTTACCAAGACATTGCTACATTTCCACCCAGGATTGTGCCACCAAAGTCAGGTATTTTAAGCTGAAACATGCTCTTTCCCAAAGACTGAGTGGCTTTTGTCAGTCGCGGACTACTGGCTTGAAAGCAGAATAGTTGCTGCTTGCTGTTTTCGAGTCATCCCAGTCAAACCAAGCAAGGAAGACTTGCATGCTACGTCGCAACATCAACCTGCAATTCTCTCCTATCACTAACATTACACACTTTAAAACTCACTAGACCAACCAACTACCTCTGCAACACGGTCCCAAGCTTCATTCCTTTTATTTTAGTCTCTGTAGCTGAACAGCGACACATTATAAAGGACTGAGTGGGCGCAAATGCAAGTAATAAACTTCTCGATATCCATTGTCGGAACAAGTGTGCTGTAGGAACCAAAGTTACATGCCTTGTTCTCTCTCTCTCTTCATCAAAGCACGTCAGCATTCCGACTGATTGTCGCCGAACTGCGACAGAGCCCATTACCATAAAATTAAACAAGTTTTAACTCGCCTCTGGATCCGATCCGGTCGCGTTGGTCGCCCAAGACGCACAGCTGATGACCAGGTCGCCCAAGTCACCCAAGTCACGGGCTCTCATTGAAAATGAATGACTTCTGCCGTTTTGGAAGCTCTGGTCACTGTTGGTTTGAACGTACAGAAAGGATGACGTTTTTTCGTCAGTGTCTGACGCCCAAGCGCTGACATATGATGACTTCAGAGTGAGATCAGGTTTGCTATTTAGTTGGCTTTGCTATGTAGCTATGTTGTTGTGGCCTTATGTTATACTTCAAAATAATAGTAATAATACCATAGTAAAAATAGTTATGGCGCCCTCTGGATGACGGTGCCCTTAGCATTCACTTATACTGCCTGTGCCATGGGACTGCAGTGGTTTTTGCACCTAAACTCACCACACTTTAACCACAGCATTGTTTAAATGTAAAGTTTCAACGTATCCGCGACATAATAATGTACAAATGTATTGTATCTATGGTTTGCAGAAAAAATGTACAATCTCAACATTTATTCTGGCGACTGGGTTGCATTTTTATTTGAACTTTTCACACACTGTAATGACTGTTTTCTCTCAACAGTATCACCACACTCCTAAACCCATTGCTCTGCCACACATAATACAAAAATATTTTATCATCCTCAATAGGGTTTGAAGTACAAAATCAAAGAGTTCATAAACTGTTTGTCTACACATGTAATATATATGTTAAAGTGTCCATGTGGTTTAATATATGTAGGACAAACCAAACACAACCTCAAATTGCGTTTAGCAGAACATAAAGCTGCTATTAGAAATGGAAACATGGACAATGCCATTGCCAGACACTACAGAGACAGGAGCCATGGCTCTGCTGCCTCGCTTAAATTTATTGGTATAGAGAGGATTCTCCCTGATCCAAGCGGAGGAAGTCTCGTCCAAAAATTGCTACAAAGGGAAAAATATTGGATTCTCACTTTGAACTCAATGGAACGACATGGCCTCAACGAGACACTAGATTTAAGCGCTTTTCTGTCATAACTGATGATCTACATGTTTTTGCTGACTTCAGGTGATTGTGCTTGAGGGAGGGAAAGAAGAGCAGGATACGGGGTGTTCCTGGGTGGTGGCCATGTGCACAGAATCATGTATGGAGTCTGTCAGCACGTGATCACCCTGCTGCTGATTGGATTCAGTGCAGCTGCAGCCGTTAAGAACACCTGATGAAGCCATGGGCAAGACATGTTGTTTGTAAGATTTCAAATGCAGACTAAGTTAAAAGAAGAAGCAATTCAGCCCTCTTGTGTGCGGTGTATCTGCGTGTTTCTGCCATCACCTGCACCAAGTTATAAGGACTGACAGTGCTGTGCACGAGGCATGTACTTCTGAATGAAAGGTTTTTAAAAAGTGTTTTAAAGTGTCAATGAGTTTTGCGCCTGATCCTTTGCCATGGCAACATTTTGGCCTGAGTTAGCCCTTTAGCTTCAGAGGCGCCTCCATTTTAAATGTACAATTTTATCTTAAATTTGCATGTCACTGTGACGTTTTTTCAGTCTGATGTTTCAGTCATGTGATATTCGAGCTGATTTTTTTTTTGTTTTTGTAAATGTATTCTTGTGGTGTAATTTGAGGTGTGTCTCCTTATCTTGTTCATGTCTGATGAAGGGTCGAAACGTCACATGTAGGGATACGATCCATAAGGAGCAGTTTTTGATGTGCGGATGCTGTTTTCTGAGTCTTCAGTTTGTCCCTTCAGTTCTCTGAACATGATACCGAATGCTGTCAGTTTTCAAAGTGCCGGAGCATGACCAAAGGCTCCATTCACAGGTGTGTATAAACCTTTAACACATAAAACAATGTGTATTGTATTCTATGGAATTATTTTGTTTGATTTGTTTTTACAGAGATATTTTAAATCTTCTATATAAGGCTGAGGTCTGAAAACAACAAAAACATCAAGCAAGCCATATATTAAAGATGATAGCATTATTACTTAGTGGTAGAAAAATAGGAGAGCTTGAAAGCTTCAAAGTTCCTAAACAGACAAAGAAATTGTTAGACACAAATAGAGAGATGTAGTAAAGAATGTAGAGGCGGCTACACAGCTGCTTTGAAAATGATGACTGAAAGGGTTTACTCCAGTATGAGTCTAGACATTGTTTTGTTTGATCAAACCTTTAAGTCTTCTTCTGAGTATTGATAGTAGCATCAATGGGACTAAAAAGAAAAAAGAATCCATATTGTGTTAGATCGGCCAATGAACACTGGTGTTAAAGTGGCACTGTGTAGTATTTACCATTAAATACTGTCTTTGTGTTTTAACATGCACATAATGAGGTAATTAACTGAGAACAGCAGTTATTTGGTAATTAAACATATTCAGATGTAGCCTGGCAATGATGCATTCAGCCAATAACACATTTTCTCCTTTTTTGAAAAGTATCGATTGCATTATTATTACCTGCTTAGCCACGTTTTGTGGCAGCGGCTGCACCCAATGCACCCCTGTAGCTCCACCCCTGCATACTAGTGGTTTCAGAAACCTTTGAGCAAACGGCTTAGTGCTCCTTTATGGGAAAACGTCTTCCATACATACCTCAGGGAGGCATTTCCGCATAATCATGAAATACCAGCAAGGTGGAAAAGTCATGTGTGCACCGTCTCCAAAACTAGGACCACTTGTAACCACAAACCCAACGCCAAGATTCCCCAGGCTGCCTGCTGAGGACACGGCAGAGACGAATGAAGGGGGGGCTGCTGTGTGTGACCTCATGAGCAGAAGCCTGTTGTCCCCGTCCAGCAACACCTCATGATCCTGGGCTCCACATCCTGCTAGTGTTGGCCGGTCTCGCCGTCCACTGGGTCCCCTTCTGAACCCGCAGAGTCTGCTCCATTTCCGTCAGCCATCTCAGGCAGATTACATGACTAATGACGAGGAGCTGCTGTATCCCTCATAACTGCGTGTTAGAGTCAGGGAGTGAGAGAGGGTCGGAAATTACTTAAGTCTCTTATTACTCACATAAAAGCAGGAACTAGAGTTGCAATTACCTACACGCACCTCAGGATATGTGGAAGCAGGAAAGACAGCCCTGGTGCTGTAATTTCTCTTGACTGCTTGCTTTGGGTGAAGAAATATATTTGATCGGGTTGATGACATGTGACGCTAGTGGAAGAAATGAGAGCAACTGCTATTTTCCTCCAAACACGACTTTTCCCTTTTCTCATCTCGGTGCAACAATTCACACGGACTCTGGTGTTAGTGCATGAGTGGACCCGATGTGAATTTCCCATCCAGAGTTTACCTCATCCGACGGCTACTGGTGAACTGGAAACAGCAACACGGCTATTTCATTTGCAATTCATCATCATGTCAAGCACAGTGTACACACAAGTTTCCTTTATGGAAATGAATGTTTGCCCGTTGTTGGTATTCTGCGAGGGTGTGAGCACATGTCTGGAGTCCTCTTCGGGTTTGACAGTCTAATGAAAATAAAACAGCGTTGTCACACAAACATGCCGTGGCCCTCAGCGGCCCCTGAGATAGTCCCCAACGTGATCGTAAATCACCAGCAGAGAAGAAGAAGAAACGTGTTATTATCTCCCCGTTGTAGCCATGCACTCGGCCACAGATGTTACTTTATAATTCCACCCAGCACAGCCGTGGTGAATTTATTCCATTATGTTGCCATGAGCGTGCATGTTTTAGCTGTGTGCACGTGCATGCTTTTAAGGTCTGGGTTTATCAGCTCTGCTGCCTGAGTTTCTCTCAGACCGGAGATAAAGCTCAGGGGCCTCCGGGCTCAAAGCCTCCGCCTCGCTACAGCACGCGAGCTGGTTGTCATTCAGGCACAGTGGCTGGAGAGGAAGATGAGGCATGCGGGGTGAGATTAATAGCAACAAACACAGCTAAGTGACAGGATATTGTGCATGTATGAGTGTTGTGTTCATGCATTTTCAAGTGCCAATGTGTGTTTTTCTCATGTGCATTTCCGCCAGTCCAAATTATTGTTGTTTAAGGAGAAGCGCCAGAGATTAGAGAGGAGAGAAAAAGCAGGGTTTTCAGGTATTTTTAGGGATTTGTGCCCGGCGCTCTCGTCCAGCGATTCTCTCATTCTTCATTCACGGTTGCTCTCCAGGCCGATGAATGTCATTCTATTCTTAAAGCCCGCTCCACACTCATATAATCAAGGATAATTTCACCTTTCAAAAGTCCTTGTGCAGCTCTTATTACTCGGGCTGCTGCTTTTTTTTCATTTATTATTTTTAGCTGATGTCCTTATCCAGAACACTTTTGTCCATGCTGTCCATGAAAGAGAAAAAAGGCTGATACAGTTCTTGGGTTTCAATCAGCAGCCACATTAAAATGCAGACCAGTAATCCAGTTGCAGAGGTGGGTAGAGCAGCCAAAAACTGTGCGCAAGTAAAAGTAGGAGCAGTCATTCAAATAAGTACTTGAGTTGGAGCGCAAAAGTATCTGCTGAAAAACAACAACTTAAGTGGCAAGTAATTCAATAATTGATGTAAAAAAAAATACTGTCTTTTTCCTCCTTTTATTTTCTGTCTACAGTATTGTGTTGAGTAAATACGCAAATCTGATTTTCATGGCCGATGTCTATTATGTCAAAAAATACATCACAGAGTGTCAGCGTGTTAGAGTGTCCTTAAACTTTGATAATTTCATTAATGAGTCAGATCCAGGCAGCTTTATTAATCCCACTGGGGGCCATGTGTTTGAACAGCTTGCCTTGCACACATGCTGTAACATAACATGCAGTAATATGTAGGAATAATAAAAAACAGAAATAGACTGATTATCAATATAAGAGATACAAACAAATACAAACAAACAGGGAATTTAAAAGGCGATTTGCAGAGGGAATAAAAGACTAAAAGACCACTACAAGCAGGTAAAGCATAACAAGATTTCGCCTGCAAGATGAAGCTAAACTAGTTGTGGCTTTCTGGAGGATTTGTTGATTGCACAAGTCATGATGTGTCACTCCTGTGAGCTTAAGTGCAGGCACGGAGAGGGACACACAAGCGCAATTAAAAACACAACCACACAACCACAAGCTGCCCCTGGGTCGCACAGGGGGCGTGAGTGCCACAGACGTGACATGGACACGTTCTATCACAGACAGCCACAGATCAGGTGCGAGTCCATCCAGGTTCGTCCAATCGCATGAAGACAATACGATTACAGAAGCAGTGAAATCACTAATCGTAGTAACGATGTCTAATATCAAATGACTCTTTAGGCTTATAAGAAGATAATGATGTGACGTTTCATCGTGAATTGCCTATAAAATACAGGTGTTCACGCCCACGACCTGAGAAAGACCATGTGTGGTTGCTAGTTATATCAGTGATGTCAGCATAGAATAAATGTTTTTTGTTTGTTTGTTTTGTGTGCATACATCTCTCTCTCCTGTTCTGCACCTCATCATCTATGCATACTATTAGACTAGGGACCAGCAGACCACCAACCTGTGCATGAATGCTGAAAACAATAAACAGAAATAATGTGTAAAATGTAATCAAAATGCAAAATGATATTTTACAATTCTATTAGTGTAAGGGTCAATGCAGGTAGCATACACTGGGTGAAAGGTGAAACAGCTTCCTGCTACTGTGCTGTTTAAAAAAAGATTGATAAGAGTGCCAGGCACAGACTATATGAAAACAATGGATGTAGCCACTGTTATATACCCATATCAAATGGGCTGTACTTTTACAGCACTTTTCTCGTCTTCCGACTGCTCAGTGCACTTTAACAGTACATGTCACACTCACCCATTCACACACACGTTCACACACTGGTAGCCGAGACTACCAGACACGGTGCCACCTGCTACACTGATGGAGCAGCCATGGGAAGCAATTTGGGGTTCAGTTTCTTGCTGTTGAGACATTGCTGTTGAGTTTTTCAGGCGCCTTTTTTTCTGCTTTGAGCACCACAAGCTGAACGCCATCTAGTTCCATTACATTTGAGAGAAGGCAGACGTCTCCACGACCAATATCTCCAACGTTCAGCAACTCTCACCAAAACAACCTAGATTTATGAGTAGCACTTCAGTTGAGAGGGAAAATTTTTGTTTTCGAGTTTGGGGTGAACTATCCCTTTAAGGACAGACTTTTCACTTTACCCAGCCATATTTTCCGCTCATGATCAGTGATTTATGTCTGTGTGTGTTTGTGTGTGTTACATCACATAAGTGACCAGCTCCTGAGCTCTTGCTGGTAGGAATCCAGTGCCCTAGGGTCATGTTATAATAAGGTGACACTCTCTTTCTCCCTGCTTCTTCCCCTTCAGTAATTCCTTATGATGTCACTCAGCGCTTTCCCTCACTGCCACTATTGCCTCGAGAATCGGGGGCACAGAGCATCCAGGGGAATGTCAACGATGGACTTGTGTCGCCTTCAGCTGCAGGGGGGCTCCGACGAGGAGGAGAGTGCAGGAGAGTGCTTTCTAATGACAATGCGACTCACATTCGGTCGCAGCACAAAGACGGAGGCTGCTCCACCGTTTTCCGCTGCCAGAAAATACAGAATTCAGGTCCTATTTGAATAACTCCCCATGCTTTTAAACTTTAAAGATACGTGCAGAAAGCCAGATGTTTGCCAAAGGCTTTTCCTCTAACCTGAAAATCTGAATACTGCATGTGAAATAGCTCAACATGATTTCAGAGTTTATTTTCTTATTTAAAGATTACCTTAAGGCAGTGAAACAAAAGATAGTGACATGCAAGGGAACACAAAATGCAAATCAGTGAACTGTTTTTTTTCTGGCATGAGCACTTTCCCTCATCTTTCATGGTCCTTTTTTAAAATAGCATCGCTACTCTTTACTTAAACTTTTGTTTTTGTTTTGATCACAGTGTAGATTAATTAACTGTTACACAGTAAAAGTCCAACCATAGGACCATTATTTCGGACAAAATTCGAATGGAAGTTAATGACAGAGACAAATAATTTTTGATCCCGTTTTAATTGTGCCATGAATTACACATGATGGGTGTAAATTTTTAAAATATCATTTCGCACGTTAACAAAGTTGCACGTCTTTGTAAAACTGTTAAAGTATGAGACTTTGAAAATCAATTATTTGAAAGACTACACAAGTCACATAAAGCTGGGCACACACTGTACAATTTCAGCCCATAAAGCCAAAGTACATGAATTATTTGCTCGCAATTCATGATCCGTTCATCAGCCACGAGCTCAGAGCTCATACTGTATGTGTGAAATAGAAAATAAAACTGCCCGTCGGCCTCTGCAGAGCGTTCTGGCTATTGACAGCTGTCAAAAAAGATTTGTTTAAAAGCTCCAGGGCAGGTAGAAGTTTGCTTGCCAGAGGAGGTAGGAGTAATGCAGAAATAGGTCTCATAAAGAGCTTCAAAGTCCATTTCTGTAAAAACAGGTCAGTCCAAGTTTTGAGTCTCTCTCTCTCTCTCTCTCTCTCTCTCAAACACAAACACATTGTACAAGCAAACTACTTTGGTATAAGCAACACTTTATGATTGATTGAAAGATACTGATCTTTGGGAGTTGGCTCGAGGCTCTGCTTCATCTGTGCCAGTGCCCAAAGACGGCCAAGCAAAATTTCTGACCGTCAGAAATTCATCTAAACATCTGAGTGCTGGTCAGGAGCAGCTGATCAGGCTGTGATTAGTCCGCGCTCCCCCCTGTAAGCTGAGCAACGAACGAAGCCTAACAAAGCTGAAATTCAGTATGACTCTAAAATGAGTCGTGCGGCTCAGAAATTAGATCAGTAATGAGCTGAGGCTGGACAGTGTGTCCCCGGTTTTAGTGATGTCATTACTTTCTCTCTGGCTGAAGCTGCAATGCCTGTGTGTTTTGTAGCAACCCAGTCTCACTCTGAAATCGTCGAAACTTCAGTGAGTGGAGTGAGATTCAGCGGGGCTGATCACAGTTTTGTTGTTTATGCTGACACGCAAAACTTTTGTTTGTCAGCTGATTTGGTAGATTCTGATCCTCCACACAATGGATTTCTGGTCTGATATGGTAGATGTGATTTCCTGCATTCTGGTGGGTTTAAGGGCAGCATTCTGGAGCTCAGAGTGACGTCTAGTTAAAACTAGAAACTAGGACTTGCCTATGTGCCATATAGCCTATTACTTTATAGACACAAGACTCATTTTGGATTAAAGCAAAATTCTATACTATGCAAGTCTAAGAGTGCCTAGACCTTGGCCATTTAATTTCACTTTTGACATTTACAAAGCTCTCCAAATGCCTTTACATGCTCTCACAAGCTCTTACTAGCAGGAGGGCATCATTCGTCATTGTAAGTAGTAGTAGCCTAGTTATGTAAGGTGGCGCTACCTACCGTACAGGAGTGGAACGACTACCAGCACTTTATTTTTTTTTCAAGAGAGAGAAATTGGAGGTGTGGCGTGAGACCGTGTGAAACCAACAAATTGCATGACTCTCACTGCAAATGCGTGAGAGTTGGCAGCTATGAAGACGTCCTCTAATGTCGGCATGATATGCAGCCAGCCGCCGTTGTAGTAACGGTGGGACAAGAATGAAAGTTAAGGCAGCAAAATTCTGAGTAGGGCGGTGGAGGGGTCCAACAAACACTGACTTTCACCAGGAGAGCAGTGTTCACGTCCCGTTTACAGATTATAAAGCCAAACTCGGTTCTATTTCCTAAACCTAACCATGTGTGTTAGTTGTTAAAGGGAAAAAAGAAAAGGAAATTTGCGATGTTGTACCGACGTAGTGCATTTATTTTGAAAGAGACTGTTTGCAAACGTTAAATTTCCTGTGAAAACAGAAGTGTATTTTGAAAGAAGACAATAACAGGCAGAACTTGACAAGGTGTCCCAGAACGTCGGCAACCAACACACCCAGGGTACCTTGCATGTCGTATCTGGACGCAGAAATTAGAAAGGTCAGATCGATGTGCTCACACCAGCAACAGGTCTTGCTCATTCTTTCACTGCCCAGTTGATAGAACGACCAAGAGCCGCTAGATAAAGCACAGGTAAGATAACGTTACATTGGTGCCAAGGTAACAGACATGTTGGTGTTGGTGCACCAAACTAAATGGCACTACAACTCGACTTGCAAATTTATCTTTTGAATTGACAATCAGCATATGTGTAATTCATGGCACAATTCATATGAGATCAAAAAGTATGCTGTCTCTTGCTGCTGACTACCATATATATTCTTTCCAAAGTAAGGTCCCATGGGGACACGGGAAGGAGAGAAGCTTCACGACCCTATAACAGCAGTGGACAAATTGGTTTCTGAACAGAAAAACATCCTCCTACGTTTACGGGAACTCAGAAAGAAGCAAAGAGGAAACTGTGGCGTGGCTGTGAGCTGCACACACCCCAGAGCAGAGCAAAGGCCACGAGAGGAGGCAGAAATTGGCTCCATACAGTGACAATTCCTGGCCACACCTGGTCCCACTTTTCACACCCACAACTAAAAAAAGGCAACCGTTACATGATGAACAGACAGCATGCAAGCAGTGCGGCTGCAAAGAGGGTTCGATGTCCCGTTGTGAGGAGCAGGCCCTGGGTCACATTCAGCATGTGTTCTGCTATACTTCTGGTTATGTGTTTCATTTAAGCCCTGCTCAGACATGCACCCCCTCACCTTATTTTGAATGCATCGTAACATGTCGGTCTCGTGTCGTGAATAAGCACCGGATGACAAAAGTCTGGACTGAATACTGCCAGATTAACGTAAAGACTGCAGCTGTGAAACAGACAGAGAGAAATATGCACATCTTGTACTGTGTAATGTAATATCTCAGCCTTCATCTCTTATGCACAAAATCAGTAACATAACCTATGAAACGCTGTGACGGAGACAAAACGTTTAAGTTATTAAGGAGTTCAGTCCTCTCAGATCATTGCAGTCTATTAAAACTATTTTCCTCTCATGGCATGACCAGCACATTGGAGGTTAAAAACCCTGTTACAAGAATAATTTGACAAACTGTCTGTACATATATTTTATTTTCATTCATGCCAGGGATAAATTAATGAATATCCAGCAAAAATGCTTTACAGCTTGTGAGGAAACAGGAATTAAGTGAAAGTCCCAACAGGCAGCAGAGGTCGCTCTCGTAAAAATCTCAAAATCAAAATGATCCGCAAACAGGTGCTGGGCAATTACTGCAGTACAAAAGGTGGGAAGGGATTGGTCAAACAAACGCTGGACTTTCACCCAGGAGACCGAAAGTCAGTTGGATTATTTTAATTACAACATAATGTGCTAGTCTGTGTAGGATGCTACGATGGTGCTGTGCATCACCTGACATTACATTAGGTTAGTGTCATACATCCATCCATCCATTTTCATCCACTTATCTAAAGCCGGGTCACAAGGGCAGCAGGTCAAGCAAAGCACCCAAAATGTCTCTCTCCCCAGCAACGCTTTCCAGCTCCTCCTGGGGGAGCCTGAGGCGTTCCGAGGTCAGATGAGATATTTAATCCCTCCAGCGTGTTCTGGGCCTGCCCCAGGGCCTCCTACCAGTGGGACGTGCTAGGAACCAGGAGGCCTCCGGCTGTACTCTGAGCTCCCTCTAGATGTCCGAGCTCCTTGACCTATCTCATGCATAACTTAATTAGTAGTTCAATAAATGTCTTGTAGATGTAGGTGTGGTCCAGGCAGGTGGTATGAGGCAGCGTCAGCACTAACATCACACTTGGAGGTTGGTCGTATTGACGCATTGGTTGCTATTATCTGCATCTAGGCCCTCGAGATGAAAAGACACGCCACGAGGGAGACGCTGGAGGCAAGACACTCTGGCGACAAAAGAGACGTCAAGCATTTGACATGCCATGAATTATCCATGTAAATACACGCTCCCCGACTGGTCCGACAGGCAGCACCCGAGAGATGTTGAGCAGAGTCGCCTGGTCTGAGCGAGCTGGTCGTGAGAAGCAAGAGGGGTGGCCTGGCGGTGAGTCAACCACATACACCTCCCAGATAGGAAAGTCAGCACTCACCCAGGGACGTCCAGGTACATTTCTCACATCTAATGCGACATGTAGGGAAAGGCACAAAGTTATGGGCTTGTTAGCCTTAGTGGACGAGGTTTCACAAGTCAGGTTTAGCATAGCAGCAGTTTCACACAAATGTAGTTTATTTTAAGCCAAACCTTTCTACACCTGACCATGTACTTTTGTTTCCTAAACCTAAGAGCGGAAATCCATGGGGCACAGATGCAGTGTGTCACAGGCGGAGCGCAGCTGGGTTTTTTTTTTACCTGTAACACAGGCTCCATCTTTGCAGCGTGTGGTGCCAGCTCTGTTAAGTTGCTGTCACTTGATTTACATTTATATATATTTTTTATTTATGTAAATGTTAAAGTACCCACAAGGTTGCTCTGCTGCTTCTCTGGTATAATGAAAAATTCATTTCTATCATTTCCAAACAGATTGCACTCATTTTTCACACAGTTCTAAATAGTTTTTACCTGTTGGAAGGCCGCAGCGCCGCACGCAGAGAAAAGTAATTTTTATGTGACTGGTCTTTTTAACATTACGCAGCACAGTGCCGACGAGGGCAAGCACAGCTTCTGTGGTCAGCGCAGCAGCTTCAGTTGATTAAAATGGACATGCTCTGCTACAGGCATGCTGTGGCAGCCCGTGTGTTTTGGCCTGAAGGAAGGAAGTTTTTAGCCAACCCTGTAAATTACTATTGAAAAGAGACTGTGTGCAACAAGTGGAAATTGTGGGCTACATTACAAGTGTATGTTGAAAACACAAATGCATGTAACAAGCATAAACTGACACAGCACCATAATTTAACAAGTAGGGCTGCTGATCATCTGTATTGGGATTGAGTGAATGTGTTTGTCTAATATTTCGGATGAAGTTATAAAAACATATTCTGGCTTTAAAACAGAGCACACTCTTAGCATGAAGACCCACTCGAAGCAAACAAATCCTTTCACCTCAGCCAATTTTCGCTCGTTGCTGTGGGCGGTGAGCTCGCTTGTTTAAACTTTGTGTAAATAAGTAACTTAAAACTTTCTCCAACAATTTACATGAGATTGTGCCAAACACCTCTTCAGTCTGTGTATCTGAAAGGCGAGGGAGCATAGGCTACAACACTGCAATCTTTTCAACTTGGCACCTTCTTTTTGTCTTTCTGTCTGCTATCCCACAATGGTTAGAGTGGCAATTTACTTGCATCCCATGGAAGATAAATAGGACTTAACTTGAAAGTCATAGCTGTCCTGCAGCTGTGATGCATTTTGGACTTTTACTTTTGTACATCATGCATGGTGAATAAAAGAGGCCTCGTGTGGTTTTCTACACAAACAACAATGTGTGGAGCGAGCAAACTCGCAAACATATGACGATCATCAGCACTTTGAAGACTCAAATCACAGAGATGCATTCAATTCCAGCTCAAGGCATGAATTTCAACTCAATTAAATCTTTCTTTTTTTTTGGTCATACACTCACTAATTCCACATCTCTCTCCGTCTCTCATGTAGAAGCAGCAACAGGCATTTCGAGGGGTTATCTCAGTCCAACAGATGACTTTCATTAACAACCCAAATCTCTGCCAAAAAAATTCCCACACACTATGATTATCACCAGATTCTCAAACAAACACAGATTTCGGTCCCTGTCAGATACAACATATCAGTGCCACTGGTGATGGGAGAGAACACACAGACTGTGCCCTGTCACGGGGGAATAACCTTCCAAGAACTAACTTATCTCAGTTTGATTGATTTGATTCATTACTCAAAAACAGGCCCGTCCACAGAGATCGCTGGGCCACTCAAAAGGTCCACTGTTTTTGGTTTTTTTAAAAATTTATTTTAATTTCATTCTACTTTAATTTTTTGAAAAACATTGTGTAAAAAAGAAAGAAAAACGAAATAACTCACATCAGTTTCTGGAGAGGTTTTCACTATGAAACAGGCTACATTTTTTATTTTGTTGTTTCAAGTATCCTAATAATGGTGAATATTTTGGTTCAAAACAAATTCTGGTTATTATTGCTTAAATCTAGGATAAACAGGACTATTGCTGCCCCCCACCCAATCACCAAGAGCAGCCCCGCTAAACAATGCCAATGATTTTTATGCCCTTGCTGACCTGAAGGAATCCCTGAGACCAGACAATGGAGAACGTCCAATGAAAAAACAGATTGCAGGCACATTCAGCTCTGTTAATTAAACGACATGTCCTGTGTCTTCAGAAAAAAAAGCACTTGAAATAATCATGCCAGCCTGCGATACAGCACACGGACTGAGCTGCAGGACACATTAGCATTCAAGCTAATGTTTCCTTATCTAACGTTACAGGCATGGGCACATGTCTGGTCTTGCCCCTTGGGTTGTTCGACAAGCTAGCAAACATGCAGTGTTGGCTTTCAGTAAACAGTGTGTGCTGAATGTCAGACTAACCTACAGGAGAGGCTTGTGTTTGCAGTTTTATTCCAGTGGATATATATTGTATTACAATTTGTTTTGGGCTGCTCCCTGAAAGTTGAAGATTCAGAGCATACGTTAGACACGCCCCAGTTGACTGAGATTCTTCAAGTTGAGCAGACTGAGCTACAGAGTGAGTGTATTCTAGTACAGGCAGCTGCAGACCCAGACTCCAGGTGACTGGGAGTGAGACAGAGGCCCAACAGGAAGAAAGGTTTTGCTCGGTCAGACTCTAACTGTGCATTCACACCAAAAGCATCATGAGCGTCATAAGTGGCCGGCAGCCATTCATTGTCAATGTCAATTTCAATTTCAATGATCGGAGCGTCAAGTAGAAGTTGAGAGAGGCTCATCTTTATGCAAATGAGCAGTGCAGCCGCCGAAGCAGCAGCGAGCAGCAGCCAATTGCAGACCGTGAATATTCTCAAGGCGGGACAGTGAAAGAAAGAAAGAAAGAAAGAAAGAAAGAGATCTGCATGTTACGTGCATTGTCTTCTTTCAAAATGCACTTCAGTTATCACAGGAAATTTACAGTTTACACACACTCTCTTTCAAAATAACGACATTGGTACCATGAATTGATGTTTTATTTACTTCAACAACAAACACACATGTGGTCAGGTTTAGGCAACAAAAGCACGTGGTTAAGTGTAGGAAAAAAAGATCAGGAAAGTCAGTGAAAGTCAATGTCAGGACAACGTCTAATGCCAGCGTCAATTGATCTAGAAGACCAGTGACAGATGATGTTGATGTTTTGTTGGTTTTAGGTTGTGTTTTTAAGTAACCAAAATCCAACATCTTTGAAATGTCTCTTGCCAACGTCATCTTGACATAGAATAAAAGTCGATTTTCATTCCAATCAAAATGTAATGTCTGTGCAACGTAAAAGTCCAATGTGTTCCTGTGGCCATTTTGATGCCTGGTACCAGCTGGGATATTTTTTACCTTGCAAAATCTTGAGGAGACCGTTAATGTTTTTAAATCCGGTAAAATAAAAGCCATCAGAAGCTTGGAGTATTTCTGACATAGGCTACCTTCAAATGCATTCATCTTCCTTTTATGTTAACAATAAGTTTGTTCGACACTTTGAAATGATTTTTGACTTTGTGTAATTTTGGTTGAACAAAATCTTTCCTTAATCACGTGACCTCGCTCTCCAGTGGTCGATCTTTTCTCACCTCCCGGCACTCCTCAGGGGTCCCTCTGACTCTTTGATGGAGATACAAAAGCACAGGTAGCTCACCTCATCTACAGTCTGTCTTTGAGGACAGTCTGCCTCTGAAGAGAAATACAGCAGTAAAAAAAAATCAATTTCCCATTGACCCCCCTCACTTGTCCGCAGTGTTCTGCTGAGGCCCGTCCTCACAGTGGATGGAAAGAATAGTGTACAAGCAGAAGTGTTGCTCTCTCTGCTCTTTTCAGGCGCCGAAGTTCAAAGTAGGGGAGACCAAATTTTTTCCCTTTAAAATCTCACTTGTCCAAAAGAAATATGCATCTGTCATGTGCAATAGCATTTTAGCTGACAGCAACTTCACATAAATGCAACAGAGTGGTGTAGTGACCGAACAAATGCAGGACATTTTTCCTGAATTATGTTTGAAAATGTGGGTTTGATCTTATATTTGAGGACTTGGCATCAAATAACAAGTACTGGTGTTCTCTTTTAACGTCTTATTCCCATTCCCCTGAGTGGAGAAGACGAGGAAAAGACCCGGAGAGGAAAGTAAAGACAACATCTGCGCTTCGGAGCTGTCATTTTAAAGCAACGTCAATTAAATATGACGTTTGGCCCAACTGCATCATCAGCTGTGTGTAACACCTCTTCTATACGTCACAGAGAGACTTCTGCAAAGGACACACTTGTGTTTCCTCTCTCATAGCACCTCCAGAAAGCCTCCTCCTTCCTCAAGATGCATTTTAGGAATTGAGACAAGTGTAGTCGTCCAGCAGCAGTGCTGAAGTGTGTGGGTTTTACTTTGTGCTGCTGCTGGAAGATATTTAATACATCTGCTGGCACAAGGAGGGCTTCAGACACATTTGTACACAGTGGTACATGTCAAATTATGTTTAATAAAATGCGTCTCATACACCATATGCTGTTATGATTGCTTCTGCACAGATGTAACATTTGACATTTAGTGTTTCAATCAGTATTGTGACTCTGTAAAAAGAATTGATGACTGTTAAAACTTTCCTCGCCAGAGTATTATTTTTTAAGTTGCCAGCCACCGCCAGCATTTTTTATCATATTGACTAATATTTCCAGGCCCACAGAATAATTTGTTCTATGAATATGTAAACTGTATAAATCAAAAGGAGAGACCTTCTGTTTTTATGCAGAAAAACATTTTTATTCTATCACATTCCATTCCTTTTTTATCAGCACTTGAATTTGTGCATCCTCAGGTTTAAAATCAATTTCACATTTCCATTTTTTTTCCTCATTTTGCTTACATCAGTTTGAATTGTATGACGACTACTACTACTACTACTACTACTACTACTACTACTACTACTACTACTACTACTACTAATGATAATTCTCTGTTTGAGTTATAGCGCAACTCATTGTAACGTTCAGTGTCAGTTCTGTTGTCTCCCTCTCCTCTGTGGTCGTCCTGTCCGTGTGCCACTGTCACCGCCATGGAGATCTTGTTTCTAGGGCTGGGCGGTATGGCCTAAAATCAATATCACGGTATTATTTTGGGGGATGCGGTGACGGTATGATATCACAGTATTATCTTCTCTCTTTATTTTACACCAATTTAAAAAGCCATACAAGTCTAGGATGGAAAATATTTATCGTCAGAGGTAAAACAGTTGCTAATCCATCTATTATTGTGTATAAAATGTTATATAGTATGTATAAACGTTAGAGGGAAGACGGAGGGCTTGCGGCACCCGGGCCCCCTTCTCCCGCGGGCCTGGGTTTGGTACCTCCATCACATAACGAGGGAGGTGCATGAGGTAGGTTTTTGGACACCGCAGTGCTGTTGTATTTCACAAGATTTGTAATAGTGCCCCCTATCTTACAGCAGTGAAAACAAGGACTGAGGGAAAATCTCGTCAGTGGTGGGGATAGTGCTAACAAATAGAACACAGATAAAAGTTACTGACTTAAAAAATGTATTCAAATAGTTCAGCAATGGCATGAAATTGTTACAGCTGCCTGTCTCCAGCCGCAGGAACAAAACGCAGATAAGAAAGAGTAGCAGCCCAGTATACATGAAGATGCCATGTTGGTTGTGTGGGCACAATACAGGACAGAACAAGGAGTAATGTAAATGTATACACTGTCAGAAACAGTGAGGTGTATCGCAGCCTCGACAGACACACTCAGTGCACTGTGTGTGTGTGTGTGTGTGTGTGTGTGTGTGTATGTGTGTTGTGAGCAAGGAGCCTTTAAACATTTTCCATTTTGGCTGACATTTTGCCATGAAACACGTCGGCTGTAAATCAGTGCAGTAAGTGTCTGTCGTTACACTACAGTGAGTACAATCAAGTTTAGCATGGGTGGACCCAAAAGGAAATGGAGCTTTAATCCTGACATTGTTGTGTTATGCTATGATCTAGGAGTGTAACGACTCAGTGATTTGAATCGATGCGGCAGGCTTAACGTCGGAGATAAAGCCGTATTGATTCTAACCACTTGAATGCGGCTAAAGCTGCGAGGAATCACAGGTGAAGTATCGATGCAGGTTTCTCTGAATCAGAAATGCCTTGCTTTAGCACTGAATGAGATTATTAACTGTGTGTATTCATCTCACCCTGATGGCAGCATTAGACCTGTGGAGGTCATTTGTCCCCTCAGCACTTTATAACAGCATCACATTTGTGTTTGTCAAGACCATCAGCTGAGGGACGGAGAACACATAAATGAAACAAGTGTTGACCTGTGTGAAATGTTTTATGAAAACCTCGAAATACTTAATAAAACTGGTGAAAAGTTGAACATACCAGCCACAAAAATGTGTCAGTAAGTGCTTTCAGAGCACTGAAATTGACGACTAAAGCTGCTGCATGTATAAACATAGCTCGGGGGCATTATTAATAATCAGTAGCTTGTTTGAAAGGACTGTTTTATGTTCACTGATTTTCATTTTCATTGTAAACAAACACGGATGAGCTAATTAGTCTATCATGGTGATAAAACAAGAAGAGATCATTTCAATGCATATATTTCCATTTGACATATCAGTAAATGAGATGATGAAATGATTCTATTCTATTAGGGATTTGCATGGTTAAGTTGCACACGCACATGGTTTTGCATTGACGCACATGTTGATTCACTGGTTAAGATGCATCTGAAGTGAATGTAATTCCAGGTTAAGATCGAATCGTGCCGAGAAGAGAGAGCTATATATCGCAGCCACAGCAGCAACGTTTGGTCTCCACAGGGCCGTGGTAAACATCCACCTGTACGTCAAGACCTTAATCTATATCCCCTCCTCCACCCTTTACCTCCGCAGATCTATGTGTAATTGCTCCGGCTAAAGAAGATGACAACTGACTGCAGAACATGAATGTCAGCAGGTATGTCACTGTGACCTTTCCAAGCTACAGAGGGAACGTTATTCACTTAGACATCATGGAATGGCAAAAGGCAAGTTCCTCTAACAGAGGATCTCTGAACACATCTGAGAATTCCCAGCTGCTCCTTCTGAAAAGTACAAAAGGTTATTGGATACAGAGCAATGCAAATGGAGCAGGAACGTTCTGAGCTCTACTCTGAGCTATATACCTCAGATTGCACTTGCAAACATGACAGTCGGCCCATGTGCTGGATAGGGTGTCAACTCTAAATCAATTTATTGTACTTGTAATGTAATTAAGGTTCCAGGGTGCTTAAAAAGCACCATAGACCAAAAGTAGAGCTTGTTCAACTAAAGAAAGAGCCCGGCAGGGATTCTCTGGAGGACTGGGCAGAGCCTCGAATGTCCTCAAATCCTAAATATGCCCTTGCGTACACCTGACCTGACCTCTGCAGGCCTGTCATGTTGCAAAAGTGGCCCCCGAGCAAAGCAAGCTGACTATCCTTGGTCTACAGTCTGCAGCTGCAGAGTAAAGGAGTGGGCACTCTCTGAAGTGATACAGTCCTATCTTGACCTGACTTGAGCTGTAGAGTGTGAGTGGGCATCAAGCTCGAGTATTTTACACAGAAAAATCAAAAGAAAAAAAAATCCACACCAGCAGCTTTGTTACAGCAAAGCTTAAAACTGTGGTCGGCAGTTTTATTTTGATGTCATAAGGCAAAAATCCCACAATAAACTTTGAGCGTACTGTAATTCAAGTGGATGAGAACACTAGACGTCTGTACCTCCTCTGGGCTCTGCTTTCAGGCTGTAGAAACTTTTACCCATGACTGGAGACTTTGGCCAATCAAAGGAGAGGGCGTTCCTATTGGCTGCTGTAGAAATGCAGATGTACACTTCTCTTCGGATTGTCAAAGCCTTATTTAATGGCAATGAATCCTGCAGAGAAAGTCAACTTGGTCTCACTCCAAAGTTGTTGAAATCCAGCGCTTGGTCAGTGACTTCTGGCATCAGACACTGAGGAAAAATCTGTCCTTTCACGTTGGCATGATAAGCAGATGGTTGCCGCTATTGCTTAACCGTGACCGGCAGCATCAAGGGGAAACAGGGCGGGCAACAACGAAAGTTAAGGTGGTGGACGTCTAAGTAGGGCAGGTGGGGGGTTGCCAGGGATGCCAGTGTTCGCCTACTGTAAGATCATAAAGCCTGCTCTTTTTTCCTAAAGCCAACAGCATGCATGTGTATAATGCTGAAGTTGACACTGCGTCTTATAACGTCAACAACCAACGCGCCCAGGGTCCCTTTCCCGTTGTATCTGATGTGGCCAGTCCATGACTAAACGTCGATATATGATGAGGTCGGAGAGTGAGAGTGTGCTGAGAAAGTTGCTATTTCAGCATTGGAAACAACTGCCTACACTGCAAAGCAACCTAAAAAATGAGGATCCACTTCTAAAAAGGAGAGTCTGACTGTAAATGAAATAAAATCACTTTGCCAGGAGCAGAGCAGGCAGCAGTCCCAGAAACGGACCTTAAGCCAGTTGCTGCAGCAACTTGGGGATCGAACACCCCGATTTCCTGACTCTATTGCTACCGTTACACAGGTTAGATATGCTCTTGCCGTTGGCCAGCAGCCTGCTGTGACCACTGTAAGTGGGCCTCTCCAGCTGCTGCACCCCCCCTTGTGAAGCAGTCCACAGCACTGGGGAGTGAGGCAGAAGGAACGCAGAGTTTGGTAATTCTTGTTCATTTGTGGTCAGATAAACAAAGACAGAGAGCTCTACAATGAAATGCAACTGAATAATTCACTGCATGGGAAACACTGGGTCACTGTCAGAAGCATGTGCAGATGCCTGTTTTCATCTGATGGGAGGGGCTCAGGACAGAGCGAGGAGAGCTGCAGGAGGAGAATATACTTTTTAAAATTCTACCATTTTTTGCCCTTTTCAGAAAACGGTCGTCAGCATTGTCTTCTCACAGCAAGTGGGTTTCTTCTCTGTTCAGAGTTTGTATGTTCTTCCTGTGTCAGCGTGGGTTTTCTCCAGGTGCTCCAGCTTCCTCCCACAGTCCAAAGACATGCACGTTAATTGGTGACTCTAAATTGTCCAGGTGTGAATGTGAGTGTGAATGGTTGCCTGTCTCTATGTGTCAGCCCTGTGATAGTCTGGTGACCTGTCCAGGGTGAACCCCGCCTCTCGCCCAGTATCAGCTAGGATAGGCTCCAGCCCCCCTGCTACACCCAATAGGACAAGTATTTACAGAAAATGGATGAATATTTTCCATGTTCAGGAGTTTAGGATGTTGGCATTTTACCCTTTGTTAATCAGCACTAAACACAAAGTACAGCTGAGGCTGATGGGAGTGTCATTAGTTTTGCTGGTATTTGGTCACAAATCAAAGTACTGGACAAAGCGATAAATTGACCTGAGGGGGAAAGATGATAAATTAAAGAACTGCATGCATCATTAGAGTTCATCCTTGGAGGACATGAATGTGCGCTAGATTTTATGGCAATAGTTCTTGTAAATGTCGAAATATTTCACCGACTAAGTGAAAACCTTCACCTCTTGGTGGCGCAGTATGAAGACAGGGCATCGCCATTGCCAGCAGAAGTCATCCTCTGGGCACCATGAATATCGGCACCAATTGTCACGGCAACACATCCAGCAGTTGTTAAAACAGTTTGCTGTATACCAAAAATGTCAACCTCAGGAAGAGAACTGACCAACAAATGGGTTTCTACATGATAAGATAAAGTAATAAAAACAGGAAAATTGGAATTAAAGGCTCTCGCTGTGCAAAATGTGGAAACTGAAAATGAAGCAGATGTGTGTTTCATTTATTTCAAGTCTCAAAATGTGGAAACCTTCTTTTCCATCTGCAAATCCATCTGTCTACCTGTAATGAGCCTCTACAGGACAATAAAAATCAAAGTACATTGAGCAGGCACAACCTTTCACTCGTAATTAATTTTCCTGTCTACGAGGCTTGAAGACAGAGAAAAAGAGAGAGGACAAGAATCTTGTGCAAATTCATATCGTCAAGAACCACCGCGGGATTTACAATTTCTTTTTCCAAACAGCCTCTCCAGATGAAACAAGCTCTGCGCTCAACAAAGAACGCTCTTGAAACCTTATTTTGTCGTGCATTGTGGCTGCTGCATCTCACGGTGGGGACAGTGGATTACCTTGCAGATAATGGGCCATACCCGACCGTAATTAGATTGACATTTCGCGCTAATAGCCCAAACCTCTGTACTCACTTGTTGTAGTGAAATGTAATATTCAGGGTTAGATCATTCATGAGTGCGCTGCTGGCCTATGGTGTTATATTCATCTGCACAGAGAAGATGATGTACCACTGCCTTTTTTATGTGTCGCTGACGGCATATATGATCATTTTTCATGTTCTACTCAAGTGAGTTCGAGTCGCTGGTCGAAGAGGCCGGACATGAAAGGAAGAGGCTTATATCAGACATCAACAGCAGTCTGAGGAGCAGGTACGAAGCCAGTGGAAAATCATCATCATCTCCTTTTCTGTAATGAACAAGGAGTCTGTTTTCTTAGCATCTCTGTCTCTGCCCGACGCTTCCTCCCCGTCGTTTATCAGCCAGTTTTTCTCCATCTCACGCCTTCACATCCTCCCGTCTCTTCCCTCCACCTGTTACAAACCGTGCTCTCCAGATTTAGTGAAATCAGAGGCAATAAAAACACTGATAAAGAAAAACAACATGTGTCAAGAACTTTGGCAGTGTTTTGAAGGCAGTGCTCAGGGGTCAAAACTGGTGTCTCAACCAGCAGCAGTGCCGTTTATGTAAGATACCCTGGTGTGACTGTTTACCGCTCATCAGATGTAAAATCTACACTGTATTAAAATAATTCATGAGGAGCCTGTGTGCACGTAATTGTTGGAAATAGTGACGTTTGATGAATTTCCTTCACAGCTGGAAATGTAATATACAGTGCATAGAAAAGGAAGCAGTCTAGTGCACAATACAGTTTGGAAGTAGGCTTTGATTTAAGCAATTGGATGTATGTCATGACTTGGTCTAAAGAATAATTAAATTAGGGCTGTTCCTGAACACCAGCAGTGGCCTGGCTGTGATTGCCTACAGCGAGTGAGTGAAGTTTGCAACAGTGAGTCATGGCTGAACTCATTGTTAGTTACTCATATTGATATTTGATATTTGTTTGAAAAGTAAAAAAGACACGGAGAAACAAACAAACAAACAGACAGACAGAAAGTAATATGTGCACATCATGAAGAGCTTAATGCAAAAGCGTGGGCAGCATGATGGTGCCTCACAGCTCACAGTTCCGGTTTGAACCTGCGGTGGGCATGTTATCCCTGTGTCTGTGTGGGCTTTCTCTGGGTACTCCGGCTTCCTCCCACAATCCAAAGACATGCAGGTTAATTAGTGACTCTAAATTGTCCGTAGGTGTCAGCTCTGGGGTTCTGTTGAGGGTGTACCCTGCCTCTCGCCCAGTGTCAGCTGGGATAGGCTCTAGCCCCCCCGCGACCCCTGACATAAGAGTAAGAGATAAGCAGTTACGGAAAATGAATGATGTAAAAACAGTTGTCAGTGTATAGTTACTTCGATTTACACATCTGAAAAAGGTGGAGCGCGGTATAAACTTAATTAATTAAGAATATAAATTCTTATTGCATTAGCTTTTAGATATTTCACTGCTATTAACATTCTGGCTTGGTTAAGCTTGTATTCAGAGATGACCCGCACAACAATGTCACCAAATACAGGCTGAAGAGTGTCTGAAATATTCTAAAAGCTCACATGATGAATTCAGCATAACGCACAATATCCCCCATGAGGGTAGGTTAGGTTAGGTTTTATTGTTCCCACACCATCAGAACACATCACACTGGCGAGCAGCACACAAAAAGCAACGAAATACAGCATATAAACATGACACAATCAACGGGGCCGGTTGCTCAGAGCAGCAATGGCTGCGGGAATCAGGCTTTTCCCAAAGCGAGCCCTTCTGCACCTCAGCGTTTTATACCTGCGTCCTGAGGGCAGCAGGGCAAGATGTTTGTTTAGTGGGTGTGTGGAGTCCTGTTCTATTGAGGTTGCGATACATGCGATGGCCCTGTTATTAAGTTCAGTGAGGTTGGGTGTGGGAAGACCGATGATTTGTGCGGCAGTGCCAGTTATGCGTGTGAGTTTAGTCCGGTTTTTGACAGAGAGCATGGTGCAGAAACAGGTAGAACAGTACAGTAGGATGGATTGAATAATGCTTTGGTACATTAACAGCAGGAGATGTGGAGCAGCATGGAGTCCTTTAAGCTTACGGATAACTGATAGTGACTATGTTTCTGGATGTCTGTGATGTGCTGGTCGAAGGTGAGTTTATTGTCCAGTGTTATTCCGAGGTATCTGAAGCTGTCTACTGTTTCAGCTGTTTGGTTGTTAATGATAATGGGGTGCTGGAGGGAAGGAAGGTTGATTATTAATTCATGTGTTTTGGTGACGTTGAGGTGACCACTGGGTGAAGTGTGTGACAGTGTTATGGTAGAGTCTAGGTGCTGAAGAAGGAGGTGCAGCAGGCAGGCTACAGCGTCCTCTGTGTCCCTCCTGGCTTTGTAGGCAAATTGGAGGGGGTCCGGCTCTGTGGGTGACTCTATGCAAGCTGTTTTAGCTGTTTTTTGAGGGGTGCTTTTTAGTTTGTTTGCCCCCTAAGTGCAGTTCGTTTGGGTTAGCTTCTTAAAATGTACCCAAATTCAAATTACTACAATCACTCCTGCAATCTTACATTGGGTTGTTACACATCAAATCTGGTTTGATGATGGGGTGGAAGCTTGAGGGCAAAATAAATTTGTGAATGAGTTTAAAGAGGGTCTTCCTGACTCAACTTCTGCAGTGCTTAATTTCTGTTAGAGAGGAGAATCAGAGCAGCAGAACAGAAAGCATGACGTTTTTTGTTGTACTAATGGAATCGTACATTATCCTGAATCCTGTGAAAATGAGGAAATTTTGAGTCTGCATTATATCATCAACATGAGCAGATCAAAAGTCAAGGAGGCCTTTGAATTAAATATAATAAAACATAATTAAATAGAGAGGAAAACAGTAATTAGTGGTACTTAAGTTCTCTTTTGTTCTTCATGAGTTTCCTGAAAATCAATTAGTGTGTTGCTGACTGAAGTGAACTGCATGTTGCTTTTGTTTCCTGTGCAACAAGGATCACTTCTGTTAATGAAGCCAAATGCCCCGATGACTGACTCTGTAGCTCTGGACCAAATGATCACATCTTTACCACCATGTTGTAAACTCTGCATTTATGTGCTATTCAACCGCAATCAGAGCAACCAGTAAAGTTTTTACAGTTTAGTGAAGTAATGCACCTCATTTCAAGTTACTCTGACTCAGTTAATTGACTGGTTTAATTTGCGTATAGACTCGTGCCCATCAGTGACGCGAAGAAGGAATGATCTGTCGCTGTAGTAATGTTCAGGAGGAGTGGTGGAGTGTGAGGAGGCTGGGAGACTGGAAATGAAGAGGGGAAAAAGAGAAGAGGTGTGAAGCTCTGGTGTCACCGGGGGAAGTCTTTTATTCATACGGTCTCGTGCTGCTTGCCCGAGTGTGGAGTAATGGGTCATTCCCACAGTACACAGATCATCACTTCCACATGGCTGGACACAGAGAATGAGACAGGGACAGACGGTGATATAGGTGGCAGGACAGTGGAAGGAGGATGGTGGAGAGAGAGAAAAACAAAGGTCAGTTAAAGTGAGTTAAAATGGCTGTTAAATGGGCCCTGGTGTTCATATACACGGCCCATTATTTCTGTTTTATTTCTCACAAATGTATAGAATAAAAAAATAGAATATAGAGTGTTTATTTGGATTATTTTTAAAAAATGCTTGAAAGTCTGGTGAATCAATGAAAGCCTGCAGACTGACTGCAAATTCATTTAAAAACATGTTTCAATGCCATAATTACGACACCTGTACACTGTACACAAAGCAACAGAAAACCTGCAACAATATTTTAATTTATGCTGTTTTTTTTGAGCAGCTTTGCATCTGTTGGTATAATTAGACTTCTGTTATGAAAATTAGAGTTAAAAAAATCTGTAATGCAACAAATTGTTGGAAAACAGAATTCAGAATGAAACAAATATTCAGACTCTTTTCTAGTTCTAGTGGACAGTAAGGAAAAGAAAATATTTTTGTAAAGACCAGTAATAAGACTAAGACTCAAAAGAACCTGTGCAAGGCTGCACTTATTAAGCACATCGTCTGGGAGTCAAGAACATTCCAACCCATTTTCATTCCCCTGTTATGAAATACCAGCTCTTTGTCACACCCCTTAGCGTCTCATAGTGATGCACAGGGCAGCTTTATACTGCTTTTCCACCAAAGGTAAACCTGCTAAGAATAGGCTGCTGACTCCTTTCCCATTGACAGTAGACCAGAGCTGTGCACATGGCTCTGCAGCGTGTCAAGTTTGGTAGCACCGACAGGCCAGAACTAGCGGCGACGAAAGCCAACTGTTGCGTCGTCTACGTCGCCTCACGTCGCCCTGTGTCAGTTGCATTTGAACACACTACAAAGACTACATCCGACGGCCAACTAGCACGTACGTTCTGCGCCTGCGTGAGAGGAAATAACGCAAAAAAGTGAACCCGAAAGTCCGAGGAATGCATGAGATAAACAAAGTAGCGGCGTCCTGTCAGCTGAGGGGTTTCCTATCTGTGCAGCCGAGCACCGCAGCACCTCCACGGACTATTACATCCAGACAGTCCCGGTGTTTCCTCCACAGGCTCCACTTCACTCGGCTGCCCGACAAACCTGCTGCTTCTTCCCACTTTAACCTGAATTTAACCGCCGATTCAACATGCTCAATCGCCCGGAAAGCTGGCGACGGCCAACCTTCGGCTTGGTGTGTCAGGGCCTTTACGTAAACAGTACAAAGCAGCATGAAGCATAGTCTATCTATCTATCTATCTATCTATCTATCTATCTATCTATCTATCTATCTATCTATCTATCATTTTTACAGGTGACAACTCTGACCTGTTGATGGTTCTATTAAGGGGGGATCAACGAAGTCATTATGTTTAATCCTCTTAGAGTATTAATATCTGCAGCAGGTGCACAGACAGACCCCAGGTGATGCACCTGCCCTCTTGACTAGATAAGTGCCCTTTTTTTGCGAGAATTTTTTTTTAAATTTCTTTTTCTAATTTAACATTTTAGGTTTTAAATTCGTCCCATGGCATCAGTTCCCCATTAAAAACAGAGCCCCTGCCCTAAGCCTCCGAATTGTTTGTTAATGGTGTGAGATTAAACCACAATTAAAAAATCTCAATACAGCCGTCCTGATTTCGGCAATAACTCACCATTAAGCTTAGCAACAAGTAAGCTGAGTCTGGTGTAAAATCACGCCGTCTCCCTCCAACTCTGCGGCTGATTCCGCTTCACAAACTGTCCGGTGCTCTCCCACTTCCACATGTCTTTACAAACCAAAACTCAACTGGGAATAATGTTTAGATCTCCCATGCTGTGGCTCTTATAATTCATTTATATAAATATGGAAACAGTTTGGTGCTGCAGGTTTCTTGTGCCAAGAGCGCAGAGATGGAGAGGAGGAGCGCGAAGCTGCAGCCTCTGCAGGCGTTTGTTCTCTGGGATTCTTTATGAGTATTTAAAGCTTATTTAGAGAATCATTTTAAGTATCTGAATTTAGTCTGAACCAACAGGAGATAAAAAAAAACATTTTATTTATACTGTATAGGGCACGCGGTCTGTTTTCATGAGAATGATTTTCTCAGAGAAAAAGCCCATCAGTTGCAACACAAACACCTTAATCCCAAACTTACTTGACGATAACTAATGCAGCTATTTTAAGATAAACTTGAGGTTTGTAAAATGCAGTGAAGTAAAACTGTGGCCCGAGATTTGCCGAGCGCTCAGTTAATCTTTCCTCCTAAAGGCCTGAGCTGTGTTGTGCCGAGGGACGAGGAGGCAAAGAGCAGGAGAGAGAATTGTTCACGCTGAGAGTGACCAGGCAATTTCTCTCCATCCCTGGTTACGCATCAATAGTGTACTTCACAACCATAATGCACTGCAGGTCCTGAAACACACACACCTCTCTGGGCGATGATGCTACACTTCTTCACTGAGTCACGCACATAACATCCTGAATGTACCACACACACACACGCGCACACACACATCACATGGCCTCTCACATTTCAAACTTGCCATCAGACACCCTGTCACCCTCGACGCTGTGTGTCCTGCTGAGGCCTCTGTCAGCCATGACTGACAGGATGACAGGGGGACGCTGTTATGAGTCATGCCTGGGCTGGTGGCCTCACAGCTGGGTACCTCCAGCACCACACCTGGGTACCCCGGCTGCCAGACACACCAGCCAATCCTGACGAGAGCGACGGAGAGACGAGCATCACTCACACAGAGAGGCTGAGATTTCAAAAAGAGATTATTCAAGATGGAAGGAGGACACTGAATATGGATGTGTGACAGACAGTCAGACTTAAGTAGCTCGTAAGGTGAAACCTGTGTAATAAGGGGCAATCTGCAGGCGACACGCGTGCAGCATCAAACCAAAGACGTAAAAAGGACACAAGTGAAAAGTTTGTTTGAGGACGGAATTTAGTCCGAAGCCACGGAGCTTCTTGGTGCAGATTGTAGGATTAAAGGACTGTTCTGTAAATCTAGTCTGTAAGCCTCAGTGATTGGTAGACGCAGACAGCTCCACTGCAGACACCAGCAGCTGGAAAGTGACCAGTAATGGGGTGTTTACGAAATGTTCAGAGTTGATGTTTTCACCTGTCACAAATGCACCACGTTCTCAGGAGTCTCAGGTCTGGGAAAAACAATTCCAGGAGCCTTTATTGATCTCCTTTACGTTAATTTTGCCAAAAGGAACAAAGTTCCAGTTCAAGGTCACTAGTTGTAGTTCCTGTCATCAAAAACAAACATACAGATGAAAAAGCATTTGCCCACTCAGCCCAGTCGCCAGAGGAAAATACTGACAGTCTGCAAATATCAGCTGACTTCATCTGGAGGTGGAGGGGATGGTGGATGGTGTGTCACTTCAGTGAGAAACCTGCAAAGCTGCAGACACCTGTTTGAGACCAACAAACAACAAAGCTGGTTGTGTTTTAACAAGTCGTGGCTGTGTTTCCATTATGTTTTTAGGCTCCAAATGTGGGTGTTTTATAGCAACCCATCTAAGTTTTTGTATTGGCTTTTAAGGCTCAAAACAAAGGTGTTTGGTAGCAACAGAGTACCATTAAAAGCAGTTGTTTCTTACCAAGAATAAGCATATAATTCTGCTACAGATGCCACTGACTATTTTACAATAAAAGGGTGCATGGCAGCGTTTTAATTTAATGAAAGTTCTTCTTTAAAAACAGGCAAATTTCCAAGGTGGCAATCAATCATAAGGGATAAGGGCCCACTGTATCTATGGGCCCCCACCTCATGGGCCCCAGTGCAACCACACTGCTTGCACAGTCTGTATTTATGCCCCTGCAGAAACCTATAATGGCAACGTTTTCTGGTGATATGGTTGGTACGCTCCTGTTGCATTCATTCACAGCATAAATGACTTTCTGATAAACCAGAAAACATCAGGACGGAGTCTGTAATAGTAGATGTATTAATAAAACTAAAAAGGTTGTGGTCTCAGCTTTGCTGCAAATTTGTGTCCAAGCAGCTAACTGCAGCACTGGAACAAACATTCACATGATGCTTGGAAAGGATGTTCCCCATATACCTCCTTTTTAAATGTGAGATGTGTAGATGCCAGCTGCTTTGTGGGGCTTTGCTTGAGCACAACTGGGCTGAATGCTAACATCAGCATGCTAACATGCTCAAAATGACAATGCTACCATGCTGATGTTTAGCATTTTGTAAATAATCAAAACAAAAAGGGCATTTTGTGTATTAAATTGGCTGCACTTTAAACAAATTCCACCGTTTAGGGTCTGGGGCAGAGATACTCAACTTGCATTGCATGAGGGGCCTGAGGGGTAAATGACAGGCCAGGGGCCAGTTAATAAACAAACATTGGTAATAGTTATCAGCATAATAATTGCCTGTTTTCAACCAACCATTCAACGTCTGCTGTCCTCACTCTTTCTTGCAAATCCAGTTACAATTACAGCAGCCTTGGATGGGTCAAGTGAGGACATATGTGGTTTAAACTGGAACTCTGCCAGGGTGTTTTTTTAAATGCACTCTGGCACCATTCAGTGTACAACATTTTTTATTCATTTATTTTAACTGAATTAGAATTAATTTATTTTAACACCCCATCATGGGCAAGATTTAGCTCAGACACTGCAAGTTGAGTATCCCTGGACATGTGACCCTGAACTGGCCAGCCCCCTCTTTAAGGTCTGGATGCAGCTAAATAAGATACAGTCAGTCCTCATTATTACTGACTCCCCGCCTCGACACCCCTGAACTCTTTGTCTGCATGTACCAGTCTTTTCACACATAGTCCTTTATAAACAAACCAAACCTCTTAAAGTGCACCAAAAAGACAGAAAAGGGACCTAGTTCTTTTCCTGTTCACATTGTCAGTTCATTTGAAAGAGGTCTCAGTTCTCTTTCTGGTCAACCTCAGCTCCGATGGGGTCTCAGTCCTCTTTCTCTTCACACTATATATAAAACTTTTAAGCTTCCCAGTGCAATAGCATGTGATCTAGATGGCTAAATACAATGGCAAAGAGCAAAGCAAACCTGGAGCACTTTGTGTTCACAGTGCACAAAATGCTGCGTCACCTCTCTAAGTCTGTTTAGAGGGCTGAAAATCTGTTTGTTTAGTCACATTAACTCCTGTCTAATCACCTGTAAAATACAGTCTTGCCTCACCAAACAATAAAAGAATTGGACCGTTAAATTTTGCCTTGTTCATCACCTTAGTTTAGTATTTTAACATGCTAACGTTCCCTAATTAGCTCCAAACAGGAAGTACTAGTGAGGCTGATAGAACATTAGTTTAGCAGGTTATTTGTTCATAAAACAAAGTGTTGGTCAAATTACAATTTCGACTCGATGATGGCACTAGATGGAAAGTTCAAAACCTTGTTAAAATTCAGTCTGAGAGGGGGCACATAAATGTTTGTACCAAATTTCACTGAAACTCATCCAAAGGTTGAGACTTTTCACTAAAAACCACAAATGCCAAGCTCATAGAGGTGCTGGAGGAAAGGTCAGCAGGATTTATTCTCTGAATATCTGCAGATGTTGAGATATTTCAGTCTGGTTCAAAGTGGTGGGCAAGCAGACTGACATTGCCATCCTCACAGCCCTCAGCTAGCACGGCTAATTAGAAGGAATCTTAAAGCGAGCAAAAACAGATAAAAGCTGCAGCCTCACAACAACCTGCCACCTCCTCTCTCCTCCTGCAGACCAGTGCATGGTATTATAACCTCTGTGCCTCGCCTCACTGGAATGTACCACCTGCTCAGGTGACCACGGTGTGAGCTGGACACATATGACAACACATATCACAATATAAAAAGAAGCTGTAAAGCAAGTTTTCTCAGTCACTGCTGACATCATCATTTCCCTAAAGGCACAAACACACACATTTGAGATCACAGCTGTGATTTAATATTATTTACTGCAGCACAGTTTCGCCCCCCTTCTCACACCTCCAGTGCTCCTCACCACCAAGACGATCTAATGACGCACACCTGTTCTCACTTTCCCTGATTGTGCAGATGACCTGCACCAACACCACAAACGGCACAACAACAGAAATATCTCCACAGCAGAGCCGACCCCTTTTATCAGATCATAACCTTGTGGGGCACAAACAGGAGAACACGATGTAAACAAGCTTGCTATGTTTGGGATATGACAGATAATTGACTGCTTCCCAACACCTCAAACATCCCACCTTCACTTAGCAGTAAATGTACAACATAACTCTGCTGTTGACAAAGTAAACGCACTATGTCAGTACAACATCGTAGATTGATGTTTTTTCCTCCAACAACTAACGCACGTGGTTGGATTTAGGCAACATAAGCATTTGGTTAGGTTTAGGAAAGAAGAACAGTGTTTGGCTTTAGGATCTCACGGGATGCAAACACCATTCTCCAAGTTGAAAGTCAGTGTTTGTTGGACCCATCCACCACCCTGCTGCCTGCCCCAGTCAGACTTTCGCCGCCTTAACTTTCATCCTTGTCCCACCACATTTCCCCCTAATGCTGTCGGGCATCCTGGCTCTGTGTGGAGTGAGACCGGCACACTGTGGCTTTGTCTTCTTTACTCTGCAAAGGCAAAACACCTTAAGTTTGTTTTGGTCAAAAATGACTTCCATTTTTGGAACAATAAAAATCTGCTCTATGATGTGGACAAATATCCTTTGTCTCCTTTGCTGCTGCTTAAAAATAGTGGGCAGTGTTTACCTTTATTACAAAAAGTTCTGAGAAAACTTAAGGCTCTCTGGCTTTGTTTTGCTGTGCTAACAATGCTTTCTTTAGCCACACAGGTTAGGTTACAGTTTTGGGTGTTGCAGCTTGCTTATGTTGTATAGTATGGAGAGAACAGAGGGGTATTGCACAAAAGTAGAATAAAGAAATCCAGGATAACAGAGCAAGCTCGGCTTGACCTAGTCTGATCGGCGCAACTTGGCTTAATTGGTTGCACGTTTTCTGAGCCAGGATGAAAAGGCGCAGCTATGTCGAGCCATACGTTTTTCCTTCTGTCCACTCTGTAACCTATTTTATCTAGACCTACCTAATTTCTTTCTATCTATCTATCTATCTATCTATCTATCTATCTATCTATCTATCTATCTATCCTTCATAAAGAACAAATTTGTCTGGCCAAAAAAGGACCTGGCAGCAAGTCAAAATTAAATACAAGAACATTCTGCAGGCTGGTAAGTGGCTTGATTGTTTAGCCGTATACAAATGAGTAAATAGATGTGTCTGCTGACATTTTATCATCTGTATGATTCTAGCAGTTAAAAAAAAAGGCTCATAGATCCGGCACAGGGGGTGGCCCACCGACCCAGGACTTCACTCCAGCAGAGGAACTGGCACTGGACATTAATAAAGGAAGGCCAGTGACGGACGGGATCATCCACAGACACTGTCCCAGCGACAGAAACTGGCCTCTTCATACAAGGTACATTATTGCAGTACTAATGCACATGGAACACAATCAAATAATTATGTGTTGTGTCTGACTTTTGCTTTCTTTGCAGGATACGGTAACATAGTTATGCTCCTGGAGTCACCACATGATGATCCGGTGAGTGCTCTTTATTAAAATCCCAGGTTTGGCATGTCCTGTCAAAAATACTAATACAAGTTCTATGTATGCATGTATATGGCAGGGTGAAGGCACATCTGCAGCTGTGGAGCACAGATGATGAGGAGACTGTGTCGCTGGACTCCAGAAGGTTTGAGGTATCATGTCAAGTTTGTGGAAATATCCTGCTTATTTAGTCCATAATGGATAAGAAGTCAGTGATGTGGTGCTAATAGAAAATATATTTGTAACAGGACCCAGACACTAAATCAACATTATGCACAACTCCTGCTGTGCTAATTGACAGGTGTTTTACAGAATTCCCAAACTGTCAGACATCTCTATGCAACACATTCGAAGAGACACATAGAGCTGGTGGAAATGAAGAGGTGAACAAGAGAAAGCTCCAGGACATGGAGCTGGAGCTCAAATTAACCAAATTAACTGAAATAATTTGCTATATATTGTTCTCTGACTAGTCTGCCATTCATGCTGTCTGCGAAGATGGGAGCATTGTCCCAGTCAATATCCAAAGCCACCCTGGGAGCCCTTTCCTT
Organism: Epinephelus cyanopodus; assembly: GCA_026686955.1. Classification (NCBI taxonomy): domain Eukaryota; kingdom Metazoa; phylum Chordata; class Actinopteri; order Perciformes; family Serranidae; genus Epinephelus; species Epinephelus cyanopodus. The sequence continues at coordinate 27,141,097 of CM048932.1, read as the reverse complement.
TCTCAGGCTGGCACTGTGCATGCAGCAATCACATCACAGGCCGTGTCTGGGGAGACCCTCAGGTGGTGCAGGCACTGAAATCGAGATTTCAGAAGGCCAAAGGTCATCTCAATTCGAGCCCTCGTTCCGGCATGGGCATGATGGTAGGCCTGCTGTGCTGGGGTTTGGGGTTCTGCAAGGGGAGTCATCAGAAATGCTTCACAGGCATAGCCTTTGTCTCCTAGCAGCACACCAGAGAATTCACCGGAGAGTACAAGATATAATTCTTAAAACTATAAATAGAGGAGTAAAACACTTATGATGTCCAAGGTGCTTAAAAATAAACTGTGTGGCTTGTCAGAGTCTCTGGTAAATTGTACTGGCCTGAAAGATTCGGGTGATGAGTATCTTACTGTGACTGTTCAAATGTAAAACTTTTTTGTTATTTTTAATTCATGTTACCTGCAATCTTGTAAAACTCCTCCTTGATGTAGAGGGGTCTTCTGTGTCCAGGAAAGGTGATGAAAATGTGTGCTAGTGACTTCAGTGCCAGACTAACACGTCTTATTGTGCGGCAAATAGTTCCTTTGTTGATTCTCTGCATCTCCGACAGAATAAAGGAAGGTGCCACTTGCCAAGAGGCTTCGCCCTGTCTGATGTTTGATTTTTGGGCCCAGCAGCCTACATAAATACCTGATACCATCACCTGAGAATCTATATCTCTCTCCTCAAAGGCCAATGGGTCTGACCTGTCTTGAAAGACTCTTTCATGCCTGAAAGCTCGTCTGATTATTAATGCTTCTTCATCTTTAACATCATCTAGAAAAGAGCGTGCCACTGTGAAGAGGAAGCCAGTAAATGGGCCTTGAGCCTCTATATAGGCCTCGTCACAGAATTAATTGAAACCACCTTTGTAACTTCATCAGCCATTTATTAGAATCTCAATAATTGCTTTAATATACATATTAATCAAACTTCCAACGGCAGTTTAACAAGCATAAATAAGTAGCAACTTACACAAATGCTAGCCATATAATACTAGGCCTGACAGAAATAATAACTACCACACGAATGAATGTAAAAATGACTGTTACAATTAAATTAAATAAAAGAAAACATACTTAAATTAAATGATGAGTGACAATAATAGTTTAATGCAGAATGATTACAATGATGCTACATATTTACAAAGACTAAGGAAATGCTGTAAAACACAATTTCTCACAGGATTGTCAGTCGAACTAACTGATGAATCACTAGGATTAATCTTAGCCTGGTTGTTAGTCTGGAGCAGGCAAGCTGCAGAGAATAAATCGCCACGGTAACTTGACCGGGTTAAATTGGACCTGCTTTCATGCAACTGACTTGAGGCTAAATTCAGCCAGGATAACATAACATAACATATCCCGGCTTAATCCCTTATCTTGGTTTTGTGCAACACCCCTCTGGACCCAAAAGCTTGACTCAGACAGCTGTTCAGATTCGAGTGGATTTCTTTTCAGTGAGGCAAGAAAGGGTGTCTTGGGTTGATCCAGGGATCTGAGGCACAGAGAGACAAAGTTTAGGCAAAAAAAAAAATCCACGAGGAAAAAACAGTAAGCAACAAGTTAATGCCTTTCACCTTAACTTCCTAACTAGAGTCAAAGGTCAAGTTTGAGCTCCAAATTTTTATGTAGATGAATAACTATGACTAACTAATTAAAAGACTTGAAGACAATGTGAGCTTTTAGTCACAGTAGTTTTTAGTACAGATAGATTCTTTTTGATATGTCAACAGTATTCTTGTCATGTTGGCATCAATATAATCCATAAAGATAAATCTGTATTTGCATACAAACTTTACATTTCGGACTTTGTTGCCTCAACTGGTTCCCAGCCTCCGTTGGTTAGCTGCACTGTTTTATTGGCAGGAGACTGTGAGCATGAGAGAGGAATCAGTCCGATCATACTGTCCGAATCAAACACCAACCCTTGTTAACCCCACACTCTACCAGTTTCTCATCCTTTCCCACAGAACAAGAAAACCAAGACTTGTTCATGTTCTTGTGCATCCCCGGAGTCCCCTTCCTGTTGACTGTCTGCCTGGTTTGCTGCTTCCTGTTTGGTGCTGGAGAGAGCGCAGCTGTCGGTCATTGACAGTGCTCACTTCTTTAAACATACCTGCACGAGTCAAGACTAAAAACTTCGGATAATATTAAATGTCAAGATGAGAAAAAGGCTGACTTAAGACAGCTCGGACTGAGTTTAATGACCGCATTACTCAGGTACAACACTGGAAATTTGTGACAGTGAAATCACTTGGAAAGCCTTTAGGTTAAAGCCGACATTAAGGTCTTTTGCCTTTGCAGGGCAGCATCCCTCCCTGAAATATGACCTGCTGACCAAAATAGCACCAAATCTGCCCAGTTCCTGTTGTTTGGACCAACTTTTCTGAAAGAATAACACCACTAGAAACAGTCTGCTAAGTGACAATGTCATTGCATTTCCTATAGCTGCCTCACACTAAAGCTTCCTGCTGGCTTGTTGGTGGAAGCTCTTCATGTGAAGCAGCTTGTGAGGTTCCTGCTGCCATTTCCCCGACGTCGCTATTGAAAAGTTGCAGTGAAAAGACAAAAACTGGATGGACTTTTGGCTCCTGATTCAGGTCCTGAGTTTATCATGTGGTTTTGGTTAAAAATGCTCATAATTAGTGCAAAATAAAATCTACCCTGAGAGACAACAGACCAATCAGAGCACAGTGCCAGCTGAACATCCAGTCCTTCTGTATGTACACATAACCGATATATCACCATCAGCCAAGACTCACGGCTGTGAGCTCATTAATTTTCGATGGGCAGAGACATGTTGGCAAATGCACAACACGGTCACCTTGTTTACTTGTTTATGGAGAAGAAAAGTTGGCTCGGCTGTAAGTTTTGGGTGACTTCGCCCATCAGCGGCTAATCACAGAGCAGCTGAATGTACGCTGAGAGACGAGCCCTGACCCTCCGATAGACACCCGGCCAAGCGCCCAGGCCTCAGATGCTGCTAATCTAATCACCTCGTCCACATGGCAGCTCACCTCCTTTCACCTCACACACACACACACACACACACACACACACACACACACGCACACACACTCCAGAACTTGTTGTGCCCCAGCTGGGAGTGGAGACACCCAGACACCCAGACACAGCTCACTGGAGCAGGGACCAAACCAGCACCTGCTGCCTGGCCGGGAGAACCACACACACACACACACACACACATACACACACACACACACACACACACACACACACACACACACACACACACCTTTTTAACTGTTCTGTCTCCCAGGCTTTGTTTTAAAGTGAATTTCTTGCCCTCCCTTAAGAAATGACCTTCACTCGTTTATTTGTTCCCTTCATTTCTCCTTACCCTTCATCCCTTCTGTCTTTTATTTCCCCCTGTTGTCTCTTCCCTCTGTGACCTGTTCCTCATTTCCTGTCTGTTTTCCTTCACTCGTCCTTATGCTCATCTATGAATTTTTTACTACTGAAATACAAGCACTGTTATTGCTCGTATTCCTTCATTTCAGGAAGTCTCTATTATACAGAGAGATTTAATATGGTCACATGCTCCAGCAGCTGGAGGGGCATGTGACCGGATTTAATCAGCCTTGAACAACTGGGAATTTTGTTTTTGACTGCGAGCCACTGTAGGCACTCAACACACATGATGTGGATGTTTTCGGCAAGTGTTTTGGTCGTACTGTATTTATATACTTGCTAAGGCACTTTCAGCATCTACTGCTGGTCTCTGCCTCCCAAATGAGGTTGTTTTCAAATGCCAACCTTAAAGGGGGACTAATGTTTTTTTTCAACCTGGGCCCTATTTTCCGATCTACTTCTGTCTAAATGAGTGATAGGATGTTCAATATTTGACATTTCTCCAGTACGAAGCCAGGGCTGACCTGCCTGCAGCCCGTGAGCACGCGATATATTAAATAATAGGGCACTCAGACAGCGTCAAACAACGTCAAAATACGTACGTAACAGGAACGAGGCTGTGTGTTGCAAACTGCAGAAAAAAACCCAGTTGAGACCAGAAGTTGGCTCATTACTCTAAAAATGTAAGACATTACGCCGGATTTCCACTGGATGCATGTCCATTGCGGAATGGCTGCGTTGGTTATCCAGTGCGTGCTCCGCCGTCCGTCAATACCCACTGGCTGCGTTTGCCGTGCGGAGCGGTGCAGCTTCTGTGCACGACTTCCTGCCCCGCACAATCTGCTCTGTGCTGAATTGCTGCAGACTAAGTTTTTAGTCCAACTACCTGCTGTAACAGTGTTCTTGTCATCTCTCCTAATAATGGGAATATTTCCAGCCGCTAAAGTAAGCGTTTGTATTTTCCAAACTAGTTTACTACTACTTATGGGTCCGCTGATGAGATTGTTGTACTTTAGTTAGTAGTGATATGATAACAACAAATTGTAAAGAGTTGTTTGGTTTTGTGGTAACTGTGAAAGTTTCACTGGTAATTAGTTCTGCTACTCATTACTGGAAAATTTAATATTACAGCTCAGAGCTAGTAATGGGTTACTGCCCAACACTGGCTGAGGCTCATATTCCAAAAGCACTGTGTACAAGAATGCTCCTAAAACCTGAATAATATTGAATAATATTTCAATTGGAAAATGTCAAATTCAGAATAAGGTCTAATCTGTAATATCCAAAAGGAATATACTCCTTACAAGACCCGTATCAAATTTGAAATACTGACATATTTGGAATAATAGTAGGATATTAGAGTGTATGTAGACAAAGTTAGTGAGTCAGCTCAGGATCAGGACACAGTAACTGAACAAGCAACATGGAATTTAGCCTTAATTCATTTTATTATTGATACTTGTGCTTTTCCTGCTGTGAGATGTCAACATGTTTGAGAGAAGGGTCGTCTGTAGCCTCGTCTCGTCTTGAACTCAGGATGTCAAGTGTCTGGACTAATCTTGCGTCAACACTCCAGTGTTTTAGACACAATAATCTCAACTCAAGGTCCACGTTCTTGTTTTTGCCTACACTTCTAAACTCATCTCACAGTCTTCAATGACCTGGCTCAGGCCAGGTGGACCACCACCACCAACAATAAAAGCTACTATATGAAAAAGTAATTGCAGAAAGAAAATACATTGAAAGACTATTGCTGGAAAAGAAATGCCAACCTGGGTTTCATTTTCTTGTGCCCATTTCAGAAAAAAGTCAGCTATCCGTGCAATTAAGATGACACACACACACAGACATGATGAGATGCGTTCTGCACTCATGCCTCGTTGGATTGATGCTTTGTATTTGGGTCAATGTGCAGCTGTGGCACCTGAGACCACAAATCCATTTTATTGTTGTCCTTCTGTGGAGAAGGACAAGAAAAATATAAACGATGGGACAAATGGGTCAAGTATGACTGTGCAGGCCAGTGCTACATAACCCAATATTACTTTTTTATTATGTTTTATTTTTAATGCCCTTGTTGCTGTTTATTCTTACAATGCTGGTCCGTCATGGGCCTAAATAACCTTCTTAGTAGCCAAACATGTCATGGCTGTAACTGAGGGATTTGAATTGGAGATTGAGCTGGAACTGAAGACCATGGTGACACCACACCTGCTGCCCGGTCTCTGCTCACTTTTTAGCTCATTGCGGGCCTAAAGATTAGCCGGCCACTGTGATAGTCACAGTCAGTGGTCCAAGGAAAAGGCTGAAGAGGTCCTGCTGAACACACTCATGGCACATAGCTCCTCTGAGCATCATGGGCTGACACACACACACACACACACACACACACACACACACACACACCACCAAATACTGCTGTAACAACCTCAAAATCAAAATACAAGAAAAACATCATTGTGCTCATCAGAATTTACTACAGAGTTTTCAGGAATGTCATTAAAAAGCTGACAATGGAAAAATGTGAAAGAACGTAATAAATAGATTGGTCAATATATAAGAGGAACACAGAGGAGGTTTGACTAGAAATGATTCATGTTACAAGAACAGCTAGAAGTCCGACTAGAAGAGGAGGAATTGACTCTTCTCCCGCAGCCAGCTCACCACATAACAGAGCAGAGATCACTGATCACGCTCGGACACAGGCAGGCCTGGCAGTTCAATTAGAAACCTCCTGTAAATCATGGCAGCTACTGTATGAGGATCTCACTGTAACCAGAGAACATCCTGCTGGTCATATTCTAATAATAGAAGTATTAAAATAAATCCAGTGTCCAGCAGAGATATGACCACTGTCCAGACCCAACAGGCATATCACTCGGAAAGACGCAGCATTAAAAAATGCAGCATGAACCGAAGTGAAAATTATATATTTTAAGTCGTGAACCGGTGCTGCTCATGCTGCGTTCATGTCGTATGGGAGATGCCATAATTACCAGTTTCTGACTTGTAAATTATGTTCAAGTCAAACACAAAGTTATAATTACGACCAGGATATTTTTTTTAAAGCTCTGATACATCCAGCTTTGCTTTTAAAAATATGGAAGTCCCAAAATAAGCAAACAGATATCTCAGGTCCCCTGCAGTTTGTAATTTAGCATTATTTACCACAAATTTACTGGATATAGTGGTTTGTTGTCATATTTTAACCCTCACACGACAAACGGTGCAATCACACCATCATGTACTTTAGCTGTAAACCTCCACTTTCACAATGGATCCATTTTAATAGACAGAGCCACTGATATGGCATTATTGTTTTGGCAGTAACCACAATTGCTGAAGTTGTTTTTCAGATTTCATTCTTTAATGGTGTTCTTGTGAACACACCACTGTTCCACAACTGTTATTTCAGTTATACACTTCCAGATTAAAGATACCTTGTGGAGTTTTTGACCACTAGTAGCGCTATGGAGCAATGTTTGTGTGAAGGTGTGTTCACACCGGATCTGTTTTTTTTTTTGCTAGATATGAGTTTACATACAAAGTCAATGCAAATGGGCGATTGAGCGTATATTTGCCCAGGAGAAAATCGCTCGGGCTCCGAGCAACAGTGACAGAGCGAGAAAGCAAAATTTCGCTCGTCGCTTGAGATGAGAAATCCCATCTGGAGCTGTATTTCCTTGGGTCCTGTCACTTGCAGCTCAACGCTCATTGGCTGCCAGAATCCCGGGGGGGGGGGGGGGGGGGGGGGGGCTTGACTGTCATGACATGTCAGCTTCATTAAAAGTATAGCTGCAAATTAAAAGCAGCAATAGATGTAAAAACACACAGACACAATGCATCTGTGATCAGTTCCCTAATTTAATTTTAACAATTTTTTCAATCTTCAATTTCTTGTTTTATTTTATGGAAGTGATCAATGTAAGTGCATTTGTCCTAAAGCCGCCACAACGGTTTTTATAATGCAAATAACTCTGTTTAGATGAAACCTACAAGCTTCTCTTCCTATGACTATTCCTAAAAATGTGTCTTGTATGTTTTCTGAAACCTTTAAGTTACAAAAATGAAACACACTAGACTTCTGAGCATTTATATGCCACACAGCTGGTTCAATATCAGCAAAGTTTCCCTTTACATTCATTGTCTTGTGTGGCGATCAGCAGTGATGTGGTGGTTCACTTTCACACTGTGATCTGTAGCCTATAGTTCGGCTTTAGCTTCTAACTATCTTTGTCTTTTTAACCTGTTGTTGCTGCTGAGTCAGTTTGACATCCTGAATATATCCTTCAAACACAGACTGTAGACCCCTCTGTCTGCTGCTCTCTGGAATCACTCTTTCAGTTTTCCAAATATATGATAATATGTCTTCAGGGAGTGCAGTTAGTTACAGTGTGGGCTCCATGCTTACTCAGACAGCTTGCTGGACCGTCACAAAGGGGCGGGACTTAGCGAAAGATCAATTCACACATGAAGGCAGTGAAACATGGATGCAAAAACTGCATGCTTTAAAATAGTAGATATATAAAGAGAGCTGAAAGAGGGGCAAGAGGTGGGGCCCTGTTCATTCCTATGAAGGTTGCTCAGTGGCGCATGTAGCCAAAAAAGGCTCTAGTCACGTAATATTTGGATCTTCTGTATTGTCGGGCCCTCAGAGCACAATAGAGACTCATGGCATCCAAGTGAGACCAAGCGACGAACTTCCAGTTTAGCCCTCCACTAACTTGAATGGGGATAAAATGATTTAATAGTGCAGCTGTTCTTTTGAAATGTTACCAGACTGAATGGATTAAATCAAAGTCAAAACAGTCATTTTGTGGGGTGGTGACTCTCAAAATAATTTAACTTCTGATCAACAGATGTCTCTTTCACAATGTAAGTCTATGGGAAAAAGCTTTTTTTTTTTTTCAGTGGCATTATGAGACTAACTTGGACATTGTAACTCCTCATTTGGCCACTATGTCAAGTTGGCTTCAAAGCCCAGTGCTGTTCCAGGGAGGCTTTTTTAAAATACACATTTTAACATTACATCAAAATACAATCAAATCTCATGTTCTGTTATCTAAAAGTAAATACACAACTGTTCGGCAGGCCGTTTCACATTCCTTTTGTTGACTTTGACTTTCTTTTTTTTTTCTTCGGTTAATATTTTATGAGAAATTAAACACATGCTTGTTAAGCCTCAAGGACACACATCATGTGTTTCTGTGAGAAACACTGAATGCAAACTAACTGAGCTGACATCATACTCACATCTGACTCTGCTTTAGAACCTGGACGAACAAGCAAAGACAAATTATGTGTCAGATCCAGTTCAGTCTTCGCCAAATGTAAATAAAAACCCTTCTAACGTATGCAAAACTAAATGACAGAAAACATCTAGTAGTTCGGATTTTTTCCCACGGACTACTGGGACATAGAGTACTGACAACTGTGAGCTGCTGTATAGTATCTGTATCTGCTGCTCCAAAGCACTTTGAAGCTTCAGTAGATTCAACTACACTCACTTAATAATAACTTTATTTAACTAAAACCAATGTGTTGTCTCTTCTGGGATGAAAAAACAACATTTTTTCTTTAAGACTTTAACATTCTGACTTCAAGGCATTAATTAGAGAGTGGATGCGAAGAAGAATCTTAATGTAGGAGAGCAAAATCAAACATGAAAATACAATCAAATCTCATTTTCAGTTATCTAAAACTAAACACACACAGAAAATTGAAGACAACAAAAGAAACGTGAAACGGCCTGTCGAACGGTTTTCTGTTTTTCCTTCTGTAAACAGACCAGTCAAATCAATGTCAGTTTAGCGGGACCAAATAATTCTCTAAATTAAAGCAGAAATGAAAAACCAGACGAACACAAAGTCAGAGTAAACAGAAAATATAATCTAACATGTTGTTGCATAATGGAAGTGATAGAGCTGCTGTCTTTAACTTCTTACCTTTATTTCTGCTATGTGCTTTTTTTTAATGATCAAGCTACATTTATATCAGAGACATAAAATGACAAGAACTACAAAGGAACACTTTAAAAAAAAAAGGCTAATGAAAGGACAGTACACTCTGTTTAGGCCTCAAAGGAAGAGTATGAGAAATGCACAAAAGGGAATGGATAGTTAAGACAGTTTAGTTGCTCCTGGGACCAGCTGGGTCTACAAGTAATCTTTGATAATCTACACTAAACATATTTCATTTCAAACTCTGAAGACTGTTGTCTTTTATTGTGTAATCAACCTGGTCTCACTTCAAAGACGTCGAAATCCGGCACTTGGCCACTGACTTGCGGCATCGGACACTGATAGGCGTAAGGTGAACCAGGAAAAGAAACTGATTCTGAATCTTTACTTCATTGAAAGATCGATTCATGTTTAGCTAAGCAGCGGGGAGTTCATAGCTCATAACCCCGCACATGTCCTGTGATCATGGCTGTAATTCGGCACTAGCTCCTTCTGAGCTTAATGAGATTTTAGTTTGCGAGTGGTGGCACAGCCGTCACGTGATTGTGCTACACCAATACGGTACCTGCTTCTCGTAAACAGAAAAGGAATACGGCGGCCTCGCGGTTTCATTCAGCTGTAGCGATGAAGAGGAAAGTCCTCAAAGTGAGCAGACAGGAGCTTAAACAGAACTATACACACATCGCCGTGTCCATGAAGAACGAGCTACGAACTCCCCACTGCTGAGCTAAACACGAATCGATCTTTTTATGAAGTAAAGTTTGTGTGGTGCCGTGACTGTGGAACAGGGTTCACCTTACGGCCTATGACGAAAAAGCCAACCTTGAACATCGGCATGATACGTTCGGCGGCATCAGAGGGAAACGCGCTGGGACAAGAACGAAAGTTAAGGCAGCAAAAGTCCGACAATGGCGGGTGGGTGCAGTGGTGGATGGGTCCAGCAAACACTTTCACCTGGCATACACGTCCGTAAGATAATTCATGTTGTTGTACTGACATAGTGCATTTATTTTGAAAGAGACGTTGAATTTCCGGTGAAACGGAGGTGAATTTTGAAAGAAGACAATGCACGTAACAGCATAATTTGATCCCAGAACGTCAACAACCAACGCACCCAGGGCACCTTTCACGTTGTATCTGGACGTGGGAGGTCCACGACCACATGTTGATATGTGATGAGGTCAGAGTGAGAATGTGTTGGGGTTATACAAGCAGGGCGGATAAGAATCTAAAAACAATTAGCCTGCGTGAAGAGTTTTATCCTACAGAATCAATATTTTACAATATGACATTCGGCATGCACTACGAAAGGTGGCAGCTCCTCGTATTGCTGGCTCATGCTCAGACACCGTTTCCACAGATCAAAATAATAGCTTCAGTGTCAACATAGTTCACATGGCCTTACACATATTGGAGGAGCATACAAAATTCAGTTCCACTTTAAATTCAGCAGGTGGTCTGGAACATGAATGGATGCAAAGGTGTCACTCCCCCTTCTCATTTGAGGTTTGACAGGTTTAATTCAGACAGAATAAATGAATATATCACGTAAGACCGTCTGTCCCTCAGATCAATGTTGAATGTTTTATCGTCTGTTTTTAGCAATAAGCCACTGGAGACCCTTGGTACAGCTAAGTTTATAATCACTGTAAACCAGGGGTCTATTGCCTTTTTAAAAATGGTTACTACCAGGGATGGGCATTTTAAGTAATTTCCATATTTGATCACATTAAATTATTAACTAGTCAAAAAAAAAGAACAGATAAATTGGGTCTGAAATGAATATGATATGCAAGTTTAATGTTAGCCTGCATGGCTTGCACTAGAGATTCATTTCGATTAGTTTGTGGAAATAATTCCAAACATCAAGTCCTTATCGCCATTCTGCCTGTCTGTCTTCTTTCAAAAAGCTGGACAAACAAGTAAAAATGCTATACCTCTATGTGGTAAACACATACTGACACCCAAATTGAGTACTCAAATACTTAAACTCATCCCTAGTTGGTACATAAACCTGGCAATGTTTCATAAAATGACCACACAGTGACAAAAAATGCCAAAAAAAAAGACAACAAATAGTTCATCAGCTACATTTAGCAGAATGATTGCCAAGCAACATTACTCTGGAAATCCAGAGTTCTTGCGAGAGCACAATTTTAATTTGCTCAGCGAGTCACTCTGGCAATCAGTAATGATGCTCATTACCCATGCCGTTGCCATTACCCAGCACTTTTTGGATTTTTGAGGCCTAAATACAAACACTGGAGGTAAAAAGGTCATGTTAGATTCTAAATGAACCACATGACACATGACTTCACATCTCGACCACAGTGAGGCTGTAAAATCGTGTTCAGCTTGATGACGTTCAGCAGTCTCATTTAGCCGCTCGTTGTCATAGGACAAAGTGTTAAAGTTTCCAATGCTTGTGAAAGATTTGCATGGACATGGACACGGAAGTCATACGCCCCGGCTGCAATCAGCTGACAGCCAGCTGATCGGATCATTGCCTCTAATCAGTCACACCAATCACAGCCCATTCTCACAACAAGGGGTCAGTTTAAACATGGCTTCCTACTCACTGATCCCTGTTACACAAATGCTGCCACACACCCCTGCTGCAGCTGCCGGCGGCAAAGCTTTACGTCCACCACTCCAGCCTACATCTTTCTGATTCAGAGTCCTAACATGGCTCGAAGTTTAAATGGTATTTAATGTCTTGCTTGGGCCCACTCTTGTACACCCAGGGGGGTTTCTGCATTGCGCTCCCTGTTTTGGTTTAGCATGCTGCTTGTCTGATCCAGGGAGCATCTTAAGAGTGGAACCATCAGCGCCAAGTGTAACTGTATTTCCATTTGTTGCAATAAATGGTCAAATCTATGATGAGAGTGTCCCTGACTGAAACACAGTCCTTAAGTCAGGTGTCTAAAAAAAAACCATTCAAAAAAAGCAATGAGTTCAAGACGAGGAAACCGTCTTGTAAAATGCCAACTCATTCCAGGTTTTAGGATTCATTCCCGGAGCACTTCATACACTACAAATAAAAACATAAAACATGCAAGCTAGCTCAGTACATAGTTAACTTAAGGTAGAACAATGGTGTAGTTCGTCCATTTTGAATAGATATAAAAGGTCAGGGGAGTGGGTGGTAACAGCAACAAGTATTTGTCCAATGAAGCGACAGTCTTCTGACCGTTCTCGCACTGGTGGATGATAAATGACCATGAATAACAGGTAAGTAAATGGAACAATGACACTGAAATTGTTATGTGTACACCGCAGTATATTTTACAATGGCTTGAAAAGCGGCACAGCAAAGCTCTGTTTGATGAAATAAATTAAGAGTACATTCATAATGAGGTGAAACTGTGGAATTTTGAAACCACGCCCACAAAACAAACAAACAAACAATCCACAAAATGGTGCTGCTGATTAGATTTGTAAATAAGCACATCATAATGATCACTATGCAAGCGCCTTTACATTGTTGTCAGTGTCAGGGCCGTATGACTGTCAGCTGCTTTTTCTCTTCGCCACTTAAAGAACCTAAATTTGCCATGTCCATTCAATAAAGTTCAAAAGCAATCAGCTGTTAGAAGCTGTTGTGTCATATGTCATGGCTCTGTGATGGACAGGGCTCATATAGACTGAATGGAGTTAATGGGGAATATAGCTTTTGATGAGGTATTACTGCCAGTTAAATGCATCGCAAAAGAACCAGTCATTATTGAACAATAGAGCTAATGGAACCTTAAGGGGCTGCTATTGATCAGCGAGCTGCCACTCTTTTAGACTAATGTGATCAATAATTCAGCCATAGCCTGAAAAAAAAAATCATAATAGTGCCAGTGGCGTGGCACTTACTCGTCTGACTCCTTTTGTGAGAAATGTGAGATGCACACCTTCCTACAAAACATTTCCATTTGTGAGGCTGCAGTGAAAGCCGCATGCGAGGTAGATGCTATTAATACTACGTATTCATGGAAGAGAGAGCACTTTTCTATGAAAGGCAGGCTCTTTGTCTCAAAGAGGAAGCAGCAAGGCACAGGTTTTCATAATGGGATGGGGGGAATGCAGCTGAACTTTGGAGAAGGAGTGGAGAAGGTAAAAGGGGAATACAAATGGAGGCTGTAGGGCAGGACAAAGAGCCGGGCTGTGAATCAGTCAGACAAAAAAAAATAAAATAAAATAAAGCAGTTAAAAGTGGTTTCAGTTGGTGACAAAGGGGCGAGAAAGTGCAAGGACTGGAGAACCTTGAACCTTTGAGTTCAAGTTTCAGTGATAGCAAGGTTTGATTGTTGGGTACTGAGATATGAAGCGAGGACATGGCCACTTAACATTGAAATAGCAAGTCTATTAGTTTTTTGGAGTGAAAGGGATTACAGGGAAGCATCCCTTACTAAACAGGGCCTCAGATAGCTCTGTTTTAACCTTGAGGGTTGATCAGTAACAGAATACTTCACCCCACAAATGTCCATTTGTATATCAATCAGTGACTGTGTGTTATCTTAGATTCAGGAAGAAAAGTTTGTTTTCCTTGCCAGTGGCAGAGCATGGGATAACATCTGGGGCTCCAGCTACAAATATTCTATTCAAAAGCCTTTAATCTTTTAGGTTTTTAAGATACCTTCAACTTTATGCCATTATCCCTCAGTCTCTCTGCCTGGACCAGCAACTGAATAAAGCAAATTAGTAACGCTGTGTAAGCCAAATTCCTACCCTATGATATGTAACTTACAAATTGTCACATCTGACATTTTTTGCATCTTTCTAGGTGAAAATAACTCATCCTCAACATTTATTGTGTTGTGGTTTCAGAGTGATGACGACAGCTGGAGAACAATTAGATACAAAATAGGATTAACGCTCTCCAGGATCTTTTTTTTTTTTTTTTTTTTGGGAACCATCGTTTTTCCCAAATGAAAAACAGATTTGTAGACCTTCTATTGTCCCAAATGGCTTGAAAAATAGCTCATATAGCTGCTGTAAATGGGAAGAAAATGTCTCCAGCATGCACCCTTAAACCCCAAGGTTTGGGCTGAGCCCTGGAAGTTTACGACGTCTGGCCCCGCCCATTTTTTTGCATACCTCTACGGAGAATAAAGAATCCAAAAATGGAGAAAAATCTTGATGAACTGAACTATTTAAAAACACTTGCGCATCGAAACAGTCTAAGGCACAGAGGAGTGGTGCACTCGAGTGGTTAATGCGGAAGTATTGTTACGAAAATGTGTTTGGGAAGTACTGAGCATATCATTGGATAAATAAGGCTTGAATTATTCTGCACAGATTATACAGTCACTACAATATCTGAGGATGCTTCTTTTAGCTACTACGCCCCAAAACACCCTGCCTTTAAATGTAAGACTTGCTGGCTCAGTGGACAGTTTTAAACAACAACTTAAACATATCTTTCAATATATCTTAAAACTAGCAGCTATCTATTTTAATATTTATTGATTAATTGAGTGTGTAACAATTTAATACATTTTTCCTTGTTTCTCTTTGAATGTGTGTTGTATAATTATATGGCTTTATTTATTTGCTGTTTGTCTCTGCTGCTGGATTGTAAAACCCTTTGTGCTGCATCCTGTGCATGAAAGGTGCCATATAAATAAAGTGAATTCATTCGTTCACGAGTTTTGTAAGAGTTTGTAATCAGATGATTTGATATATTTTTGCTCTTGTTAAACTTGGCCTCCCTTTTTGTTCTAAGTCATCAGGAATTTTCTCAGTTTTTGGATTTTTGGTTCAGGTTTTCCTCCCAAATTCAGTGTAACAAGGGATAAATAACAAAGGCTGAGGTGTTTGATTAAGCCTCCACAGTGTAATATTTTGGTACAGACAGTGACTCAGATGTCTCCTTTAATATGAAAGGTTTGCTAGTATTCTAGTCTCACCTGTTATTTGGCTTTCAGCTACTTACAGCTTGTTGTGGGGAGGCGGTCCAGGAATTCACTTTGTAACCAGGGGCATAGCTAAAGTTAAGGACACCGCTATCGTGTTGTTGTGTCTGTGAAATTTGGTTATTTTAACAAAA
This sequence comes from Epinephelus cyanopodus, assembly GCA_026686955.1. Classification (NCBI taxonomy): domain Eukaryota; kingdom Metazoa; phylum Chordata; class Actinopteri; order Perciformes; family Serranidae; genus Epinephelus; species Epinephelus cyanopodus. The sequence continues at coordinate 27,125,705 of CM048932.1, read as the reverse complement.
TGGTTTGAGATTATATCCTGCAATTAAACATATTTACATAGTGGAAATTTTTTAAGTTTTAGTGCTGAGGAGTGTTTTTGGATACAAAAACTGAACTACTTTTCAACCAACAAAAAAAGTACATCAAAATTGAATTTGGTATTTACAGTTTTATTCCTGGATGCGTGAAGAACACTTCAAAACAGTGTTTAGACCATCGTTTTGGTAGATATAATTTACAGGGGGGAAAAGTGAAGAGCTAAATTATTGATGTTATAGGTAAGATGAAAATACAAATAATAAAAAAACATGTAGAAAGTCCGGTATATTTGTAAAATCCTGCCTAATGGCCTTGTTCTGTCTGACAGAATCTGGCAGCTAATATGTTATTTTAACATTTACACATTCATGTGACCTTTGGCAAAATTAAGTTAGTGGGAGAACAACTAAAAACATGAACTTATAACTTTTCTGACTGTTTCCATACTGCCCAAATTAATAAATCAAAAACTTCCTCTCCTCATGTTTAAATGCATATCTAATTATCATTTAAAGTGTTAAAGTGATATGCATATAGTTTTATACCCAATGACAAAGTGGCGGACATTACTTTAAGAACATGTAGCTCTCGTCATGCACCTTCACATTTAGTGAGGGGGTGGGCAGGAGGTGCATGACGTCACATGCCTCAACTTGTTCTTTTACCCCTGGCTATGAGGAGATTAGATTAGGATCATATCCTATCACGGATAAAAATAATAGTCACATTCATCCTGCCCTGTTTTCTGCTTTAACTGTGACATGACTGAGGGATAATACAGAGTACGTCATCATCAATCAGGCGGCCTGTCTATCTCTGGGTCTGTTTGTCTGCGTGTATCTTGTGTCTCTGTCACATTCTTGTGACAGTTTCCCCCACTCCGCCATCACAAGTGATCTGAGTCGTGTCTGAGTCTGCTAGTTTCATTTTATCAGCAAATCAGTAAAAGTTTACTATTTGACTAGATATATGTGGAGACTTCATAACCAACTCACAGATTTGACTCAGCTGTGGCTCCTGTGAGGCGAAGATGGAAAGACATGGAGGGGGAAATACATTCAACATTAGCAGTAATAGCAGTGACAGAATAAAGTGGCAGTCTGTTTGGCCTTTTGACTGTCCAGCTGGTCCGTGAGAGTCAACTACTGCCGCTGCCAGCCACGCCACCCGGTGACACAGATTCTCCTCACCTACTCATTATCTGGGCAGAGATGCCCGGGGCGAGGATGACTCTTCTGTCTTCCTACGGTTGCTCTTTTTTCTCTTCCTGCCCTGCTCTCTCTTTATCTTTCTCTACTGTCCTCTCCTCCTTTGTTTTTCTTCTTTGTAGTAAAGCTCGATGCTACATTTTGTTTCTGTTATACATGTAAATAGACAGATACGAATTTTTAATCAGTTCTGGACTTGAGTCTGATTTTCATTGAACTTGTTTTTTGGCCACTTGGGGGCAGTGGAACCAGCTTTCAACACATAATCACCTCATGAAGTTGATATGCCTATCGCAGTGCCGGCCCACCGCACAGGCAGTATAAGCGAATGCTAAAGGTGCTGTCATCCATAGGGGCGCCACAAATTGGTGGAAGAAAAAAAAAAATCTAAATGTTTATTTCTCACCAGTTTAACTAATGCTACTACTGTTATTTTGAGATGTTACATAAGGCCACAACAACACAACTACATAGCAAAACCTACTAAATAATAGAGAGGCCTTTTTTTCTGGGTTCCCACTCTACAGCTCTACACTTTACCTGCTATCTGGAGGAAATGGGCCAGTTAACTCCGAAACACAATGTATCGTTATTATCTCAAGACGGCAAAAGCTCTCTGGTGCCCACTCAACTACCTCTTAACTACTGAGAGGAGTGGATGTGGAGAGAAAGAACACTGAGAAAAAACCCCAACATAAAACAAAAATGAAATCAACAGGCCTAGGGGAGGTTGCATAAATATACACTGTGAAGCGTTTGAGCTGTATTTAGTAAAAATGAGTATTGGGTGAAGGTAAATTATAAAGTTCTTGTAAAATGTAGCTTCTGGCGAGAAACTTAATAAATACAGCTACTATACAAGAAATCAGAAAGGGAATTATGATGTATCATATACAAAAAGGCTTTTTAAAGATGTTTTGAAACATGGTTATGTAAAAGGGTGCAGGGGAAGCTCGCCTAGGGCGCCAAAGGTACTTGGGCCACCACTGGAAAACACGCTAGTAAACAGTTGCCTATTTACTGTCCAGCAGAGAGCAGCATTTATTTGGAGTAGTGTTTCAGGCTGGCCGCAGGAAGTCCAACAGTCATGCTCCTTTTAGCTCTGTTTTTGTCTCCACCAACTCCTGAGGGAAATATCTGTCTCTTTAGTTGCTAAATTCTCCACTTTGTTCACCAGCTAGTATCTAACTTTGTCTGGAAGCTCTTTGTTAAAAGGAGCTGCCTGCTGCGAGTGGAAAAGCAGTTGATGAAATCAATGAGAGTGAACAAAAACTGTCAAGTTGCAGGTTGTTTCGCCAGAACAACAAGCTGAAAGACAATAAAACAGTGTAGAGCTGAGAGGAGCTGTAGAGTTGGGTGATGATTCTCTGTGGCTTCATCACTAGTGACCTCTTTCACATACAGTCATTTTATCCACTTCAAGTAACATATCATGCAGACTTGAGACTCGACTTAAATTTTGCTGCTTTGAGACTTGACCCCTTAAAGTGTCTGTAATCAACTTTTGATTGATTGACAATTTGAAAACAATATGACAATATGAAAGAGGCTGCTTGCAGTGATGAACCTACAGAGAGAATTATCACCTGAATCAGCAGCCACCCTCAGCTTTATGGCATTTTACGGTTAGTTTCAGCTCATTGTTTGGCTGCAACTTTACTGTTTTGGTTCACTCTCGCCGCTTTTATAGTGTTGTTTTCCACCACAGAAGGCTGCTGTTTACAGGCAACAAGCTCCAGATACTAACAGTGCACCTGCTCAGCAGCAAACAGCAGACATACACAGTTTAGAGTCCAGCTAGTGGATAAAGTGAAGCATTTAGCAGATAGAGAGCCAGGTATCACCCTCAAGGGACCAAAAACAGCTTTAAGAGAGTGAATATTGGATTAATATTTGTGAGGTGGACACAAATATGACTCTTACACTCTGTATCTGCTGAATGGGTACCCAGTGAGCACATGACCAACTTTAAGCATTGAAATGTGGTTGTATGTCAGTTGTTTCAACATTAAAACAACATTGAAACATTGTTTATGGTTGTAAAAAAAGTAAACAAAATTTTCATAAATCAACATTGAAATTTCAGAAAGATATGTTTCAATGTTTAGCAATGATGGACTTTTGGTTTGGATGATTTAGCAACTTAATGACTTGAAAGAATTGAGAAATGACTTGAGACTTTTGTGCATCTACTGCTAGCTCACGTAGCACCACTGAGCTAGGTAACGTTACAGCTCAGCCGAGGAGGAGGCCGTTAATGTTTACATCTCACATTGCCGCAAACACAAGCCTCTCATCCATGAGTAGATGCACACTTCCTTCTGCAGGGGGATCCAGTTGGCAGGTAGAAAGAAAACGCTTCCTACAAAAAAAACTGCTCACAACAAAGTCTGTGGATTATTTTGAGTAACTAGGTCATGTTTTGGAAAGAGAAATTGCTTGAGTTTTTCAAATGTATTTTTTTGGCATCTTGAGCACCAAGTTCCATTATACTCAAGAGAATGCAAACATTTCAACTGCCGAAATCTCCAACATTTGGCAACTCACAGCAAAACAGTCTAGATTAATAAAAAGCACCACAAGTGAGAGGAACAACGTGTAGTTTTGATTTTGAGGTGATCTGTGCCTTTAACTGTGTCCACTTCTTTGTTCTGTGAAGCCTGGATTTCCCCGCAGATTTACATTCCCCTCTGATCCTCTCTTTTTCTCATCTTATACAATCCATAGTGTGCGGTTTATTTGGCAGGTGTGATAGATATGAATAGATAAAAGACATGAGATTTGAATATTTTGTGTTAACAAGGTTTAAATCTGTCTTTCCAGCTTTCTCTCCTATCAGTTCATCTCTCCCCTCCTCTCTTTCTCTCTATCGCTCGCACTCCTCCCTGCTTTCGCTAACAAAATTACACAGATAAAAGTACTCAAGAGGGTGCTTGTTCACACACAGATGAACAGGCAAGCAAACGAGCAACATATTCGATACCTCATGTGCCTACTTCAGAACAAACAACAAAAAAAAGCCTCTCAGTGTCTCCGAGCAGGTTTGATCAAGACTGCTTTTGACATTATCAGCCCCATGGGTGCTTTTACTTTCCTTAGCTCCATATACCTCCTCTTCAAACTGCACGCTCCTGAAAGAATTAGCAACCTGCAATAACAGAGTGCCAGGCTAAAAGTTACGGTCTGCTACACAGCGTCAGCTCTAGACCGCAGTTCGGCTGCTTATAAATCTTCTAATAAACATCTGCGCTTTCTATAAATGGGAGGAGGGCTGAGCATGTGCAGCATACCTGACACCAGATACTCCCCGTGACACCGGGCCTTAAGGACACCTAGAAACAGCTTTGTGCTTTTTCACTAGCTGAGACGGGCATGAACGCCCTGGCGTTAACCCAGCTGAGGGTTTATGAGGGAATCGTGCACCGTGTTACCGCACACCTTTGCCCCTACTCCTGAGCAAAATTACGATGTATGTTTTGAGCAAACCTGCAAACATAGAGCCTGCACCCTTTATCAATTACACTGTGTAACACTATATTTGTATGCTTCTGGGGATTCTTCAATATGCTGGCCTCGCACTGAACTAGAGGTCTGGCTGTTTCTGCATAAAAAAGACCCTCTTGAAGGTCTGTCAAAACTGAATGGCTTGAGTGTTTTCCCTCCTGTTAAGTGCGGGATTAAAAAACCACGACTGACATATTAGCTGGTGACAGGATCCATGTCGAGGCGCCGGTTTATGCTTCCAAAGATGCCGATCCCTACGCCCGGCTGAAACTGGGTTTATAGGACCCAGGGACCTGCAAAGTTCCAACATGACACGCTAATGGCTTTATGTATTTAAACAGTGAGCACTGTACCATTTCATTGCACAAGCACTATCTGCGAGATCTGACATGTTGATTCCTCTGAGGGGAGATAAGAGCCAATTTGTTAGCCCAGTAGGATTAACTACGCCCCTGCTCTGGATTTTGGACTTTGCTGTTGAAGTGACGGACAGGATCCAGCAGTCAGCTTCAGCCTGGGGGGCTGATGATGCGGTGGAGTCGATCGGATGAGGATGCATGACAAAGTGATTGATGATTCATTAATCCAGCTTTATTCTACTGCGACTTTATTCCGCTATCACTCTGTGTAGCTCGTGAAGCCCTAAATTTCACAGGTTTGATTCCAACAACAGCCAAAAGTCTCCGTGAACTCAAAGCTGAAATCCCAAGCCTCCTTTGGGAATGTTGCTCCTGGCTGCCTTTTCAGTCTGGCCCGTCTGTTGAAATGTAATTATACACACTATGTAAGGCTCACAAGAGGGAGTTACACAGAAACACATTAGTTATGCTATGTGTCATATGACGACTAAAATGCTATAAAATCCCCCAAATAAATGAATAGATAGAATTATTTCCAAGCAAAACCACTTTTCTTTTTAGCCTGACATATCAGGAAATACTCACCTACTGACAGATGTTGAACAGTGACATGCATTATGTGTGGAGTAAACGTCATGGAGGAAAACTGTTGTCATTTATTATCCTTAAAGTAGACGTGACTCTGATTAGTCTAAATCAAGAACAGAGCATCTTTCTTTTTCATTTCCCCCGCACAGGAAAGTTCTGCATTTCTCTCTCCTCATTTCGCGATGTAGCAGCTCAAATTTCTATGTTGGCACTGCTGATCCCTTCCTCTCTGCCAATCTGCTCAACTATTTACCTTTTCTTCCTGTCGAAGGACGTTTGTGGTTTTCGTAACAGTGGGTACGGTCTAGTATTGCCCCTCTGCACCCCTGATTTATGTGGTACGAAGGGTTTGGTGGATAAATATTAAAACACGGCCGCTCCATTGGCTGCCAGCAATAACAGGCTGACTGGTTTCCTGTGCGGGGTTAGATTGCCTTCCTCGCATGGGTTTCTGGGATGCAAAGCCAGTGGAGTCACAACTCACGGGAGGGGCACCCGAGAGAGAATAAAGAGGTAAAAAAAAAAAAAAAAAAAGAGAGACTGTATGGGATGTAGAGCCAAAGAGAATAATCATCTGAAGGTTATTTCACATGTGAATGCAGCTGTACTCACTTTAAAAGAAAGACAAAATACCACTGTAAACACGCCTCACGCTGAACTTCAACAAGGACATGACCATGAGGTCAAGAACACAGTGGCATCAGCGGAGAATTGAGATTTGGCTGCCAAAAATGTGCAGGAGGGTGTCCTGGTAGTTTGAGAGAGCGTCCCATTGCTCCAAAATCACAGTGTTGTCTTTGTCAGTGTCCTTGAGCAAGACGCCGAACCTGACAGGATCCTGTGGCTCTGCAGAATAACCAACCATGTGAGCTGACCCCAGCGGAGCATAACAAGGTAGCGTGTGTACTAAATGGGTTCTGAAAGAGATAGTCTGGTGCATTTCTGGCAGCAAGGCAGAGCTTTTTAGTGAGTGTTTTTAGTGAGTCTGAAGGGTTGTTGTGCAGGTTTGCGAACTACATGTAGAAACCTTGATGCCTGTTGACAGTAGAGGGACGCTGTCGAAGATTCAGAGTTCTAGAGAGACTTGTGGTCTGAAGAATAAGGCTATATTGAGACTGACATTAGCACTGTGTGAAAACATGCCAACCCCTCATTCATTTTAATGAGACTGTGTCCTGTTTTGGTTAGGTTTGGGCACGAACGTGACTTGGTTAGGTTTCGGAAAAAGCCATGGTCTGGGCATAAATAAGTATTTGCTGTCATGGTTACAAAATACACACTTGTTAAAGGTTTGCTGGACGATGGTGGTCATGATAAAAAGAAAACCAACATTTCCGCATTTCACCGTGACTCTGCCAATGCAATTTGAAACAGGAACTGCAGTCTCCCATGGTACAACATGTCATTGATTCATCCATCCACCCTCACCACGTCCCAGCGCAAGCTTTTTCAGTCTTTAATGTTACCTCACTTACTCCTTTGCTGCCGTTATATTTACTTCTGTATTTACTAGAACTCTGTGTGACTTGACCTTTAACACTGAGCATAGCGTTAGGTCAGGCGGGACACGATGTCAAACCCAGCTCACATCCCAGCTACATCAGCTGATCTCAAACAGCCAATCAACTGATGGAACTTGATGGAAGGGAGTCAGCTGATAGATCACATGAGTCCTTTCGATGCAACCAGTTGGCGAATCTCATTCAGGGCGCCCTCTGGCCTGCCTACTGTTGCTGCTTCCTCTGCAAGCTGCTTTGCAACCCGCCTCCACCCCAGCTCCTCCTTTTCATGCTGTGTCTGACTTATCAATGTCATTTGTGTTTGTCATTGATGCTGCTCTGTTGTGTTCTGGGGGGTATTTGCTGCTGCTCTCTCTACCTTAGGGTTTCCATGTAGGCGCATGGAAGGGCAGGGAAGTTTGCTTTCTCTGCCTCAGGCATTCCTCGTTTGCACATGGAAGGGCAGAAAGGTGTGCTCTCTCTGCCTTATGCTTTCTGCATAGGCTTAGGAAAGGCAGAGAGGCCTTTTATATAATACTGCAAATGGAAATAAAGTTTCTTTGACTAGAGTGGTCCTGACTGAAATGTCATTTTGGGGCAAGAACAACTGATGCTGCGGTGCAATGCCATGATGTCTGATAAACCTTCAAACTTATAAATCTAACTCTCAAACTGTTTCCTGGAACACATTTTATATGTCTTACTTGTATGTGAAACAACACTCCCTCAGCCCCTTGCCTTTTTTCCTAACACAGGGCTGGATGCCCAGTAAACTTGAAGCCTCACTGACAGCAGTGTGACGCAAAACAACATTTAGCTCTATTCATGTGTGATGGGAATGAGCTGCCTCTCACAGCATCATAGGTTGAGTCACACGGGACTATCAGTCATGTGAAAAAGTAGGGTGTTGATGAAAAGAATTAGTTATGGCCAAGATTTGCCTGTGCGATTCATAATGACTTGCCAAAAAATGCTTTGAATGCCAAAAAACAAAAGGAAAGCCATGCAAAAAGTTGTAGCTGCCATATTTACAGTATTTACTGCAGCGTTTAAGTACGTTTGCCACAGAGACAAGTGAGACGTGGTGGAAGTGGTGTCATTCTATTTGTCTGCTTCCAGTGAAGGGCTTTTATGTGACAAGGCCTATGTTTGGCCACTTGGGTTTTACTGTCTCGCCCTCCATGCAACCTTAGACAAAAGTGTCTCTCGGTTTGTCTCTGCATGCAGTTTGAAGACATGATGAGCCGCAAGATTAGTGGCAGCATTTGCCAAACAAAATGGTCCACTAACAATAAATGTAAAAATCTTATCATCTGAAGCTACTGTTTTATCTGCCCTGGCAGTGTTTGCATGTACAAAACATGGTTTGGACATTTAGTATAACCCTTTTTCGGAAGTGTTTTTATAGCTGTAAGAACCTCACTTTTTCTTAGTCTTTCCACTTCAAGAACAATAGGAAGGATCGCCGTTCTTAGCATGTTGCTTTGAGGGACTTTTTTTAGCTCCTATTTCACTGTAGGTACTCTCCCAGCATAAGGGAGAAGTCATGAGTAACATATGTATATGGGGCAGTGCAGAGAAGTGCTTGGAATTAAGGGACTAATGGGAGTGTCAACCAAAACAGACCCTGCCCCCCAGGTCATGTCACACTTATGTCTGCCCTGTACATAGAAAATGAAAATGATAGAAAAATGTCAGACTTCAGTCATATAGTAAGGGTATAATAGTAATAATCTGAGCCTGCATTTTTAAGCGAGAGCAAAGGTAATGGTATCATCAAGATAATGTTAGGCATGATTCAAGGCCAATCAGGTTTCTCTCATATCTTGCCTGAGCTTACCAGAAAGGTCTTCAAAATAATCAACCGCCGTGTTGACCTTAATATTCTTCAATCAAAGTGTAATTCTAGGTTGTGACATTAACTAGAAGAGTGGAAAACCAGGGTTAGCAGTGTATCCACCACAGAATACACACCCCCTTATCCCCAAATAAAGATGGCGGCAATCTTGTGACATGTTGACTTCGCAAATACAATGTGATTTTGACTCGTCAAAGTGAAAGTGACGTTGCTTTACCAACGGTCAGCCAGCTTACGTCACTTCCGTGCTCATCTGGGAGTCCCCAGAACTGTTTGGTCTGAAAACACCTATATTCACATTTCTTCAGTACTTTGAAATGAGAAACTATGTAAATACCTGTGATTTAGCCAGACCATCCATCCAGCCATACCTCTTATTTTTGCTAGGATGAGCAGCTGTCCAAACCTCCACATATCCAGCTAATTGCTATTGTTATCCCTCTACAGTAATTGCAGACAAGAAAAGGCAGTCAAGGGTTTGTTTGACTCTGGGTCTGTAGGACAAAAGCAATATTCTCTAACCAGCGTATCTCTTTCAGTACACAGTGTGTGTTTTAACAGTCAGCACCTCTAAAAATGAATAGAGCCCCTGATAATAAAACAAAGAGACCATAAATGAAAGATCAAGTTCTCTTTGTTTTCCCTCAGGGAACATGATATTATGATGATCAGAATCGCTTCAGCCACCAATAACTGCTTAAGAGTTTGTATTGGCAGAGACCTGAAACATAATAGGGCTTCACAGAATATAACAATGGCACACAAGGTAGAAGGACAACAGGAGCTCATGGTGCAAAAGGGCAGTGTAGGATATATTTATGATCCAGAGGACTTTGGATATCAGTCTAAATATATACATTTGTACAGCACGTATGTGTTTGTGTAGGGTGGTGAGCAGCCCATTTGCAGCTGTGGGGAGAAGTGTGTTAAGCTGCCGATGGGGAACAACTACTACAGAATTATATAAGACAGATCAAGAGAACTTCATAAACAGGCTGACATTTAACCTAAATCGTAGTTATGGCTAACATGTTAGAAAACAATTGCCTTTGAATAGCGTTAACATCCATCAACTCACAGCCAGAGGAAAATGCTGGCATACATTTCAGCAAACCACGAATATGTTACATTTGCACTTTTTATATGTATCATATTAACATTTCTCAACACATTCTCACTCTGATCTCATCACATATTGACGTTAGGTCATGGACTTTCCTGCCTGACAAGTGCCACAAAAGTGATTGTTTTTATCGAGATACTGTCGCATTTCCTGCCACGATAGTGCTGCAAAAAGCTGTTGTTTATACCGAGACATTGCTGCGTTTCCAAAAGTGCCCCCATAATCGGATATTTTAAGCCAAAACATGATCCTATCCTAACCATAAATAAGTGGTTTTTAATGCCTAAACCATACCACACATTAACAACAACAACCGCATTGTTAAGACAAAGAAATGTGAAGAATCAATGTAACTGCTACTAAATAACGTACGAATGTAATGTGTCCATAGTTTACAGAAACATACAATTTTTTCTGGCAGCAGGGTTCTATCCTTTTGTTGTTGTGCTCGTGCCACCTGAAACTAATGCGTCCTGACGTAAAAGTAATACCACGTGAAAGTTACAATGTTGAGTTTTTGTTGGAATTGTTAGAGAGGTGTTGAGCTGTATGGTCAGTTTGGAGTATATAGATTGCGGCTCTGTTGAATAATATTGTGTTATACAGAGAGGTGTTTCTGGTATTTAGCCTACCATTACTGATATAAATTGGATGGACAAAACAATAGTTAACACCTGTCAGTATATATTCAACATCTAGTCACTAATTTTATTTGAAAAGAGTAAAGTAAATAACCCCTAGTAGCAACATGGGATTCCCATAGCGTCTAATGTTACATGCAGGGCCAAAGGATTGTAAAATTCTGAGGTCAGAGTTCAAATTCCCCAATGCAGCGCCACCCCTGTCATACATTTTTGAGCCTTGAAAAGACAAGAAAAAGAAAAACTGACTTATTGTTTCACAGCTCTTTTATTCATTTACTGTGTCATTTTATTTGCTTTTGCCCATTACTGCAATATAAAAAATAAATGGTTTCTAACTTGATTTAATTATCTTAACTTAATTATTGTTTTGTCTCATTAAAATTTATTTTTCTAAACCTAAAAACAGAATAGCAAATTTTGCAAACAATGTGTGCATTTGTATCTGTACAAAGTAAACTTTCCCTTAAGTTATTCAAACCCAAAAAAAAGGACATGACCTCTGTCTTTGTGGCTACTATGTTGAATTTGTTTTGTTTAAAGCTGCATTTATACATTTATGGCCACTAGGGGGCAGACACACAACAAAACTAATAGACACAGAGCCACCACCATGTCACATGTAAGCAAACAGTTGTCTATTTACACAGTCAGCAGACACAGAGCAACATTATCATCTAATTGGAGTCTTGATTGTGCCCTTCTGTTGAACGGAAGTCAAATATTCCATCTGCTCCTGAGAAAAATATTTATGTTTTAGCTGCTAAATGTTCCACTTTTTTCACAAGCTAACTCGAACGTCTTTCACTCACAGTCACCGTCTTTGATCCTATGTAAATATAAAAATATGGTTCAGTAGAGCTTGAAATAAATACCAAAAAAATAAAAACCCACATTCCTGAAGCTGAGATATGAGGTTGTAGCTGGTATGCAAGAGGGTGGGTGCACTGTAGGGATTACTGGGTGTTAACACATACCCACTCTGGTTTACATGCAAGCTAGCCTGAAGAAAACTCCCAGGCGTGAGGCGTGAGGCATGTGAGCAACATTGAAACAGACTTAACAAAGCTTGCTCTAAATCCTTGTGCACCTGCATGCGGGGGCATGCGGAGAAACAGCAGGATTATCAATAAGAAAAATATGCTGACAGCCGTGAGGTGGAGGTCATCCATTACACATGTGCAGACACACGTACACACAGGTACATGTATGCTTGCAACGTGTTTTCTGTAGCCAGAGGGGAGTGATCGGGTGTGATGTACCTGTAGCTCATTAGTCTTACATGCATTATTTACACACAGGCATGTGAAATAGCTCATTAAGCTATACTGTGATGATGGTGCTTGTTCCTGGCAGGTGAAAGATCACACAGCAGTGCAAGAAGGTTTGTACACCAAGTAGTTAACTATACATATGCACACATTCTCTCCTGAAACCTTTTCCACTATCATCTTTTTCCATTTCAATCAGGAGAGACAGACGAATGAAGTAAAGATGATATTTAATACGGAATTTGAGTGTACAGATTAACAGATGATTTGTACTGATTTAACAGAAGTCTTTGTTGCTTGGACGCCATAGGGAGATAATCTGTGATTGAGGGACATCTGAGCGGCAGCAGGATAAATCCCCCATGGAGTCCAGACACTGGTGGTGGTTGCTGACTCTGAGGCTGCTGACTGCTGAGGCAGATGAGGCTGATGAAAACGTAAAGACGAGGTGGTGGTGGGGAGGTGGAGGGCGTGCAAGACTGCAGAAAGAAAGAACTACAGCAGAGAAAGAACCATATTTAAAATGAGGAGCAGTAAAATAATCTGACAGAGAAGGTATGTCCACATATGTTTTCTCTGGGTACTCCGGCTTCTTCCCACAGTCCAAAGACATGCAGGTTAATTAGTGAGTCTAAATGTGATAGTGTGGTGACCTGTCCAGGGTGTACCCCGTCTCTCCATTTTCATTCATCCATTTTCATCTGTTTATCCAAGGCCGGATCGCAGGGGCAGCAGCCTAAGCAAAGCACCCCAGACGTCCCTCTCCCCAGCAACGATTTGCTCATTTAAGCTGTTTGTGTCCACGATCTCATTCTTCCGGTCACTACCCAGAGCTCGTGACCACAGGTGACGGTTGGGACGTACATGGACCAGTGAACTGAAAGCTTCACCTTTGGCTCAGCTCCGTCTTCACCACAACAGTTTGGCGCAGCGCCCGAATGCAGATGCCGCACCAAACTGCCGATCCATCTCATGCTCCATTCTACCCTCACTTCATGAACAAAACCCTAAGAAACTATAACTCCCCTAGTTGAGGCATCACACCGGCTTACAGTATTCATTTCGGGTCTTTTCATACATGACAACATATGGCAAAAAAAAAAAAAAATCAAACTGTCTCTTTATTTGACTTTACTCCCATGATACTTTGCCTCGTGGTAACCCATCTGCCTCCAGCTGGCCACCTGAAGGTGTACTACATGCACATTGAAATCATGACAAGGAAAAAGAAAGTCATTTTCTCTCAAGGGAAAATGTAGTCTCCTCGAAGGGCCAAAAACAACCAATGAGATGCAACAGCGAAACTTGGTATTCCTCAGTGGAAGTGGATTGATAATGCCTGGTCACAGAATGAACCTGTAACGAAACACTTGCACTGTATTTTTAAAACAGTCATGACATTCAATAAATAGCTAAGTCCATTTCATGACTTTATATTCATGTAATAAATATACTGTACAGATATCATTGATGTAATCTGTGTGAGAAAAAAGAAAGTTGAAACTTGACTTGCACAGACGTGATCACTAACACCTTTAATGTATGATAAATCAGTTTGCTTACACTACATGTTTGTCATATTTATCAAGCCCATTTTGTATTGTATCACACTGTATGTGAACACTGTGTGGGATTTCAGCACCCAACTTTCGCCTTTTGTCATGTACATGGACTGTCAAAAGGAATGCAGGCTTTGTTCGACTTCCACTAGACTGATCAATAAGGCATGATTAGCTTTGTGTGTGCATTTGTGTGTCTGTTTTCCTCGCCCCTGTGTGGCTTGTGGCTCAGTCTGTCAGCTTTCTAAAGCCTCTGCAGCTGCACAAAGAGGCAAATTAAATTATCTAATGGCATTACCATTGTTCCACTTCACTTATAAAATGGTTTGAACCAAAATTATGTTGAATACCCCATAAAGAAGCGTATATTAGCAGTGGTGTTTCATGCCCTCAGTAAGTCCCGAAGCCTTTGTTCTACTTCTGAAAGAATTCCTGAGCTCATGTGCTTTTCTGCTTTCCGATCCCACAAAGTCATATGATGTTATTACTTCCTTTAAAGACCACACTGACATTATTTTGCATAATGGTTGGAAATACTTACAAAGAGGAAAAAAATGTGTTATTGTGTTACTAGTAGATGCAGGGTAATTTTGACCATTATAACACAATGGTGGGTAAATGAATGCTCTCGTTGGGCTCAGATGGAAATAATTTACTTATTTAGTTCTTCTGCCTTCATGTCTTCTTTTCCATTATTATTGTTTTTGATTTTTTGTTCCCCTTGTACAATTATCATTTCGTGGAGTTAGATTTAATATGTCATATTAATTATGGAAATACAGCTGGAGGAGATATCGTTTCTCTCAGAGTATGAACATCGACAAAACATCAAGGTCAAGCATAAATACTGTTTAAATGTGTTTACAATAGGGGATCTGAGTAAATCAAACATGGCATCTACTGTATGTACCATGCAAAAGCTTTTTGGTTAAGGTTAGGGAAATAAGCAATGCCTGGAGAAGTGTGATGGTGTGATGGTATTGAAGAACTGTGCAAGTGGCTGACGAACTAGATCTAGATGAGGGGTCATTTCCTTTCCTGTGTCTCTGTGGGGGCCGAGGAAATCGGGCCCTCTGGCATTGAGGAACCCACCCAAGGAGATGTCGCATTTATGGTGCGAGGATTAGGGTCACCCCATGACCCCCAGCCTGGAAGTAATGTCTTAGTGGATGCTGTCAAGAAAGGCTACCTTGGGAAGTGGCATGTGGAGCAGCATGCAGAAGACAGCATGGAGCAATGTCAGTGTCTTGTCCTGTGGCGCTGATGGTTTGAGGGAGGAGCTTGTGACTATTTCCTCTCCTGTGCCTCACTGGGGTAGGGCCCTGCCTGGCGTAAGGAAACCTGCTTGAGGAAGTGTTACACGAGAGCTGTTAGGGTTCGGGCCATCCCACAATCGCTGTCCTGATGGCTCAGCCTGATGGAGATGTACCGCAGAAAGCTGCCTCAACTCTTTCCCTGCCACTGACAAGATATTCTGGCAATCGGTGTTTTCACGGTTATAAGATGGGGGCGCACTTACACATCTCGTGAAATAGAACAACACTGCTGTATACTAAAACAGACGAAGAAGAAAATCCACTGGAAACTGGAAGATGATGTTCAAGGAAATGTAGCAGCTTGTAAACTGCATGAAAATACCGGCGACAGCGGAAAAGTTTACAGTTGCAGGATGCAGAAGTTGAAGAAGCAGTTTGGTGGGATGAAACAGGAACAGGGGAGCCTCCTGTACAACGGCGTCTTCCCTGGATAGGGCAGTGGCTCTCAGTCTCCAGGAGGAGGTCCCCCACCCCTAATCGACATAGATCCTCTGCCACTTCCTGGATGATACTGTCCCATGTGTGAGGATACTGCTCTCATCCATTTGACAGCCATTTCCCATGCCCTCTGCTAGTCCTCCCCAGAGTGAGACTCCAGAAGAGTCTTGAGCTCAGACAAAGCCTCCTTGTAATGATCTTCCAAGAACTGCGAGCTCACCTGCAGCCAGTTGGCTGCGTTGCTACTTAGGAGGGTTGAGGTGTCGCTCACAGGGGCTGTAGAGCGGATGGTTCCCAAAAGCCATCTCTGCGTGTGCCTGAGGTGTGAAAGAGCTGGCTGATCCCTTGATGCCCACCTGATGTAAGTGGTGATGAGTCCGCAGACGGTTGAATAACGCTTGTATTAAATGTTGGGAGTAATCAATTGCTCTTTTTCTCTTTCTGTTTTCAGACCTTCACCAAAATCTGTGAAAGAGGAGAAAGAAAGGAGGAAAAGAGGCTCATTGGTTAGACGACAGAGACTCACTAAGGGGGCGTGCCCTTTTAACCACCCAGTTACAATCAGCAGTTGTTAGGGCAGATCTCTTCACCCTTCCCCGTGTGTTGGTTTCCTGTTCCAAATGAATCACTACTATCACCCTGATATCTCTAATCCCATATATTTAACTTCCACTGCCATCTCATTAATTACAAATCATCTGATCCTATTATCTTTCTCATCCCGAAAACAGTTTGAGGCGAACGCTATTCCTAAAGAAAATAACAATAAGATAATATCTGATGCACACACATTTAATAGAACAAACATTGTTTGTCACAATATTTAATGATTTTGCCACTCGCATTTGCAAAAATCATTAGTGGTGTTATTTGCCCACTGCGCTGAGGTGTTAGCAGGAGCCGGCTAATATCAGCAGTGAGTATGCAAAACCATGCTCTCTATCAGTCTTTGAACAGTGTGTTGTCTCTCCTCACACCACCAGCTGAGACGCACATTCACTGTCAGCACCAATTCCCAGTCTGATGAAGTGTGTGTGTGTGTGTGTGTGTGTGTGTGTGTGTGTGTGTGGGTGTGGGTGTGTGTGTGTGTGTGTAAGCCTTTGTTTGTCATTAAGCTCTGGTAGACAACTCAATATGTTTGCTCCGGTTGACATCTTTGTTGATGGGCCCTGAGGTGATCATGTGATGTTGTTTTAGTATTTGTGTGCATTAGTAGTTAGACATCATCCATCCACCCCCTCTCAGTGTCCTTCTCAGTTACTTTTTCCTAGTTTATAATTAGTAGAGACACAAATTTAAACTGAAACTTCTGGGTTCTGTTCCAGATGTAATAAATCCTCAAAAGTAACTAAAAATCTGGTCTTATAAAAAGGTTGTATTTTTTCAGTGTCAAGGGGAGGGTCTCACTTTTTTTCATCTTTTATAATTAAATTGAAGACGCAGCCGCCTCACCAGTAAGATAGATAGTAGATATACTTTACTGATCCTAAATTGTGAAAGGCTTTTGCTAAAGCAACAGGTTTTTAGGCATAAAAATAACACTACAAGATAAAAAATATACACTCAGTTTATTAGGTACACCTTGCTTGTCCGTGTTGGACCCCTTCTGCCTTCACAACTGCCTTAATTCTTGGTGCATAGATTCAACAAGGTGCTGGAAACATCCTCAGAGATTTTGGTCCATATTGACATGATAGCATCACACAGTTGCTGCAGATTTGTTGGCTGCACGTCCATGATGTGAATCTCTCGTTCCACCACATCCCAAAGGTGCGCTGTAGCCCATCTGTTTCAAGGTTGGACGTGTTGTTGGTTCAGAGATGGTCTTCTGCAGACCTTGGTTGTAACCAGTGGTTATTTGAGTTACTGTTGCCTTTCTGTCATCTTGAACCAGTCTGGCCATTCTCCTCTGACCTCTGGCATCAACAAGGCATTTTCACCCAGAGAACTGCTGCTCACTGGATATTTCCTCTTTGCCAGACCATCCTCTGTAAACCCTAGAGATGGTTGTGTGTGAAAATCCAGTCGATCATATTACCAGTATATACATTAAATAAATGTGCACAAAGTAGTTTTAGAATGCAGTGAGGTAGATTAGGCAGAATAAGTTTCATTATATCCTTAGCTGACAGGATTATTGATGTGCAGCAGCTGACTCTGACATTTCTGATAGAGAAGTTTAGCAAAAGACAAACACTGATAGCCGCCAACCTTTAGATGAAATGTTTGAGTTTGTCTCCTTGAGGATAAAGGTATCGACTCCCCAGGGTCAGGTGCAGTAGATACAAACATCCCTTTTTAGTATGTGCAATAAAATCACTTAATTTGCACTCAAGCAATTAATTTGCACCCTCCGTAGTTACAAGCCAGACAGTCCCTGTCTTATTGTTTGGTTGTTTTCTTTTTTTATATATATATTTTTTGTTCATTTTACCTGTTTTAATTTGTTTTTACTGCCATAACTTTTTATTGGTCATATATTTTTTTTAATCTATTTTACTAATGGATGAGTCTGTTTTAACGAGCTGCAAGCCAAATTTCCCAAGTGGGACAATAAAAACTTAAATGAACTTAGCTTTACAAGCTGATTATATACCTATATGTAAAATCTTAATTGCAAAGTAACTACCTAAGTTTAGCTGTAAAATAAAAGTAGTGCAGCAGGAGTACAATACTTATGTCTGAAATGTGGAGTAGAGGTATAGAGCAGCATGAATGTTCTGTCTCTTGCTCCGTGAAGACAAACTCACTTTGTTAAAGAGGCTTTATAATCAAGTTTGACTCAACTTGACTTTCATCATTCTCTTCTTCTCTCTCCCGCTGAACTTAATCTGACATTTATTTGATCAAATCACAGCAGAAACATTAATAAATTCCAGGGAAAGGTTTATTTTACAAAACCCTGTGCCCTGCTGCTTGCTTGTTTTCAGTAACTCAATCTTTGCATTTACATTCTTTGTGCTATTTGGATGTGAAAAGTTCTGTTTGGCCCGATCACCACCTTTGCAGATTCTGCTGTTACACCCATGAGCCTTGGGGTGACATCATGTGGAAAAATCTCAATAAGCTTCCCAAATAACCGTAAAAGTCCACGACACAAGCAGGACCTCAGATGTCGTAGTGGACCGCACCGAACTGGTAGGCTCATTAGTCTGTGAGAAAATGTTAACCCCAGAGTTGGATCTGTTCTATGTATCACAACTATCACTTTAATGTTTCTAAAGTGACGTAGTGTGCGAGCTGACTTTGTCGTTGGGAGGTGGACGGGATGGTGGATGGTGTGTCACCTACTGGCGAGACAGCTGCCGAGCTGCAGGCCACTGCTTGACCAAAAAGCAATAAGCTACAAAAAACGATAGGAAATGGAGCACTTGCTACAAAACAGCCACCAAGTTAGTCATCAAACGTGGGTGTCTTTTAGCCGCCCGTTGTTTCTAACAAAAGTGGTGGTTTTCACAGAGACATTGCTTTCAGAGGACCCACCAAAACCGGGTACTGGCTAACGACACATTAACCACAGCATTTAGTATCGGTAGTTTGCGGAAATGTACAAACCAATCTGGGGATTTGGTCGTATACACGTAAAAATTGACAATATGTCATTTATAACTTGCTGCAGTCAACAGGGGATTGTGTCGCTCTGCTCTGTTCTGGTTACACATAAAGCTTTCGTCTCTGTCTGTCTGTCTGCTTGCTTGCTTGCTGTGTGTGTGTGCACGCTTGTGTGTGTCTGGATGTTTCTTTTGCTCTTGGTTTGGACACACTAGACAAATATGTGGAATAAGTACTGAATTTAAAAACAAACAGCAGTGATTTCTAAAAGAATAGAAATGAAAATAGCCGGAATATTTGATGCTGCAATGATAGTTTCAGCTCACTGGGGAGCCGGCAGAGCTCTGTGGCCGACTTCCCACCTCCTGGGCGCTTCCTGGTGCTTCCTGCTTTCTGAACCCAGCAGCTATGTGGAGCAACCTTAAGCGCCCCAAAACCAGAAAGCCACCCACAGACCTCCCTGTCTGGCCCTCCAGCTTCAGGGCCCTTTGCAGTGCATCGGCCTTCTGTCTGAGCTCCGCAGAGCACTGCTGACCTGCCCCGAAGCACCCTGAAGCCAGGAAGCTGACCATGGAGTTCTGTGGGTGGTTTTGGGGTGCTTTGCAATTCTTCCGCCATCTGTCTGAACCCAGCATTCTAGGTGAGCCCTGAGATACCAAAATTTGCCACCAATGTAAACTGAATCAGTAGTACCAGTTGGTACCCTGAGCCAAAATTCCATTCTAAATCAAAAATGGCACTTGGTCCAGTATTTCCTTCCTGATCAAACCCTGCCATCCTTACAGCGTGAAGAGTTAAAGTGGCAGGCATGGTTTCTCCACGCAGGTGGGTGTTAAAGGGTTAACAGAGGGAATAAATGAATTAGTTAAAAAAAAAGAAAGAAAGAAAAGCAGTACGTCATCCTCTGTAAAGCGGCCAGCTCAGGCGTGGGGTCGCGCCCTTCTCTCTGAAAGCTCTTTGGCTCTAAACAGAGCTGAGTGTTAGGGTCGGGTAAACTCTCAGGGAGAAAAGACTCTTTTGAAATGGGGACGAGCCACAGCTTGGGGTTCAATCACCGGGATATAAAATGTAGCCAGCGTCCTCTCACGGAGCTAACGAGAGCCAGAACACGACCTCTGACCCTCGTGTGCTAAAGTTCACCACGCTCATGTGAAATTAAGAGCTATTAACAGGGAGGTCATTGCTAATGAGGACCCCTGTCTGGAAGTCCGAGGAAAGCTCAGCCTGTGGAATGTGGACTCCTCATGAGCTCTGGGAGAAGTTAGCACCACACCACACGCTCTCGTGATGTGGGATGTGCACTGTGGGACTCAGTTAATGCAGCAGCTCATTACATACAGTAAGGAGGAAAATTACACCAAATAAATCTTAATCACATGAAATATAAAATCTTTATTTATTTTTTTGTATCAGGGCCAAATGTGTCACATTTTGAGCCAGAGAAAGAAATCATGAATGGTCAAAATTTCACTGTGCTCTAGAGGTTTTGACAGGTCCACTGTGGTCCTAGTAAAAATAGACTGTATAAAATAATGGACGTAGCTACTGTGATGTCACTCATTGGTTGATGGTCTGGTTCTGAAGCCTCTAATCTGGCATTTTGGCTGTCGACATGATGGATTTTTGGAGCCAGAAGTGACCATACTTGGACGTGAGGGTGGTGCTAACCTTAACGCTAGCTGCTAGCTGGTTAGCACTGTGCATTAACAGCTCTGATTTATTCTGATAGTGCTAATTTTGCTAGCGAAAAACAGGCTTAAAACCGATTAAAATAAGCTGTAATCACTGAATAACCCGTGCTCCAGAGGGTTTTTTAGTACAACCAGATGCTGATGCAGACTTTTTTGGCAGCCAAAAACTGAAAAACACACTGAAATAGCAACAGCTACGTCTACAGCTGTGGTCAAAATCACTCGCTACTCACTATATTCCACTATATAGTGAGTTCGCCATTTTGGGAATTATTACACCCCAGATAGAACAGCCGCAAAGTACTTTGTAATGTTATTTATATACCTTGGGAAAATAAGCTCAGTATAATTTCATGTTTTTATCACAAATTTGCATGTCAGTATTTATTACTGAAGCTTCACCAGCCGACATTGAGGTAGTGAGTGTGTTTACATGGACAGTTTAATTCCCTTTTCATTCTCTTTAAGTTAATTCCGGTCTTTCTGCACATGCTCATT
The DNA here is from genome assembly GCA_026686955.1 of Epinephelus cyanopodus. Classification (NCBI taxonomy): domain Eukaryota; kingdom Metazoa; phylum Chordata; class Actinopteri; order Perciformes; family Serranidae; genus Epinephelus; species Epinephelus cyanopodus. The sequence continues at coordinate 27,104,581 of CM048932.1, read as the reverse complement.
TCCTTGCCCTTTCTGGCACGATGACATATGGCACACACGACTGGTTGCACTCACCGGTTTCCATTCACCAAAGCACAGACTTCTACGTCTCTTCTCCTCCTCAACAGACGAAGCATTAGCACAGGTATATGGGGCTTATAACTGAGTCCATGTCTACATTATCTTTGGGTCAAGTAGGGCTCAATCGCCAATCGGTGTTTTAACATGTCTAATTACTGACTCTCTTTCAGCTCCAGTCACAAGATCATTATCATCACAGGAGGCAGGCTGCACCTGTGAAGTGCAGAGAAAATGATAAGTTGCTGCTCTGTTCATTGATCGCTGGAGCATCATGCTGCCACCAGTGATGGGTTTCTCTGTCTTTTACAGTCCGTATTTTGGCTCTGGTCTTTTTCAGACAAGCTCTGACTGTTCTAAAGGGCATATGCTCCCCAGAGGATGAACCCTTTGAGCACACTTACCCTTATAAAAACTTGTCATAAAAATCATCTTTGTGCTCAATATAATTAATAATCTAAAAGGGAAAACTGCCATGAGGTTTGCATCTCCATCCATCCAGGGTGATAAACCATTTTGATTTTATGGCGCCACCCTGTAAAAACAGTAAAATTATCAGCATGTTGGTGTGTCGGTGGCTTAGTGGATATAGCAGGCGCCCCGTGTACAAGGCTGCTGCCGCAGGGGCCCGGGTTCAACTCCAGCCTGTGGCCATTTCCTGGCAAACTGGCAGCAGCCTTCAGGGTGTCAAGATTTTTTTCTGATCAGGAGGGGAGCTTGATAAGAGCTGTGACATTAACTCCTTTTTAAAATGGCATTATAAAGCTGACGCCCTCCGTTTTTTATATGTGTCTGTGTTGCATGTGCATTTTTTTGTTTTATGAGTGCATTTGTGTGAAGTAGTGCATGCGTAACGCACCCACATGTGTTGCTCCAGACCTCATGTGGTTATGATTTAATTTGCTCCCTCTGAATGAGGCTACTGTCTGTGCTGATATGAGCTAACTGAATTCCAAACGTCTTATCGCGGTTATTTGATTAAAGTTCATTATCCTGTGAGCTCACACCATCCTGTGGTGCCAACATTTAGGCACTAGAAGGCGCTGCGTGTCATAAGGGGGGGTCTCTTTCTTCCTATGAGGTCTGTGGCAAGACAATAATGATGTCATCTGTCCTTAAGCCAGTGGACCTCTGCTGTTCTTTGAAAGCTCACAAAGCAAAGAGGCAGATTATAGACACAAAAGTGAGGACAATACTCTGATTGTGCGATTTAATGCAGACTACATGTCCCACTGTAAACTGTCTGCAGTTATTGTGAGTTATCAGGCATCTAGCAGAGCTGTGAGGCATGAACATGTTGCATGGTCATCCTCTGGCACACATGCCCCTGATTATGCCCTGACACTGACGTGGAAACAGATAAGTATAATTAGTTTTTGCTCCTCTGGGCAACTGCAACCAGAAATACTGGTTACAGAAACCTATAGGACAACAACTTTATGGCCTCTGAGGAAAAAAAACACCTGAACATGAAAACTTAAACACTGACCTCTTAGCTTAGCGCTGATATGTAAACAATTGCAATGGGCTGAAAAGATGACACAACACAGTACACCGCCTTCAGGCAAGACAAACAGTCACATGACTTGTTGCAGACTCTTTTTTGTGGCATAAGTTTGACCAGGTCAGCAACAGTAAGGCAGAATGTAAATAAAGATAATCCTTACTAATGATGCTTCAGTTGTGAAAATAAATGGTTGTAACTTCTCTATATATTATGCTACCACACAAAGAAAAAATAAAAAAAAAATACTACATATAAATTATACTACATCAGATAACGTACAAATCTTCAAAAGGCCAAAAGTGATTCATGTCCAGGTAAAAAAGAACATTGGATTTAAAGAATATGCAGCATTCATGATACATACTTTTATAAAAATAAATGAATTATAATATAAAGTAAATGCAACTAATGATGTTGGACTCGTAGCTAATGTTCCCACAAGTTAGCTCATCAGTCCATCAGTTCAAATCAATGAGTTGAACCTCAAATCATACCTCTTTCATTCATGCTTAGCACAACCACATACAATACACTTTACAGTAATTACTGGTATGTCACCTTTAAAGTGGCAGTGTCTCTTTAAACCTGATGGTTTAAAAAAGGTAAAAAATGAAAATCCTGCTCATAGGCATGAAGCCTAACATGACCCTCTGCATGTATCAGTGTTTGCAATGTGGATTTGTTTCAGTCTCAAACATCCCTTTATAAGCTATATTATAGGCAAATTGTCCAACCATGGTCATGATTTCTGGAACTGAACATGATGTATGAACCAAATATGTGGTTGTACCTTGTGGTCGAAGTATAGTGTCTGACACAGTTTGACATTGTGAGATCGACTATTTTTTATACTATTTATTAGCTCTTTTTGCACTGTCAAGGACTGCACTGAAATTTCATTGTACCTGTTACAATGACAATAAAGATATTCTGATTCTGATTCAGAAGCAACTGATCACTTGCTTTAAAATTTAAATAGCTTTGTCAGCATTCACCAGATGAAAACGTTGAAAGTTTCTGCAAACCACAGAGACCTTATATTTGTACGTTTCATGTGTGTCCAATCAATGAGACGGCCGCAGACCACCATAAACCATTGTTTGAGACCAAGCAACAAGAAAATCAATTGTTTCTTAGTGAGATAACGCTGTTCCTCCAGCCGGGCTTGAGCCATCAAAAGCGGGCATTTCCTAGTGAGCCATGGTTGTTTCCTGCAAGACTGTGGCACTAAAATTAGGTATTTAAAAACCAAATGAGAAAGAATGGGGGGCGTCGGTGGCCTAGTGGTACAGCAGGCGCCCCATGTACAGCGGTTCGGGCTCAAGTCCAGCCTGTGGCCCTTCGCTGCATGTCTCTCCCCCTCTCTCTCTCTCTCTCTCTGTCTCTGTCTCTCTCTGTCAATTAAAGGCAAAAAATGCCCTAAAAAAAGAGAGAAAAAGGATGGAAGAGGGGATACCTGCACACCAATGCAACTGGGCTGGACAGCCACAAAAAGCTCCACAGGCTGAGATCAACGAAAATAGTCAATTTATTTAGGACATCTGTGCATAAGGTAATAAGTTAATCAAAACAGCAGCAAACGTTTCAGTCCTCGACTCTCATCAGTCCTGCTGACACAGTGGCTTCCACAGACACAGACAGACTCCTACCAGCTGTGATGAATCAGTCAGCTCGTGCCACTAATTAGGTGAGATCAGCTCTGAGGAGCAGAGGCCTGACTACCAAATCACAATGACCTGTTCGGTGAGTATTGCATTATTCACAACATCCTCAAACACCAATGTATGACATCAAACTATACAAATATACAAAAAACACAGAGCACTGAAAAATTAAAAAGGACAAAACATGAACATGAAAAAGGGCCGTGCTGGTACACACAGATGTCTATAAAAAAGTAGGACAAATTAAGTGTTTCATTCAGGCCTAGACATGGCTGTGTTTCTAGCGAGACTGTGGCACCAAAGTTGGGTATTTAAAGCCAAAACTTGATCTTTTCCTAAACATAACCAAGTGGTTTTTGTGCCAAAACCAGCGTTAATGAAATATAAAGAAACATAGAGTCTCAACATATCCACTGAATAGTAAAGTGCAAATGTTGTGGTTTCCAGAAAAGCACAATGCCAACATTTATTCAGGCGACCGGGTTGGCTCTGAGAGGCTGTACTTAGGCACAGCATTGCTTTGAGCTAAATGCTAACGTCAGCATGCTAACATGTGCAAAATGCCAATGCTAGCTTGCACGTTTATTGTGTTCACCATCTTAGTGTTGATCAGAACTGGTAGCAAATACTCCAGTGTGATTCCGTAGGCTGTGTGTGTCACATGAATTCAATATACAGTGGCAGCATTTCAGAATAAATACAATACATAGATTCGTGAAGCAAAATAATATCTTAATCCCTCCATAATCCTTGAGGGAAACCGCCGACAACTGAAACATGATTAGCAACATCCTTATTACTCTGTTGTGTAAAAGCTAAGGAGTGTTTACTGATGACAGCAGGGACACAGAGACATGACCTGAAAGCAAACCTGCCCCTCCTCAGCTGTGAGATAAGTCAACATTTACATTCTCCACTTAAATGATTAAGCATGATTAGTTTAAGTGTGTGAGGTTAGTTTATCTAAACTAACACTGAGAGACGTGCAGAGACAGCGAGAGGAATCCTCCGGTGGTTTTAGTTTTGTAATATCGGCGTCTTTTAGTTGTGGGGCTGAAGCAGCAGCCGCGACAAGCTCACAAAACAAAGCAGTAGAACGTGTCATATTCAGGTTGAGCACATGAACTGTGTAATATGAATGGATGTAGGCACTGGGACGTCGCCCATTGGTTTGAGTTTGGCATTTTGGCCCTCGCCATCTTGGATTCTTGGCACTAGGAGTGGCCAAATTCGGACAAAAAAGGTGGAGCTGTTGAGGAGTGGATCCAGTGCCCGGGACACTATCTGCAGACAGCCTGTCACTCAAAGCAACCATACCTTTAATTGTGCAGAACTGTATGTCTTAAAGGGATAGTGCACCCAAAAATGAAAATTCAGCCATTATCTCCTCATCCATAAGCCGATGGAGGCTCAGGTGAAGTTTTAGAGCCCTCACATGTGCAGAAATCCAAGGGGAGAGGAGGTAGCAACACAACTCCACCTAATGGAGGCTTACGGCGCCCGAGATTCAAACGTCCAAAAACACTTAATTGAAACCACAAAATATCTCCATACTGCTCGTCTGTAGTGATCTAAGTGTCCTGAAGCCTTGCATACGATACCAGCGAAAGCACGTGAACACACATGAACACGGTGCCCATGTCTCATGGTCTTGCGCAATCGCGCGCACATGAGCGCGGTGCACAGAGAGGCAGTTAGAGCTACAGGCACAATGGGGCTAAAAACAGAATTCAAATGACGATTTTCCGAACAACTCGGGGCTTCAGGACACTTGGATCACAATGGACGAGCAGTATGGAGATACCCTGGCAAATGGGTGAGTAGATAATGGCTGAATTTTCATTTTTGGGTGCACTATCCCTTTAATAAAAATGTAAATGGGTGAGTGATATGAAATTCATCCTCTAAGAAGTTGTCATGAAGACGAAAAATAGCTTAAGAGACCAAAACAAGCTTTGTACCAAGCTGTAAACATGTTTATTTCTGCTGTAAAGTGGTGGTGGGTCAGTGGGGATTGATTCACATTTGGAGCCATTCTCAAGTGGCCATTAGAGGAATTGCAGAATTTTGCAACCGCGGAGGTTGCTGCTCGGTCGGGTACAATGATTTATTTATGTAATGCGACTGCGAAGGCCTGTAACTTCATTCTGCTGTCAGTTTGTGTGTATTGTTCTTAGTGATTGATCTTCCTCTAGTCCAAGGGACATTAGGTGCTTTGGGGAGTATTGTTTATCCTCCTCATCATGGTGCCAGAGTCACACCTTGAGGCTCGGACACACCTCAATCACAGGGCTTCAAACACATGCAGGGTCAAATCTGAAATCTGAACATTTAATGTGTCTGGGTGTTGTTTATCATTCAAAGTATTTCACTGCCAGGAAGATGGTCTTTTCATTAAACTGGGAAGCTGCAATACTTTTGAAATTGGTGCTATTTTATGACTAGAGAAAACAGAGAAAAAGGGGATGTGACATCCGTTTTTGCTCGAGAGGTAACAAAACACCTGCAGCTACTCCAATACACTGTGCTGCACTGGACCCTGTTACAACCCTGGCTCAAGGGAAGCAACAAAATAAAGTTGAGCTAACCAAACTTTGAGTTAAATTACTGAAGAAAAAAGAAAATCAAAAGCAAACAAAGCAGTGAGAGGGGACTGCTGGCTGGCAGAGTGGCTGACAGAGTGCTACTGGGTGAAGGAGGGGCTTTTACACCCAGGTAATCAGACCAGGTGCCAGGCATCAGCACTTAGCACCAGCAGGCAGGGCTGCGTCTCTGCTTCACCTGCAGCCTGACAGAAAAAGCAGACAGAGAATATTAACCAGGACTTAACAACCCATATTCATTCCCACTACTGGGTGACGTAATGCAAGTTGGTTTGGGCCAGTCTTGTCCAAAATAAACATACAACATCGATACAGCGCTGTGAATTGACGGGGGTTTTTTTCTCCTTCAACAACTAACGCATGTGGTTGAGTTTAGGAAAAAAGAACAGGGTTTGGCTTTATAATGTTATGGAGGTTGAACACCGCTCTTGAAAGCCGATCATCATGCTGACATTAAAAAACGCCTTTTTTCACTGGGGTCCACTGCTGGAAGTCACTGCCTCAGCACTGGCTTTTGATGACTTCGGAGAAAGACCAGGTTAGGTTTTTCATCCTGTACGGGAAACAGTGCGGTGCCCACCTTCTGTTAACAAACTCTTGTGCTACAGCTAAACAGTGCACTACAATGTGTTTCTAAAAACATGTGAGAAATAGGCAACGCAGTGATAGAATATCGATTCATACCTGATCCGCACTGCCTGGTTTTACCGTTTGATCTGAGTTTGGTGTGAGTTTGAGAGAATAGAAGAGAGGGGGCATCACTCTCTCTCTCTCTTTGTGCCTCTGTATTCGTAGTGGGGGTGAACATTAAAAATAAAAAAAAGAAAAAGTACAATCTATAGTTTGAGCAACAGCCCGAGGGCCAGCAAACATCGTGTCATCTGATGGATACTGCAAATGAGATCTGGCCACCGGCAATATGGAGGGAAGTTTAATATAGTTGAATGAATACACATACTCTAAAAAATGATTCACGGGGTAAAGAAGTTTTCAGCATTAAAAAAATATGTGTTAAATAAGTGTTTTAGTCAGTTGACAACTTGTTTTAAGACATTGGTCAAAATCAGAAACATGTGTGACATGTTTAAGTAGGATGGAATTAGATAAGTTAGAATTACGAGTTTTCGATAAATATTAGGTTGGTTCAACTTAAGTTTTAAGACGTCAGTTGCACTAAACTAATTGAGTTTGACAGATTACAAACGTTATTATGTTACCATAATTTTTTTAAGTTGAGCTAAATTAAGCTTCCAGAAGTAATTGGCTGAACCAGTGGTCATTTAGCAGTCCACGCCCGGGCGACTCTGACCAGTGTATCATCAGTGTATCTGTTGCTGTTGCGTCTGACAGTTGCCCATAATGGATAGCCAGGGCGGCCGAGTAAACAGTTCGGGGCGTGAGCTGTGTGCAGGGGAGGTCAGACATGCTGATTTATGGCCTCTGTGATAAATCACCTCCTCTTTCAGAGAGGAGGTCACCGTCAGATCGTCCTGAGTGAGGAGCATCTGTGGATTCAGCTGTAGCCTCCATGACCTGCAGACAGGGCTCCAGATGCAGCCTGGAGCCTTAGTGCCAATCCGGCGCTCCTCCTACTCCTCGTCACTCGTCTCCTTCTCATCCTTCTTGTCTTCCCTCCTTCGCCTCCTCCCACTCGAGCACTCTTCTTTTGCCATTTATCTTTTGCTTCTCATTCTCATGTTCCACCTTCTCCTCTTGCTTTTACATCTTTTTTAGTTCTCCTCCTCTCTCTGTCTCGAGTTTCACAAAACCTCTTTCTTTCACATCTTCTGCTTCTTCTCCTCTTACGTGTTTAATCTTCTCCCTTTTTCACAGCCACTTCCCACCCCCCCTCCTCCTCCTCCTACTCTCTTACCTCTTTCTGCTCCTTCTTTCATTCCTCATGCTCTCTCAGCAGTCACAACCGCTCTCCTTTATCTCCTGCTTTTCTTCTTCTCTCTCCTCCTCCCTCTCCTACTTCGTCCGATAACATGCATTAAGGCTCACTCCGTCATCATTTAAGTGTCAGCTGCAAACACCTACTTAAAAACAGACGGAGTGTGAACATGCACATGGATATTCACTAAGCCTGACGCAAATTACCATCAGGGGCGCCAAATTTTGAGTCAGTAAATACCTCGCTAAACTGAAAAAGAAATTGCACTAAGACCACACATGTAAATAAGGCCTGCTGCAGTTCATTTAGTTCGTATCAAAGGCCGCTATAAGCAAATCCTGATGCCGGGCTGTTTTTACACTTGTTGCACATGTCTGGAAAATAATGGAGCAGAAAAGAAAGTGTTTTCTGGGTAAAGAGAACGAGTTTTAAATGAAGGCTTCATGCACGGAGATAAATATTAAACACTACTTTCTACTGGTGCCAGCTCAACAAAAAGATCTGTGATTTAATGGCTTTTAGAATATTTTTAAAAACTTGACAAGATCATTTCTGTAATAAATAATAATACAAAAGCCTACTTAATTATTTAAATCATATCACATTGGACTGGAGTTGCTGTGAGCCTTTAGAAGTTCAGGAAAAATAAACAGGCGGCCACGGCGGCAGACAGAAAGTCATGAATAACAGATTGCTCCAATTAACTTTAAAATGCATCTTTTAATTTCGCATTATTCTGTCTCTCTCTCTCTCTCGCACTGGTTCGACCTGGCTGTACTCTCTGTCCCTCTGTGTGTGTCTCCAATAAAACAGTACTGCAGATTTTACACGCTTTTCCCAGACATTAAATTTCAGATGCAATTTTGTTTTGTTGTTTAATGTCCGCTGCAGTGGACAGTTTGTGGTGGTAAATCAGATGCTGAGGGTATTTGTAGAAACTTCTATTCCCTCCTCCAACACTTTGTACTTCTTACAAGGAATATATATTGCATGAGGCCAAATGTCAATGGTGCCATTTTTATTTTTTCATTTTAACACTGCAAAACTTCGTTAAGGTCCTTTACATAAGAAAAAAAATAAATAAATAAACTTAATTTCAATAGAGCTTTTCTAAACCAGAGTTACAAAATGCTTTACCATACAAAAAAAAAAAACAAGAAGTAAAAGAGCATCATCCACAGAAAATGCAATTTTAGAATTATAAGATACTACCCATTGAGTGCACGGTTGTCCACGTACAGTTTCACATGGTGTGTGTTTGGGATACGGGTCATAGGAAATTGCAGATTAAATAGTCAGCTGAACCCATTAAGAAGAGCAATGTATTCAGAGTTTTTGTGGATTTGATAGTACAATTGCTTTATTGAAAGTATAGTAGTACCATTGCCAATCGTGGGATAGTTAGTGGGCTAAAACTGTACATTAGTAGTTGAGGTAGCACGTTGAAAGGCAGATAGTTAAAGTGTTTATATGTTGTATTGACTTAAAAGTGGGGCGCACTGGCAGAATGACACACATTTTAAGCATTTTTCTGTTGTTATAGCACCACCTAGTTGCCAATTAGAGTTAAATTTCTCCAGTCACCTTGAGGTGTCCTGTTCTACATATCTACCAAGTTTAGTAAAAATCGATATGGCGGTTAGGCCTAGATAAGAAATGAGCTCTCTAGCGCCCCCATTTTGTTTGATGGGGTCAATAATGGAGGGGTCCCCTCAGATTATGTGTGGTCATGTGCCTACAAAGTTGCGTGGTGATGGGTGAAACCCTTGAGATGTTATACACCTTTATGTGATGAGCCACGCCCTCATCAATATTCATTGCCTTATAGAAGCTCAGTTTTAGTAAGTTTTCCAACTTTTGCCAAGAGGGAACTTTAGATATTGGTCCCTAGATTATGTTCACCCAGTTTCATGCACATCGGTCAAACTTCCTAGGAAGAGATGGATTTGAAGTATTTTTCATAAAATTCAAAATGGCGGAGAATCTATATCATGTTATGGGTTCTTGAGGCAAAGTTTCATGTCTCTATGACATACGGGGCATGAGATATGCCCATTCAGAGTTTGCTATAGCGCCCCCTTTGGTCAACTGATGTAATATTGCTTCATTAGCATCCTCCCATGACCCTCTACCACTGTGCCAAATTTCACATGGATTGACCAAGTCAGTGAAGAGAAAGACGTGGCACAGACACACCCACAGACAGAGTTTCCGTCATTATATAATAAAGATAAGATAACATATTCATAAACTCAAACACATACTGTATGTCCATACAAACATATATACTCTTACATCCATTCATACACGCCTATGCCACACTACAAAAAACGTTTAGAAATGTCCAGTGGAGCGTGACAAAAAGGTCCAGGTGTCGACCTGGCTCCTAAATTTCCCAGGTCCCAATCTGCTCAAGGATTCTTGTGATGTGCCAGTACCCCAGATGTACCCCTGCAACAGTGTTTGAGTGGGTGGAACATGTCAGATGGTATCCGAACGTATATGCCAGAACCAAAGGTTTCCCAGCAGAACAATGCATCGGAACAAAATGATCAAAGTGGTTTTCATATTTTGGCTGATTGGTGTATGTACACATACACACCTTCAAAATCATACAATGTCATATAAATGTTTGTTAGAGTCAGCTGATTTGATGTTAAGGAGGAGTTTGTTCCATAACTTTGGTGCTAAAACAGTGAAATTTGTCTGTGAAGCACCAGAAAAAAGGTTTCTTTTGCAACCTTTTCTTCAGGCCTCTCTGAAAATGAGTAGTTGGCTTTGTAATAACCATTTTATATGTAAATTGTGAAATGTTTTATTTTAGCTTTGTCTCTTAGAAACTGTGTTTCTTTCCTGTTAATTTGTATCAGCAAATACACTCTAAAGCAAGATAAAATTGCTGTCTGAATTATGTTCGGTGGCATTGTTTTTCAAGTGGAGGAAGTGTTAATTGCTTATTTACCAGTTCAAATTTGTCAGGAGGTGGTGGAGGTGGACAGACTGGGTTCACATCCTGAGTCCCGCTTGTGATTAATATAAGTGGTTTGGGTGAAATATTTAAAAAAAGAAACATCTTTTCAGGACATTATTTACTGAAAATATACAATTTAAATTATTGTTTTTAACCAACAAACAAGCAGAGAAGGTGAGAGTGCTTCTTTTAGCTCTGAGTTCTGCCTGCAGGTCTCACATTCAAGCAGCTTAACAACAAATGGAAATATTGTCTTAGGAAAATCAGCCTTAAAGTATAAAAGTGGAAATTACCCCATGCCCAAATTTGAACCCAGTGTAATTAAGAGTATGCCATGTTCAAACTCACATCATTGTCTGGTAAAACCTGGCAAACTAAACTCAGGAATTGAAACCTGTACTCACTGTATTGTATATTGATAATAAAACAACCTGCTGCCTTTGTTTCCTTTTTATTTATGTATTTATATTTACCAGTTTCAATTTAGGTTTAGCAAGTATGCATGTAAGAAGCCAAAAAGAAGAAGAGCCACAGACAAATATTAGATTTGTCTCTGAGACCAGACTTTATCTTCCCAAAAATGTTTAACTATTTTTTAAAGCACTATGGAGACTTAATTTACACTGGTACTGTGCCAAACCAACCTTGTCCAGCACAAAGTGATGACACGCCGCCACAAATTACAGTCTGTTTCTGTTGAAGCTTTGCCAGAATATTGTACAAAATTTTGTCAGCACTGATTTTGTAACAGATGTCACTCTCTGTCCTGACAAATGAAGGCAAAAGCCAAAAAAATAAATAAAATAAAACAAATCTTAGACTTATTGTTAACTTATAATGAAGCTACTGTTCATTAACCCTGTTTTCTGGCTTGCTTGTGATGCTGAACGTGACACCAGTAAAAAAACAGAAAGGCATTATCATTAACTGGCCATGAAAAAGGAGCCTGCCGCCTATTTGTAACGGGTTTTACCACGTTTAAAAAAACCTGCATATGTTTTGCAGGTCCACACAGATTTTTTTTGGCCAAAAATGATAGTAAAGGTTGTGGATACCTGCCCCAAAACAAGCATGAACCAATTATTAATGAGACCACTGCACACATGTTTTTGTCTGACGATTTCTCACTTGACTTTTTCATTGTTGGTTTCCCATCCTCTCTTTCCAACCTGTGGAATATTACACACCCACTGAAAAAAAATTCATAGACACACAACAAAACAAATCAACAACAACAAAAAACAGTAATTGAAAACAACTAATTAATGATGTCATAATCCTTCTTCTAAACTTGGCCTTAATCTTTTCCATTACTTTTCATAGTCACTTAATTGCCCCTGCCTTGTAGCATTAATGCCTTCTAACATAAAAAAAAGTTTTACGAAGGAAAATAAAAACAATGGGGAATGTCAATCACTCTTTTCCTATTGATTCAAAAATAAATCTTCTTTCTAGTATTTAAAATGCCAGAACAACCATTTCTTAATTCACTGAGCAATATTGTTTGAGGGCACATGGTTTAAAAAAATCGAACTCTCCATTTGGGAACCAAGTGGTTGGATTCTAAACCAATTTATTTTTGGTCAAAATGCTCTGAGGGTTCAAAATTAGGTGCAGGAACCAAAGCAGAATCGGTGCTATGTTGGTGGAAAAGGGGCGCAAGTCAAGTCCGCATCAGTGTGCTCGGTGCTGCCACCAGTGGCCAAATGCTGCATTGAGGTAACACCGATTAAAGCAGGTGATTTAACATGATGGTTCTGAGCCAGCTTTGTTTATACTGTGTGATTTAGTTTCACTGCTGGTAAAGACAATATTCACTTTACTTACTTTCATGGGGGTTGATTGGGATCCAAATAAGAAGAATAAGAGGAAAAAGCAGTTTATAAACCTCATGGTGTGTTTAGTCTCAGCCACTCAGCCTCACCAGATTGAAAGAAGCATTCTGCGATCAATGTCCCTCATCAGTATGGAGCATGTGATCGCTGCCTCTTTGTCCCATTTTCCATTTTATCTCCCATTTAAACACATATGGACACAGTGCTTGGATGCATTCACTCAGGAGGTACGTGTTTGTGTGCATGCTGAAGATTCCTCCCACATATCTGAGTGTGTACGTACGCACATGTGATGTTGTGATAAGGAGAGACGGGCAGAAATCCCCCATTGCGGAGTGTTTGTTTGTGTGTGTGTGTGTGTCACCGGACCCTGTCATTCGATTACAGGTCACACTAATCTAATCATCCAGCTGTGAGCTCAGTGTGCCGGCGTTTATGAAAGGGACTGTAGTGCTGGAGAGCACAGAGCTCAGTCTGTCACCACGTTACCTTTTGCTCAATGACAAACTGTGTTGGTGTCTGACTCTGATAGCCTGCAGCTGTTTTCCAGACTGATTACTGTGGGAGTGAGTGTCCTCTGCTTCAGTTTAGACACCTCACCAGCTCCAGTCGGACATGTAAGTGTAAATAAGGGGTCACGTCAGCCCTATCTGAAACCTGGGGGATGTCCAGGTGTGATGGAGGACAGAGGCGTCTCAGAGATAAAGCTGTTATCAGTGTGACTTACAGGACTGGACGGGACAGGCGACTCAGCTCTCCTCCCTGAAATTATATTGACAGGAAACGGGGCTCCCTCAGATGAACTCCGAGGCATTTTCATCTGGTCTATCATTCTCGGGCCGCTTGTGAGGGTTGGCAGCTGATACAGATTTTCTCAGGCTCAATCAGCTGAGCGGCTTGAGGTAAAAGAGATCAATACTTTTCATTTTTAACACAGAGGCTGTATCGACCGTCTGAAACGGGCCTCTTCAGTGGGCACGGATAGGCTTTCTGCGCCACGATAAGAGGCGTATTATTTTAATCATCATCATCTTTCATCCGCTCCCCTCTTATCTGTCGCCCTTACACAGGAAGATGGTTGAGGAGAGGGTGGCAAGGTGGAGTGCTGCGGAGTCACAGAGGCAGAAACAGATCGGCTGACTCATCTCTCAACCAGAGACTTATTATTTTTTATGCTCTTTGTTGAATTAAAGATGCGGCTAATAGGATGACATGCTAATGTCAGGTTGTAAAAAGATGCTGGCATTTATTCATGAACACAAAGCAGCACAGAAGACATTAACTGTAACGTGTAAGTAATAATACACAACTAGGTGTCTCGCTAACATGTTTAAGGCCAGTAGTGGGTTGTATCACATTACATTTACTCCGTTATATGTACTTGAGTAGTTCAGTCAGGAACACTTTTGTCAAAGAAACTTTATTTCCATTTGCAGTAGTATATATGGTGGTATGGCTCTGTTCTGGGGCCCCTCTGCCTTTCCTCAGGGCTACGCAGAAAGCCTCTTCCGTGCGCCTATGTGGAAAGCATAAGGCAGAGAGAGCACACCTTTCTGCCCTTCCACGTGCAAACAAGGAAAGCCAGAGGTGGACAGAGCAACCCTCCCTGCCCTTCCATGCGCCTACATGGAAAGTTTAAGGCAGGGAGAGCAGCAGCAAACTCCAGGAACAAAACAGAGCAGCATCAGTGACAAACAGAAATGACAGTGATAAGTCAGACACAGCATGAAAAGGAGGAGCTGGGGTGGAGGTAGGTTGCAAAGCGGCTTGCAGAGGAAGCAGCAACAGTAGGCAGGCCAGAGCAGTTTAAATAGGCCGCCCTGGATGAGATTTGCCAATTGGTTGCATAAACAGGAACCATGTGATCTATCAGCTGACTCCCTTCCATTTACGCCATAGTTTTTGCAGTGTGTCCTGCATTGTTGGCACTAGTCAACTCTTGTTAGCCCTTGTTGGCTGTTTTTTAGCCGCTTCTGCACATTGAATTAATTTCAAAGACAGTGGAGTTTGTTGGCGAATGAAATCACCCTGATTGGCGGTTCAGCTCAGCTGACGAGATGAAACAGACCTGCTATATTAATTAAGATCTTTTTTTTTTTTTTTTTTTTAGCCATCAAGCTTTTTAGCAGGAACAGTTCATAATGCTAATGTAATTGTTTATGTGCTAACTGGCTAACTAGCATCTTACATTCATCCTGTGTTGGTCTTCCTGTTTCAGTTTCAGAATGATGAATACAGGCTACCTTGTATGAAGAGTTACAGTGTATAACGTACATGCTAGTTGGCTGCTGGCTATAGTCTTTGTGGTGTGTTCAAGCGCAACTTTTTGGCTGAGGCACAGGTGCCATCTCAAATTAGCTGGTTACATCTTTTGTTTTTGATGATTTACCAAGTGCCTCTTGCATTAACGTCAAGCAGAGCAGATTAGCAGAACTAATGACACTCAAATTTTGTTTCCAACTGGGATTGCTCAGAGCAGAAGATCCACCGTCTGATAACTAGCTCTCACTCTACCCTGGACAACAAGGCAATGCATACAAGCCTTGGTGTTTTTTTTTTTTAAGGTTATTTTTTGGGGCTGGTTGCCTTTAACGACAGGACAGTTTGAAGTGTGAGGGTGGGAGAGAGAGGGGAAGACATGCAGCAAAGGCCCACAGGCTGGAATCGAGCCTGCTGCTGCTGCTGCGGCAAGGACACTGCCTTTGTGCATGAGGCACCCACTCTACCCACTAAGCTACTGGGCGCCCCCAGCCTTGGTGTATTTTATGTGAGAAGTCTTTCAATCTGGGTAAGATGGGAATCAAAGCAGTGGAATCCCACATGCAAAGTGAGAACACATTATTGCCAAGAAACCTTGCCAGCTAATGCCAGGTATTACTCACTCTGGTTCTTGTCTCCGCCACGAGATGAAAAAAGGTCATGATTTATGTTAGAGTAAAGATTTGGGCAAAATTGTCCCCTCAATTTAATGAGTATAGTACTGGTCTTGTATTTAATTCCAAGTGGCATTAAAGAAGTCTTAAATCTAACTTGCCTTAAGCTTCAGGAACCCTGCTTAAACGAGAGCATTTGTGATATTTACTTCTACTCGGTTACTTTGGGCTCCACACTTCTAGTTACTTTCACTGGTACTCCAAATTGTATGTAATTCCAAGACTGTTTAGGGACTCCAGTGTACAGAAATATTTAAATACACTGTTTTAAAAAATGGCAATATTCATTTTTCCCTCGACAAATTTTAGCATAACTTTGGACTGTTATTTGGCCCCCTTTCCAACAAGATAGCGTAACATAGTTGGTACCAATGGATGCCTTAGGTCCTCTACTTTAATATGATACCTGTGCATTTACTGTAACTTTGAAATTAAGCCCAGATTTCTTACAAAAACCAGTCTGCCTCACTCCTCGCCTTCAGCTCTGCCTGTCATACCTGCTGCTGCTGCTTCACATTTTTGTTTTGCCAAAGTTTGGTGGTTGCCTCTCTGCTCCTTTCATTTTCCTTGTTCTGTCTGTACTCTGGCCTTTCTTTTCAGCGCACCCGATTTTTGATGAGGTATTTTGACTTAATCAGGCAGCAGCCCTCCTCTCTATTGTTGGTTTTGTGCATGCCGCACCTGACCCCCTCTGTCAGATGGACCGCACCATTTCACAATACCTGCGGGGGGCTGCAGTATCACATGGCACGCTGAAATGTGTTTCAGTTATAAAAATACATTTGTTCATCATGCAAATACATTAAACTTGTCAGTGATATAAGTCATTAAGTAAATTGTTGTACTTGATCCAACCTTGTCATTTGTGTAGTTCTGGATACTTTAATGACAATTAACGCGACTTCATTGAACACAAAACATTGATGTGTTAAATTGGATCTGAGTTTTTATGAGATACTTTTTTCCCTGTTATTCAGAGTTATTTTTATGACTTTCACTTCTACTTAAGTCAGTATGATTAATGAAGTAAAAACATTTTTTCTCGAGTACCGTTTTGTTTACCAGCCGCTGTTAAAGGCCACTGAAGGTGTGGAGCTGCTGCTGACACAGCGCTCTGACCTGCTGGTCGATGAGGGCAAGTGAAGAATAATTTCAGTGTCACTATCAGCTGTAATAACAGAGAGATGTGTAAACACCCAGAAGAGCCATGAGACAAAGCAACGGTCTTATTACCATAAGAAAAACATAAATGTATGTATTCATGAACCACATCCACACACACACTGTGATGGAGCCCTAATGTGGGAGAATAAATCATGTGATACTGTACCCTGATGGAGATCAGAACAGCCGAGTTCCATCACAGTGAAACAAACAAACTGGATATTGTAATTTTATTCATTGACCAAATTGGCAGATGAAATACAAACCATATTCATAAAGTGGCAATAAGAGGCAGAGGCAATACAAAGCTAATGGCTCTGCTAGCGCAGCAGGGTTTATTGTTTCACTGCAGTAATCGACTCTCAAGGACAAACTATTGTTCAGAACTGGTCCTAATGTTTGCAGAAAATCACATAATTATTCTGAGAGATGAAATGATGTGAACTCCAGTCTGGGTGTTTTTGCATTTTTCTTAAATTTAAAGTTTTCATCGTCTTACAGATAAACACCACAAGCTCATAAAACCCATCCAAAACTATTGCTTGTCTAAATATGTTACTTTCTTTTTTAAAACTTTACCTCCTAAAAAGTTGCTAATGTCCTCCCCAAACAATCCCACATGACTATTGAAGAACAGTTTAGGAGGATATTTTCTGATTAGGCACCTGTATAGTTGAAGTTTTAAGAAGTTTTAGCATCTAAATGGTTAGTGAGACACTGTTGTCATTATTAAGAAACCAACGTTAACTGTCGGAAGCAGTCTCAGGTGTTACAACTTTCACTCACAAAAAAATGCACTATAATTTGAATTAACCCATGTAATCATGAGCCACAAGCTGTGATCACGTGACCCATGCACTGCAGGCTGTTCTCCCTCATATGACGGGAGCAGAGGAAGTCAGGAAATGTAGCATGAAGAGCAAGAAAATCCACGTCATTAGATCTAAATACGAGATCCCAAGATGGTGCCTGTTTAATCCAATGAGAAGTGCTCACCTGACGCATACACCAAAAAAAAAGTGGACTCCAGGATAGCTTTACAGATAAACCTCAATGGATCAAAAATCCATGATAGAAAGAGTCATAATTAACCCTGTTAGCAGTTTGAAGTGTCCTGTCAACAGTTTTACAGACACTACTTGCTGCAAGGGATTTTTTTTTTACTGCAATACTGTGAGTGGCCACTGGGGAAAAAAATTAAAGAAATGCTGAGGGGTGTTCCTGGGGGTGTGGTCTGCACAGGGAGAAAGACCAGGGTGGTGAATTGGTCAAGCAAACACAGGACTTTCACCCAGGAGAAAAAATGAAAAGTTAACACAGAGTTATTTTAAGTTATGTATACTTTACATTGCCATGTGACATGACGTACATAACCTGATGATTCTAAACCATAATTCTTTACTAAAGCTAACCTAACCAGAGGGCGCTAGTTCGTGGGATATCTTTGAATCACGCATAACTTTCAAGAAAATCATAATAACCCTTGGGCTATG
The DNA here is from genome assembly GCA_026686955.1 of Epinephelus cyanopodus. Lineage (NCBI taxonomy): Eukaryota > Metazoa > Chordata > Actinopteri > Perciformes > Serranidae > Epinephelus > Epinephelus cyanopodus. Next base: position 27,086,460 of record CM048932.1, on the reverse strand, counting down.
TTGAAAGGTGACAACTCTAAGACATAACTTTTTTTCCTGTACATTAAAAATATCTTCACTGAAAATGTCAAGGTCAATTATAGAATTACAGAACCGACTTGAAAGAAAATGTGAGTGTGCTGTTTTTTTTTTTTCAAGTTTAGATCATTGTATAAATTATATAATCAGGCTGTTTGTTTGACAAAACCAGTTATTTGACAATATCATTTTGGGGCCTATGTAACTGTAATTGTGACTGACTTTTTGGTACTTAATATTTTAAATATATATAAAAAATGATAAAACTTTAAATTAGTGTCACCACGAAAAATGGAAAAATGAAATATAGTAAAAAAAAAAAAAAAAAAAAAAACTTTCGAAATGTAGATTGTTTTTCTTTTTTTTTTCCACAAATTTTAATCTAATTTATTTAAAATATTAAAATAAAAATTTTAATTTCACACAATTAAAAGGCAAGACAACTTTATTTGTATAGCACATTTAATTTGGCATCGAAGTGCTTTACAGAGCAATAAAACATAATAAGATTAACAATGAAAGAGTAGTAAAGATATAAAATATAAAATTAATTACTAAATGATTTACAAGTAAAAAACAATACTACATTTGGAATATTCAAATTATTTATCTCATTATGTAATTTAATATTGAACATACATATTTGGCTAGTTGTGTCTGAAAATGTTTTGATATGAGACTGACTGTGATACAGTTGATGGTGCTGCACTTACGCTGCTTGAGCAATCCTTAAAATTGCGATACTGACATAAAAACAAATAGTTATTCAGTCCTGCTGCAGCCTCTTTTTCCACTCTTATTATTAACAGGCAGAAAAAAGGGTACAGCAGCTTCAGTACATGTGTAGATGTGATTTCTAGGAATTGCAACAGGAGAAAGAAATGAAAAAGAAGACTAGTTTGGTTCTTTGTCTCCACGATGGTGACAATAGAAACTAATTCCATCGCAGTAATTGTCACCATCACCAGCGGATCGTTTTTCGATCTCGTCTTCATCGCCCCATAAGAACAGCGTCCACACTGAAAGCACAAAAATGTGGAAATGCTGCTGCTGCGATGTTTTAACACAAGCCTCTCCTCCCCCTGCAGATGGGATAGATTGAGTTCTGTTCTCTATGACCCGCCTCACTTCAGTCCATTATGGGAATCTTTTGTTTTTTCATGACAAGGTTACAATAAGCAGGCACCTCAATGCTGTGGAACGCTGATTACCTTGAGCTATCACTGCCAGCTCCCATTCAACCTTTCTATGAATCACTTCAGCCGCATCCATTGTGTGACACAAACCAGGGCCTGAGAGGAATTCACTCACTCTGTATAATCCTGCTGTCAGGTAAATGTCAATGTCAAAGTGTCATTTTCTGCGGCAACGGGAAAATGTGTTGTTTTCAGATCGATGATTTGCTTTCTTGAGCTCAAAGGTGGTGAATTTTTCTTTAACTCTTTTTTTTTTCAAACATAAAAGATAGACCCGCAAAGACCTAAAAAAAATGTGACCCCCGTGCTTCCACTCCTTGCAGCCCCTGGCAGATTTACCCACTAAACCTTGCTGACAATTCACCAGCGAAGGCTTTCAGGATTGTAAAGGAGATTAACTAAACAAATACATCACCTTTAGAGGCTAAATCTGTCTTCAAGGAGACTGGTGAGGGATGAGCCTCTGCGCAGGGAAATAAAGACAATGAATGAGGCCGAGGTGTCCGTTTGTGACAGCAGCGTGATCTGATAGCTACTGAGGGCATCCTGTGACTTGGAAATCACACATTTCATCTTTACAGCGATCAATGTGTCACTCACTGTTGAAGTGTCCTTGAGCAATCGCTGAAAAAACTGTGATTTGCTGCCAGAAGCCTCGACTCCTCTGGTGTATGACCTTTCTGGAGTAATGCATAAAATAGTCTTTATTTTGCTTTGCAAAGTGCGATAAATACTGAGGTATAAATAAAAATGCCAGTATTGTACGATATCGGCCACCGTGTGCGTGTGAGGAAACAGTGGCTCTGCTGGAAAACTGCAAGATATTAAAACTTATTTTCCGGTTGAAGACTTAAAGCAAACAACACATTCTTATTCCCAACTTGTCAAATAATGGCGCTTGGTCAGTGGCCCTTCACGTGAAAATATGAAACGCAGGGTACCTCTCCAGCATTAGCTTTGGACTCTAAGAAACGTTTGTCAATTTACACTTATTACATGTATTGTGTCTTTTCTGCTTGTTAAAGGTTCAGTGTGTTAAGATTGTTTAGGAGGTTTTATATTCCTCTCCAAAACAAATGGACCAAGTGATTTAAACCTGTAAAATCACTGAATACAGCGGTTTCATGTCACAAATAAGTGTTTTTCCAACACTTCATCACAGATGGCAGGGCCGGCCCTGGGCATATGCAGGATAGGCGATTGCCAAGGGCGCCGTCATCCATCGGGAGCTAATACTATTACTACTATTATTTTGAAATATTACACAAGGCCACAACAACATAACTACAGAGCAAAGCTACTAAATAACAGAGACTTTACCTGCTCTCTGGGGGTGATGGGCGAGTTATCCAACGTCCCGTGAACCCCGAAACCCACTGTATCCTTGTCACGTCAGAACAACAAAAGCTCTCTGGTGCCTGCTCAGCTACTGTACCACTACACTACAGAAAGGAATGGATGTGGAGACAAAGAACATGACGTCAGCAGGAGGAGAGCTAGGTATCATTACCTTTAAGCAGCTGGTGGCCACAATGAAATGCTCACAGAGGTTGCACTGATTTACATTGTGAAGCGTTCAAGCTCTATTCAGTAAAAATGAGTATTGGGCGAAGGTAAATGATGTTCTCGTGATGTGTTCAATGTGAGTTTGTAAAATGTAGCTTTTGGCAAGAAACTTCAATAAATACAGCTGTTTGAACGAGATATTTGTTGATGTTTTCACAGCAATAAAAAACAGATATTAGAGAGGGAATTATGATGGATCCTAGATAGTAAAAATGCTTTTTGCTTATTTGTTTAAAGATGTTTTTCATGTGAAAGAAGGTTATGTTAAAGGTTGTTTCATAAATGTGTATTCTTCAATTTGTGCTCATTCAAAGGTCGTGAAATGAAGGACTGAATGACTTTAAAACTTCTTTTTCAAAGTGTAGATTTCTGTTTTTCCCTGGAACAAAAGAAGAAGAAATAACAACAAAAAACAAAAGACAAGCCAATTTAAAAACATGGTTATCACCTATTGGCAAAATTGTAATTTTAAACATTATCGGCTGAGAATTTTAAAACCAGTGCATCCTTAGTTCAAATAGAAAGTTACTTTTTTACATTTTATTAGTATTTTACAATGTCATAGTATGTCAATATGTCGGCGGCGGCAGTAGCTCAGGTTGGGAACCAGAGGGTCACCTGTTCGAGTCCCCGTCTGGACCAAATATGGAGCGTGGACTGGTGGCTGCAGAGGTGCCAGTTCACCTCCTGGGCACTGCCGCGGTGCCCCTGAGCAAAGCACTGAACCCCCAACCGCTCGGGGCACCTGACCAAGGGCAGCCCCCTCACTCTGACATCTCTCCTCTTTTATATGTATAGGTCCTGTTTGTGCATGTGTGTCTTTCGGACTTGTGTGTAATTGACAACAGAGTGAAAACATTGAATTTCACCTCAGGGGGATTAATAAACTAAATAAACTTTTTTTTTCTCCTTACTGACCGGAGTCAACTTCATATTTGTTGCTAAAGGCAAACAGTTACCTGGAATGCCTCACCTTGTATTGTTTCCCCTTTCTATCCTTATTTGTTTCCACAATCACACCTACTTGTATCAGATCTTTTCACAGGCGAATGCTTTTTTGTGTTGTGTTTTTTTCTCCAGCAGAGTTGACTACAGAGACACAAAAGATGTTTCCTTTGGGAGTTTGGCAATTTGTTTTGTGATTCTCTCCGCCTTATATCTTCTCTATGCCTCACTTAGATAAATGTGTTTCATTTTGGTTGCAGGAGCTGCTGTAAGAAGCTCCGCCATCAGCTGTCACATCGATCTGCCTTGAATGGTACTTCACAGGTGTACAGTGAGCCGGAATCGTTTGCTTTTGTCTTAACGGGGCAGTTTTGTTCATGAAATATTTGGAGGCATTACTGTGAGTTAAAGACTTCACTTTATACATAATTATTTTTGTTTTCTCTGAGGATTTGGGAGGCATAACTTTGGTGGAGGCCGGGTGATTGGCAGTGTACTGACAGTAAAGTCTGTGACTGCTTTTGCCATTCTTGTTTGAGCAACTAAATTCAGCTTGGCAGCTGCACTGGCGAGCAGGTGAATACAGACATCAGAGACTACATGAATAAAAGTCTTTGAATATTTGGATTTGGTTTCAGGGTCGAGAGAATTGAAAATTAGTGCTTTTAGCTGCAGGGCACTAATAAGGAAACTTAGAGCTTGCTCATTATACAACATAACATTATTTTGAATAATAGAAAGTTACCAAGGATTCAAAATGTGCCCGTTAAAAAGTTTCAAGCTGCACAAGAAAACTTTAATTGAAAGGTTTGATCTCATGTGTCTCATAGTGGCACATACAGACTTAAAATAATAAAAAAGTGATCAAAAACAGCAGCAAACATTTCAGTCCTTGACTATCATCAGTGTCCTGTCCTATGAGGATTGTACATATCACAACATCCTTAAATACCAATGTGTGATGGCAGAACATATACAAATGTACAAAAAACACAACTATACACAGAAAAAAAAAAATAAATAAATAAAATAAAATTTTAAAAAAACGATAAAATGAAATAAAATGAATAAATAAAATAACAAAAATAAAAATAAATGATTAAATAAACAAAAATAACAAATACATAAATAAATAAATAAATTCCATCCTTCCTTGCTTGTCCATTGTCGCCTTAAGTGGACACAGTTTCACAGCAGCCCTAAGAAAACATAAAAGACACCAGGTTGACTGTGCTCACTTTTATAAGGCACTTAAAATGCACCCAAATAGCTTTAGTTTTGTTTAGCTACATTATTGTTTTCCTTGATTTAGTGTAACAGAGCATTACACTGGGCTGTTGTTGTAATGTCATGTGTGTTGGCTGGTGTTAGGCTGGCTGCCTTCGAAATGTAACTTTAGTTCTTCAGGATGACATGTTGAACGCTACCACGCTCTGTGAGAGACTTGGACTTGGACTTGGTCAGCGTACCATGTCTGGATACAGTGCACAGTGTTTGCACGAATCAAACAAACCGGACTTTGGAGTTAAGTTCTCTCAGATCAGGCCCCTGATTTATGAGTCCCCCAACAGTTTTGCCCAATACAGTCAATACAGTAACTGTGCTGATGAAGTCTTTACCTGCAGTCTTTACAAGTGAGATATTACGCTGCCCTAACTGACAGTTGACTGACTCACTAGCGGCATGTTCCCACGTATCTATTGCGGTATTTGCTCACCATGTAGTTCACCAACAAGTCCTGTGACTAGTAACTCTGTCACCACACCAAGCTTTCATACCACCTGACTTAAAAGACCATGTTGATGAATTAATTTGTGCTCCTTTCTAGTGTGACACGGGCTTCAAGACCCAGATTTATGACACAAATTAAGGCGTCAAACATCCACAGGAAAAATGTCAAACCCCTCCTGCATCTATGCTCAGTTCTAAACTGTTGCTGTGCCAAGAAATGGCTAAATACGCTGGTTTTTCAAAGCTAAACAGATTACTTGTTCAAGAAGCCTTCAAACAATTTGTCAAATCACTCATCATCACTCACACTAAGCTTTAATTACTGGATTCAAGGCAAAAATCAAAAACTGTTTCTTGTATTTTATGATTTCTTTCAACTCTCTTTCAGAGCAGAGATTCCTTTACTCACTGTGAGCTGGAACGAGTGGCTAACATGCAGATATTTCGCCGCTCTCTCTCCGCTGAGTCCTGGCTGTGCCGCTCTGCTGGGTTGGCACAGACGCCTGTGATCCATCATTACCAGCCACAGGCAATGCAGAGTCACCTCAGCCCCACACTTCTCTGCAGGCTGTCTGCTAATTAGGAGGAGCAGAGAGTTGTGAAGTAGCAGTGGTGTAATAACATCTACAAGTTATGCATGCGTGCCCAACATGGAGCAGTGATATTTTAGATTTAGCTCAGTGAGGGGATGTTTAAGTGTGTCGTTACATCAAAAGTTTTGTTCGAAAATGAGACAACTTCCACTTGAAAAAGGACAAAATTAAAATTAAATGTGTGAGGTTAATCCAGGAGATAACATGGGCTGAACATTATTGAGGTGATGACATGATATGTTCATTTTTTGGGGGCATCCATGCACCATCAGGTGAATGAAAAAAAAAAAAGTGTGTTTCATATTTGCCGTGTCTTTATACGTGTGAAATTGCACAGATCAACACTGCGAGGCTGTGTTTCTGTATGATGTGCAGGCTACATCTCAACAAACCACCTGCCAGACATCCATTTATTTTTCCACAGAGCAGAAAAATGTCAGTAAATGTTGATGACTGCTTTCAGGTGATCTTCGGAGTGACATCGTCTGCGTCGCCCACATACTGGTGTTACCACATGTCCCACCAAGCGCTGAAATGCCACCGGTGCTGCGCCTGGCAGCTGGTTCCCGTTGGCTCTTTGACAGTTTCATGATGATTTGGTTGCTCGTAGGATGCTGTGCAGGAATTTCTTGGCCCTGAGCCAAACTTTGAAAGCCACAGATATACAAACGAGGCCCGACAACTCCTATTTGTTGCGCCGTGATTTGATGAAATCATGATTCAATCCACATTTGTCAGGTCTAAATGTAATCTCATATTGTGACAAACATACATAGTCTTATTCTTAAATTACAAGCACTCTATGGAGCAGTGATGTACAATGCAACAGAACAAGACATACATGACAGAAACAATACTGTCTCAACATTCTTATTGATGTATACATGAATGAGCTACAACTGTATATTATATATGAACTACATAAGCATTTTAAAAAAAGATGCACTGTATCTTGAGACTACATGCACTGTGTGTGTGCACAGCTGAAGCTCATGACAAACTGTATCCTAATTGGTCGGCTTCTTTTTGATGTGAGCCTTCAGGCTCCTGACATCATCGAGTAGATTGAAGAGCCAATTCTGCAGCTACAGGATCAGCTTGTGTTTTCTCCATAGGAACAACAGTCATCGCTGCTTCAGGGCTGCAGTTTATGCCACAAGTGGACATCTAAACTTTCAACCCAGGCTCCCTCCAGAGTCGTCGATACCTGGTGCTTGTGGCATCGGAAACCAACCCAAAAAACCTGTCCTTTAAGCCTGGTTCACATTACATGATTTTCACCGCAATTGTGATGTCGCAGAGGATCTTGAGAGTCAGCAGATATCTGGGGCTCTGTCAGCGAGAAATCTTGTGGTGTGCGCACACAGGTCGTAACGCAGTTGGCGAGACTCCCGCTGACAGAAACATACGTCGCCAGGTATGCACACGAAACATTACGATAGTCTCCGCGACGAAAAATCAGGGTAAATTGTGTAATGTGAACTAGCCTTTAATGTCGTCATGATACGCTGCCAGTCGCTGTTTTATTTTAAGGGCACTCAGTGGAGTCAGGGGGAAACGTGGTGGGACAAGAACGAAAGTTAAGGCAACGGCTGAGAGGGGTGGTGGATGGATCCAACAAACATTGACTTTACCCCGGGGGTGCGTTTATTTTGAAAGAGACTGTATGTAAACAGGCAATTTCCTATGAAAACCGAAGTTTTCATATTCATCATGTAACATGCAGAACTTGACACGGCGTCCCCGAACGTCAAAAACCAACACACCAGGGTACCTCGCACACTGTATCTGGACGTAGAAAGTCCATGACCAAACGTCAATATCTGACAAGGTTGAAGTGAGAAAAAGAAGACTTTCCACCACATTTTGGAACCTAGTTGCAGGGATTTGCTTCCATTGCTTCCATACTGGGTGATTAGGTCTGGCTTCCAGTCCGTGTTCCAGTTCACCTCAAAGGTGTTGGATGGGGTTGAGGTCAAGGCTCCACGCAGGACAGTCAAATTCTTCCACTGTGTGTTTTCCCACTGTGGGAAAACCATCTCTTTATGGGGCTTACTTGGTGCTCAGACGTGTTGTCATAGTGAAACAGGAAAGGGGCCTTGAACAAAGTGGTGCCACAAATTGAAAGCACACTTTTGTCTAAATGCAATCCAGACTGAAATTAAAATGAACACATGCAAAACATCTTGAGCCATAAACTAATGGTTTACAAACTATTAATTCTTTTTACATGTCTTGGTATGAGTGAGACCCGAAATGATTAGTTGATTCATTATTTTGTCCCTGGCAACGACTTTGTTAATCAAATAGTCTTCATTTTAAGCAAAAAAAAAAAAAAAGAAAGGAAAAAAAAACACATTACATGTGCTAAATCAAAGACACTTGGACTTGCTTCAGTATCTTGAAAATATAACCTGCAAGAATATTTGCTAATTTTCTAAAGCTCCATTTCCAGGAAGCACTACGTTAAGTTACACTTCAGTTTGGTAGGCTTTTCCCCTAAAAAATAAAAAAAAAATTAGAAAAAATAATTTAATCACTGGGCCAACTGCCGGCAACTTTTAAGGTGGAACGTTTACGTGTTATGTTTTACTTTTAGTAATGAGTGGATCGTCAAGCATTTAAATATATATCAATTTAGACCGGATTATGTGAGCTTCATATATTCTAATCCTCATTCTGAGAAAAACAAAATGTTGTGGAGCGTCGTTCCTGTGCTCTACCAACAGTAAACCCCTGAGCTTGCCTGAGAGGGATTAAATGCACAAATCTGCTATTTTTAAATATCGAAAGGAGAGAGACTCTCACTGCAGCCTGTTCTAGCTTGTTCTGAAAATGTCGGCGTGCAACCCTGTTGTGTGGACGATAAACGATGTGCAAACTGATAAAGGAGTAAATACAGTGAGTGCTAGATGGAGCAGTGAGCGACAACAACCCCGCCTACATGAAAGAGTATTGTTTGCAGTGGAAACGCAAAGGTCGATCAGACAAAACAAGCTGTCTGAATATGTCAACTTTGGCCTTCGGTTATAGGCACTTTATCACAATTTTCTGATATTTTATAGACTGAACTAACAATCTTTGGTTGAAATGATAAGGAAAATAATTAGCTGTAAGTTCTGTAGAAAAGATAAGTTTGTTCTCAGTTGTTATGGTTATGTTTGATTCTAAAGTCACCCATGTGAAAAGTATCATATACTTACATCAACACTCCATATTTCAGTAGTTTATTTGTGTTCCTGAGAGTCTCTGCGCTCTTTACCCTGAAATCATTCTTCAAATTATTAGATGTTTCCATTTTGATTTCGGGGGGCTCTTCCTCCGGCTGACCGCAGCACAAGTCATTTATTTTGAAAAGGCCACCAGCTTTATTGAAAAGTGTCTGTTTCATTTTCACACAGATCTTCCCAGAGGGGGATCAGATATCTGTCGGAAGCAGAACCAGACAATGTATTCCCTCCTGCCCCGCCACAGACCTGTCCCCCCTCCCCTCCGTGACCCCGAACCCTCCACTCTACCCCTCCTCATTTATCCAGCAGAGACACATGAGCTGATGAGTCCTTTCGATCACTGGCGTCGGATCAATGTTACCGAGCTCGGGGTGATTTTGTTTCACCAGACTGATCAGACAGCTCCCAGATCTTCTGTTATGATCAAGTCCTCTCTTCAGCTTGAGAGCCTCACATCAAAGTGTAATGAATAAAAGGCTGGCTAAGCTAATTTCCAGCCCTTTTCATTTGAGGAACTAAAAGGTGTAAGTGCTGTGTGTATAATTAATCACTTTGAAAGAGATTAACTCAAAGAGCTACTTCAAAGGCTCATTTATTGCCAAGATAATTTCTGTTTTTGTTTCCAGGTCTCACATACTGTACAGGATGTTTAAAAGGCGGGGGCTAGGACCTGCACTGGCTACAGAATGCTCAATATTATGTAAATTTATTAGCAATTTTCCATTCTGTCCTTACTCCTCTCCCCAAATCTAATCTCGACTCCTACGGTTTTAGAAATAAGCTAATTTCAGGCTGACAAAATTGTATTATGAGAATGAGAGTGAGTGGATTGATTGAAAGGGCAATAAGGGCCGATCAATGAGCAGATGAGCTCTGGACCTTCAGCTCCACATTGTGTGACTCCCCGAGGCAGGTTTGGCTTCGATTCGGATAACACCCTCTCATTTAGTCTTTGGGGCAGTCACCCACAGCTGTGACTCTCACTAGCTCTCGATATCCTGCGTCTGTGACAGTCGCCTCCGCATGAACTATGTGAATCAGTGGCGTGCAGAGATTCTGTGACCATAATGAAACATAATAACTGGGCTGCGCTCAGGCTGTTTAAAAGATCACTTGGCTTGACTAAAGGGAAACTAGGGGCACTAGAACCTGACTACAAACAGCTTACCAGACGGGCATTTGGTTTAACAGGTGGTTTTTGACTGACTTAAAGGGACACCTGGGCTGGTCACAGGGATACTTGGGATGGTTAGAGGGCATCTGGACTGTCTAGAAAAGGAAATTTGATTGAGCAGAAGGTGAACAGTGGGTCACTAAATTTAACCAGAGAGGAACATTGGGGCATCTTGGTTGACCAGAGGGGGCATTTGAGCCGACAACAAGGGCACTTGGAAGCACTTAAGTCAACCACATGAGGAGTTAGGTCAACCAGAGGGGCATGTTGGGCCACCTGCATGACACTTGGGTCAACCAGACAGCCACTTGGGCTGACTAGAGAGGCAACTTGTTTGACCACAGGGGCATGTGGGCTACCTGGGGCACACCAGGCACTTTGATTGACCACAGGAGCACTTAATTCAAACAGAGGGGCACTTTGAGGCATGTTAATTGACCAGGAGAACCAAGTAATGCTGAGCTGCTGGAGATGAGTCTCTTATAGTGCAAGGAACAACTCAACCCAACTGCTAGATAAATGTTGGCATCATAGGTTTCTAACAATGCTGTGGTCAACCTGTGGTTATGTTTAGGCACCCAAAGCACTTGGTGATGGGAAAAGATCATGTTTTGGCTGAAAATACCCGGTTTTGGTGGCACAGTCACGGCTGAAAATGCCACAGACATCTTGCTAAAAAACAGATAATTTTGGTGGCACAGTTGTCGCTGGAAATGCAAATGTCTTTAGTTTTGATCTAAAAAAAACACATGGTTTTGGTGTCACATTTGCAGCTGGAAATTTTGTCACGGCTCACTAAAAAACAGACAGCTATGGTGGCACAATCATCGCTGGCAATGCTGCTGACATCTAGCTAAACAGCAAATGGTTTGGGTGGCAAAATTGCAGCTGGAAATTCTGCTAATATCTAGCTAAAAATAAAGAGTTTTTGTGGCACAATTTCCGCTGGAAATTCCACTAATATCTAGCTAAAAAAAACATCCAGTTTTGGTAGCACATTCACTGTTGGAAATGTCATTGATGTCTAGCTAAATAACAGACCATTTTGTTGGCACAATCACTGCTGGAAATGCCTCTGATGTCTGGCTAAAAAAACAGATCGTTTCAGGTTTCACAATTGCTGCTGAAAATGCTGCTGATGTCTAACTAAAAAAAACAGATGGTTTTGGTGTCACATAAGCTACTAAAAATTTTGTCATGGCTTGCTAAAAAACAGACAGTATTAGTGGCAAAATCACCACTCAAAATGCCGCTGATGTCTAGCTATAAAACAGACGGTTTTGATGGCAAAATTGTAGCTGCAAATTCTGCTAATGTCTACTAAAAATAAGAGTTTTGGTGACACAGTTGTCGCTGTAAATGCTGCTAATGTCTTGCTAAAAAGACAGACCATTTTATTTGCACAATCGCTGCTGGAAATGCTGCTGATGTCTAGCTAAAAGAACAGATGGTTTTGGTGGCAAAATCTAAGGTGGAAATGCCACCTATGTCCAGCTAAAAACAGCCCCTTTTGATGATACAATCACGACTGGAAATGCAGCTAATGTTTCGCTGAAAATAGCTGGTGTTGGTAGCAAAATTGCAGCTAAAAAAAATGCTGCAGACGTCTGGCTGAAAAGAACATTTTGGTGTCACGATCACCGCTAGAAAAGCTGCTAATGTCTTGTCCTGGTGACAAAGTCAACTCATAGAACACTGCAACACTTAAGAAATGATGATATGATATGTACAGTATGAAACGTACAAATCTAATGTATCAGTGGTTTGCAGAAACATACTCTGCCAACATGTTTTTCTGTTAACTGGGCTGCACAATTAGCTGCTGAAGACTGTGAGGAAAGGGTGGAAGCACACTATTGGCTAATACCTCAAAGGGGGTGAAGAGCGTAAGTAAGGCACTTTGGGGGCACTTCAATCAACTATAGAGACACTATGGGGGACCAGGGGCGGCACTGAAGGGTACTTCTGGTGTGACAATAAGGAAAAATGGGGCATGAAAATGTCCCATTATGAGTGAAACATAAACATGTATATAAAGACTACACAAAAAGGGGCACCTCACCCCACCAAGACCCTCTGTACACGCCACTGGTATAAATGTACAAATCTGGTGAGCCCCTCCCCCACTAACATAGCTCGCATTCCAGTGTCAGCAGCCCTCTGTTTGAATGACTTTAAGCAGGGCAGGCTGCACGGGTCACAGACATTACTTACCTACATGCAGGGAAACATTGCTATGAAAACACTGATGGAGAGAGGTTTTTCCTCCATAAAAACACACGAGGTGTGTGCGTGTGTGTGTGTGCCTGCCTTTGTGTGAGCCTACACCCGCTCTCAGCCTTTTGTGTGCAAGTGTGAGTTTGTGTATTTGTGTTTGCAGAGGTCATGTATACAAAAAGAGTTCAACCAGGTGCCACACACAGACCTACAAGTGCAGATTGGACAGGAATAACTCAGACCTCCCACGTCTTTCTGACTCCAAGTCAGTCTGTCATCGTGCATCTTCCTCACACCCCTCCTCTCTCAACCCCTATTTCACTTTAATTTGTACACCGCAGCCAAAGTCTCTTAGAAGACGCTGTTCCTCTTAACATCTTCATCCTGTACGCTGTGCACAGGGCCAGCTGGGAAGGTTCACACTGGAGTTTTAGACAGAGCGATGAAGAAGGAGAGACGGAGGAATAAACCGCTCCCTTGGGGGAGAGATAAACATTTACTTTTCCATGAGGAGACGGCGATAGCATTACAAGCAAGAGGAAAACGAGGGAGAGAGAAGAGAGGTGAAAGTAAACGGAAGTCAAATGGACAGTGAGAGTAGAAGAGATAGATAGAAAGTGAAGCACATAACCCATAAATCTGTATTTAATGCACAATGTATTCCAACAATGTTCGACCTGCGTCCTTTTTTTTTGTTTAGAAAACTTTTCAAAACTAACAGAGAGCATCTTGTAGAATATTAAGTGACCATAACCACTAGCAGGCATTAATCTGCAGTGCGGACAGGTTAGCAGAACCCACTGTGGGCTCTGAGGAAGGAAGAATCGTTAAAAGCTTTAATTTGTTTTAAATTGAAAATTAAAAATAGCAGCCCAGTCTGATCTCCCACAGATTGCATTTGTAGGAAAATAATTGCAATGTTTGCATCTGATAAGCAGCAAAAACTCTGGCCTATAGAAACTTAATCAGAGCAGTTGTGACCTTACTTCATCTTTGACTCTTGGGTAGGTAGCTAGGTACAAATATGCACACTGTGGCTGTAACAGGCTGTTTTCATACACTGTTTGTATGTTTTCCTACAACAATAGCTACAACATTTAATACCCTGGGCTATTATTTGCTTAACTCACTGAAATCAACAGGCCTATATTTGGGACAGGCCTTTAATTCCTGACACACAATTTATCGCTCAGCAAAGATCAGGAAACACAATCAAATTGTTTATTTAAATCAGTATGAATATTACTTGTATAAAAAGGCTTCAGATAATATATCAATTATAAATCATTCATTTGATCTAGCTCCGACAGACAGCGCATCCAAGAGAGAGTCAGTTACGGCACCCGACACACCGACACAACCTTATCCTGTTAAAACAATCCTCACAATTTGGATTGATTTTTATGAAAAACCCTTTGGCTTCTTTTGATCTGAGCACCCTTACAGACTAAAGCAATATGATTAACTTACTGGGTAACTGAGGAATGGACACATAATATGAGGTTGTATACACCTGAAGAACTTCTGCTTGGCAACCAGACCAGGCCTCTAATTGAGACAGGCCTTTATGTGTCAAAATGTGTAGAGACTGGGCTTTACCGCGCCCTGCATGTCATTAGATTTAGACTACTAAAACAGCATGGTAAACAAATCCTGTCTCTTGCTTCGAGTTAAGTGTGATATTGCAGCTTCCAAATAAGTTCACACAGATCCCATAACGGAAGATATGATGAACTCACTGTCTTTGGTTTAGCTTTACTCACTGTTTGATGATCCATTGGTGCTTCACTCGGTTTTAGAGTTGACTGATTTGCAGGATGTGTGGAGAGTTGCGAGATGACGCTATGAACTGATTGTCGTGACTGTTGCGTTTGAAAAAATGAAAACAAAACTCCAGAAACAAACAGGCCTCCACAAAAACAAATTCCAAATCAATGGGGTATTAAATGACTTCATCAAACAATAAAAACCAAGATTAGCCAAAAACACAGCAGTTAAAGACTGTAACCCCGTGGCGTCTTCCACACTCCACCCTCACTTCAGCACACCTGCTTTTAATTAAAGGTTCCTGAGATGCACAAAAAATATGGATTTAGTTAAATTTGTTTCATTTCATTTTTCGTAGTATTAGTCAACAAAAATCAAAGACAGCTTTTTTAAGTCTTGTCAATTAACTTTTCATTAAATTTTTAGGTCTTCCAAGCATTTTGAAAATGTCGCTTTTGCACAGGTAACATGGTTGACACAATGCTGTTGTCGGCTATCTCAAGGTTATTCCCCTTTCAAACAGACCTGTGTATTCCTACAGTTAATAGTAGTCAGTATTAAATATTCTGTGAGGCGGTTCAATAACGCTAATGTCATAAAATCCAAAAATTATGTCAAAAAGTCGATGAATAAACCAAAAATCTGACATTAACACAGGATTTTGAATTCTGAGAAAAATATGTCAGGATAAAGTAACAAAATTCTGCTTCTGCACACTGATAAGTGTATTGAATAAGTTAGTTTGAGGTTCGTTATTTCACATATGAAGTGACAAGAAGCCCTCATACAGTGTTTATGTACAGTACATCCAACAACCAGTCTGAGGGACCAATAAAAACCATTAAAAAGACCCCAAAAACATATGAAACAAACTCCTGCAGGGACACTGGGGAAATAGTTTCAGGCCCATTCAGGTTGCTGCTCCTTTGACAAACTTTATTGGCAAAAATAATCCTGAGGTACGCAATGCACTCTTAGTCTTCTGAGAAATACCTTTGGATGTATTGCATTTTCAATCATGCTCCGTACTAACTTAATGTGATCTTCATACAAACGTGATAAAAGCTCTGTGGTGAAATCTTGACAAAACTCAGATTTATCAACAAAATATGAACAGCTCCAGTGATCACAGCAGATATTTAACTTGTGTTAAGAAAAAGAAACAATTTATTTACTCCTCGGCACAAGATAGGAATATTGAAATAGATTTTTCTTTGCAGAGCCGAACGTGATTGCAGTGTGTTTACCAGCTGCTAATGGAAGAGGACTGAGGGGCTGTAATGCCTGTGTCACAACATAAACACTCAGTGGCACTTTGATGGTGCTTGTTTATTACAGATTGCATTCATAAACAACACAGCAAAAAAAAAAAACAGCAAAAAAAAAAAAACACGGAACAATCTGCAGCTATTGTCGCCTCGTCGCTGCCCTCACTCCGCTCACCACAGAGCATGTGTGTGATTCAGAGTCCTGTGGGGACAAACAGTGTGTGATGTATACTTCATATAGGGATTTCACTCCTCCATGGATGTGACAGTAGAATCATAAGGCCATGAGAAACATTAGGATGCAGCACAGTGCTGGCAGCCCCACTGACCCTAATTTATAATGACTCCATTGTCTTGGGGAACACAGACGTATATCAGGCGTAAATGAAGTAGGACAGGCACTTTAGCTGGGGAGATGAGGTGATTATAGCTCATGGATTAGTCTGCCTGGGTGAGGTGGATGATCAGCCTGACGTGCACACACACACACACACACACACACACTCAAGCTCTCATGCACACGCGCAAAACACTCAGACCTGCGGGTCTGTGCATACACATCCACGAATTTACAGGACACACAAGTGCACGCACGAACACGCACGTCCTCCCCACGCCACCCAAACAAACACAGTGTGAGGTGGATTTACTGTAAACAAAGCCCACAGGAAGATGATCGTGCTGCTGGCGAGTTTGGGTTCAGCTCGCTCACCAGTGACTTGATGAATAGTGGCATGCAGCAGGTGCACGTCGCTGTGGTTTACATGTTGTTTTAGGCGGGTTCAGGCATGGACAGGTGTACAGAGGGGGGATTCAGACAGAGAGAATCCAGGCTTATCTCAGTAGGTCAGGCTTATTTTCAGGAAACTATCCTCATAAAGGTTGAAATAAGTTACATTGGAAAATCATGCCTCCAGGTGCGCATGGTCCAAGTTAGGTTAGTTTTCAGGCCTCACCTAAAACTGTTCTGTCTGTCAGACTGAAACAGTGTTTTCTCCAAAGTTCCTCCCTGATGGCTCTTCTCCCTCCTGCTGCTGCTGCTCTGTGAATGTGAGTCAGTTTGTCAAGTTTATCACATTTTGACATGAGCTGGACTTGTTGCACAACTCAAATCTGAGGTTAGTTCTTTTTCAGATTTAAGTATCGACACAGTATTTCAGTCAAATACTGGAAGCCCAGTTATCCACAGAGGTCTCCTCCTCTCCAAAACAAACGGACCCGGTGATTTACAGCAATAGAAACACTGAATAAAGCCGCTTCATGTTACAAATCTGTGTTTCTCTGACACTGTTTGGCATGTCAGAGATGGGCCACAAACCCAGCACCTGCTAATGTGTGCACACACCTCTTTTCTCTGATAACTTAAGATCCAGATGTTCAAAGGGTTTTTACTGGAAGCTGAATTATCTGCTGAGGTCTCCTCCTCTCCAACACAAACAGAGCTGATGATATAAACCAGTAAAACCAGAGAACAAAGCAGTTTCCCACTAAAAGAATGAGTGCTTTTCTGATGCTCTCGTCTCAGAAGGGCTGCTTAGAATGGACGTCAGAAATGTCTTTTTGGCCATCGTCTTATATCTTATATCATCTAATGATTGGATTGTGGGTCGTTTAACTCAGGATATTTCTTGACCTCAGCAGCGGGTCTTTCCTCATCCATTCTTTGCCACACTCAAGACAGAGCAACAGCTACAGCTAGTTCTGTTTATGCATCCATGGTGAGGAGAGGAGTCGAGCTGCTATAGGAGCAGAGGAAAAGAGCTGCTACGGGAGCTGGTATCTACCAGCAGAGAGCGAGTGGAGAGATTGCATTTAATTCCAGAGACGGTGGGGCTGGAAATAGTGGTGTAAAGTGCCGCTGGGCAGCACGTCCAGGGCGTCTTGGCGCCACCAGTGTGGTGTTATACATTGAAAATAATAGGCATATTTTTTTACGTGTGGTGTTCAGCGCCGGTGTGTTTTGGCCTTAAAGTAATAAAAACACAAGTCTTATTTTCAGGTGAGTAAACACTAAAGAAAACATACTTATTATATTATATTATATTATATTCCATTTCTGCCAGTATATCCCTTTAAATCCTACACACTGGACCTTTAAATACACTGAAATTAAATATTAAAGCTAATATAAAACTGACCCACGGCTGTAGGCTCCTAGTGAGCCACATTTTCACCATGTGTTCTCCAAACAGACACCCTGACATCAGTTTATTAAAAACATAAAGGGGCAATCTGGAGATATTTAAAGCATCACATGAAGGCTGTTATGTCACCATATGACGGAGGACTTGTTTCATTTTCTCATATCAGACGCCAAAGCTGTTCGTTAGATTTTGCTTTGATATATTCCTTTTACATGCTATGCTTAACGTGTGCTGCTCTGTGGCCGTGAACGTCATAGTTTTGTCTTAACATGCCAGTTTTGTTCCCTGTAAACTGATGTGATCAGTGCTTGTTGCCTCAAGTTGTCTCAAAGTCAGGAAATAAACCGCCAGCTCTCATTAGCCTCTGTGAATCACTGTTTTCATATCAACAATGACTCAGACAAACCCGATGGGGAATACCTGCCCAGCAACAAACTGCAGACAGACAGTTATCTCACAGCTGAACATGCAACAGGAGCGCTTGGATACGATGTCATACATGATGATCAGATGCACATTTTAACTATGCAGGTCCTTGTTGGATACAAATCAGCTCTGAGGCAGGAGTGTGAACCGCTTAGCCTCCGGGCCACTCAGTCACAGGCAATAAAACATGTGATGTGATATATATAAAGCATTTGATGTAATATCTGCCCAGTGCCCTTTCCATTTCACTTCATTTCGCAGGTGATCACCCCAGAGCTTGTGTCCTGGTAAAATAAAAAGCCTCATCATTTGAAAAAGTATCTCCACCCATTCACTTAAGTGTAGCTTCTACAGCAGCTATTTCATTTGGTGCTCTGAGAAACCCAATAGTTTTGAAATACACACTGTGGCATCAGGGGCTAAACAGACGGGGAGGAACTCTGAACCAGGCGAGATGGAGTTCAGCGAGCCTGTTCAGGTGGAATAAATCAGGCTGTTTGTGAACAGAAGCCGCAGTTTGGGCAGCGGCGGTGACTGTTCAGTGTCTCTGTAAAGTTTACAATCCTCCTGTTGAGCCCAGCGGCCCTCAGAGAAGCTCCCTCCGTGGTACTGTTGTTATGAGGAGGATTAGTTCAGCTACCAGACTGAAGCCTGTCTGTATCTGCACTGACTCACGAATGGACATTCTCCACTGGTGAAGTTTATGTAGTCTAAATACTTAAAAAAAAGTCCATCCAAACAGAGAAATAGTTCAAATGATCTCATCTTTAATGTGCAGCCAACTGAATTTTTGCAAAAAAAAAAAGACCCTGTGCATCCTCAGACAGCTCATGATGGTTTTCCCATGACCACCACTACGTGGCGCACTGAGTCATGCGCCCAAACCACTGCACACTCACTGCAAGTCTACAGCCCTGCAACCTGAAGAAGGCACAGTTTAAAAAGATGTCTGTGAGACAAATGTGTGGCCAATAAAAAAAATGCTTCAAAAATATGCAGATGAAATGAAAGCAATTTTTCTTTTGTGCTGACAATGACACATGTGGTTAGTGTGGTCACACAGGGCAGAATGGAAATTTTGTTTTTTCCCCGAAACAAGTGAAAACTCTGCCAGCTGAGATACTTTCACTGGTTTGGAGCCAACGCTGCCAGTTAAAGAACTGTCATGAAACCAGTTGCAGCCTTTCTTGTGGCCAGACGGAGCAATGTCTGAGCTCTGCATTCACTGACAACATCCTCAGTGTCAGTAAATTCATAAAGAAGGATTTAATTTGGATTGAAAACAGATGAAGTTTGGTTTTGGCGCATTTGAATAAAATCAGCTTTATGGGATTTTAACTGGACAATGTGAGAAAGTGGAACTGACAAATTGAGATCAAGTGAAAATAAAGTTTATCCGGTCAGAGGAGCTTGTGGAGCAGCATGTTTGTGAAATGATCTGGGGTCTGTGTGCCCCGCCGGCTTGGGAAGCACAGATACCCCCCAGGAGGAGGAGGGAGCTTGTTTTTATAAACGAAACGCCCGTCATTCAAAATCCCAAGCCAATGAGACTGTGCGAAACTGTTGCCTACACTGCAAAAAATAACTGCAGCAACAAACAGCGGCATGTGCATCAAGGACGTATCTATGGAATCAACACTGGGGACCCACCACCCCTCCCTGCTGACACACACGAACTTTTGTTTGGTTTGCATTGTTGATTTCTCCTTGCTATTTAGGATAGATAATAAAGTCCCAATGTCCTTCAACAAGCTGATGATGAATTCCTTATGTCTTCAAACAAGTATTTTCTAATTAACAGTGTCTTAGTTTGTTACCGTGGCTGAAATTGGTGACATTTGTAGCCATATCAAAATAAATAAATAAACAAGTTTCAACCATCAAATCTAATCAGGTTTTGTATTTTGTCCAGGTTTATATCCTCCTGAGACCCTGCATCCTCATCACATTTTGGGTTTACTGGACCTTGTGCTTCATTCTGCTTAAGAGCACAATACACTAATCCATGTAAAATCAAGATGGCAGCCATCTCTGCTAAGTCATTTTGCAGCCTAGAGCTGCCAGACTCCGACAGACTTTCTGATTTTTAAGTCCCGACTTGACCCGAGCCTGATTTCCCTGCATGGTTTTTCGCCAGTTTTAAACTTTCCTGATAGCAGGTTTTGTCTAGCGTCCTCCATTTTCATTAGTTCAGTCTAAATATTTGCTTCCCGCCTGTAATGTAACTATTGGCCTGTGTTGCATTCAGGCGTTGTCATGTAAGCAACAAATTCCAGCACTTGAACAGGACGTAGCACAACACAGCCCGGGTCAGGTATCAACACTCTACTGCAGCCAAACCCAGTATAATAATTATTATTTATTATAATGCATTTATGTTTATGGTTACATGTGCTAGTGATTATTTAGGATGCTGGTGCATGGTCGCTTGTCGTAGCATAGCAATTTCTTATTAGATTTATATTTAAAACGCCACTTTCCAGGTGAATTTATCTGCTTTGACAGGATTTACTGCCACCTGTGAGCTGAGCTGATTCATGCATATGTACAACACTTCATTTAATATGACCCAGAAGATTCAACAGCCTCTGAGTCTAAACGCCTCAACTGCGAAGACGAGCATTTTTTACAGTGTGCCCCGGCTGGCACAGTAGGAGGGAGGAAGGGAGAGAGAGAGGGGGGGGAGAGAGGGATCGGGGGGGAGGTGGAGAGGTTGCAGGAGGGGGGGTTGGTCCGGGAGAGCATGGCCGCAGGAGCCAGAGCGCTGCAGACTTGCTTTGGTTCCTCCACATTGATAACACCGCTTTCTCGTGCGCTCTCGGTGATGTGGCGGAGCAGCTCGTCAGGGGACGTTTAACCCGGAGAGTGTGCGCGTTTACGCAGAGGTTTGATTTACTGCGTGTGTTGCTGTTGTTGCTCGGCAGGGCAGCTGCGGGTTCAGCCGGAGCCGGAGCTGCTGGTTTCTTCTTTTTTGGCTTCTTGGTTGATTCGCAGCGAACAAGGAGGAGAGATCCGGAGCTGCTGGAGAGACTGACGGCACAAGGACTGCGCTTCTCTTCTCTTTCTCTTTATATTTTGGAACATTCATCCTCTGGTTTTTCTTTTTTTTTTTTATCCACTGCGTACCTTGTCTTCTCTTGTCTGTGGGAAATTCAAGACGAGTTGGAGAAACTGTTCGCTGCGCGGAGTTGAGTCGCAGGAAGATTGTTCAGGCAGAAATATTGTGGATTTCCAGCGTCTTTTTACGACTTTAAGTAAAACTGGTTTTCATTAAAGCGAAGGAAGAGTGAGTGTTTGGTGCAAAGTAATTGATCGGACTGTCAAAACGCAGACTGAGCGAGAAACCGCTGTTTTACAACAACAGATAAATATTGCTTTAGATGTGTTGTACACACGGAGGACACACCGAGGCTGCATCTGTGAGGGAATAAAAAAGCGCAAAGTGGACTCTCCTCACAACATCTCACCACCAGAATACCTGAACCAGAGGAGGGACTGTTATCCATTTGGCTTCACCGGAGTTCCAGAGCAAATATGCCGCAGGTGGAAATGATCCTCTTCCTCATCCTCATCATTGTGATGTGTGTGTACGGCCAGGACCCGGCTTCTAAGGTGGTGTCCGACCGCTACGCCGTCTACTGGAACCGGACCAACCCCAAGTAAGTAACCCGCCTGCCGGCCCGCTTTCCCCGCAGGGACGCACGGGCACACATGGGCTCCCTCCGCCCGCAGGAGGCGGCGGACTTCACCCTTGACGTTGCCCGGTTGAAGCTGCACTCCAACCGCTTAACAGTAGTTTAACTGTGCTGTGTGTACACTCCATTTATCACAAGTAATCCACTTGGAGAAGCGAAACAAAACCCAATTTCATATATTTTGAATTTTATAATAACCTGCAAGAAGATTAATTCGTAACCACGCATATGGGGCTGTAACATTTGCTTTGTATTACCACCGTTATGAACTCTTCTGCACACACAAGGTTGAATTCAAGGTTCAACTGCTGTTTGTAAGCGTCACACGACTACAACCTTTATTTGTTGCCTCCGCTGATGGACTGCTTAGATGATTCTAGTTTAATATTCCTCCATATCTGAATCATCTTTGTAATCAACTCTGCACACCGAGAATCATAAATCAAACCTGACAGAGGAACATGGCATTTTCACACAGGCTGTCCGCTATTACGCACCATTACGCGCAATTACGCATTTATGCTCAGTGTTTGCTGCACGTTCAGGTCGAAAATGAAATATATGAGGAGCGTTTTCAAGCGCCGGCAGAAACGCATTCAGCTGAGCTGCGCCGCTGCGTTGCAATAATGCTGAGTGGCTTCCAGTCTGCTGCCATCGATTAGGATTGACAGAATTGTTCGTGTGTGCCAAGTGGAGACTCATCCTGAGACTTCAGAGAGATTTTTCCCAATTGTGTGTTTATTGTGCTATCGCTGCTCTACTTAGAAAGTCCTGATAAAGTGTATTTTGTTGTGTTTTTGCAGTTAAAAACTAAAAGTTTCCCCCCAAGAGTCTTTTTATATGAGCCCAGTTCTTCTAGTTGAAATACTAAAGTGACATTTCTCTTCCTAAACTCCCTCCTGAGTGTGTCAGGCCACCATCCTTGGTGACTCAGTGCCTCACTCTTGGCACTTGAGCACATAGTGATATAATGAGTGTGTGTGACTTTGTTTCAGTTGGACAGGAATACTTTCACCGTGCTCTGGTATTAGCTGGCTACAGTTTCAGCGTGAGTCAAGAAAAAGAGAAGAGAAATTTATATCAGCGTTTGCTCGGGGACGAGAAACTTGTCTGTTGGGCTTCAGAGGAGTTGAACTGACAGGATGTTATTGATACAAATGCAAATGAGATGGTGGTGACATCAAAGGCTGATGGAGTTCCTGCTCCTCTAACAGACAGATACATATCTGAGTCTGTTAACAGCTTTCTGTCCCACTCACAGGCTGCAGGTTCTTCTGTTTTTTCCCCCTCTTGGCATTCAAGCAGTTCCCAGTTCCCAAGTCTGGTTTCTTGGTTGCCATGCTCCCCCATCCAAGTGTCCCCCCCTCCGCCTCCTCTGCCCCCCTCCTGGCCCACGCTGGGGCAGACAATAAGGGGGTACACAGGGGTATTTCAGCTGCGGCCAAGGCACAGCGTGGTGCTTGGTCTTGTGAGAGATCCACACATGCTGAGGTCACACACGTGGTAGTAACCAGGCAAGTTGCGGGTTAAGCAGCACAGAGGGGACCGTTGTCAGGGTCAAAACCGGGGCAGTACCGCCGGCCATGGGGCCCGTTGACGGCCCCGGCACGGCACCCCGCCTGGGCTTTGTCTCCCCAGAATGGAGGCTAAATAAATGAGTAACTCTAAATGACTGTCTCCTTTTCTCATTCATGACTTTAATCTAAACCTGACCCCGGCTGTATAATATAAGAGAGAGCCGTGCTCAAAGCCTGGGGGCCTCCTGACCTGCAGCAGAACCTAACAGTATTCCATGCAAGCTCTCGGGCCCCGGATCCCTGCTGTTTAATGTAACCATACTCAGTATTGGAGCCCTGGGAACCTGCTGCGGTACAGTCCCAACTTCCAGATGAGCTTTCTTACCCCCCTCTTCTGTCTTCTCTGCTGCATATTTGACCAAAGTGGGGAAAAATGGCATCCGGAGCAGCAGTCCATACTCAGCCATTCATGAAATCCCCTACAGGAGCTCTGGAATTGAAATGGGAAGTGAGTCGTGAAAAATGGAAATGCGATGACATTTTCATGTTTTTCTATTGTTTCAAAAGGGGCTGAAGGGAACCTTTTTTTTGTAATTTAGATAAACGTGCGTCCATGTTTGCTGTGCTTTCATCTCAGGGAAACATCTTCCTGCGCTGCTGATGCTTGTTGCTGATTAGGCTCAGATGAGCAGGACTCTGAGCGGCGGAGGAGGAGGGATTTACAGCCCTGAGGATGGCTCAGCTTCGCCTGGAGTTTGAAAAGCTTCCACGGTGACAGCGAGTAGCCAGGCTTGTATAAGCTACTTAATGAAATTAAATGAAACTCCAGTATCGGGGAGCCTTGTTAGAAAGAAACTGCTGAGACACAATTGATGTAATGACTCTTAGTTGTTTTCTCGATGCCAGATCCCCCCAAAAAGAACCATAAGGGCTTCAGATAATTGTGCCATTTTGGTTTTCATCAGTCAAATGTAATTCACTCTGTGCGGAGTCTGCAGTGCAACATTCTGCACTGTTCGGTCTACTCACAGTCAGTCCATTAGTGTAAGTGTGCATATAGTTGCTATGCAGGTTTGCTAAGTCTAGGAATGCTCCTGATTTAGATGTAATCCTAAAAAATGTGCAAAGAGTACATTGCAAAAACACTGCTGTGACTCCTTTTAGCCGCAGACCCAGAGTGGTTTCAGATATTGTCCTGAGGAGTGATGTGTAGCGGCCGCACTACAAGGTATTATCAGCAGTAGCTGCAAGTTTATGAATCTCAAAGCACTTGGTACCACTTTCTAACGAGGCGTTCTTTATGAAAGTTGTTGCAAATGGATTCATTAATGTTTATAAATGATTTATTCATGTGTATTGATCAGTAAGAAGCCATTTGTCAGATAAATTTATGTGCAACAAAGCAGACCCCCTCCAAAGGTCCGTTCCACCTCCCATCTACTGCTGCTCTAAAAACAATTTATAAACTACTTATTGACATTTACAACTGCAGATTTGATGTATCATTGTAGTGAAATAATCCTTTTTAAATGACTTACGGACGTTATAAGTACATATCTGATGGCTTATTGGAAAGTGAGAAACTTATTAAGTGGAAATGTTATATTTGACTGAATATTGTGCAAAAAACAAACATACTTAGTTTCTGTGAGGTTTTATTGTGATAATGAAGAGTAATGTGTAACTGCTGCTATATTGACGAGGATAAGTTGTAACAAATACAACCTTTAATTGATTAGTTGTCAGCTATTAAATTAATCGCCAAGTATTTTGATAACCGATTGATCGGTTTGAGCAATTTTTTTTTAAAAAATGTCAAAATTTTCCATTTTCAGTTTCTTAAATGTGAATATTTTCTGGTTTCTTTACTCTGCTATGACAGTAAGCTTAATATCTTGAGGCTGTGGACAAAAAAAGACATTTGAGGATGCTATTTTGAACTTTTGGAAACACTGATTGGCATTTTTCACCATTTTATAGATCAAACTAAACGATTAATTGAGAAAATGATCGACAGATTAATTGACAGGGGATCTACGGAGCATTGATAACAGATTTATTAACATTATTAAACAGTAGTTATGATTTATAAACCGGCGATTTATAAAGTATGGTTAGTAGGAAGATGTAAATGATAAAAAGTTGCAGATAAATGGATTTAAGTAAGAATAAAATCCTTATTTCTAGCTTATTAAAGATCAATAGATGTTAACAAACTGTTTACTAACCGCTAGTTAAAATTAATAAACCCTTTATAGTGTGTCTTATTAGATCAGATAAAAGTGATCCTTTTTGTGTGATCAAAAAATCTTTTTAACACGTGCATCAACCACTAATAAAGTCATTAGTTACAGCTTATGAAGCCTGTGTTCTTTACAAGCATGTGGCACCGGGACAAAAACCTCCCAATGAAGACGACAAATCAAAACCTGGAAAATAAAAACTGTAGCCGTCCGCGGTGGAAAAGCTCATGTAAGAAAAATGAGCCACAGATGTTCCTTGTCAGCTTCGCCGTCTGTGTCGGCAACCAAATGATGGAATAAAGTGTATGAGTGGGGTATTTACTGCTGCTCTGACAAGGAGCTATTAGCGAATTCCCTGCTCACCAGCTATTTAGCTGCTTCATTAAAACCCACCCGGGTCCATATGGTCCGCACGCAGGCGTTGCCGTGGCCCAAGGTGTTTATTTGTTGCTGATAGGTGGGATCAACGGAGAATCAGGGCCGAGTTCCGTCCCTAATCTCCCAAGCTGTTTGTGTCTCCGACGCCATGGAAACTGATACCCCTCGTCATCAAAGCACCTCATTGGGTGGGACTAAGGACCTGACAGCTGGGGGAGAGAGGGATTCCAGTATTCGGGGAGAGCACTGTCACCCCAGGGGTTTCCTTTAATCCCTGATAATGCCCATCTAAAGCTTCACCCAGCAGATGCAACATATCTTTCCATAAGACAATCAAAGAATGGCTTCAGTGGCCTGTTTTCATGTGAGATATAAGTGTGGTTATTGACTTAAAAGACCTCTGTGATGATTCAAACTGTCTTCTGGCTCTCAGTTACTGGGCATACTGGATTGTTTTTAGTTGAGGCAATACCTCAGTAATGGGAGCGAGCTCCTGGGTTCGACACTTGCGCACATTTGTTCTCACAGCAGAATGACGTCCGCTATTTGCTTTTCTTACTCCGCTCTCTTTTTAATCTCCACTTAAAGAAACAATACTCCATTTTTCACTTGGTGGCGAGCTGATGTTGTGATAGTTTCCCAGTGGCATTGTGAGTTGCCCCATTCGCATTGTTCCCAGTGTTTACCCTCGCTTTCCCCTCTCAGCCTTTTCCCGGCTCCCTGCTGCTCGGTTCCGCTTGGATTAAAAGACGGACACAAAAAGGCAACCACGTCCAAATATTGACTGGGTCTCAGGACCGCAGCCCTCTCCCAGCGCCGGCACAGAGTGCCTGAAAGGCCGCCATTGTTCCGCTCGTACTCAGCGGCCCATAGCCAGCTTTTAGCTGTGCAGAGAGACAGACTGAGAGAAGGAGGAGACGGGAGAGGTGGTTGTGGAGAGTGTGCATATGTTATCTGAGGTGGGGCAGGGGGATTATAACAGGAGGGACAATACAGGCGCAGGGGTGAGGGAAACTTCCTCATAAGAGGCCAGAGGCTACGACAGGGGAACAGTGTCCAGGCCGTGGAGTCACGGGGTGGGGTCAGAATGAATGTTTCCACCCTGAGGAAGTGTCAATCTCAAAAGGCATCAAAGGAAGCTGACTGGATGTGATTTCCTGCAGAGAGGGTTCAGAAACTATCAATAAACGGAGGATGAGAGGCTTCTTATCTGAGGTTTACCTTCCATTTTATTACAAAGTGCAGGAGCATTAAGCCTCCTCACAGCACTTCAGTCTCTCGGCGCTTGAAATGAAAGAGCGTCGCATCACAGATGGAAATCTCCCTCATTCACTTTCTCATAACATGTCAGTTTCCTACCACTCGGCGTACTTTAATCAGTTGCACCTTACAGAATGTACTTATTAAGACTGAGCTCTATACACTCTCTGCAGAGGGGGAGCAGTTGTCCTGTGGAGACGCCCGTCATTCCCCATGCTCTCTACGACCCTGCCTACAGAGAGAAGCTGCCCCAGCCCTCCCTTTACGCTCTGACTAATAAGGCGAGGCCCTCGGGCTGCCAGGCTGTGATTGACAGGAAGTAGTGATGAGAGGTTACTAATAAGTGTGGTTGCTTTATTAGTTTAGGTTCTGGCAAGGCAAATGGTTCAATCACTGTGTTGCAAGTTGGTGCATTTTCTTTTCTTTTGCAATTTTTTTTTGTTATTCATCACAGAATTCCCATCTGAAAGTATTTTATTCTGTTTTTGAGCCCGCAAATTCTTGTTTTCTAAAATAACAGCATCAAATCAGCCAGTACTTCAACCGAATTCCAATAGAACTCGATTTGTTTCAAGAATTTCCTTCAACTGAGTTTGTGTATCGTGGAAGAAGACAGAATTATTTACAGCACTGAACTGGAATTAAAATAAAATCTCACTTGAATTTGGAGAATTTGATTTGATGTAGCAGTGAAATAGCTGATTCTCTCACCAAGTCTCCAACAGGCCTGAGAATAAACTTGTTTCAAGAATTTTCCAGAACTGACTGTCAGTATGTTGAAAGAAGAAATAATGTGGCAAATCAAAGCAGTAAGAAAAATCACTTTAATCTAGAAATGTTTGCTTACAGTATGTGGAAACTACTAGTGAAGCAAAACTACTCGTTCCTAATAGATACGGACAAACATTTCTAGAAAATTCTTGTAAGACGAGCAAATTACAGAAATTGCTGCAAAAATGAATCGAGACAAATTTCATTTGAATCTATAAAATTCTACACATAAGTGCTCATGCAGCACACAATCTTCAAC
This sequence comes from Epinephelus cyanopodus, assembly GCA_026686955.1. Lineage (NCBI taxonomy): Eukaryota > Metazoa > Chordata > Actinopteri > Perciformes > Serranidae > Epinephelus > Epinephelus cyanopodus. Next base: position 27,058,062 of record CM048932.1, on the reverse strand, counting down.
CTGTTTTGAATACAAGTCAGCTTGTTTCAAGAGTTTTCCAGAACTGTTAGTATCTTGAAAGAAGAAAGAATATGGCAGATTTAGATTCTAAAATCGAAAATTTTGCTTAAAATGTGGGGAAAAAAATCTAGCAGTGAGGCAAGATGACTTATTTTCAGCATAATTCAACTTGTTACTAGAATTTTCTAGAATTGATTGTCAGTATCTTGAAAGACAGAATGAGGTTAATCGCTTCACTCAACACAAATCACACTTGAATGTAGGAAATTCTACTTAGTAAATATATCTGCACATGCTGCACAAAATCTTCAACCTGTTTTGAATATTAGTCAACTTGTTTCAAGAGTTTTCTGGAACTGAGGGCCCTCTTGATCTAGAAATTGAAAATTAGCAAAATAGCTATGTGGCAGTATGATAGTTTCAGCCAGGTTTCGACACAATTGAACTTGTTTCAAGAACTTTCCAGAACTGTGTGTCAGTATCCTGAAAGAAGAAAGAATAAGGCAAATCACAGCTCTAGAAGCAAGAAAAATCACACTTTAATCAAGAATTTTTTATTAAAATATGTAAAAAAAAAATAAAAAAGAATCTACAAGTGAAGCAAGATTCATATTCTTCTTTCCAATATAAGTCAACTTGACACAGGAATTTTCGAGAAAGGAGTGTCAGTATCATGAAAGAAGACAGAAGAAGGTAAATTGCTGCACTAATCAAGACAAATCACACTTGAATCTGCAAAATTTTACTCATAAGTGAAAATCTTCAACCTGTTCTGACTTGTTTTAAGGGATTTCCAGAACTGCTAGTATCTTGAAAGAAGAAAGAATATGGCAGATTACAGCTGTAGAATCACAAGAAAAGAATTTGTCTGTCCAGTCGAAGTCAACTTGTCACAAGATTTTTCTAGACATAATTGTATCTTGAAAGAAGACAGAAGGTAAATTGCTGCACTAGAAGCAAGACAACTCACACTTGAATTTGAAAAAAATATACTCACTGAAAATTTCTGCCCATGCAGCACAAAATCTTCAACCTGTTTTTGTTTCAATAATTTTCTGGATCCTTTTGATCTAGGAAGTGAAAAACAAAACTCTTGTCAGCCAGTTTTTGACACAAATCACTTTGTTTCAGGGGTTTTCTAGAACTGAGTGTCAGAACCTTGAAAGAAGACAGAATAAGGTCAATGGCAGCACTTTGATCAAGAAACCTGGGAGAAAATCAGTCAGCAATATGATTATTTCAGCCTGTTTTCAATACAATAATAAATGTTCAGTGTTAAGATTTTTTTTAGAATTGATCCACTTGTTATTGTCTTTCAGCAGGGAAACTGTCTCTTGATCTAGAAAACCTGCTACACGTTGCCAGGTTGACATAATCTTTCTCTACCCGTAGATTTTTTTCACTTGTTTGAGAAAAACAAAAAACTTTTAAGACAAAAACAACTTGATAATATTCATTGTGTCCAGATCAGATACTGTGTGAGTTTGGCATCCTGTGTTTGATATGCGCGGCAGTCAATGGATTAGCGGGGGACTCTTCAGGCCTAATCTCACAGTCTCACTCCGCTGCACAGAGGTTCACTTTTCTGCCGTTTTAATCTTAGTGGGGCTTTTTTTCTGTGCACGCTGTTTAAATGTGAGTGGTGAAATGGCATCCCCTGTGTCTTTGTAGGCACCGGTGAGGGTATTAGCAAAGAGGCTCTAAGGGGCTTAAGAGGTCAGCCCTCCCTTTGTGCGGAGACACAAAACACTTCCTGTGGGACCCTTCACCCCTCTCTGTTCTCCCCTCAGAAAGCCAGGCCCTGCCTGACCATTCACATTAATCAGCCTTAGCTCCTAATGACTGCAGTAAAGCTTCGAAAAACCGCTTCGAAAAAGGTCCTAAAGAGCCACTAAGCTGCTAACAGACAGGGCAAGGCTGCTGCTGTTTGTAGGGCATCACACAGTATCAAAGACTGCAGGGTGGGTGCTTGGCCGCGCTAGAGTCCCTTTATAGTTGCCTCAACACCCCAAAGTGATCAAACATGAGTTTATGTAGTTTGTCAAGACTTGTGGTGGCAAGTGAAGTCCAAGAAAACAGTGAGCAATGTGCAACTTATGTCCCGCTTTAATGTTTGCACTTTAAAAAACTTAAATGTACCAAGAAATCTTTGTGTGTTATTGACCCTGAAAGTCTTTTTTTATAGTGTACCAAGATTATTTTGACTTTTTTTCATTCTAGAGCAACTTTTGGTCTCATTTTGTGTTTTATTCCTCACTGGGAGATTCTTGAACACATTTATTTGCATTTGAATATGTTGAAATAATGTTACACTCACTGGTGGACTTTTTCCTCCAGACTTCAAGGAGTCATAAAAGACAACATGACTTTTTAATAGGGAGATTTCTCTGCATTGTAGAAGCTGAAGGTGCATTTACACTACATTCTTCAAAGAAGAGTGAGGACAAAGGATGAGTGGATTCAACAGGACTGAGTGAAAGCTGGAGGAGAACAGAATAAGCAGTGTTTTCTGGATTATTTAGTCGTGACTAACTGTCTTGTAGTGATTAGCAAGCTTCAGTTTGGACTTAAAACTGTTAAAAGTCTGTGGTTTTGACTTGTCAGCTGTGATGTCAGTGCAGGGACGGCTTCGCTGTCTCTTCTGGTTTAAGACAAATGGAGGTAATGAGAAAATTGGCACATGGGTAGATTGAAATCATATACGATTACAGCTGAAATGTCAATTGGCTCAGATGTGATCATTTTGACAGCGGGGGCCAAACCTCCAAGTAATTGTTTCTGGAAGTATATTTGGGTCACTGCGGCTTTGGAGGGAGGCCTGAAACTGAAAGTATGTGTACCTCCTCATCAGGGCGATATTTCCTGATTTTAAATGGCTGCTGACTCTTAGCTTTTTGTGTATCTTGGAAGAAATTAGACAAAGCTGATGTGTGAGCAAGTTACTGTTCCAGTCAAGGTTTTGTGAATCATGTGTGATTCACGGAGTGAGCGCGAATGATAGGCAGTTTCTCTTTCAGCCACACAGACAAACCAAAACATCCCTGATGAAGCAAAATATGCTTTTGTGGGAGACACTGCTGCCGTCTAATTGCTTTTGTTTCTCTGGTTCAAATGTCTCGTGTAATCATTTGGGTATGAGGGTTTATCTGATGTTGGTTTGGAGTTGAACCGCAACAGAAGGGAAGTTTTAGCGTGTTTCACCATTTCTCAGTCTCCCGTGGTGCAAAATATTGAAAGGAGAATTCTTATGTATCTGCGTGTGAAGAACAGTTGTTGTTGCATGAACTTGGTGTGACTTTGTGGGACCTTTCGTGTGGCTCTCCGGTCCGTTGAGACTCAAAGTGTTTCCTCCTGTTGGATTTCAGCACACTTGGTGCTTTGGGACCCATGAAATATTAAAAAAGCTGTTTATGATCTCACGATAGAGCCTGGACAAACCTTCACACGCAACCAGGAGAAATCCAGGTCAAGACCGCCACGACTTTAATCGACGGGGTCGACATTATGTCGGCTTTTTCTTTTTCTTTCTCACAAATCTGTTCCCGGCCTGCATTTCTTTGATGATGAATGACTGCGATTAAATTGTTTTTGGTATTTTATCATTGCACAACTTGAGTTGCAGGGTCATTAATTGAAATCTCAGACTGCCAGGGTCTGTACACTTTCCACAGACGTGGCTGATTCTCCTCCTCTTCGCCTTTTCAATGTGGTGTGTGGCAGAGCGAGGAGCACAGGCAGCCATTTTCCAAATTCGACTCCATTTTGTTTCAAGGAATAAAAGTAGGTTACGAATCCTGGGATGTCACTCGAGCATTTTCTGATCTTCTTTGATCCGGCACTCAACTATTCCAAAAAAAGTTCCTTCTTTAGAAGACACTGATGACTGTAAAATGTGTCATTTATGTCTCTTATCGAGTTTTTAAAGTCTGATCTTCCCAAAACGGGCAAAAATCTGAAAGTAAAGTTCGAATATTTCTGTCATCCATGCCGATCACCTATTTTGAAATATTTTCTAACACCACGTCTTCATTCTTTCTCCTCGACTACTCTTTTCTAGTTTCGAGTCAAATAATTTTAATTTATAAAGCCCGATATCACCAATCACAAACTTGCCCTGCAGGATTTTAAAGATACAGACATTTATATCCAAAAAATCTTGAAGTGTTTTTATTGACTTCTGCTGGAAGCAATTGAAATATTCTTTCTGTGATGACAGCTTTAATTTGTGTAAAGAAAAGCTGGGTTTTTAGCAGGAAGTTGTATGATGTTGTGTCGATGAAGATTGAAAGGATCATACGAATTTGCAAGGAACAGCACTGCAGAAAAAGTAATAAATTGCCAGTAACCAAAAAACAAAATATGCGTACCAGTGAGTATTCACCATAAATCACTATCTGATGAAAAATACTTGATATCAAACTTAAGAAATTCAAGCTAAACCTTACTGAAACTATAATAAGACAACTGCTGTGTTGTTTTCATCTTGAATTGAGTGACTAGTTTTCTCCCAACAGATGCTTGAGATGTGAGCGAAGCAACACTTTAAACTGTCTCATGAACAAATCAATCAACAATCAGCCACCTTGAAATGAGTGCAACAATCTAATGCACATTTTGCGTGTCAGGATTATTCATCCCGGATAACAAAACATCAGATTTGATGATCCTCATTAGGTTTCATGACTTTGCTGAGTCGGCCATTTTGCAGTGAGCGTGCAATCAGCCTGATTGACCTACTAACACAATAATGATGCTACAAGCTGTGATGTATTTGTTTGTGCACAAACCCGTCGATGTGTGCCATCCCTGCTGCCCTGTACGAGCTGGCACCTCGGCTCGCTCATATCACTGGTCGCAGCGGCAGCACGGTGGGAACACGCTGGGCAGACGCTGCGAGCGCTAGCGCCGATGATCCCCTTTTATGTCTTGGCTCCATCAGGGCCCAGAGTTATTCTAGTGCATAATTGATGGAGGAGTTAGAATAGCAGAAGTAATGCGATGAGAGGGTGCAGCCAAGCGGAGAGCGAGGGATCGCGTGCGTGGGGCTGCAAACATTGCAGGGGACGAGAGGAGGGCATCTGGCGTAACAGGTCCCAGCGCTGAGTCGACACAGAATATGTCACCGCCTCAGCCAATCGCAGCTCTCCTCTTCCCGCCAATCAGATGTCTGCACTTGAGTGGAGTACTACGCTCTCATGAAAGAGACTCCTCGGTTATTAGTGCTTCTCTCAGCTCCTGTCGGCCTCAGCTCCTTCTTATTTCACATATTAACGTTGAATCTGGTGTTTAAATGCATTTTTTTAACTGGAGATTCCTCTTTAACTGGAAAGGAATGTTGTAAATCACCTCAGGGTGCTTTGGCCTCAGAAGTCTTTGTCCCGGTAGTGGATTCCTGCACCGACTTTGTGCTATCAGCAATGACAGGGTGGATATCACACCTAGACGAGCACCTACAAAGAGAAGCTAATGGCCCAACAAGGCTGCATTGTGTGTTTAACAAAAGGGACAAGGTCACCTGTCCCGTCCTGCTTCAAAGAGACCGCTGAACTCTGAGGGGACAAATAAAAAAACAGGAGACGGGTTTTTCCTCTCGACCTCGCCCAAAGTTTCACTCTGATTGTCATAAAGTTAGTTTAAAAAAATTAAATAAAAAAGTAAAGTAAATGCCTGAATTTAATAATGTCAGAAAAAAGATGCATGAAAAATAGGAAGTAACTGCAATAAAAAAAAAATACATATACATGTGTGGACGATTTTTCCTGAGAATATGTGAGCACTTCATGAAAATATTTAAGACTTAATATAGCAAATAAATGTAGTTTTACTGGGGTATTGAATTGATAACTTTTCAGTAGCTATAAGTTGCTAAAACTAATAATACAGCACTGCAAACAAACAAACAAACTCTAACTTTAAGCATTTAATCTCACACTGAACCTCCAAAATCCTAAATGATACTTTTATTAAATATAATTTAGGAATTTTCCATAAAAAAAGGAGTCATGAAGCAAAGTCAATAAAATGACTTTTCTATCTGTAAAATGCTTAAAACATGTTCATGTGTGCTGCAATGTGAAATAATTTCACCTCATTATCTGATTTCTTACAAGAAAATATGGTTTTGCGATTAAGTGACTTGGAAAATGTTTTGCCCAGCAGTCACCAGACCTCCAAACAAAAGTGCTGCAGTAGTGCGTCTGGTCTGCTGTGGCTCCTCCACACAGTGTTTGTTGTGTATCCATTAGTTTTATATTCCGTGTCTTAATATGCAAAATGTACATTAGACCCAGCTAATGGGAATTTATTGTAATTTCACGGGCAGTCAAAGTGTTCTTTTAATTATCCAGCAGCCGGCGTAATGAAAACAGTGACTTGTGCAGAGTTTTGTGTGTGGCGGTGCAGACAGTAGCCGGTGTCTGAAGTCGGCTCTGAAACACAGACCTGTCCAGCAGAGCACTTAGAGGCCACTGGACCGGGACTGTGCCTATTAAGATCATAAAATCCTGCTCATAAAGATGTTTTATTTGTTTCCTGAGTGTGCCGGCTGCTTAGGTTTCCATCAGAAGTCTTTATGGCTCACTGCTCATATTTCTGTCTCTGGATGGAGGTGACTATTAAGTTTTAGTGGACTTTTGTAAGTAGCAAAAGCCTGGTCACCGAAAGTTCACTAATTATTTTTTCTTTTCGTTAATGGAGGGTTTTTTTTATTTTTTACCGCAACTTTGGAATCTCTGCTATGGAGTGTGCTTGTAGCTGTAATAAAATCTACACATGGGGAACAAATTCAAATGCAAAATTTAAATTGCAATATTTAAATTAGTAATGTAAAGAAAATCCCCATAACATATGCCCTTTTTAATCAATATTATCAGATTATTTTTGTCAGCATCTACATAGAAATTCAATTATTATTCATATATCATGGCTAACACACAATTTGCAACAGTTTTATTTGGTTTTATAGCATTTTTTAACGCAAATTATTTAAAATTTTAGTGTAAATTTGCGTTAAATATATATATATTTTTACATTTTAGCACAAACATAATTTTAGATCATTTTTTCCTTCGGGATGAATTAATTTAAAAGTCACAATTTTTATTTATCACAGTGTTTATGCTTTGTAAATGCACATGTGAACTTGCATGAATGTGTAATATTGAAATTTCTCTGCAACGTATGATTATGTTTTATGTAATTTGACGGTAGTTTGACCTAACATATATAAATCATTGAATATTGTGTTAGAAAGTAAGAAAAAAAATATTAATTCAACATTTTTACATTAAACAAAAAAAGATTTCAAAATGAAAAAAAAATCACAGTAAATGTATTGATTTTTAAATATGTTGTAATTTATTTATTTATTATTTAATTTCTTAGAAAAAATTTCATATCTGAGATTAAATCATGACTGGTGTTAATAACTAACAAAAATAATAATGATTCAAAAGCAGGCTGGCATTAGCCGCTTTGATGCAGCCATGCGTCGTTGGCGCCGGGCTCCGCGTCTGTCACATTCCCTCACTTTCATTTACTTGAGCCTGATTATAGGCTGGAATAAAGGCAAAGAATTGATCGAAGAAAAAGAAGGAAAAAAGTGTGGATGTTGAAGTCCTGTGACTGCTCATCTGGGTCACATGGTTCTTCCAGAAGTAGTGCTGGTGAGGTCTAGACACGCGATACACAGGGGGGTTAGAGAAACACGCCGGCTAAGACGTCACACACATTTACCATCCACCAAGCCACTCCTGTATGGAGGCAGGCCTGTTCTAAATTTTGCCCAGCAACCCAGCAGTGTAGTTGGATATGAGGCACTATGGTGCAGCACCAACTGTTTGTCATTCTTCTTGACTTTTCCAATCAGAAATCACATTATTTTCCGAATATTACAAAGTACAGCGGAGACTGTGCGGGACTTTAAAGTTTGTGTTGACGATTAAAATGCGTTCAGTAATTATTCCTGTGTTGAATTAAGAATTTGAAGAGCTGCTGTGGAGGCTGAATCAACACCTGAGAGGTCTCTCTTTTTTTTTTTTTTAAATTTGGTGAAATCACGTCTTTGTCATTGGATCCAAAAATGTGCAAAAATAGGTTACAAATCCTCCACACTACATGAAAATGGATAAATATGCAAATTTGTTCCAAGCCCCCCAAAAAAGACCCAAAAAAAAAAGAAAAAAGAAAAAACAGGGGTGTGTCCTTCCGGAAAGTCACCAATCAGGATTAACCCATAACCCTGCGGCAGCCAATGAGCCGTGGAGCAGCTGTGCTTTCATTGGCCCGTTGAGCACAGATAACCAAAACTGTGCCAGATACACCAGGGTAGAAATAACCCAGAATTCCTGTTGCCTGAAGGGAGCAAAGCTCTTAATGCAGCATGTTGAATTCATGCTGCAGCAGCCTGCTGCTTTCTGGGGGATGTAAACTGAAATGCCAACAACTATCTGAATTAATCACTATCTGTATGGTGTCTATTCATCGTGGCAAGGACACACACACGCACACACACATGCATACTCACAGTAGCAGTGTCCGCCACAGTATAAATGTTAGAAGGTTACAAGGAGCTGAGTTTGCTTTCTCTCTTTGGTGCTCCCTTGCTTGCTCATTATCTCTTCCAGTGCCTCTCATTTCTCCCCCTCCCCTTCCTTTCCTTTCAAGGAAGCTCGTGCTTTTTTGTCCCCCAGCAGTTACCTAAAACGTGTGACGATCTATCAATCACTGCGAGTGAAAAATCAACCTTTTTAAACTCCAGCTCTACCTGTGCAGTACAGTTGTGTCATTATAGAAACAACTAATATCCAACCATTCCGTACGAAATCCCTGATTTTGTTTTTGTGCATACAAACCCCACAAATCTTTGTTACAGGGCCTTTAAAGTGTTCTTGGCATTATCCAAAAATATCTTACATCGCATTCAAATCACCCAAATGTGCTGTAGTGTATAAAAACAGTGCTATTTGAGTTAATTACAAAGTTTGTTACATCACCAAAATCCCAAAATTTAGTAAAGCAGACTTAGATTTAGTCAGAATGGCATAATTTGCATGTAGAGCCCATAAATATGTCTTAGCGTGATTAAGAAATATGTTAAAGGTCATGCAGATCCCTCAAAGTTGCTGTGCTGTCCCAAAAATGTGACTGTGAACATGTAAAATTGTTAGCACTAGATCCTTAATTTTGTTCCATTAAGACTGCTGTTAAAATCCCAGAATTTGTTACAGGGCTTCAAAGTTTCTTTTCATTATTCCAAAATGTAGTGGTGCACACAGATCCTAAAATCTGGTTTAGTGTCACTGATATGTGTTATATGTCATGACTCCAACTTTTTTTTTTTACAGTGTCAGAATTCCAACATTTTGTTTAGAATTACAAAATTTGCATGTAGAGCCCATAAAAATGTCTCATCATGATTTAAGAATATGTTATAGTGCATGGAAATCACCTCAATTTGCTGTACCCAAAATGTGTCATTTTTTACCACAAAATCCCCAAATTCGGTGCAGTAAACCAACATGTATTTGCTATAATCCAAAATTTGTCATAGGGCTTTAACATTTATTGTCATCATTCCAAAACGGGTATAGTGTCCCTAAAATCATTTTTTACAGTGCCAGAATCCCAATATTTGCTTCAGCAGCTCTAACATTTGTTGAATTAAAAAAACTGTGTGTAGAGCCCATAAAAATGATATTGTGATGTAAAAAAAAATATATTATTGTGCATGCAAATCTCCCAAAAAATGCCACAGTATCTCAAAACCGTGTTATTTGCAATAATCACAAAATTTGTCGAATCTCAACATTTAGCAATGCAGCCTTAAAATTTGTTAGAATTACAAAATTTGCATGTAGGGTCCATAAAAACTTTACCGTGATATAAAAATATGTTATAGTGCATGAAAGTTCTCTAAATTTGCTGCAAAGACCCAAAAATGTGTCATTTTTGATTACTTCAAATTGTGTTACCACCAGGTCCCCACATTTAGTGCAAAAAATGTATTTGTCAGAATCCCAAAATCTTTACAGGGCTTCAAAAATTCTTGTCATTATCTCAAAATATATTCTGGTGCACACGGATCCTGAAATCTGCTGTAGTGTCCCTGAAATTTGCTGTGTGTGATGACAGTGTCAGAATCCCAACATTCGGCTTAGCAGCTCCAAAATTTATGTAAATTACAAAATTTGTGCGTAAGGCCAAACATATGGTTCTCATCATGATCAAAAAATATGTTTTAGTGCTCACAAATCTTTCAGATGTGGTGTAGTGTGCCAAAAATTCATTTGTGATTGTCATTGGATTTGTCACAGCGCCACAAAATCCATTAAAAAAATAACCTATTATTATTTTTAAAAATGTTATAGATACATTTATTTTCATTTATTATATTAAACCTAAATGTATTTGTTTTAATCCCCCATATCAGTTATTTGTATCAGTACATTTTACAGCAGAAACCAGAAAACAGCAAAACCCAGAAACATTTCCCGTTTTCTGCTGCTGCCTCTTGATCCAGCTCTGCCGACCAGATGTTTTTCATCCAGCTGCTGACTCCTGCCGCTCTGCTATCAGATACGAGGAGGGCGATTAAAGCTTCTCAGACTTCACAGCTTTGTTCTACTCCCTCAAAAAAATCCACCTCAGCTGAGTCTCTCACTCTCTGCCAAGTTCGAGCTGAAGTCACTTCCTCCATGTGTGCAACATAAAAAGCACTGGACATTCAAGTTTAAAGTCTCCTACAGTGTTTTGGACCTGTTTTTGGGAGTGCAGAACATTTTTTTCCTCCTTCTTCTGAGAAAATGGTTTTTTGGTCGTGATCATAAAAAGTTTCAGATGCTGCACAGATGAATGTCGGCGCATTGGTGACTTTAATTTGGCGGTGTGCTCTGTGGCTGCAGACACACATTTAATCTGCTGTGGAAAATGAGTCTGCAGACTTTGGGGAGACACTGCGATCGCACACATACTTCCATACACACAAATACACAGGCCATGCATGCCTGCACACACAGGCAAACACACACAGATGCAGCCTTGTGAGCAGGGTGTCATATGTTTATCCTGTAAGTCAGCTGTTTGATCATAATTTGTGATTAATCAGCCATGAGAGCTTTTGAATTAAGTGCAGCTTTTCATGTCAGAGTAACTGCAGCCTAATCCGTCTGGCCTTTCCCAAATGCTTTATAGTTTAGCGGAGCAGATGACACAGAGCGGGCTGGCTCAGTGCTGGTGCTGGTTATAGAGTGTCTCAGCTTTGGAAAGTTGCAGGTTTTAGTCCCAGCCGTGTCCCGAGCGCAGTAAATTCCATTGATGTGTGTATGTGTATCTAGCAGGGTATTTTATTTCTCAGTGGCATCTGCCTTCACCTCCAGACAGTTTGTCATTTTAACACTATCTGAGTAGGTGAGGAACCTGCACTCTGTTTTTCTCTTTAATAAATGTCTCAGGTGTGTAGGCTGAAAGATCTGCAGCAGGAAAAAAAACTTAAAGGAACCCAAACTCTAAAGGAAGTGACTCCATAAAGAGGCTATAGTCTGCGAAACATTGTTTCACGTAGATACAGAACTGTGCAACAAAGAAAAAGTGCCGACAGTTCCACTCACATTTAGGATGTTTAAGTAGAGAGTTACTCCATGAACAGGCGGAGGCTCCTTTCTTGTTTCAAGCTTTTAGTTTGACTCTATAACCTTCATCAAGAGCAGGCAGAGGTACCAGGAGGAAACAGTAGCTATTCAATACAAGCCAATACCTAGAGTAAATGTTGGCACTGTGTGTGTCTGCAAATTACAGACATTTGCACATTACTATGCAGCAGATCAGTGGAAGCTATATGTTTCTTTACGTTTTGATGTTAGCTAGCACTGGATGTGAATATGACATCAGAAAGATGTTTGACTCTTACTCATTTTAGTTGGAATGAAAATCAGGTTGGCGATATTTTAAATGTCTAACGACGTTAGAGTTTCACGTCGTGTGAACATTATCAGTATGATGTTTTTCGGAAGTTTGTTTTCGTTCTCTTAACCTTACGATTCTGTGTCGTTATTTTATGTCAAGATGATGTTGGCGTGAGATGTTTGGAAGATGTCGAATTTTGGTTAGTTGATAACCACTTTTTAAAACCAACAAAACATCCACGTCTTCTGTTCTGACATGAAAAGATAATGTTGGGGCTTAAAATACTGGGTTTTAATGGCACCGTCACATCTGGAAAAGCCACCGATGTCTCGCTAAAAAACGGGTTTGTCGGTCTCAAGAGTGGTCTGCAGCTTGGCGGCCATCTCACCAAGGTGTCACGCCATCAACCATCCCCTCCACCTCCTGGTGGCAAAATCAGCTCACATATAATCAGAGCCACGTCACTTTAGAAACATTGATATAATATGCACGAAATGTGCAAAAGTGCCGACTGCGCTGATTCAAAACTAGGCGTGCTATCAGACTGATCAGTGTGATCAGTTCGTGAGATAGATGTCCTGTGGCATTGGTTTCCTCCACATATACAACTGCAATTCGTCGTGAAGCAAATACGCTAACATGTCGCTAACATTGCTAACTGTTTGTCCCGCTAGTTGAAGAGAGCTGGTCAATTTGTAGTCCACATACAGCACCACAGACGCTTTAATCGCTGCAGTCTGGATGACCGAAATATTTGTTTAGCTTTGTTGGCTGCTATCGTTGCTTTTAGTCGGTCGATAACCGTTGGGGTCTTTATGTTCCGTTAGGTGGAGCACATTATTTTCAGCCTTAATTTTCTTAAAGAAAAATATGAACATTTATCATTGAACTCTAAAAGATGGATTAAAATCAGGGGGAAGAAAATGAACACCGCAAAAATCCGCCATCGGTTTCCTACTAAAACACATGAAACATTCGGAAGAGGATGTTGTATATTGTAAACACTGTCTCATTGAAGCAGAAGATGTGGCATTTGGGTGCGGTTAAGATCTGAGGAGAAAATCTGTTATACCTGATCTGTTCCTGTTAAAAATCTGGGTATTATTTGGTAGAAATTTTTGTTGAAAATGATGAAACTGAATCAATTTGACGCGTACGATGTAAGACTGTGCAGGCAGACTCTTCGTGAATCCATTGATTTGAAAGCCCACCTGCCTGGTGGAGCATCAAGTCCCAGTTCAGATCCAGATATTGGCTCAGTGCAACACAAATGCTTCTACCTTGTGCAGCTTTGATTTTGTTTATTCTGTATTGCTGCCATAAGTTGCAGGTTCAACAACACCCATATCACGCACATATCAGCACATATGCCTCGTAGCCTTAATCTTCTGTCTGAAAGAAACAATTTCCTTCTAATCTCATGAGTATCATTGCCATTAAAATGCCTTAAAATGCTTCAGACTCACCCTGCATGTCATGCCCTGGGCACGCCGTTCCCTCCCCACAAATGTTTCTCCTACTGCCCTTTTGTTCCGCTCCAGAATGGAGTTGACGCGTGTGAAACCGAACGTGATACCAGGGGCCCGAGAGTTCATTATTCGCCGCTGTTCTCACGGGGCGAGTGAAAAATCACTCCTTTGTGCCTCTGAAGAAAGAGCCTTCCTCTGACCTCATGGTTGCGCAGTGTAATGTCAAAAGGCCCCGAGGTTTGTGCGGTGTAGCCACACCCACTCTGTTGTGGAGCCGTCGTGGAATCCGACCAGGGTTCCCTGTCCCGGAGAGGGAGCTGAGGAAAAAAAAAAACTGCCTCTTGTAAACAAATGTTTGGATCCCACATAGTATACCACACTAATTGGACCTTGGCTGCTCAGAGAATCTTTTTTTCTTCCCTCTTTCTCCCAAATCCAAATAGTGCATTTTCTGCATTCTCTGTATACTGTCCACTTCAGACCACACTCACTCCCCAATTAGGCTCTTTCCTTTAATGGGTATGTTAAAGATTTCTTTCATGCCACAATCTCTATGATGCAGCGCTGTGCAGTATCACACGAGCCGGAATTATAGGTTTCAAGACGTCAGCTCAGTTGGGGGTTCTTCCCCTTGCTTGTCGCATCTCTCAAAGAGTTGACCGACATCAAACGCGTCTCAAAGCGGCTGTAGAAAGTCGTTCCTTAAGTGCAGATCATGCACGGTGGTGGATCTGAGAAGGCGTTCTCAAAGCTTTAATTTGAACGCTAACAGATGACATAATGACCCAGAGGAGCCTGCTGCTTTTCAGGTGTTAATTAAAGCTGTGTGTGGCATGTTTATAAATGTGTCAGTGTGTATTTTTTTGCCATAAATTCACCCCTACACACTTACAAATGCACAATTCTCTATTTCAGCAAGTAATTTTCCTTAAATATTAAGACCTTGTGAAACAAAAAGAAGTAAGAAACTTGTTTCGTACACATATATGCCAGTCTTTCATTCTAGTGCAGCAATTTGCTTTGTGTTTCAAGACTGACACTTTTCACATTGTCTCAACTAAACAAAACTTTTACTGCTGAAAATACAAAATTAATTTTTTTTTTTTTTTTTTGCAGTAGATGCCATGATTTTAAAAATGCACAACTTCTAGGGTCCAGTATAAACCAAAATGGCTTGCTAGGGTGTTTTTTTTTCCTCGCAGCAGCTGCTAAAACCTTTGCTACATTCCCCCACAAATCCAGACCCAGTAATGGAGTTTTCATAGCAAATCCTGGTAACTGTGTGATATATGATATAGTGTGCTTTAATCACTCATAATTATGACACGGCTCGACCAAACCAGCGCTCTCATGAGGTTGGTTTTGGATGCAGCTCTGATGTTCCATATAGCCCCTCCATCTTTCCGTCGTCTCCCACCTCCCCCGATAGCGCCGCCTTGTTAGCCAGGAATGTGGAAAACGGCACATTTCTGCTGAACTAAACCTTCATGGGAAAACGTTGCTTCTTCTGTGGTGGAAGAACTGTTAATGGATTAAGTGGCTGCTGTTTCCCACTCAGGGGCCAAGCCTCCATCGTATCCCGGTTTATTCAAGATAGCCCTCACCCCCCCACGGCCTCCATCTGCTTGCAGGCTAATAGGCATGGCTAGCGTAGCTCAGCTTTAGACCCTGGTCCTCCGCCATGAACTTGGCTTTCCTGCCCCTCTTCACCCCATTCATGTCAGCAGGTCCTGGCAGTCTTGTTGGGCTTTTTGAGTGTGTTCACTTTGGACGGCGATGAAAGGAGTCGGGGGAACACGGGATCTTAAATCACTTAATGAGGGGAGACAGGCAACGCTTTTGTCCAGCTTGTTCTGGGGCTGTGTCCAGCCAAAGGCCTCTAACGGGCTCTGACACCTCGCTCTGCTGCAGACCCGAGTGTGTGTGTGTGAGTGTGCATGTGTTGGTACACTGCCAGCATCGCTCCTGGCTTCAGCGTTCAGACAATTTCTTTTTTTTTTTTTTTGTTCTACATCTCTGCATTTTATTCGCATTTCCTCACCAGCTCGGCATGTTTATTTGGTCTCGGCATATTTCGTGTCTATGGGCAGCGGGAAGCATATTTGTGTGTGTGGTGAGGGTTAAGTGGGAGGCAGAAAGAAGCCGCATGATGTGTTCGGCAGCGGTGTCGAGGACAGAGTCGCTCCCTGCGGGTGTTTGGCCTTGGCCTACAGTTAGCATGTGCTGACTGAGCCGGAGCACGAAGGGAAAACCCAGAAGAAGAAACAAATAAACAAGTGGCAGCAGAGTTTGACATGTTTGTGTTTGGTCATTATCTCGGCCTTGAAGTTCCTAACACACACACACGTCTGCTGATCCAGTGAACTAAACACACAGCTATGTTAATGATGGGTGTATAAGATCATTAAACATTTTAATGAGCCCCAGAAGTACCTGAGTCTGTTCTCTGGTTTATTCTCTTAAGAGTTGCGCCCATTTTAATGAGCTTTCACAAATTTTCCAAGATGATGTCCAGCATTGTATTTGATTTTTTTTTTTTTTGGGCCACCAGTTTATTGAGACTTCTGCCATTTTTCTCCAACTGTAAAATACCACATCTCACCTCTCTGACTCATAATTACAACACAGAGGCGACCACGATTTGTATTACTCAGCTGCTCACATTTACCATCCTTGCAAAATAACTTGATGACAAGGCCTCGATCAGGCAGAGCGCTTTTTGCAGCTTGCTGCATCTTAAATCTTTAATCGTTGGTAGGAAACCACCAGGCCACCTGTCCTTAGCCTAACCGCTCTTTTGCTGTGCAGTAACTTCACAGATCTGTACCTTAAAATCTGTTGAAAATGGACAGACGCAGGGAACTTTAGGACTGGACAGGGAGAAACGGCGATCTGTCTGGGTACATGAGACCCTCAGAAGGAGAATAAAATCACAGGCAGTAGCACCAGCTGATCCAGGAGCTTTGCCTGGATGATGATCGGTTCAAGGCTTATTTTAGGATGAGTCAGAGACAGTTTGACAATCTGCTGTCAATCGTCAGGCCTCATTACGGTTGGTAAAATGTTAGAAAGTAGTTGAGGCAATACGTTTCTCAGATATGTCTTGCAGGCTGCCCAGCAGGGCGATGATGAAAGTGAGCTAACGTTAGCGCAACACAAACCATGTACGCTACCACTTGTTGTCATCGCAACCACAGACGGTTTTGTCTCTGTTTATCTGACTGACAATCGGCAAAATAAATGCCAATGATGTTAGGTAATTTTTCGTTTAGAGCGCTCCGGCAAAAACGTGAGGTACTTATGTAACGGGTGGACTCAAGTGTCGTCTGCGATGTGTTGATATCTTTTGAGGCAATCTCTGTTTATTCCTGACAGCTGACAACAAGAGGTGAAAACAAAATCCTTTGTCAAATATGACCATGTAAACTCGAGCCCCTACACAGGAATAGGCTAGCATAAAATGAACTTCTGAACGTAGCTTAACAGCGCTAAACCATGGAAATTACTACGAGAGCAATGTCACTTACCTCTCCCATGGAGCTCAACAGCAAAATGGGAGAGGCGAGGCAGGAGAAACCCTTTTATCGGTGGGTTACCCCCAAAGGTAAATGTAGGGGCACAAAAACTGAGTATCAGACTTTCCACATATTGACTATGGAGGCCTAAGTGTGTCAGGTAATAACAACTGAAACAAATTTTGTGTAATAATAATGCTTAATATTACAGATTTACATTTGGTACACATATTACTGCTGTGTAATTTAAGTGCCAGGCGCTCGGCAGCACAAAAGCAGCAGCAAAATGCGTCACTCTCATTTAAAACAATTACAAAAAGCAGCTCCAGGCTGCTACAGTGTGCTCTGTCTCATTGGGGCCTAACAGGACTATGAGCTTGTCTTTGTCCCAGTTTTGATTCATGATCAAAAAGGGAGTTATGTCACTATCAGGTTTGGGCAAAAAAGTATTCCCCACATGTGTAAATAAAGCCCCTGTCAGTACCAGCTGAAGTACAGCTCAAACTGTATGAGGGACTGGATCAGAGTGCAGTAGCACCACAGGCATGATAAGGATCTGGAAGGCCCGGGCAGTCAGGGGTCAGCTTTGTAGTCGAGGCCTCCACCCTGTGACATCACAGTCCAGGAAATCCCCTTTTCTGCCCCCAGCTTCCTCCATCCTCACATAAGCCGCTGGCTCTCTCTCACCTCCTCGACACCCACTGTCTCCTCAAGCCACGAGATGAGCCGCTCTCCGCTCTCTGCTGTCTCCTCCACTGCTAGTTAAGTCTATTCACCTCACTCGGTCCATTTTCACTCATGCACTGCTCTTAACACTCTCCCACATTCTTCACCCCCCGCTCCTTCCTCCCCCATTTTTACTCTGACATTTCAAGGTGCGTATCAGCGTTCGGGTTTGACACTTGCACTCTCTCTCGCTCACTCATTGTCTCTCGCCGTCTATCACCACCTCCCTCTTCTCTCTCCTTCGCACATGCTCTGCACACACATTTCACACATGCTTGCACACACACTGATATCTGGCAGGCTAGTGTTCACTTACAGGACACCCTTCAGTGTTTCTCCTCTGTCCCCGATGTGTAAATGAGTTTTGTGAACTCGTCTTCATTAGAGCCGGAGCTTTTCCGAGGCCAGTGTGGGCGCCCTGGCACCAAAGCAGCCTTGGTTGAACCATTAACATATCAGCTGTAAACAGTTGTCGCTGCAGAGCTGCTGTGCATGCGCTTATCTGCGTGTGTGTGTGTGTGTGATTGCATGTTGATGTTGCTCTCTGAAAAGCCAAGATTTATATGGCGTTCTCAATTTAGCTTCACTGCAGCCGCTTCTTGGCTGTTAGACCTCACTGTTCTTTTCAGCTGGCTCAAGTCCGGTTCCTTTCACAGTCCTCCAAAACAAGAAGAATGCTATGAAGTTCCCATGGTAAATCACATTCCCATTTACATTTTAGGCCTCATCCAGAACGCGACGAATACTATGGGAGAGGCTGTGTCCAGACCCACAATGGCACTGCATTAAAAAACCATAACGGCTTGCACTGGTGTAAAAACGAACCAGAAAGTACAGTTTGAAGGTATATCATACACCAGCACATTTCACAGCAGTACGCGCTCCTTTGAGGCACAATTTTACGACTCTGGAAAGTTACAGAAATGGTTGTTTTCTCAGCCCTCTCAGTGTTTCTGATTCATTGTTATTGTCTTCAACAATAGAATTACTCTTGCATAGGTCAACTGAGAGATAAGACAGCAGCAAGTAGAAGAAAGTGAAATGTAAAATAAGAAGCCAATTAAATTAAAAAAAGAAGCAGCAGAATATTAAGTGTCAAGAGTCTTATAATAAAAAAAGCTACACAATTCTAAACAGGTTATACTCTACAAGGTATTCAATCTGTAATGTGCTCTTGCGCTATTGAATTTGATTGGTCAATGCAGTGTTCGCAGATGACCCTGGACGGCATTGCAGCAGAAGTTGGGGCAGGTTCAACTTTATGCAGATGATGATGCTGCGTTTTTTGCTGCAGGGGTGTCCTGCTGTGCCAAAACTGTAGTCTCATTGAAATGAATGCAAGAGCTAAAGACGGTTGTTGACGAGGTCTGAAGACAGCGTTACATCTCTGGATTGCAAAAGTGATGCCCAAGAGTAGAAGAACACTTTATTTGAAATAAAAGGTGCAGTAAGTTTTAACCTATGGATTGCAGTTGTTACCATATAAAGTGTCAATGTAGGTCAAATCAAATACGTCTAAATATCTAGGTTATATTTAGTTGAAAACATTATTTAGATGTCCAGTTGACAAATTGACTTTTTGAAGACATTTTTACAACTATATTCCACCGTATAGTCGATTTAATAAACACATTTTGGACTTTAAGATATGCTATGCGGGAATCGTCAGCTACTCTTTGTAAATGGAATTTTTTAGTTAAAGTATAAGCCAACCCCTTGCTTTTTTCTTTTCTTTCTATTTTTTGGCACTATGTCAACGATTTTTATAGCTTCCTCTTGGATGCATGCTGCTTATGGTCTGGCACCTGGTCACTACTTTTTTATGAAGTCCCAATCTTGCCTGCGTGCTGTGCCCAGGAATTTTGACACAGCGAAACTATAAGCAAATTAGAAAACACAGGCAGAGGGCAGAGTCTATGCCAATAAATACACCACCTCACACTTCTAGTGGGTCATAGGCGAGGATTGAAAGGAATTACTTTTGTATGAGTTTAGGAAAATCGAGCATAGTATACCTTCTATAAGAAATGTGTTTAACCTGCAAAATTTGTAGCAGGGGGGTGTCGGTGGCTTAGTGGTAGAGCAGGCGCCCCATGTACAAGGCCCGGGTTCGACTCCAGCCTGTGGCCCTTTGCTGCATGTCACTCCCTCTCTCTCTCCCCTCTTCACGCTCATCTGTCCTATCGATTAAAGGCTTAAAAATGCCCCCAAAAATATCTTAAAAAAAAAAAAAATTGTAGCATGAATGATCAGAAATTTGTACCCAAACTTGTGGCCCTTCCGTGGACCCTACTAGATCGCACTTTCATGGCTATGATCTCTGTGGCCATTATGAATCACAGGGACAAAGGGCATAGTTGTTTGACTCCAGTTAATAGGGGAACAGTCTTAGAGATATAACCAATATTGATAATCCTGCAGCTAGTGCTTTTATATAGTTCACTAACCTAATTAATCTGGGATTTGCCAAAATTAAAAACTTTGACACATTCTTAATTAAAAATTCAATTAAAAATTTAAACAGCTTTTGTACTTAATTCATAATTTTAATCATCTGTAACAACTTCCTAATGTTATTTGCTATAAAACAGCCTGATTGATTGTGATGGATAATGCTTGTCAACAGACTCTTAAATTTGTGTTATTTTTTATTCTGTGATTACATTAAAGTCTAGCACATTGAGGTAAACAGGTAAATGAAAAATTCTCAAAACAAGACCTGTGGTTTTGATCACAGGCGCAGGTGGAGTCATAAAGGATACTGAGCACAGGTTCTCCAGCCACCGGTCTTCCCAGGATGTTTACTGCACTAAATGTTTCTGCAAGTTTATGTACAAAAGAAATTACATACCAACTAAACCGCAGCCTAACTAAGTGGAGGCTGAGGAACAAATCCCATTTCCAAAGACTCGGTGTCATTGCCAAACAGCACACTGCCAGTCCTGCCACATCTGTGCCTGCTCAGAGTTGTTTCCACTACCCCTCTCCCTGAAATATGTAGATATGTTTTCAATTGGAGGATCCTGAGCTCAAAGACAATCAGATCATGATTTTATCAGTTTTCTCTGCAGTCTATTCAAGTTAAGATTTTTTCAGGCTCTTAAATTCTGTGTTCTCAAGTTGTGTGACAACAGTATGTGAACGATACCTTCAGCAGTTTTGACTTTTCCAACCCCTCAGGGTCACTTTATGACACTTTCATTGGCGAAAGGAAAAAAAAGAAAATAGCTGTTCCTTATGGCCAGCTGACATCAGAAAGTGCAGGAGCGAACGTCATTGTGCTTGGATAAATATGGATTCACGCTTGTGCGACCAGACTACAAACAGACATTGTGTACTTTGCTTTGCAGCCGCTTTGCATGTGTTTGAATGGGCCGCTCGATAGGCCATGAGCCCATGAGAAACCCCCGACATGAAAGCCGTCGTCTGCGCACCAAGGAAATTCTGCTGACACCTAATCACAAAAAGAGAGGAGTGAAAAAAAATCAGCCAGAGCCCACAGCGATCTCGGCGGGTTATCTTGAGGGAGCGTAACCTTTGTGACATTGATAGGATTGTACACAAAGGAAGGCGCTTTGCTTGCTCACACACAACCTCACCAACTTTCTTTCATTAGCTTTCTTTGGGGTGTGCGTTGCCGGGCTGTGGAGCAACAGAGGTGATGGATGTCAGGTTGCCCTCTGTCGCTGTTCTACTCCACTCGCCTTAATGGACCTTTTACGGACTTGAGTGAAATTGATGGGAAAACTAATTCCAAAAATAAAACTGGGGCTCTTTTCTTTTCTGCTCTTTTCTCAGGCTCTTAACCGCATGGCGCCTTATCAACACCCAATACTTTACACACAGTAAAACCTCTCATAAAGATCTGTTTCTCTTTACCTCACATAGCTGGTCACAGCTTACGGAGCTGGGGGTTGAAGTCAGGCTGGAAGGCAACCAGTGCAACCAGTCACTACTCTTCTCTCTCACTTACTCCTCAATGTCTTTCTTCCTCCTCATCTGACAGAGCTTTCTCATGTCAGGCCAAACATGTGATTCCCTTTAACCATTGCCCCAGAGCAGCTGATAGGCCAGAAATCTTCTCTCCGGCCAGGCAGCTGTGGAGACAGACGGAGACACAACTGTTTATTTTATTTACTATCTATGGAAAGCGTCTATTTCTGGGGGAGGTGTAAGGCTGGCTTGATGAGGTGTTTAAATCAGGGGGGATAAAGGCCAAGCTTAGGGTGTGGTTTCAGCCTCTCGGTACCCTCGATGGACTGGGTTTAACTTTTCTCCATTAGAGAGTCACATTTGTACGGGAAAGGAGACGTTTCTGATGGGGTTTTACATGGGGACATGTGTGCTCCAGATAAAACGTATTCTCATATTCTTATGGAACGTATCCTTATACAGCAGTTCTCATAATATCTAACAATATCACAAATGAGTGCACCATGAATGGCATTGTTAAGTTATGTACTTAAAACTCTGTGTGGTTGTGAACCCTTATCAAGTAGGTTAGGTTTAGAAAAAGAAACATGATGAAGACACGCCTTCAATTAACTTAAAGTTCAATTGGTTTCACACAGTTCCACCAGTCTCCTCAAGAGAAGCCATGCATTTTGTGACCCTTTCACCTCCACAACATTCCTACTTAGGCAGATTTTCACTCTTTATACTACTTCTGTCTTTACTCTCGTCAGCGCATTGGTCACGTGATCACAGCCTTCCCAATTACGTGGGATATATACCAATTACTGGCTCATGATTATGTGAGTTATATACGAACTCTGGTGCATTACTTTTTGTCTGTGAACAGATGTGGGACATCAGGAATGAAAACAAGGTCCCTTCTCTCCATAGATAATTGCCAATTTGTTTGAATTTGATAGTCTGATGTCCTGCCCTATCACTCTGTTTGAAAAGGAAGTTCAGGGCCGGGTTACAGTGAGTTACGATGTGTTTTCTGCCCACAGTGGAAGGGAAAAGTGTTTATAGCTTCGCTCCGAGACAGGGTGAAAAGCGGATCATCACAGAGAGAAGTGAGATGTGATAATCGTTTGAATATGGGAATGATGGCACACATTTTCTGACAGTCTCTCCTGGAAGGCATTCATAGTGTTGCACTCAGTTGTGCACATGGGGAGTGCGACAGTTCAAACCCTGTGTACTTTCTCACCGTAGCACAGCGTAGTGGGTGTGACTGTCGGCCGCAATAAGTTGAGGAAGTTGATGTGTCCAGCCCCTCCGATTAAGATGTCCTAAAGGTGTGGTAAAAATTGTCTGACCATCCGACAAGCGCTTGTGATGGTGTAAACTTGCTTAGACTTCTAACCTGATGTATTGATGTATTCTAACAGGCATTTTTTGTGCGCATTTAAACGTTGCATGAGCAAATAAAGAGGTGCATGGAGACAGAAGGTGGGGGCATAACAGAATGAATCCACTCAGATCTTCATCTGTCTCCGTCAACATTTCCACTGAGACGCTGAGTCCTCTCAGCAGAGAGTGTCCGACGCCCCGCCATGTACACCGAATCAAGACCTAATCTCATGTCTGCCGCCACTTCACCCATACTGCTCAGCCACTGTGCATGTGTGTTTTGGATGATTTGACTCTGAAGTGCGTCTGTTGATAACAGCGGCAGTCCTACCTGAGTCATCACCTGTGGCGAAAAACTGAGACACAACAAAAGTGGCCTGATTGGAGTTACCTGAGTGTTTGCATGAGTGTGTGTGTGGGAGTATGTGTGTTTGTGTAATGACCCTGTGTGTGTTTATCACAGTGATCAGTCTCTGGTTGAGAGATAAGAGGACAAACAGACAGCAGGAAGTCACTCAACACACACAGCCGGAGAGTGGCTCCTGCGCACGCAAGAGTGTTTGACTCACAGCGTGAACGGATGATGTGGGATGACAGTTAGGGATTTTTGCTTATGATTTTTTTTTTTTTTTTGTAGTCCGTGTGCTTATTTACTTGTGCATGTGAAGCTCCTGATAGAATCAGAATCACAATGTTGTCACTTAAAGTTGAGAATTGTTTTTTACAAGCATGTTTTTATTCTTTGGGAAATATGCAAATCACTTTCTTGCAGCAAGTTAGACTGAATATAGATACCACTGTCATGTGTGTGCAGTACATATGAAGCTATGAGCCGTTTTTTGATGTGGCACCTTTGGAACCAAAAGTAACCAAAAGTAACTCTTCACTCTTCACTATTAAACGATGACCTATTGGCCCGTGGCCACAAAACGGTACCTCATGGCCGCCAAATATCGCCTGTAGGTGGCCCTCAAAGTTCTCCAAATGTTATCAGGTCTGTCTTGAAAAGTTTGAATAAAAAACAAATCTCCATACTGCGAGCCTTTGGCAATGCAGCGACACAAACATCCTGATGCATTCGCACCTTTTAATGCACCCCTCTACAAAAAATGCAAGCGGTACTCATCACCAGCGAACTACTGATATGTCGGGGCTACTGAAGTATGGATTTCCTAAGCCTATTTAAACTGTTAACTCAATCTTTGCAGGACAACCAGAAACAAAAGACAATGGAAGAGAAATAGATAGAAGATAGATGGATAGAAAATGTGCAAAAAATGTGAAAAAGTTTCATTAAGGTCTGTCAGCTATTGTTTTTACGTAAGTTTACATCTGGACCTCCAACAATTCACTTTGGCCACCAAATTTAGGGGCTTGGTGGCCTGTGCTTAAAAATATTTGCATCTTTCCCTGTGTAGTAGTTGTAGTATCAACATTCTCAGCTTACTCTTTAAGCCAAAGTGAAAAGGCCTGTTTCCCAATTGTCTAACTATTCCTTGAAAATTGAAAGACCACAACAGCATGCAAAACAACAGTGTAGTTTGATGCAGGTTGTGGTAGTTGTTATGTCATAGTGATGTTGATGCAACACATTCTGTACACAATCAAAAATGTTTCAATCCCAACTGGACCTTTGTGGGATGTTGTATTATTGTGCTCCTTTACTTGTAAAGTGGAACAGTGTCCAGTATAAATCACACTTTATTCGCACTTGAGGCAGTTAGTTATATATAACCTTATGACTTACAGTGGAGACACAACTTCCATTGAACAAGATCCCTCTAGCAAGGGGCAGAGCAGCAGTGACCGCAGGAAATATGGCTGATTGATGGCAATATGATGTTGTTGCTGTTATATCATGAAGTATTAGGTGGGAAACCAACATCACGGTGTCTTTGGTTGCTGTCACCGCATGTTATTTTGTGCCCCGATGGCAGCAGAGGTCACCCGGTCTTGACCTGCTGACCCTCCCTCCTTCAGCCGTCCACAAAAGCTTCAGACATCGCTCATACGATCGTCGCCGACAACACACACACCCCCTCTCCTCCCTCCCGTCCTGCAGCCTTTGTCTAAATGTCATCTGGCAAACAAAACGCCTGTTCATACAGAGCCGGAACAAAACACAGCATCCTCCATTCACACTGCGACTGTCAAACCCTCCAACAAACGCTGCCACCTTCTCCAAAACCCCGCTGTCTCGTTCCTTTTTTTCTTATTATCGGGGGCAGAGAACTTCTCACCCCAGATCAAAGAGGATATCATAGCAAACATGGCAGAGATCCCAAGCCTGATACACATCCTGTGTGTGTGTGTGTGTGAGAGAGAGTGTGTGATTTATGCATGCAGGCTATGAAAAAGCCCATTGTGGTTGTGCCAGTGTGCCTAATTAGTGTGTACACAACTATGTCAGTCGTCCTGTGATCTCCACTTGTACTACTGTTTGTGGGGCTCTATTGTGAGCCGAGTGGGAACGCTGAGGGAAATGCAGATCTGTGTGTGTGTGTGCCTCCTGTATTAGTGTGTTATCAGAGACACACATCAGCATTCCTGCCTGTCTGGTCGCGGTCTCGTCTTCGTGTCACCCGCGAGCTCAGCGTCTCGGACGCCTCTTGATTTACGGCGGCTCCAGGATCGGGTGGCGTTGCTGCCCAGTGTGCCAGCTAGGGGCCCAAGGAGTCGAGTTCAGCCCGGTTGTTTACTTTATGCCCTTTAATAACTTAAAGTTTATGTCCTTATCAGCTGGTCCAGAGCCAGTTTTTTTATCATGCAGCTCAGGGTCGGGTTTCCCAAAGGTACCTGAAGGTCTCTCTTGACTTTTATTCAAGAAAGTGCTTGAGTTACTCAGATAACGCTTGTATTACCCAGAAGACTTTTTAAAAAAAATGCAATTTTCACAGATTGTTCTTTCTGTTTCTATCGAAGTGGGCTCAAAGATAATCTTTTCTCAGTCAAGGGTGATAAGAAAAGTAAAAACAAGTTTGAGGAAAGTTGTTGTCACAGGATAAACTTCATATTCGTAATGAAAAAAGAAATTAGGTGTCATTAAGTGGTATTTGTTTCCTTGTACCGACATGTGTTGACAAGTTTACCAAGGACTGAAGGGCCTCACATACGTCAAGTGCCGTGTGAGGAGAATCTGTGGGCTCCATACATACTGTACATGTGACTACCACAAAAATAAACACAAAAAATATTTTGCACCTCATTATAAATTTGGTTGATTGACGATCAGTTTTAAAATTCAAAGACAGACCTGCAGGTTTTCACATTAAATGACAGGAGAGGTTTATTAAATGGAAATTTCATATAAGCCCCCGAGTGCAAGATGTGTCTCTTGATAAGGAAAGAAAATTATGAGACTTTGATGTTTGATGTGAAACTGCACAAAAATGCATGAACCAACACTTGAGGACGCCAGGTAACAACACAGAGCAGACATTTTTCTCTTGGTGAGACTTTCAGGCAAAATCCTCCGACGGGTCCCATTGTAACAAAGCTCGGTGAGTTCAAACTGTTGGAAGATTAACTTTGACTTGATCAAATGTTTTCTGTTCCCCCCCCCCTTGCCCTGTTTGCGCAGATGAAAGAGCTGACTGAATGGGCTTTGTACTGGATGAGGGATAAGACTATTGTCTGGACTGAGCTTTTGTCAAAATGCCCGAGGATTTTGGGTTCACCTTGTTGGTGTTTCAGTTGCTGGGTTTCCAGCGCGGAGGCAAACAGTCTGACTCAATGTTTTTGGAATTTCTGGTTTATTTCCTGTTGCAAATTAAGACCTTTTATTAGCTGCAGTATTACATTACAGGATGCGTTTTAAGAGTTTGTTTGCAAACAAATGTCCAATTTTGGGGAAGAAAATCATTATTTCCAGGATAAAGAGGCTCCAAACTACAACAGTGTTAGTTTGCCACATGAGTCCTTGTTGTCAGGTACAAACCATGTATTTCGTCAGATAAATTAAAGCATTTCATGCCCCAAAAAACTTTAAAACCTCACATTTTGGTCAACAATACTTTTAAAAACAGTGTTATCTTCATTTTCTGCTACTGATACCAGTGATCTGCATGATTCTGCTTTTTCCAGTTGATAAAAATCTTGTTTTTAAGCAAAACTTTTCATCATAATGAAGCTTGATCTCCTGTAAACACACCACCATAGTCTTTGTGTTGTAGCTGGAGACAAAGCTGCAGGAAGATAATGCAGAGGTGTGTTATCAGTCTTTGATGCTTTGGTATGGCTGATGGAGTGTGTCTGAGTGTGTGTGTGTGTGAGTGTGTGTCCTGCTTTATCAGCACACAGAGATGTAAGGGGGCCTGACCTTATCATGGTGTCTCTGCCTCCTCCTGCATCCCGTCGTCCCCTTCTGCTCTTGAGATGGTCAATAAAAACACACACACACACACACACACACACACACACACACCTAAACAAAGCAGATCAGAGGAAATGCTCCCAAACAGTTCAATACATCCATCAGTGACGCTCTTTGAAAGGATAGGAGTGTGTGGTGACCTGTCCAGACAGCTGATATTGATGAAATGCTGAATGTCAATATGTTGGGAGTGGGATGGTCCCATCATTGACCTGTGGTCACTTAAAGAGAAGCGCCCACATGGGTATGTTGTTTGCTCCTGTACAGGTTGTTACTGCACTGTAAATGTGGTGTGAGTGAGGGGAGCGCGTACTTTTGATATTTTTCATCTGAAGCTATATTCCATTCACTGAATGTATTTTACATATTTTATCTTGTCCATAACAACAGTAAGCTCGTTTCCATCAACGTCTTTTTATGCGCATTTTCAATTTGCGCGTAAAAAAACAGAGTGGAATTTTCTGGGGCCTGAACTGAACCCCCCCCAAAAAATGTGCTAGTACTTAAATGCAGCAGTTGCATGTCATGATTGTGGCATGCACCATGGATATATTTCTGTTTATCTGCATATCTTGGTAATGCATCCCACTTCAAATGTATATTTTTATGCATTTCATTACATACCACAAACATTTCATCACATAAAACACATTTTGTACTTAACGTGTACTTGTAACGTAAACTTTTTATGTAGTCATTGATACAAATCAAATTGTTCCCACACACATGTTGCATGTATGCTACAATAAAACAAACTAAAAATATGATACCAATGTCAGGCACTGGAAATGCCAAAAATGTGAAAAAAATCTTAAAATAATTCGAAAAGTTTTTACGTGTGGGGATAAAAAATAATTAGAAAAAGTTAAATTCATGACATACTGTCATTGCATAAGCCACTGCAAGTTCTCGTCGTCCTGTCTGGATGGCTTTTTAGTCTCTTATATATGTTAGCTATGTGCTCTCAGAAGAGTTCTGGTAATATTAGTTGTTCAGAACTTTGTATTTTCATTGTCCAGTGATTCATTGTTTACCTTTGTTCGAGATCTGACTTGTGCTTTTTTAGTTAGCTCATCTCATTGGAGCATCTTCTGACCAGAGAATTAGCACCACCTACTGCTTATCTTGATAAATCAACTTTCAATATTCGTATTGTGGGAGGAAAAGCCCATAAATGTTCATACTTGTCCAAAAATTTGGCTAAAATTTGCACTATGTTTGAATAGAAACCAAACTACTGAGCGTCCTGGAAGATCAGTTTACCCTTTGAAATGTGAGTACATTGGCTGATTTCTTTTATAAACAACAAAAAATTCTAAATTTGTTAATTTTTTTTTGCAATTTGTGAGATATTTGTTACCGAACTGCTCATTGCCTTTTTCCCCATGTATCTGAGAGAAATCGCACCAATTTGTTCAAGGTTTAAAAGTTTAAATACTTCCAAAAAGCACCTGAAAGCAGTACAAGAAAAGTGATGTCGCTCCAGGTTTCAAAGGGTTAATCAGGCATAATCTCTGCTTGAATAGGACAATATGATGTTATATACTGGGAGATGTCAACCGTCAAAGATTTTGTGACATACAGAGGAATCTCTCCCTGTAATATCTCTGATTATATCAGGACATTGTGGGCAATGTCACGAATCAATCAGCCGCACTGATTTATCTGTGATCTTAGATGTGACTCATGATGTGTAAAGTACTAAAAGCAGTAGGCGACGTGTTCATTTTTAACAGGGGGGACGTTTGCCCAAAATATTCCCTGTGCTTTGTCTCAGTGGCGCTTCACATCGCTGCTTTTATTCATCTCAGTGGTCTCGGAACATATGATGAGACATATTGGTTTTGAACTCCCTGTGGGAAGAATGAACACGTAAGAGTCTGTCCGTTCTTGATTAAAAGCTCTGTATCCCCTGCTCCTCTGCTCTTCTCTCTTTAGAGCATTACTATTCTCTGTCTGTCTTATTCCTCTGACTGTTGTGTCTCTCCCGTGTGTGTGGGTTACAGTGCTTATTGAAATGCACAGATTTGATTGGCTGATCAGCGTCAAGAAAGATGATTTAACTCATGTAGTTGGTCTGTGACTTTCCTGGTTGCTAAACCAGTGTTACAAATACTGAGCTGGTTAATAAGGGGGTTGCATTTTGGTCATTTTGCCAATAACAGGGATGACGCCCCTCCTTAAATTGCCTACTGACTAAAAGCAGTCAACAAGTCCCATGTGCTCCATCATTGTGGATGATAGTGGATGGTTCGTGCATTGATGTCTTTTTGTATTTACATCCAGACAGGAAGCCTTTAGCTGGAGCACAACCATACTGGAGTCCATTAAGATTCACTCAGTGTTGATGTTTTGGAGTTTGTAATTCAGATTTGCATGATGAAACTAAAGCCCCAAGTCCACCAAAATCTCTCAGTATGGTACCTTTGGAAGTAACCCTTCAGACATGGTACCTGGACCCTTGGTCTGTCGGAAACACAGGTATATATACACAGAAAACTAATCACAAGAACGAGACACAGCTGGAGTAGGAAGACACAGGCAAGAGGAGGGAAATGGAGATTGGCTAACAACAAGAGTGTGGAGGGGAACACTAGGGTGGAGCAGACAAGACTAACACAGAACAGGTGTGAAGGGCAGACTCTGGGAACAGGGAAGGACTAACGAGACAGGTGTGACAGAAAACAGGCACAAGGGCAGGAAGTAAAACCAGTCACGACACATGAGGAGAGAATCTACAAAATAAATCAGAAAGCAGATTAAAAGTGAATGTATAAATGAAACAAGGAACACAAACAGAAAGCTCAGAAACAGAGCCCATAGGATAACAGAACATAAACAAACCCAGGATCATGACACGGTCTAACATATGTCATTCCATGGTGAAACCATCATCATTCACTGTAATGGCGACATAAAGGCTAGTTTAATCTTTATTCACATTACGTTACACTTCATAAAAAGCTGCTTTGCACTGGCAGTCTGAATATTGGAATCAATTGTCTGGATAAGGAATGAGATTTTTCCGTGTACACCATTGCTCAACTTCCATCCCTGACATACGGAACCACAACATAAGCTGTTTCCATTAGATATGTAGATATGTATTCGAGTCCAGTGGTTCCCAACTGGTCCAACCACGGGGTCCAGATTTCTCCGTAGTCATTAGTTCGAGGTCCACACAGTTTAATAGATTCAGCTTCATACTTGTTAGGCCATTTCGTTGAGCTAGGTTACTCACTCTGCAGCAGGAAACAGCACTTCAAAATAAAAGCACTATGTTGAAATTCTCTGTACTCTAAAATAAAGAGAATTAGTGAGTCACTTGCAGTCCATTCAGAATGGACACTTGACCCATTTCTGGGCCGCGACTCACCAGTTGGCCCCTTGATACAGGTTTTACCTTTTAGTAAAGGTAAGGTGATTGAATGCACCAGTTTAGCCTCTTCCTACAATTTACATTTGATCTTTTGTGCAGCTTTTCAGAAATATCCAAAGTAAATGTTTTATCAAAATAAACCAAAACCCATTGTGAGTATAATGTTTCATTGAATAATTGCTGGAAGACTTTCAATGAGATCACTGTTTGGTTAAATGGTTACAGTGAATAATACTTTCTGCTCACTGAGCAAACAAAAGCGTCCGTGCCCTAAAGCGCACAGAAAACATCTGAAGACTTCTGCCTAATTATATTAAATACATCAGATGTACAGAAGTCAAACTCAGAGCACATGTTGTTCGCGCGGCCTTTCCCCCTCTGAAGCCCTCGTAAAAGGATCAGCTCTTATCATCACTCCCGGGATGTGTTGTCCGTGAACTTCCAGCTCATGTCTTTGGTATGAATCTGTGCCATTACTTGAGGATTTCTGAGGTCTAGCTTCCCAGAGCTGGATGAGGCCTGCTGGAGCGTTTGATTTAAGACGGTTATTTTCGCCCAACACTTCTCCACCGGAGGAGAAGGCCTTAATTTACGTCCTGTTTTTTACTGTGCAACTGTGCGGTCGCAGCCCTCATCTGTTTTAAAGCACGGAGGGGAAGTCATTCTCTAACCCCTACGCACGTGTGACTCGTTAGCGAACATGGCTATTAGCCACAGTTAATTCCTTTCTCTCTCTTTGCTGAAGGCCTACGGAGAGACACATAAATATTCTGAGTGGAAAACTAAAAGAGAGGACACGTGACTCCGGTCGCTTCCTGACCACCAGCTGCCCAGCTAAGCACTTTTTTTGTCATGACAAAGTCCTTGACATGCCTCATGACGGCCGACACCGTGTTGCCGTGGAGAAAAAGGGACGTTCCCGGGTGTCACACGGTCTTGATCAGCTTGAGATTTACGGTGACCTGACCCAGGGAAGGCCATCACGGGGTGTCTGGAATTATCCCAGTTTGACTCCTCCAGGGAGGGACTGTTAGAGGTCAGGGTGAGGGATGCAGATTTATATAGCCAGAGCTACATGCTGCACATGCTCTTTCTCCATTTAGCTAATGGGCCTGCTGTCATAATAACCGTACTTTCAGGGAGGAAGAGTTATTGCCTCATTGTCTTCCTGCTGGAGTGGTTTGTGTTTTCTTCTTGGAAAGTTGTGGGAGCTGCTGCGAGTCTGGTGTTTATGTAAGGAGTGTTGAGATGGCCTGATGGCCTGTGGCTTCAGTGTCACACCGTGTGCTTTGATTCCTGGAAGAGCCAGAGTCCATTCATGTGTAATGGTCCTGGCACTGACACTGAGGACAGCGGGCCTAATAACTGGCTGCAACATAATCATCTGGTGGAAATGTGTGTGTTTTGAGGGGTTATTTACGGTGGCTGACAAGATCAAACGTGCAACAATGGTCCAAAATATTTCCAGAAGGACAAGTGTGTTGCAGTGTCAGAAACAATGCCAATTAAAAAAAAAAAAAGCTTTGTAAGTTGCGTGTTTGCTCCAATTTTCCCTCTCGCTTAAAAAACAAACACTTTCTTGTCTGGTGCCTCCCTCTCAGGTAAAAAAAACTCAAGCTGCTGTTTAAGTTTTTGTTTTGGCTTTCAGTAGCACGCTGTTACGCCTCCATGCCAGCCACAGCCGTGGCCCGAGGCATTATGTTTTCAGGTTGTCCATCCATCCATCTCATTCTTGTGAACACAATATCTCAAGAACGCCATGAGGAAACTTTTCAAGTTTAGTACAAGCATCCACTTGGACTGATTAGATTTTGGTGGTCAAAGGTCAATGTCACTGTGGCCTTGTCTGTCTCATTCTTGTTAACAGGATATCTCAAGAACACCTTGAGGCATTTTCTTTAAATTTGGTACAAACATTGACTTGGCACTGATTAGAATTTGGTGGTCAAAGGTCAAGCTCATTGTGACCTTAGGAAACATGTTATTGACCATAACTAAAAAAAAAATCATACACTAATTATGACAAAAATTCACACAAATGTCTGATAGAATATAATAATAAAATGATGAGACATGATGAGACATTTAGTCAGACACTGAATTGGTGTCACTAATTTTGTGTGTCCCTCTTGAAACTGTGCTCATTGTATAGCTCTTCCGTGCTGCTTCTGTGTGAAGCATCCATTTTTCATAGATATGGATGTAAACTGTAAGTGTAACTTGACTGGTTCCTTGTGGCATACCACCGCAAAACCATCATTCTAGTTTCATTTGCAGAATATCTCATTTGTTTTGGATTTTTGTTGGACCTTTGGATTTGGCATTGTTTCTGAAGCTGCAGCACATTTCTCCTAATGGAAGTAGTCCTGCTACAGTATGTATCCTAGCTGTCCCTAGGTCAACCAGCATCTGTAACGCAAATGCATTTTCTCACCGTGCTTCTCTTTTATCAGTCTTTAAGCTGAAACATGTTCCTGGGGATTTGTGTTCAAAGAAATCTGATCTACTTACTAGAAAGAAAAAAAATACACAGTGTCATTTCAACCAAGAAGAAAAACTATACTTTTATTAGCAGTCAACAGCTAGCTCTCATAAGGCTTTTTTTATTTACAACATGCCAGTAGCTAAAGGGCAACACACACCAGCCATGTCACGTAGAGTCATGTCATGTGACGCCTGTAGCACACACCAAATGTGTCATACAGACAGAAGATGCAGTCACGGTACAGCAGCATGTGCGAATGTGATAAAACTGTTGCTTTTCTAGATTTCTGTCTGGAGTGACATTGTCGTATGTCAACCTCAGATGACAGCTGATGGTGAGTGGGCTCACATGGAGAACAACAGGCCCTGGTGTTCTGATTCATGTCGCACACTGCTGGGGGATATCATGCGGATACATGCTATCAAATATAATCTTAGTCTTTTCTTTGTGGAAAGGAATCGGTGCTTGTGTGACTGAAAGATTTAAGCACTGCTGTTTTACTGTAAATCTTGATACTCAGCTACTGTACCAAGGAAATCATGTCGGCAAATCATACACGGCACAAATGGACAGTGTAAAAACACCACGTTAAAATTCATTACTGTTTAATGTGGGGACACAGGTTAGTACACTGACATGTCGAACTGTGCACATGGCTCTAACAGCCAGGTCCACACAGCGAACATCTGCGCCACATTCCTCTCCCATTCACACAAGTGTAAAAACAGCAGCATGGTAGCCTCCAGCTAACCCCCAACACTACGGATTAGCAACGCCACGCTACAATACAAAGTGTTGAGAGGAGCTAACAGGCTGTGCGCTGGCTGTATGTGGAGCAGGTGTGCCGGAAAAACATTAAACACACACACATGCACGCACACCCACTCATTCATACACTCCTCATGTGCACCTTCAGATTCATCATAGGCTCATCACAAACCCACACAGACAGCACATACATGCCAGATGGGTGGTTATGGATCGACGTGGGCCATGTGCCAGCAAGCAGCGCGGTCATTAGAGGGAAGAGGGTGAGGGTAAAAGATGAGGAGGGAGGAAGAAGGAAGTAAAACTGCAAGTGGAAACCGAACCCTCCTGGGAGCCATTCGTCTCTCCGGCTCTGTGTATCACATTAGCAGGAAGATAAAACTTTATATTGTCTTAGATGAGATTTTAACTTTGTTTTAGACCGGGTCTCACCCCAGAATTAATGTTGGCCTCTGGACAAGCATCGAGCTGATGCACCACTAAAAATCTCCACTGAGACCGATGCTAATTAAATTCTTTCAGGCAGTGTGACATCTCAGGTGCAGACTGCTAAACGCTGAGGGATGCCGGAGTGAATGCAGGTTTTCTGCCAGCAGCTATTACATCTGTAAGAGTAATGGTAGTAGTGAACCTCAGTACGGTTTTGGTACTGTAGAATGTGTCTGTGGCAGAGATTATCTGAAAGTTGTCAAGCACAAAAATCTGGCATCAAATGTCTAGTCAGATCAGTAATCTTGTTTCCATATTCTTTGAATGATTGGGATTTACTGGCGTTTGCATACATCAAATACGGTATCAATTCAAATCCACTTATTGAATCCAAATCCTTGAACAAATCTAATTAGGTTGAAATTTTAAGATTTGTGTGGAACTATAAATAACTTATCTGTTTTCAGCGTTTGTTGTTTGAGAATGCAGAAACACTGCGGATTCAAGCGGTAGACTAATTAATGTTCACAAACTGAAGCTCCAGCCCAAAAGTGAGAAGACGCAGCGAGAGAAGATGATATGAAATGCTACTTTTCCCAAATATTGGAGGTCTAAGAACTAATTGGGTCGACCAACTCAAAATATTGATATAATATGCATGAAAATTTAACGGGAGATTCTCTCAGAATTCTGCGCCACTGCTCTAGTTGGTCTAACTATAAAAGCGCAGCCTCCGTATAGCCAGCTGATCAGACAACAGCCAAAGTTGCATCTTAGCTTTTACGGATTTGATGTATCTGCAGCTGATCTAATTTGCTGATGGTGATATTTATCATTTTAACCAGCTAAAGTGATGCCAGTGCTAAAAAATGAGAAGCCTGGTAACTTTTTATACATCAATCTCTGCTAGTGAAATAGCATGTGGAGGTATAAAAGGTTCAATGTGACATTTGTTAGCATCAGAATTTAGCAAATCCAGGTAGCCAAACAACATTGACCATCTTAGAACTCAGTTGCCAGAGGGACATTTTCTTTCTTTCTAGAAAATGATGTACTTCTGATTACATGCGTATGCGGTGACTTTTTCATCAGGAGGGGGAGAACATGGTGGATGGTGTGGTCAAGATGGCTGCCAAGCTGCAGACCAATGTTCAAAATCAACAAACAACTAAATTGGTTGTTCATTAGCGAGACATTGCTGCATTTCCAGCTGCACTTGTGCCACAGAATCTTGGTGTTCTAAGCCAAAACATGATCTTTTCCGAACTGTAACCAAGTGGTTTTTGTGCCTGAACATAACCACACGTTACCCAGAGCGCTGTTGAAACGTAAAGAAGCGTAACGTTGTAATATGTCTGCTACATAATGACGAATCTGGTTGCAGAAATATACAATACCAGCATTTATTCTGGCAGTCGGGTTGCAGAACTTCAGCTGCTTTAGGCAACTTGGAAGAGAAATCATTTTTGGAAAAACAAGTTTATATATGAAGTAAGGAACCACAAAAAGTGCCGTCTGTCTTTCTGTGCTCAATCTCAGGTGTCATATTGGCAACAGAATCAGAACATTTCCACCAATACCCAGCCCTAGTAACAGATGACAGTGTGAATTTATTGCTTCAATTTATTTTTTTATGCGAGTGTGTTTCTGTGTGTGTGAATGTGTGTGTGTGTTCGGAGTGTTTATTTAGGTAGTAAATCCCCAGCGGCAGGGCCGAGCCTAGCAATGCGGCTGTGTGTCAGGACTTACTCATCGGTGTTTGGGGAAAGGATTATGAGGGATGAGAGACCTACATCCACACAAAACAGGATGAAGGGAAGAACTCGGAGAGAGAGAGAGAGAGAGAGAGTGAGTCCATTTACTAACAGCAGGCTTGTTCTCCTCTTGTCTCTTCTTGGCTTTTGTTCTCCTGCGCCATTTAGCGAGTGCTTTTATCCAAAGTCCCTCACCGTACCAGCCGTGCATACATTTTTAGCATTGGTGGCTCAACTGGGAATGCACCGCCAGCCTGCTCTCAGCACCGCCACCCTGGCAGAGGTGGTGCCAGCCTCTGCCAGTCGAGCTATGCGGGACCACACACTTCTTTCCTCCTCGTTAGTGCTTCTTAGCTGCAGAAGCTTCTGTAAATTGTTAGAGCAGCGTCGTGCTTTTCGTGACAGCTGCCTTGGTCGCAGTTGCGCCACATGTGTCTGTGGAGGGCTGCTGTTTGGTGAAAAACTTTCATCTGCAGATTCCCTTTTTCTGAGTTTTAGATTTTTAAATGCCGATAATAACAAGGGATCAAACGACTGTTTAATGTTACAGATGCTCACAGTACTCAACAAAACTTTATAGCATCTTTCAGCTCGTTGTTTTGGTCTTCAAGTTGTAACTTTACTGTTCTCACTCTCACAGTTCTCATAGCATTTGTCGGCGTCACATGATATTTCCGTCATTCGTTCCTTCATTATCTGCACACTTCTTGGATCAATGCAAGTATCTTCAATGACCCAAGCTTTTGGTCAGAGGACCTTCATCGGGGTAACGACGATTGTTATCCTGGCGCGACATCTATCGAGACACCTGCCAAGCTGCAGACCAACAACAGTTGTTTTTTAGTGAGTCATCACTATGTTTCCAGTTCCAAACATGGGTGTTTCTTGCAATCTGTCACTGTGTTTCCATTGGGGATCATGCCATGAGAAGTGGTTAGTCATTACCAAGGCATTGCTGTGTTTTTAGCCAGGATTGTGCCACCAAAATCGGGTATTTTAAGCTAAAACATGATCTTGTCCTAACCATAACCAAGTGGTTTTTGTCCCTAAACCTAACTTATCATTAACCACAGCGTTGTTGAAACGTTAAGGTCAGTGTATACACTAATGGCACCAGATGAGCTAGTTCGTGCCAATGCTGAAAATCGTGAGGGGCAGTAGAAAAGTTCAAACAAAGCTAACGAGCTCACTTTTTTTGCAACTTGAAATCCACTTCATTAGATGCACTTTACCCCCATCACAGTCCTGTCAGTGGTGTCTGATTCTGCATGTGATGGGCGAACTAGAGGACACTGACAACATGCCAAACAACAAGGTATGGCAAATGAAAGGCATGTTCTCCTTTCTCCTCCTCTGTCTCTGTTTTCCCCCCATCTCCTCTTCCATCACTGTCGCGGGCCTTCTACGGCTCAGCCCGAGCTGTCAGGCCCAAATCAGGGGAACAGATGAGAAACAAATGGGTTTTGTCTGGCACACATGAGGGAGGGAGATACGCTTATCAGTGCTTCAGTGGTGGGCTTTACCCAATGTACCTCCGCTGCCCCCGAGCCACAGCTGCCCCTTCAACTCTCCCTTCCTCCTCTTCCTCTCTGTACCTGCCATTTTATCTGAGGAATGTGGGAATTCAGCGAGGCCGGGGATGGAGGAGGAAGAGAGAGGGGGATGAAGGGAGGGGATGGATAAAGGGAAGAGGATGGAGTCCGTGGGTGCTGACAGGCCCGCTCTCCATGCTGACACCTTCCCCTGAGCTTTATTGCTGAGATTAGACCAGACCAGGAAGCCCCTCCTCCGTGACTCCCACCCTCACCAGTCCTCCCCTTCTCTTCAGACTTAAACCAGCCACCCTCTTACACTGTGGGGTACAGTAGGATGTGTCACAGCTGCCACAATAAAAGAAAAATCTTGTGCCTGGCATTTTGGCGATTTTCACCTGAATGGAAACTGAAGCTGGCACTTCCTGGCTTAAATTAAAGATGGTTCAGCAAGTTTCCTGCAGCTAAAGGTGGCCAAAACTGCTAAGATATACTCCTTACTTTATTTCTGGGCCATTACCAGCTTTTTCTGAGCTTCAGTGACATCATACTGAGGTCAGGTCAAAACCTCATGATCAAATGGTGCAATGTTGTTGCATTAAACAGACGATCAAACCAGCTTCCTGCTCCAGCAGCATTTTGAAAGCATTGCTAATCTCATAATGTGATGCATAGTTCTTCCTCTTTAGGTTTTTTGATACTTTTCAGTCTGTCTTTATGTCTTTAAATCAATACTGGTATCAGAATTCATACGGTGCTGAATCATTGGGTTCCGCTGCTTCAGTTCCTCTCAGACACATGTGCGTTTTTTTACCACTGCCGGCGGTGTCAGAGCAACCTTTTGGACAAACACTGAAGCTCTGTGCTGAAAAATCCACTCGGGGCCATTTAAAAACTCATCGACTGTAATATCATCCTATTGTGCAGCGTTCACTGTCAACACCATCCACTTAGCGCGGCCACAGATGCGCATATCGGCCGTTGCTGGCACCAAATCTGTGACATGTCATTTGCGGGACAGTCCCACTGACCGCCAGGCCACCCTGATGCTCTCATCCATTTACGGCGAGGCAGTGAGTGTTTCAGTCATGACGAGGGGGCCCAGAGGCAGAGCTGGCAGAGCCCAGGAGTGTTTGTGAGAGTACGTTAGTGAGTGATTGAACGCAGCCCTCTGTGATGTGCGTGTCAGAGGCAAAGAATTGTGTCAAATATTGGGTGACGCGCACGCTGACTGATTCTGATGAAAGAGGCATCATTTGCCACTCGCGAGTTTTCAGTTCAGCTCCATATCCTGGGATGTGTGTGCGTGCAAGTGTCTGGAGATATGTGTGTGAGCGTGCCTTTGTATGCATACATCCATGAACTTCACTGCAGTGTTAATGAGAAGCAGAACAGCCTGGAGGTGTGTGTGTGTGTGTGTGTGTACGAGTATGAGCTCTCATCTCCGGTGTCAGATCATTGCCTCAAAGAGAGGAAGCAGAGAGGTGAATATTTATTCCAAACAGGGGAAATTCCTCTTTATGAAGACAAATACAGGATGACACAATGTCGGAAAGAATTTCAGAATTAAAGACCATCCCAGCGATTCATTAGCAGTTATTAAGATGTACTAGTTCTCCTTGTTTTAATCATCTGTGTCATGATCCTCCATCTTGTTTGCTGTGCCTTACATTTTAGAACAACGAAACACATACAGACTGTCTGACAAGTGAGCGTTTTATGATTAAAGTGTCAATTAATCACCGGTAAACATTAAATGGGCAAGAATTTATCTTAATGACACTGCCACAGGGCCTTTCTGACAACAGTTTACATGGTAGCATATGGTAAAACATAAACAGGACCCCGTATACAATATACAAAGACATGGCAAGACGTACTGTACAACGCAAAGCAGACTACACACACACCGCTACATATAAATATTCAATATTCTGTAACAGCGTGCTTATTATAGGTTGTATAAACATTTCAGTTGACAAGAGCTGACAAGTGTTTGCGCTCTTAAACCCCCCAAAAGTCAATTATCTCTGCTCCTTCGTCTGTTATCTCCTGTATGTTTCTCCTGCGTGATGAAGCCAAGTGAGCACAGCTGGTGTGTGACCCTTCAGCGGGGAGAGTCCACCCTCTCCGTTCCTCCTCTGGGCTGGTTATACCATCTCAAAGAGAGCGCGGCATTTGGAAACGAAGGCGGACACTCGTGTGCATGTGCCAGAGCTGTGGCTTTGGTTTCAAGAGGATGTTTGATCTCTTAAATATGTGAGATGAATGGGATACTATAGACAGCCATACACCTGCAGTACTGGGACTGAAACAGTGACGACATTGATGCCGCTTTTTTTTTAAAACGATCCCCCGTAAAAAAAGGAAGCAGATACTGACAGAGATCCTGGTCTGATAGGTGAGAAAGGTCAAAAAGGTCATTTACATTCCTCTCATGCGCTGTCTGTCTGAACCCTTCTGCACATCTGCTGCTGAGCTGAAAAGAGCAATGTTGTTCCTTCCAATTAAGACCCTTCAACACACACATCACCGCCACCGCTGCCGCTGACTGCCGTGTGTCTCTCTGGCTGGCTTTTGCTTTGTTTGTCTGTCTGTATTGTTGTTAAACACTTTGAATACAGTTTTATTGATCAAACCCTGGATTTAGGACTGGTGCCTACGTTACACAAGAAGACTCTGAGAAGTCTTTTGAAGGACGGCAGTCTGACACCTTCTCACATCTGAAAACAACATTTTTTTTTGTCACACACTGTAAGATGTTGCAAAGACTGGAGATCAGGCAGGGTCACAACAACAAGATTCCTTTTGAGATTATTTTCCATCCTGCTCCTGCTGGAAAACATCACACCAAACTCGCTCTGAGAAACATAACATTATCAGTTCTTTACATGTCCGCACAAACACATAACTCAAGAAGCACAAGATAAAGGCCATCATATGTCGACAGTACTTTACATTTTGGATGTTGTCGTCTCATCTCGCAACCAGCTTCCATTGGTTAGCTGCGCTATTTTAGCGGAACGAGACCGTGCCAATGACGATTTCTCACTAAAAGGAAGCGCTGGTTGGTGGATCAGATGCACACAGATTTAAACACCGGCTCTTGTTCACTCCACAACTCCACCAGTCTCTCTTTCTGTACCACAGTACAAGAGAACTGAGGCTTGTTCACCTTCTTGCGCCTCCCCAGAGTCCCCTCCATGTTTACTGTCCACCCGGTTTGCCGCTTTTTGTTTGGCGTTTGAGAAAGCGCAGCTGACAATGTTCACATCAGTAAAATTTAGTATTTGCATGAGCCAAGGCTAAAACCTCACGATAATATTAAGCCTGTCTGATTTTGTCTGAATGTCAAGATGAGAAAAAGACTGACACAAGACAGCACTACTTGAGGTTAAACTCTCATGATTTTATTCCAACGTTTGAAAGTCTAAAGCCTTAAAAAATCCATAATATAGTATGGAATGTAAATAAATGTACTCTTATTTACTTAACTTCTCTAGCTACAGTGATTTTTTTAAGCTTAGTTTAAAACTAGGTCATTAAGTAAAGAGTAAAATTTCAATTAAAGCCTTTATTGTCTAATTTAAAACCATTAGAAACCAGACCTGGGTCCCTGGTGTTGCAGGTTTAACTCAAGTGACTGTTTTCCCCCTTAAGACGTAGCATTTTGGAAACTAACTCTTAACTCTTCAGGCTGCAGCAGCCACCAGCCTCCATCCAGCTCCGGCTCTTGTCACCTGACACCATCTGCATGCTAACAGGCCTGTGAGAGCCTCTTCAGGTCGGCCGGCACACACTGCAGGGCCCTGCCGCGCTGTCCGGTGACAAGTGTGGAGGGACGAGAGCCAGAAGGCATGAAGGAATGCAGCAGACACTCTTCTGTGTGTGTGTGTGTGTTTCTCTCATTCCCTGTACGGGTTAAGAATGGCAGAATTGCTCTCACTAGCTTGTTGAAGGCTATTCTTGATGTTTTCTTTGTTTGTTTGCCTCTGGCTAACCCGCGTCTCTTCCAGAATCTCAACCAGCCTGCTGGAGAAAAAAAAGGCCTTTCACTTCCTTTTTATCTCACACCAGTCGC
The DNA here is from genome assembly GCA_026686955.1 of Epinephelus cyanopodus. Lineage (NCBI taxonomy): Eukaryota > Metazoa > Chordata > Actinopteri > Perciformes > Serranidae > Epinephelus > Epinephelus cyanopodus. Next base: position 27,016,347 of record CM048932.1, on the reverse strand, counting down.
CTTGTTGCCTATTCCCCCTTCAGAGCCTTAATTATTTTATATTAGGGAAGGATTTTAGTTGTTTAGTGACACCTTAGTCCACATCAGAAACACCGGAGTTTATAAAAGGAACTTCTTTAAGGAAAAGTAATAAAAAGAGAAGCAAATAAAGAACAGTTTTTGACTGCGAGTTAGGTAGATGATCACATAAAACTACAACCTGCTGTTTAAGGAAATTACTGAGCCTTTTCTTTAAATGAAAGTCACATTTACACGTAATTTTTATGAGCTGCTTTTAAAAGATTTACATCTCCAGTAGAAATCAATGGGCTCGGGGCTGAACGTCACAGATGGCAGGGAAGTAGGGAAGTGTTGCAAGACGGGCTAACACATTGTTGGTGGTGGCCTTTTCATGGGATGTGTTGGCAGCTGGAAAAAAAAACAGCCTTATCTGTAGTGTGAATGTAGTCATGTTATCCTATGGTTAAGTTAAGCCTAGTTCACATGACGTGATTTTCACCGTGATTTTGACATCGCAGAGGATCTTGAGTCTTGATCGATAGTCTCCGCGACGCAAAATGAGGGTGAAAATCGTGTAATGTGAACTAGGCTTCCCCTCTTACTGCAGTTTAACCTCTTCTCCACCCCTCACGACCACAGCACCATTTTTGTGCTTTTTTAGAGGTGACGGGAACTTTAGGGGGAGGCAGCAGGTCGTCAGTATACGCCCCATAAAAGTGGTATCCATCCTCTTGAGGCAGGGGACCTGAAGATTAATTTCAGATGCAGCTCAGAAAAGTGTGCCAAGTTTTTCTGGTCATCAAAATGCAATGAGGTCATTAGTTGTTGCAGCAATTTTGGGTTGATACTATTTGTTGCACAGATTTGGTGCCAAATTGAAGCATTTTTACCGCTTGAGAATAGATAAAAAATGGTCAAAAATCCTTCCAGAATACCACATTAAGACACCAAGACATCAAGCAACACCACAGAATTGAAAAACTGTGACTTTGAGATTTCTGTAAGAACTGACGATGGCGAGCACTTTAAAACTCAGCCTGCTGCAGCCTCTCAAACACAGTAATGTTGGTCAAGGATGCCTGCATCCGTGAAGTGAAGAGGAAGGTAATATTCCTCTTTCTGGTTTGGTTTGTTGGCAAGATTCTTATATATTTATAAGATACAACTTATCATACTTGTCAGGGATCAAATGGTAAAGTCTCGGACATATCGATCGCAGCAGACAATGATAGAAGCAGACAATCGATACATTTTCAAAAAGCAGGTAAGACAACCTGGACGTGCCTACGGTTTACTTGCACCGTGATTTAGAATAATAATCACACATCTGATCAACAGGCCTGTACAATATTAATAGACACCTGCAGACCAATCGGAAATAGAAGAATAGAAATAGAAACACTGATTTAAATTAAATTTCTATCTCTATTACTTATTAAATGAACGAGCTGTCAAGTTTCATTAAGAAGCTGGGGGTTTTTCGCTCGAGTTTTGTACCTGTGTGTGTGTGCTGTCACTTCCTGGCCTCAGCTTAATCATTTGAGGGATTATGAGGATCTGAGTTCTTATCTGCCGTGAGAAAAGGCGATGTAATCTGTCTGTCTGCCTGTGACGGCTGCAGTGTCGGACCCTCTCATGTTGTATGAAACCTAACAGGTCTGGACATGTCACACACTCTGAACGTAACACACACACACACACACACACACACACACACACACACACACACACACAGTCACATTGTTTATCACATGTGTTTCCTCCTATGTCATACCCTCCTCCCAACACACACAAATACACACCTTCTCAAACACAGGACGGTCAGTAAAGCCACCTGTGTGTATAGTGGTCCGGCCGGAGCAGTTTGCTTTACCTGACTGATGATCGCTCACGCTGTCAGAGCAGCAGAAAGGGCTTTGTTGAGGCGGATTAGCCGCCTGCAGGGCAGGGCTCGGGTTACTCCCGGGGTTAGGCTCAGCTAGCGCCTATTGACGGAGGAAAGGTGCACACCGTGACCTGTAGGTGTTAAACTGAGACCTCTTCTCAACTGCGATGGCCTGGCTCTGCCATCGGACAGGCTGAATGTGCCGGATGACATCTTAACTCTCAGCGCATAACTGCTTTCCCATGTGAGTGACCTCAAACACCAGCGGTAACACTGCAGTTGGTGTGAAGGCAGTGATGGAAAGCAGGGGCGAAGGTTTTGTTCCAACATTTGGGGGGGCACGTATGAAACGCCAGGAAATTTTGAGCGTCAAACACCTAATTCCCTGTATCCTAGTAAAATTCTATGCACCATTTGTGTCTTTTCTGCATCAATTTGTGGTAGAAATGTCGTCTATTTAATCGAAATAAAAGTCGTCTGCTACTTTCATGTCTTTACTGGGACTCAGATTTGCTCCTCTGTAATATTCTGCTCAAGAATAAGTACAGTAGTAGTTTATATCTACAGTATGTAAGCAAAAACATAAAGTACTTCATTTAAACTAGTGTGGTGCTGCTGCCTCTCGGTCGATTACTCAACTAATTGGTCATTAGGATCTTCACTCGACCAAGAAACCTTTAGTCGTTTTTTTATGGTCTTTTTATAGGCAATGAGCTGTTAGTCAATACTCATTACCGGAAAACTAGAATTTAAGAGATTTATCTGTGAAAGGCACCATGAGGTAACACTTTCTCAAAGTTTCCTATCATTTTCTACAAAGCAGCTGTTTGGGTAAACCGATGTACGTGCGGCACATGGCAGAATAATCAACTAGCCGTTCTTGTTTGTCTGACAGTTTTCACCAGGGCGCCTTACAGAAAGTGTTAAAGTAGAGATAAATGATAATGCTGACATAGTTCAGGATGTTTAACAGCAAAGTGTGTGTCAGCCTCAGCTGAAAAATGTTGTAACAGTGTATATACTGTGGCTCTACACTGAGTTATGTTTTTCACTTTGATATTATTTAATTTAACCCCGACAGTGTTGTATAGAATAACATAAGATATGTCTAAATGTTTGTGTCTGTGTGATTATAATGGCTTTGGTTTAACTACTCAAAGCCTCCCTGTCCATGTAATTGGCCGTTGTGCAGAGGGTAAACACTATCTGAGAAGTGTTGAGCCTGCGAAGTGTACTTTGTGTGTGCGTGTGTGTTATCGTGGTGAGTGCTGAGTGCAGTGTGTATACTGTGTGTTCAGCAGTGTGTGTGTGCTGACTGATGGTGGCTGAGAGTGATTTTAAACTCTGGCCCTCTTACCAAAACTGTCTACTTCACGCACACAGACGTTTTCTCTCAGTGGTCGTAGTTCACTTGGTGGTTTCTGGTAACTGAATGTCAACTAATCAGCAGAAACACTGTGGCAGCATTTATATATTAGCCTGGAAAAGCAACATATGCTGGCGGCTGACTTCCAGAGAACTCCATATGTTTGAGCGTTCGTCTGAACTTTGCTGGGTATTTTCTTATCGGGGATATCTCTCACTTTTCGGATTTTTAATTAATGATTCTCTCATGTCGATTTAACTCTGTGCTGGTGTTTGAGGACATTTTAAAGTCTTGTTTAATTATTTTTGCCATATTTGGGTATCCTGACCGGCCTCAGCCTCAGAAACTGCCACAGCACAAGTCCTAATCCCTGAAAATTAAAGGCTTTACTAAGACTTTGGGGATCAGAGCTATGTTTGGGCACCATGGGCACAAAATAATTTTGAAACTGGCATTCATCAGAATTTACCAATATGTGCAAAATGTCACAATAAGTGATCAATCATCATAATTATTTGCACTGTGCAGAATATAAATAGTGGAAAAAGTTCACTCAAAAGCTCAATTTTAAATAGTCTTCAGAGGTTTTGTGACCCAACTTGTCACAAAATGGCTGCCATCTTTGTTTGGGTGAAGGCAGTTTGTATTATCTGGTCTGTACTCAAAATCTTGAGTTAGCTTCGGTTTTTCTCCTCTGATTGATTTCGTGACCTTACCTCGGGTTACATTTTGATTGAAAAATATTGAGGCCAACATGGTGTTGGTGATTCTAAAGCAAGATATGAAAGCAAAATTTGGCTGATTGGCTGGATGCCTTAGGTGTCTTGTTTTATGATACCCTAGTCTCTATATACAGACTCTACATTCAGTGAATGTGGAGTCTGTAGGCAAACCCCGGAGATCTTGCCTCCGGAAGAAGAGCGGAAGAGCCCTGGTTTCCGGTTATAGGCTGTTTGTAGTCCGCGTGATATTGACCAATCACGTTTGAGCTGGCTGCAGTTGTTGGCAGGTTAAACGGTCCGTAATTGGCGTCACTGCAAACTTTGAATCCATCACAATGGTTCAGCATATTTATATATAAATGGAAGTCGGAAACAGAAATTCGCCTCCTCCGCCCAAATCAAACCGAAATGCTAAAAAATCGCGGCCTGCCCCCAGAGGCTGTATCGCCGTCTGCCGGAAGTCAGACGCCGCATACAGCCAATGCGTTCCGAGAATGATGATACCACAACCATAGCGCCACCTGAAAAATGACAAAATGACAAAAATACTGGAGTATAGCCTCTTTTTCAATACACAAAACATCCGCTAACAATTGCTGACATCTGGCTATTTAATGTAATGGAAAGGTTACAATCGCCCTTCACACCAGGGTCAAATGCCTCTGCAGTCACAGGTATTTATCGGGTCCAGCTCTGCTCAGCATTGATGGAAACACAACACCTGGGTGAATGCTGTGAATTTTAGCCCCTTAACCAACCGCCACAAAATACCATCCATCTTAGCCGAAGCAGCACTCAAACATCGTTCCAAATTAGTCTGCGTTGAGTTTGAAAGAGAGACTGCATAAGGAAGAGATATATAAAAAGAAGTAACCACTGTAACATTTTCACTGACTGATGGTGCTTTCTACTGTTTACTAACCTGTTTTCCGGGCCTGTCCGTGACATCGAACATGACACACAAAAAAAAATCCACAACACACACTCAGGGTCCACTGCAAAGCCATGTACACAGCTCTGGTCTACTGGCAATGGGAAAAGAGTCTATAGCCTATTTTTAACGGTGGACCCGTGTTTAAAAAACATAGTTGACACTCCCTTCTCTGTGTACGTGAGCCCTTGTGATGGCTGCCAGCAACTTTTTGCTTTGTCATTCCTCAACTCTGCTATGATATAAAACTGGCGACCTGGATTTTCGGTCTTGTTAATCCAGGCTAGATCCAATCACACAGTAGCTCTTTAGTATAATGGTGTGTTGACGCCACGAAGAGCTTCAGTTTGCCACATTTACAAGCAGTTTACAAACTGAAGTGGAGGTGATTTGTGGCCAAGGCCATAATCCCATGGCAACACCACACCAGAACTTGACTTTGGGAATACTACAGTAGAAGATTCATTCGGACTCTTCTTACAAACACAATAAACACAAACCTGCTTGAATGCAGTATCAGCATTTCTTTTGTGTATGTATCAATTCCACAAGAGAACCATGCCCCATGACAAGTCGACACCAGCACTACATCTTGATGTGATTCTCCTGAAACATGATCGCCAGTTTATTGAATTGCTACCACGCCCCGGTCGAATAACGTCTGCACGGATTCAGCTCAAAAACGGAGCTCTGCTAATTGGTGCACAGATCGAACGTGTGGCTGTTTTGATAACCAAATAGTCTCTCCCATCACTAATCTGCCCCCCCACTCCGGGTTCTAACACTGAAGGACAGGAAGGATGTACATTAAGGGCCAAAGTACTCAAAGTCGTAAAAAGTAATGACAGCGTCTGCTGATGCTGGCGAGCAGCTACAGTCCAACTGTGTGCCTACACTCCATTATTTGAAGACGCCCTGAGAGTGGTCGTATCTTTTTACAACGTTCCTAATGGTTATGGATGAAAATGATGGCACACATGATGACGCCGCTCTTTCCACAAGGCGATAATGGCGGTCACATGCCATTTAGGAGGGGAGAGAGAGTTTAGTAATAGCAGTGAAAGGGCAGAGAGAGGCAGAAAGATACAGAGGGTGAGGGGTCGTATTAAAACGATTAGAGATGCAGGGTTAAGATGGCAGCCCTGAGCGCTGGTGGAAGAAGAGCAGGCAGAGAGATGAAGAAAGGGATAGTGGTGTAAAATGAGCACAGAGGAAGGGTTAAGATGGCAGGTCCAGCCCTGCTCCGCTCTTTCTGTCTCCCCAGGGGGTAGATGAGAGATGAGAATGCCTGTCATTCAGTGAAGGGGAGTATATTTATCCAATCCTCCACCCCACTGTCTGCGCTGACTCCAACTGAATATGTTACTATCACTCTTTGAGCTCTTTCCTTTCCTCTTTTAAATCTTTTATTTTTAATTTTCTCTCTCATTTTTTCCTCTTTTTTCACCCTCATATCTCCCTTTGTCTCTTTGAAACTACTCTGCCCCATCTAAAAAAGCACTGATTTGGTGATTTGCAAGGGTAATGATCTTAATATAATAATTGTGATATTAATATGGATGTTTTTTTAATATGGTAATGCATGTCACAGTATGGCAAAAGTGTGCAGACGCAAATATAAACTGGTCCAACCTAAAATGTTGAAGACAGCAAACTGCCAGCACCATGTGTTTGGGTTGTCCATCCATCTGCCAGTCCCACTCTTGTGAATATAATATCTCTTGTGAATGCAGTATCTCAGGAATACCGTGAGGGATTCTTTTCAAATTTGGCACAAACATCCACTTGGGCTCAAGGATGAATTGACAAGAATTTGATATTCAAACATCAAGGTCACTTTGACCAGTTTTTGTGGATGCCCAGAGGGATTCTCTTCAAATTTGGCACAAACGTCTACTTGGACTCTAAAATTAACTGATTGCAATTTGTTGATCAAATGTCAAATTCAATTTAACCTAATGTCCGTTTCATTCTAGTGAGCAGAATAGCGCAGGAACACCTTAGGGAATTTTAGCACATCTGGCGCAAACATTGCCCGCGTCCAGATCTTGAAATCTATCATCTCCAAAGAGTGGACTGATTTGTTTTGCCTCATGACATGAAACAGCAACCAATGAGCGCTGCATGGGGACTAATAATTAGCCAATCAGCGCCACAGATGAGACTAACCCTGCTGTTGTCAAGCAGTGCACAGAAACTAGTGGTCAAGTGATAGTGGATTGTTAATGGCTGATATAATATGGATAGTTTGGAGCAGGAAAAAGCAGATAGCCGATTAATCGCCTGATAACACCTGCTGTTATCTTTTGCAACCCTATCATGCCCCTAATACAGAAGTAAAGCTGTCCTACATTAGTTAACTTTTATTTAAAATCATACAAATTTTCTACAGCACACATTACCTTGGATTTGTGGTTACAGCTATCGGCCACTATCGGAGCCCTGTTCTGCCGAATGATAGTTTATATAAAGTCCTATTTTACGGATTAATCGGCCAAACCGATGAATCAGTCAACCTCTAGCAGAAAAAAATGGGCAGTCTTAACAACAATAGCGAGGTAGACGCTGTTATCAAGGTTGTTCAAAATCAATTACCTCACTCCACTCCACAGATCTTCTGTGCTGCTGGGTTAAAGGTGTGTGTGAAGCATCCATGTTTTAGAATCTATAGCTTCTTTGCAGCAACATCCACATTTGAAGCATTGTTGACTGTCATGGCTACAGTTTTGTCTGCCTATCGTTTTCCTCTCACAGTCCACAACAAGCTCATTGATTTTACTGAGATTAAGCTTCAGATGATTCTCTTTGCACCGTGTGACAAAGCTCTATTAGTCTTCTGTACTCTGTTAAAAATAAATGAAGACTGCATGATTGTTACTGGAAATTATTCACTGACGTCATGTAGTGATGACTTCCATTTTGCCCAGAAATGCACTTAATACCCTTTATTAAGTTCCTTCAGTCTCTTCAGTCAGTCTGGACAGAGATGGATGTTCACTGCAACTTGACTGGTTTGCGGAAGCACACAACTGCGAGGCGTTAATTCTAGTTTTCTTCCTCTAATCTTCTGACTCACAAACAAGGGCAGGTGGTGACGGTGTCGCCAGCAACTGTCAGAGTGAGAAAGAGAGGAGAGAAGTGTTGCAGTTTGAACAGCAGGCTAGTATCTCCACTCCAATAACAATTACATCAAGTGGTGTGTTAAATGAGGTGGCCCACGGTTCAGCGGCTGGGGCTAATCGCTGCAGTCTGCTCCCTAAAACGCAGCGATAATGACGGGCAGAGGGGAGGGTTCGGTTGCCTCGAAATGCTTAATTTAACCCAGGCTCATGTAAAAACACACAGCGGCAGACAGCGAATGGAAAGTAAAAAGGACGCGTTTGACGCTGAGATTGTCAGAAAATAGATACACATCTGTCTTAAGTGTCCTTCCCTTCGGCGAGGTGTGGAGGCGAAGAAGCAGTCTGTGCTCTCAGAGAGATGGAAACCCGGCCGGCGGTGAGGTGATCTATCAACAGCGGCTCTATCTCTCCTTTATTGCCCTCTCCATCATCACATTCAAGCAGTAAATCCTTCCTCAAACTGACATGCAGCTGCTGACATGTGGTTCCCATCTAGGGATTTCACAACTGGCCCGGATTCAGCCGAGGTGACGCTCGAATCATGGCGAGGAACGCGCTGATAGCTGATCTGGCGTCAGTTGTGAAGTTCAGAGAGCAGCGGATGGAGACTGGATATGTGTCAGGTGTTGCAAAACACACAAGGAGGAGGACGTGCCTGTGATGTTTCTTGGATGCGATGCGGATGTGAGTTTATTCAAACATTTGGGGCGTGTTTCTGCATGTGAGTGGGCTTGGTTTAATTCTGATCAGCTGTTGGATAGCAGCTGGGCATATTTTTTCTGGGGCAGACGATTCTGTCGGACCGGTCTGTTTCGTCCTGGGCCAGATTCCTGCTTCTCTTTGTGGCCTTTTGCTCAGAATAATATGAGCTGTGTCTGCAAAGTGCATGTACATGTGGGCGGATGGATTTGTGTGTATTTTTTCTTAACTTTTATTTATCCAGGGAGGTTTTTTTTTTTGTTGGCAACGCCCTGTTGTAAGCTCACAAAGTTAGACTGCAGTGTATGGTGATGTGGTGAAGCACTTAGTGTTGGGTTCTGAGAGGTGGATTTATTTATATTTATTTTGTTTTTCAACAGGGGTATTGCACATTAAAGGTCCAGTGTAGGAGGATTTAGTGACATCTAGTGATTAGGATTGCGGATTACATCCAGCTGAAACATTTCCAAGTTAGAATTCCTTCAGTGTTCATTGTTGAGGATGTTTTTACCATGAGCTGAATCATCCAAAGAGGTGTCTCCCTCTCCAGAACAAACAGACCAGGTGATTTAAGATGGTAAAAAAACTGAATAAAGCAGTTTCACATTACAAATAAGTATTTCTCCAATGCTGTTTGGTATGTTGGAGACGGGCAGCTAGCCCAGCACTTGCTAATGTGTGCCCACCGTTCTTCTCCGATAACTGAAGATCCAGACGTTCAGGAAGTTTTAACCGGCAGTCAGATTATCTGCAGAGGTCTCTTCCTCTCCAAAACAAACCGACCCAGTGATTTAAGCCGGTAAAAACAATGAATAAAGCAGCTTCACGTTACAAACCTATGTTTTTCCAACGCTCTTGAAGCATAGCTGCAAACTACAGTGGCCAAAGGGAAAACTGTGAATATATTGAGCCAGTGTTTGGTTCATCCGCTTGTAGATCTCCGTAGATGAGGGCCCACTCCCTAAATAGATATAAACGACTTATTCTAAGGCAATGAAAACACAATGATTCTTATTTTCAGGTGATTACACACTAAAGAAAACTCTATTATATTATATTCTATTTCTGCCAATACATCCACCTAAATCCTACACACTTAGACTTAAACATATGCTGGTTTTCATCAGCAGTCCGATTGGAAAATTGAGTGAACTGGCCCTTAAATGAATAGGTAGGTAGGTTTTTTACTAAATAAGAAAACAAGATTTTGCTCTCTAACCTCCAGTGGTATCTCGCCATACAGGTAGTTTTGGTTTTGCAGACACCTGTCTGTGATGTCCACCTCACCCCATTAAAGTGGCAATACATGCTGAAACATTTTATTTGAAAATCTCAAAAGCAATGTATATTTCCAAGATCAATATTCCCATCACTCTGGATGATCCGCACTGAACAGGTTTGACTGAAACTACTTTCTTCTGAAGAAATAGTGCCTTTAAAACCATTGATCCATAAGTATCTTCAAAAGAATTTGGGTTAATTGGCCCTTTAATGTCCTACAAATCATTTATCTTCTTTTGTTTGGTTAGCAAAAAGCAAGTGTATTAATTCTTTGTTTTATTTATTTAAAACTTCTGTTAGTTTGAACATTTAGAAAAAATAAATCCCTCTAGATTGGCTTCAGCAGGATTAGGGTTTGATAACCAGATTTAAAACTGGATCCACTTGCAATGAAATGAATGAGGTGTCTGGCTGAAGGAGTGTGTTCTTTTTCAGGGACTCAGACTAGCCACCTCTCAGTCCCAAATCCACCCCTCTAAACTTTTAGTTCCCGTTGCGTCTTTGTGTGCGTGTTTACTGTATATATTCACATATGTTTGAAATTTCGGAGCACCTCTCAGCTCCATTTATGCTCTGTAACAGTGGGAAATCGTTTTATATGCATTGAAATTTGCCCACCGGAGGTCCCGAAAGACGGGCCATTACCTTACTAACTGTACGCTTTGCACTGCGTTGAATACGTGAATGAGGAACATGGCCTCCACCGGCGCTGACACTGGAATGCTACAGCCGGTGTGAATATGAAATACAGCATCTTAAGGTGGAGCTTGTGAATCTGAGCCCCCGGACTTCTAAAGGCGCCGTGTGTGAATCCGAGCCGGGCCTCTCTTAAGGCGGTATGTGCAGATCTGAGATAGTCTCCGGTTTGCAGGCTGATGGACGAGACTTTGACAGACATTCTGTGTCAAGGGGAAGGCGCGGGGGGTGTGATGAGGCCCAGAGGGGGCAGATTGAGCGGACCAGGTGGTACGGCTCGGCGCTGGCATGCAGGGCACTCGGAGGGCGCTTCTATGTTTAGCCCTTACATGATGTTACATGTGCTGTTTTTTCTGGGCCTGCTGTTGGATGAAAAGAGGACAGAGCTGTGCTCCTAAGTGGTTCTCCCGCTGTAGCCCTTTACAATGGACACTTAAGACTGCTTTTATTAGGTTTATGACGTTAGTGTTAGTCTGTACTAAGGTGTGACATTTATTATAATCCTACACTGGAAAACATACAGCAGTTTAATGTAAATGTACAAGTCTTATTCAGTTCAAGATAATTCAATCTAGTTTAATTTCAGACCCATGTATAACATGAGTTCACCTGACTTGAACACTCCCAAAAAATTTAAAAGTTGTTGGAGTTCACATCTTCCAAGACTGGTTTGATGCTTCAAGTTGAAATAGTCATTTAAAATTGGTTGCTGATGTGGCTGGTGTGTTTTGTTTTTTTTTAAACCTAGTGGGCACAATTTGTGAGATTCTTTCTGTTTAAGCTGCTCTGGTTTATTCATAAACGTCCTTCAAATATCCATATAAGCTGTCTTCAGCAATAATGGAAGCTTTGTCGTCATTGAAGCGCCATTAGCACTAGCCTTCTCGGTGTTGTCGGTATGCCGGGTGCCGTAAAACAAGCATGATTTGGGCTGCAACCAGTTGTCCACTCTCTGGGACTTGCAGTAGTGTGGCGTATTTACTGTCATCACGTGAAGTCTGCGAGGACAGACGCTGCAAGTGGCTGATAGACAGCCCTCGAGACTTTTTTTACTCGGTGTGGAAACAGCAACTATCGCTGCTGTCATATTCATATGTCGTAAGTTGATGAAAGTTCATCTGTCCCGACATGTAAGATATAATTCCCATGTGTAGCGTTTTTTGTGACTGGACAAGAATGTATTCATACGTGTCTACAGCCGCAATAATAGAATAAATTTTCATTCCCTCAGCCTATACTTCTACATATCTCTATTGTGATGTGGTTGAATATTATTTCTGGCCTACACAATCCAAGTATCATTTTAATAGGCCTAACAGTCACTTATTTTTTAGTCAGTTGAAAGGAACACATCAAGTCCGTATTGCAATGAACTGAAATCAGCATTCAGTTCAGCATTTACCAAAAAATATGAACTCGTTGAATGACCGCTGTCTTTTAAGAGTGTTCATGAACTACACCGCAGTTGGTAGCTGGCCTGCTAACAGTTCAGCCAGCCTATAGAATTAATGGCATACAGAAAAAGTGACAGTAAAAGTCGACCCCAGATTCACTCTTTTACCTCACTATATTCTCGCTTTTTTGGTGCAGTGTCTTTTGGATTACTGCTGCTTACAGTCTGGGTCCTGGTTGCTACCTTTTTATAAAGCCTGAAAGAGGTACACGCTTATAAACGTCCTCAACACAGAAAATAAGAAGGCAATAAGAAAATACCGGCAGAAGGCAGAGTCTACAGAAAAATACACTCCCACTCACTTCAAGTTGGTCAAGAGTGATAATTGAGAGGAATTACTTTTCTATGAGTCTATACATTCTGTTCTTTTTGTTCTTCTTTGGTAAGGTAAATCATGCACAGTAAGCCTTTAAGCATTTTAACACACTTCCCAGCATGCATTGTTTGCAGGTTAAAACTCTCCAGAGACCCCTGTGTGTCTTTATTGCATATTAAGCCAAGTCATGGTTGTTTCCTCTGATGGCAATAAAAACACTGTAAACCATGATGTAGGCAGGAAAGTGGGTGGATGTACAGTGTGGTTTTCTTCGAACTCTTCTTACTCAGCTGGCAGTCTGACAAAAGGTCCACACTACATCTCCTCAAGGTTAAATTATGTTCAATCTCGAAGGACCACCGTGACGTGTGAATCACAGTAATCATTGTAATCATAGAAAAAGTATAGAGGTAAAAGTGCAGCGTAACGTGACACATTGTTTAAACCTCTCTCTTATTTTCCCGTCGCTGTTAGAAGCAGTTCAAGGACAGTTTGGATGTCCACTTCTCCTCTTATTACCTTTATATACAGTATTACAAGTAAGCTGCTCCTGCCTTCAGCTGCCTACTTTGGTTACGTGAGCCTCGCCTTGCATGTCGTAGTAGCCCCCTGAGATACTCCCTGTTGTCAGCCCCCCGCTGTGCTGCCATGTCGGAGTGCTGCCTGAAAGTTACGAGTTGCATTTTCCCATTGAAATGCATTGAAAAGCATTTCTCCCGGGCGACATATCTCTGCACGAATGGATTCTTTCTTTTCTGTTTTTAGTTTTTGGAGGAGTTTGTCTTCTTTAAGAGGTCATTCTGGGCTGAGAGCCGTTGATGTTTTAGGCCAATAGAAAGCCGTTGAGAGTGAAATTGGGCCATACGAGTAAACGCAACTGTCTCAGAGCCGAGCTCGCACACACACAAACGCAGAGACCTCCTAGTTCTTATACAGGACCTGTGGGAGTTTTAAATCAAGGATGTGCTCTTTCCCACTCCCCTCTTTCACATCCCTCAAATTTTCTCACATTATTTTAGCTTCTCCTTTCACATTTTTCTCACTAGTCAATTTTTCACTCTGCCACTTCTTCCCCACCATCCCCCCTTCTCTTTCTCTTTCAAACCTTGAATATAATCCTCTCTCACCCGTCTTCTCTCCCCCTCTCCTCCTCTCAGAACCTTGAACACAACAAATTTTCCAAGCCTGAGTTTTTAGCATTTCACCATCTCCCCACAGAACGCCTATTACTCAACCAAGTCAGCTCCACCGCACTTTGATGTGTGTCAGACCTCACTGGTGGATAAGTGCTGGTGTTGGTGTGTGTGCGTATGTGTGCATGCAGTGGTGGCGGTGTGTGAGAGCTTTGCAGGCTTGTCATGGGCGGGTGATTGAGTCCAGACGTTGCGGGTTCCTCTCCTCACCGCCGTCCCCCCCCCCCCCCCCGCTGGTTGTGGGTTCAGAGTGTGTTGGGCCCAAGGGCGGGCGGGGCCGCAGCTCCCTGGGGTGCAGTAAAGTGATAGGGCAGCACAGGGGGCTCGGATCGCCCCTGGGGAGGGAGGTCAGGGGTCGGAGTCTCGGCCCCGCCGAGCGAGGATCAGGGCCATGTTAGTCAAGCATGCTTCAGGTGGGGCCTTCCTGTAGAATTCACTGCTGCTTAGACGAGCTCGCGTCTGGGTTTCTGGTGTGTGTGGGGCGGGTGCCGTAGTTTTACTCTGCATTCCTCCTTGTGTTCTTTAGGTGACAATTAAAAAAGTAAGCTTTATTCTTATTATTTTATTTCCTATATTATTTTCTTTTTTTCTTTTTTAAATGATACTTTATTTCCATAGGGCCGACTGCACGTCTACATGTTCACTTGTACAGACGGTGTGGCGTAAACAGAACCACATACAGGCCCTTGAGTTTTAAATGGCAGTCACTGTTCCTACTTAACATAACATGCGACAGTACAGCAAGAGCCAACTGAATATCATCACTTGCAAGAAAAAAAAAATATGGAAGACCAAAAAACGGCAACATACAGAAGCAGCTGTAGCAAGAAATGTTACTTAGTTAAGTATTAAATTGTTGACAGTAAGAGAAAATTAGTTGGCAGAGAAGACGTCGAACAATATCTTCATTTAATTGCCTGCGGCTGTTTTGCTTGTTCTTTTCATTATTGTTCATATTTTTTTTGGGATTCAACAGTCTCTCGAAACAGGAACCAGAGTTGATGCATGGGAACGCAGCAATGGGTAATATACTGATACAGTGAAACTATTAATTTCTCCACTGTCAAAAGAATCTGCCATACCATGAGAGCTCTCACTGTAATATCTTTGAGGAAATGCAGCTAATCACAAAGCATCTTACTTTGTCAGGTTTCTAATTTGCTAGTTTAGCCAAAAACATCTGGTTATTTTATCTATATACCATTGGAATAGTATTAATACCATAAAAAATCCCTATCACAAAATGTATTGATATCATGAACAGAGCTACACGACTTATCGATTAGTTCTTTACTATTAAATTAATTGCCAGCTAATCTGATGATTCAATAATTGGTTTAGCTATTTTTTTAAGGAAAAAGAAAAGTTCAATTCTCTGATTCCAGGTTCTTTAAAAGGTCCGATGTGTAGGATTTAGGGCGGTGGTTCCCAACTGGTCCACCCATGAGGTCCAGATTTCTCCTTAGTCATCAGTTCAAGGTCCACACAGCTTAATACATCCAGTGTCATACTTGCGTCTGTTGCTGTTTCCTGCCTCCTAGAAAACCTCCGGAACAATGAACACTGAAGGAAATGTAGTCTGAGCTGGTGGCAATCTGCAAACCTCTACACTAGACACCATTAAATCTCCCTATATCTGACACACTGTTCCTTTAAATGTGAATATTTTCTGGTTTCTTTACTCCTCTGTGACAGTAAACTGAATGCGGACTAAACAAGACATTTAAGGACATCGTCTTGGGCTTTCGGAAACACTGAGACATTTTACAGACCAAACAATAAACCAATTACTCGAGAACATAATCGACTGACTTTTTGACAGTGAAAATAATCTAATGTTGTAGCCCTTATCAAATTACAATACCTATACTGTGATAAAAGATGTTATCCATATCACCCATCCTTAAAGGGAAACCAATCTATTCATCTGGGCGGTTGTCAGTAATTAAAAAGAAACAAAATGCTCAACAACAATATGCTATATTGAACTGTCAGCAACGAACTCTTAGTAAAGAGGATGATAAAGACATCGAGAGAGAGAAGAGATCCAGTTTATGGGAAGAAAATACAGACACAAATGAAGCATCAAGAATTTTATGGGTGATTGAGTTTTTTTAGACTTCTTAAACTTCACCTTCCATCCCTCAGCGGCTCCCAAGATGGACGACAGCAAGGTCAGTTCATCACCTGGGCTCAGACACTGACCAAACACTGGCTCTCGGGCTGAATAATGGGCTGTCACTAACCCCTGACCTCAGCTCAGAGTCTAAAGTGTCAGATCGATATCAGCCGAGCACGGCGAGCAGCTCGTCTGACGGGAGGCATCCTGGGATGTTCAGAGGTTACTCTGGCTGTGTGCTCTGCAGGAGCATCCACATTAAGTTAAATTAAAAAATCATTATCATCATCATCATCATCGCTATGTGTGTATGCAGCCATCTGAAGCGTCCTGCAGATTGTTCCTCAGCACACAGCATATCTGGCAAGAGCTGATGGGACATATTTTAGGGGAGGGTTATTTTAACAGGATCCGCTCTGGGCCTCCTGGAGTTATGTGGCATTAGGGGTGGTAGAGGTGTGTGTTCATGTATCTGGGCTCATGCATGTGTGTGCCTGCGTGCATACACCTGCAGGTATGAACGCCACGTGTTTGTCGAAAGCTCCGATTCTGTGGTTGGAACATCAACAACTGCTGCCATGGCAACCTGAACAACCATTTTTGGCACAGAGGGGGTTTATGACTCGCTCTGTCAGCCCCTTGGGGTTTTTACACTGACTGAATGACGGAGTCCTGCTGTGTGTGTGTGTGTGTGTGTGTGTGTGTGTGTGTGTGTGTGTGTGTGTGTGAGTGTGTGTGTGTTGACTGACACTAACCCCATGCTGCTGTTGCTGCTTTGACCTTTTTGACACCAGAATAGCGTTGTCAGTAATTAACCTGCCTCATTCATGTAAGACAGAAGAAGAACCTCTTGTCAGAAATGTTCATCTTAAAAGGGCCACGTCACTCAAATCAAGTCACTCACGGTCTGATTATCTCTGATCCCATTGCAAAGAATTAACAAAATGTGTTTGCCTCTGGATGTAAACACTTTGCTTTCACATCTCAAGGCAGAGCAGTCGCTCTAGCTACACTTGTGGTGTTTTTCTTCTTCCCTTGTCATTTGACGGCAGACTAAAACAGTTGCAGGTGTGCAGTATATGCTGCCCCGGCAGGTGTGGAAGAACTGCACCCCTGGTAACTGGAGAAAATTGAGTACCATCACGTTTTCAGAATTTTATCGTCTCCGTCTCGATCAGCTGCACATGCAACAGTTAGTTATTGTGCATTTCATATTGTATTTTGTACCGTGCCAAGTGTGCTTACTGTTTATAATATGTAGGGCACCTGCATTGGTAACCTTTTCACTTTACTGTATCTTTTTATATTGTATTTTATACTATGCTGTGTGTACATACTGCTTCTATTATAGGCACTTGAATTTACTGTAGTCTGCATTGCACCTTGAATTCTATTTTAATTTATTGTGTCTACTTGTTGTGTGTAGGACAGATGGAAATTAGCATTTTGCGAAATCTGGTGCAACCATGTTATAATTTTTTGTAAATGACTAATGTAATTGCACACTGTCCTCTTATAAATCAACTAAAATAAAATAAAAATATGACAGTGGTCCACAGGTTAACAATTACAGTAGATTTTGACATAATGTTTATGGTGAATATTTTCCAATAATACATTAATACTCAGTAAATATTAACTTGGGTATAAAAGGGGGCAATCCACACTGAATTGGAGATATCTGTAATTCCAGTTTGAGATATCTACAATTTAATTTTGACTAGTCATAATTCAAGTTCAAGATATTTTTAATCATCATCAATTGAAGATATCTACATGGTCCTTTCTAGAGATCTTGAATTAAGTTTCAGATGGTCAGAATGACGTTGTAGATATCTTGAACTTGAATTATGACTAGTCAGAATTAAATTGTTGATATCTCAAACTGGAATTAGAGATATCTCCAATTCAGTTGCAGATATCCACAACTGCATTGGAGATATCTATAACGAGAAACCCCATACACATGAATGGCAAAAGTAGTTTGAATCTTACTAGTCAAAATCTGATTACAGATATCTGTATATATCTAACATCAGAATGATGTTATAGATATCTTCAATTAAAATTCATACTAGTCACAATGACATTAGTCAAAATGGTGTTGCTGATATCTATAATAGTAACTCGGATAGTCAGACTTAGTGATTAAATCTTAAAACTGCTTGCCTTATGCATCTGTCGGCAACAAACTAATTTTTATGCCAAGTTTCTGAGCGTTAAAAGAACCTAAAGAGGACTTTTATCAATTATAAGAGCGCCAGTAGCAAAGGGAAACCTAAAAGAGTGACAGTCTTGCTCATTTTCGCTCATTAAAGTAACAAACAACAGGTCAAATTTGTGCAAATGGGTTCCGTGAACTACCACAGCTAATAGCATAAAGTTGTGTTTTGTGTGGATGACTTCAATCAAGCACAAATAAACTGAATGGAAACGGCCGCTAGAATATTGTCACAGCACGATTCACAACACAAACACTACATAATGTGATGTGACTGATGCAAGTGTCATTTTGATCAGCTCACTGTGTGCGCCGACATGTTGCTGTGACGTCAGGTGTATTTCTGTCAGCGAGGTCGGGTCAGATGGATCTTGCCTGAGCTCCTGACTTGGAATTCTGACTTGAAGACTGTCCTATTGCACTTTACTGTGTCAGAGGTCATTTGTTTTGGGTAAAATAGATTGCAGCATGATGAAAGAACATATTTGGTTGCATTATAGGAAATGCAGGATTGAGTGTTTGTGGAGCTTGACCCACGCTGAGGACTATAAAGTCAGCATATCTCGGCCTCCGCTGCTTCAATTTAGACCATTCCCTTTTTAATCTCTCTCTTGTGAGTCTTCCAACTTTATATGCAATGCTGAATCGCTGGGAGTAGTTCTTTACATGCGGCTTCTCTTTCAGGGAAATTCCTATTTTCCTTAATAACAATGAAATTAGATTACATAGTCACTGAGCGAGTTTCCTGGAAATAACTGTTGGGAAATTATGGACGCAAAAAATAAACCCTAACCTAAAGTGCTTGTGTTTAGACGACATTTAACATTTGAGAACTTTGGCTTCTTTTTTTAAAATGAAAGAAAATTCTTGATTATGGCGTTGCTTCGTCAGTTCCCAGTTTTTCTCACAGCGCGTACTGGCACACAAGCACAAAGACAGCCCTAATTTGCGGAGACAGACAGAGATTAGAATATACATGAAGCTTTACATAACACATTCTCTGTCTGCGTGCACTCACTTAAGCCTGGCACACAGCGCGTCTGCAGCTGCACCGAAGGACAAGTTAGCGATTGGCACAGTCAGGACCACCAGGATCCATAAACAGACTGTCCGCTCTCATTCTTCCTGCCTCCTGCTTCCACTCTCTCCCTGTCTGTCTCTCCAGCCTCTGTTTTATTTTTTAACTATCCGAGGTGCCTTCCCACAAGCAGCAATGTGTTTTCAATCTGAGGTCAATTATTCACCTCCCTTGGTTTTGTTCCCAGCAGGGGAAAAAAACAGAAACGGAGAACTGTCTATACTTTACAGGCTCCATTTTTCCCATCTCTGTGCTGTCAACGCCCAGTCGGACCGAGCCCCCTGGCAGACACATTATGTGTTTAAATACATTCTGTGTGTATGTGTGTGTTTGCGAGTCCACGGACAGATGTGTGTATATAATTAGCCAACTAAGTAATAATGGCTTTAACTTCCCAGCGGCAAAAAGCTATGAATGATGGGACAGGTGGAGGGAGGGTGATGGAGACCTCCCAACCCCGAGGGCAACAGGATGGACGGACCCCATCTGGTTATATCACGTCACATGACTGGAGCCTGATCACCCCTTTATGGCCCCTTAAAGAGTTCCCCCTAGAGGCTGTAATCAAGAACTACAGGTTCTGGTGTGTTTAAAAAGACACTTGGTGCACATGGTTTGTGGAGGAGTAAATTGAAGGACTTGATATAGAAGCAGCATGAGGTCTGCAGCTTGTGGTCTGTGTGTTCCCTTGTCTTACAATGCGGACATTATCGCTCTGTGTGTGTGTGTGCGCGTGTGTGTTGTGTGGAGACAGGAGCTTCATGTGTTCCTGTGGGCTGAAAGCATCTCCTCTTTTCCTTCTTTGTGGAATAACCCTGGGAAGCTGCCCCGTGTCTGACCCATCTATGTTCATGAGGGAAACAACAGGAGTGCTTTATTCTCCTCTCCTCCTTCCTTTTACTTTCCTCTACCTCCTTGTTTAGTCAACAATATTCTTTTTCTGTCACTTCTTTGGCGGCTTTTCTCGCTTCTTCGTTCTCCTGTCTTCTTTTCGTCCCTCTCTCGTTCTCCTCTCGGCTTCTTGTATAATCCATCCCTCTCCTCGCTTTCTATTCCTCCACCTTTCCTCTTTTCTACTTCTCATTCTTCTGATCTCTTTCCTTCCCTCCTTTCTACCTTCTTCCACCATCTTGTCACCTACATTCTTTAATTTTTCTCCCTTTTACTCCGCCTTGTTTTTGTTTAAACATGATCCCGCTATTAAATACATGCTAGTAGTGGTTGTAAGCATTATAAATATGAGCAAAGAGGCTCTGTTACACCAGCTAGCATGTTTATCGGCTATTAAATGGGCGTGTTGTTGTGCCGACATGTGTCTGAGCTGACTTTGTCATTGGAATGTGGCGGTAGAGGTGGAGGGGCTAATGGATAGCTGCCAAGCTGCAGACCATTGTTGGAGCAACAACATCGCACAGTAATTTCTTTATCATGAAACACACAAAGTTGATAGAAACAAAAAGAAAAACCTCACAAAAAATGTCCAGGGGTCTCATTTATAAAACAGTGCACAGGATCCAAAAATCAAGCCAAAAATGGGATGCGCCAAAAAATACTCGTCAGTTTCTACAATCAGGCTTTAACCTCACCACCTGCGTGGCCAGTTTCACATTTCTAAAATCTTCATTAGCGTGGGTCAAAGTTTCTCCCATTATGTCTGTTTTTATAGACTCTTCAATGGGAAGTGGCGTACACCTCTTTCAGGCCCAGTTTTGAGACTCTGAGGTCCGCTCTCCATCTTTCCTAATAATCTAAGGTTCTGGTTTGGTTGAACTAAACCCTTAATTCCCCTAGTTAAATACGAAAATATGCTGGTTCTATTAAAGCTAAAATTCCTGTTTATTTAAATGGAGTCTGGTGAGTTTGGCGATAGCAATTTTGGGGCCGTTTCTGGTTAAACAAAATGGATCTTACTCTTCAAAAATGTCTCTCTCTATAGGGATGTTTTCTATGAGTTGCCAGACACTTAGAAAAATAATCTGATCCTGTCAGTGGCAGTGTCATGTAGACACAAAAACATGGGAAATAGGGTCCCAGTTGAAACATGCCAAAGTTACCCTTAAATACTGTATAAAGCAAATTGAAACAAAGTTCTTATACAGATGTTCTAGTTAGAATTTATTTAGTTGTACAGAGTTAATGTACTTATTGATTACCTGACTATGAGGATATTTAAGGGGAAATTCTAGCTCTTCTTTTCATTTCTGTCTGTCTTTCCTCTACTTTTACTTTAATATACCCTCTTGTCTACACATACTTCCAACCTCCTCTCCTTTCCTTCTACTTGCTCCTCTCTTTTCCACACACTGTCTCTTCTCTCCCATTAGCTGTGTTTTTCCTCTTTGTCCACTCCTCTCCATCCTGGCTCTGCCTGTGTCTTACCTGTGCCAGGCCACAGAGTGACAATAGCACGACAGAAGGGGATAAAGAAAGCAAACAAGCAGGGGGAGCTCACTGAAAAGAGGGATTATCCGTAGATGTGTGCTGTGTTAAGAGCTTCAGTTACTGATTCATTGATAAGCCCCTCCAACTGGCCGCGAGTAATTCAGCCAATCAGGGATCATTAATCCCCAAGACAAATGGATTCAGGATTTAGGTGCTTTTCTTTTGTTAATGGCTCATTATGATACATTTATAACTGACGCTGAACCGTGCTCTTGTTTTTTTTTTTTTTTTGGTCAGATCGTTCGTTCTGCTTCCTGCCATCAAACCTCCTGAACCCTCGATCAGCCCTCAGCGCGTCCTGCTGCTCAGAACGGCGCCAAAAGGGAAACACAACTGTTGAAATTGCCTCGATCAGCCCTGTGAAGGCTTAATGACTCACTAAATAGCCTATAACAACAAAGCCATTTAGAAAAACAGATGAATAAATCTTGCTGGTAATGAAAATGAAAAAACCCTGATGCTGAAGATTGCGAATACTGCCGACGGTTTATAGCTCAGTAAATGAATGAAGGTTTCTCACGCTTCAGTCCAGCCCTCGGCAGAGGGGGGTAGGGTTGGGTGACGGATGCTCTCAGAGTCTCAGGCAAGAGTTAGTAGAGATCAGCAGGAGAAATGCTCTGGTCAGGCTCCTCAAAACAAGAAACCAGAGGGCACTGAGAGATGAAATGTCATCCAGTCGACCACATCTTGAGTCAGTCTGTATGTTTATGACTCAGTGTCTTATCAATATTTCACTTCTGCCAGTCAAAAACCTCCATCTGGAAAACATCTGTATCATCTGCTCGTGCTCCCCTCACTGTGCATTTTATCGTCTTTTGTAACAAACACCTACAGTCCATATTTTGGATTTAGGCTGGAGCATCTTTGCTGCATATGTTTGGCCATATTTGACCATGTTCGGAACTGTCACCTCTGGTTAAAATCGTAAATGGATAAAAAAACAGTATGCTTCCAATGCAAGAATCAGAAACGGATCGCCCAAACCATATCTGCAGGCAGACGGGGATGCACGTATTCTACATCGAGATTTGTTGCCCTCAGTTAGAGCTGCAACCTCCACCTCCAGGTTTCTATTGTTTTTCTTTCATTGCATTACACTTCACCTACACCTCCTGGTCCCTGGCTGCCATCAGCGATACCTTATCTTTTAATTATTGAGAGCAGTGCAAGCACTCGAGATCGTTTCCTATATTATTTTGCAGTGTGCCCTGTAGAAAATTGTCTTGATCTTTTGTGCCAGGAAGGTTTGGACCGCCTTTCCAGGATGACTTAAGTTTAAATGCAGCTTTCAACAAACAACTGTGCTTTAAAAGTTTGGTCATGTCACACGCAGTGATTCCCTGCTGTCAGTAGTTATCCTGATGACTTCAGCATATTGTCTAACTATGTTGTTGTCATACTGGCACATTTTTTACTGACACAGTGTCACATGGGGCTATCAAGATGTGATTTGTATGTCGCAGGGAAATTATGGCGGTATTTACTGTAATGCTGTGGGTTTTATTGGCGAAGTGACAAATGCATTGCATGCAGAAACTAGTTTTGCAAGAAAACTGAATTTTGTAAAAGATTGTAATGCAACAGGTGTGGTGGCCTCTGAAAATCATTCTTGTTGCCTGATCTGATCCCTGCCCTATTTAAGTTTCTATATTTCTAAGTCATTTTTTTATTTTCTTATATTTTTTTATTTATTTAATTTTGTGTTTTTTTTATTTTATTTATTTATTATTTATTTTATTTTATCTTATTTTATTTATTTATTAAATTAGTTTTATTTCATTTTATTAATTTCATTTCTTTTTTATTTTATTATTTTTCATTTTATTGCTTTATATTGACATACTTCTTTTTCCTTCTCGTATCCTAACATCTTACAATTCTCTATTCTTTACATCAGAGTGACGGTAACGAATTACAATTTCCCCTCGGGGATCACTTGAGTATTTCTGATTCTATTACTCCTTATTTGTAAACTCCTTTTTCCACCAACAAAAATGGTGGAAACAAGAGCTGGTTCACTGGATAGCACCAAGGTTCAAAGAGTCCTGAATGGAACCACTTCAAGAACTTTGGGTGAAATGGGGCAGTAGTGGTATCCAGCCATGTAGATCCAACCATCTATCTTTGGGACTCTAGCCCACTACTATGGAGGTGAATGGAATTTCGTTTGTGGTGCTCAATAGATGGTAAAATTATAATTCAGGAGCAACTATCACGAAAAGCATCCCCACAATAATGGGAAACGTAATAAATAAATGAATTAACTAAACTAATATATTTCTATTCCGTGCAGAAGGGAAATCATGAGTGGTCACTTGAGACTAATTCTGAGGTGCGTTTGATCAGAATACAAGTACTCATGTCTGAACAGGGTCCTCATCTCTCATCACTCCTCAACAAACTTTTCCCACCTCTCTCTCACAAAGGCTTTAGTTACAAACTCTTTTAATCCTGCCTAATCTTAACTGTTACTTCTGGGTCAGCTCTGATTGACAGCCACTGACACTCACAAGGTTGAAACTACCATTTAAAGCTTAGCAGAGACACGAGAGGACAAAGCAGGCTACCCCACAGTGCTTCTGGGTGAGGACATGACACTGTGGAGCCGGTTGACCCCTGGTAGTCATAATATCAGCGAGCGGCTCTGAAACTAGAGGCTAAAGGAGGCCATGCTGTGCCTGCCTGGAGCCAAAGCGCTCAGCTGGTGCTGAAGGAGGAAAAAAGAGAAAGCTGGGAGAGAAAACAAGGGCTTTGGTTTCACGTTTGACCAGACTATAATTAGAGAGAGAAAAAGATTAGAATATGGCTGCCGATGCCATGAGACACCCCCGCTATCACGCATACACACACGCATCCGCTCATTTGTGGCCATTGCAAACCCAGTAGGACGGCCACTAATCCTGCAGCACATTTACAATCTGTGTAACGACAACATGATACCCCCAGCAGGCCGGGGCGAGCACACACCTCCCTTTGTGCTACTCACGCCTCCCGAATCCCCCACATGTACGTGTCAGCGGCAACAGCTGCGTCTCAATCCTTCCCTCCCAGTCTCACCTGGCCTCAGATCAGCTGACTGCTGCTCCCGTTCCATCACCGAGGAGCAGGAGTAGTCGTAATATCTGATCCGTGGCCAGCATAACGTCAGGGTAAAACCCCCCGCGGTGCTCAGGCGAGTTCACCCGTATCAGATCATCATCCTGCTGCATGCTACAACACGGTCTCTGGCCTGTCTCCCCTGACGGCCCTCACTGTGTCAATGAACAGAGGTGGAGTATTGAAGACATCCGCAGTATGTCAGTGATACTGAACCGCGGGCCATTAGCAGCTATAGAGACACAACCAGCCGGCCGTCCAAGCCTAATCTGTCTCCACTAAAAGCCTCAGAAATGCAACCTTATACGGCGCCTATGGGAATATGTGTTTCCAATCACTCTCCTCAGGAATGAATACCTGGCATATCTCGCCGCTGCACTTTTTCCCCCCTCTTCTCCTGTCCAGTAGGTTTACAGTAAACACCAGGCACACAATCTTGGGGCTGTTTGAAGGCGAGGCTTGAGAACAGGCCTCATTTTCCCAGACTCGGAGATTCCACAAGGGGCTCCTACATCAAGCTGTCATATTGGGCTAATGAAAATCTCATTCTACGGAGGGATCCTCTTAGAGCTGCTAAAGGCACATGCTAACCAGGGGATTAGCCCTGTAACGCTAGGGGACTTTAATTTCAGCACCAGCATAAGTCATCGCTGCTGAGCACCAACATTGATATATGGCTTAGGACTGAC
Source organism: Epinephelus cyanopodus (assembly GCA_026686955.1). Classification (NCBI taxonomy): domain Eukaryota; kingdom Metazoa; phylum Chordata; class Actinopteri; order Perciformes; family Serranidae; genus Epinephelus; species Epinephelus cyanopodus. The sequence continues at coordinate 26,991,038 of CM048932.1, read as the reverse complement.
TAGCGTGTGTCGTAAGGGGTTTCTGCCGGGGCGGGAGTGTTGCATGGGGATTCGGTGGAGTCTCACAAGAGGCTCGGGATGATTGAGACTGACATGATGAGATCCTGTAAACAAAACCAGAGCCGTAGCCTGGATGTGTCTTTGTCAGTCCGGCTTCAGTTTCTGGGCACTTAGGGGAACTTTTTCTTCAGCTGTAGCCTCACTAAGATACCTAAAGTATCAGCTCTTGTCATCAGGCGTCGGAGCACTCATAACTCTTTGGAGAATGCATCATCAAGGCACATGACGGCAAGAGACTCCCCAAACAAATCAATGAGTAACTAGCCTCCCACTTAAACAGCTGCTATCGATGAACCCTTGAGCAAAGCACTGCTTCAGGGGATCTGAATGTTAGACGTCCACAAAAGACAAAGCAGGCTGCAGCAGAGAGAACATGCGTGCTCAGCTTATTTTCATTGGGCAAATAAATCATTAAAAGGTCAAGATCAGGGATTGCACGATGTTGTGTGGTGCAATTGTGGGAATTATCATTGCATACATAAACATGGAGAACAATCACCTTACCAAAAATAATAGATTAATCATGTTAGTATTTTTGCTGGCACACAGAAAACTGGCCTCGCTGTGTGTTGTAAACATAATTAAATCCAGTCATGTAAGCACAAGTGCTACAACATGCTTCGGTGGTGTAAATGCAAACATAATTTTATTGATGTGTATTTCAATGCAACAAAACACATTGTGTGTATCCCTTTGGTCAAACAAATGTGAATGCATTTCTTTCCTCAAAACATGTGTGAAGCCAATTTTCTGTTTGTTTTGAAACATGCATTGTTTTCATACGTCAACCTTGCAAGCAATCTTCTTCTTTTCTGCCTTTTGCTGGCACATTGCTGCGTTTCTTGGCGCGTCACCACCACCTTTTAATCAGTGGATAGTGTAAAACCCACGGGCTTGGGTGTGCAAAACAAAACTGGGAGACACACATAAAAAAGTTGCTCCATAGCAATTCAGTCGCATCGTACGTTGCTACCAACCACCAGTACATCTGTACATTATATTGGCTTAAAACACTCATGCTTCTGCCGCTAAAAAAAACACCATGTGTAAATGTTGTTGCTTTGGGTGGAAACACAGCAAAGGATCGCTAAAAAACACCCATGTTCAGTCGCACAAACGCTGGTGGATATGCCATGATGTAAATGGACTGCACTTGTACTGCACTTTCCTAGTCTTCCGACCACTCAAAGCACTTTTACACCACATGTCACATTCACCCATTCACATTGGTGGCCGAGACTACTATACAAGTTGCCACCTGCTACTCAGTAATTCACACGCACTCACACACTGATAGAACAGCCATCAGGAGCCATTTGGGGTTCATATCTTGTCCAAGGATACTTCGACGTGGACTAGAGGAGCCAGGGATTGAACCGCCGATCTTCCGATTAGGGGGCGACCTGCTCTTGTTCTGAGCCACAGCTGACCCGCTAAAAACAATGTTTGGAAGCACAAATGTCACTGGAAACACTAGGATGTCTCATTAATGAACAATTCATTTTGTGGTTTTTAGTATCAAACAGTGGTTTGCGGTTTGGCAGCCTCTCGCCAACGTGTCACACCATCCACCATCCCCTCCCGAAGACAAAGCTAGCTCATTTACATGTAATCAGAACTGAGTCATTCAGAAACATTGATAAAATACACATGACACAAAGAGTTGTGGCATCGCTCTGATTTGCAGAAGCTTTAGACTTTACTTGCGTGAGACCCTCTGCACAACCCGCTTTATTCACATTTCTTTTTCTCCCCCCCCTCCTCCAGGTTTTACCGGGGTGATTACCACATCGACGTCTGCATCAACGACTACCTTGATGTCTACTGTCCACACTACATCGGCCCGGTCTCAGACGAGCGGGCCGAACGCTACGTCCTCTACATGGTGAACTACGACGGCTACAGCTCCTGCGACCACACCGCGAAGGGCTTCAAACGCTGGGAGTGCAACAGGCCTCTGTCGCCGAACGGACCGCTGAAGTTCTCGGAGAAGTTCCAGCTCTTTACTCCATTCTCTTTAGGCTTCGAGTTTCGCCCTGGAAGAGAGTATTATTATATCTGTGAGTATGCATTAACCACCCTGTGTTGAGTTTTGAAAACTGAAAAATTCTATCACTGATTTAAATCAAAAGGTTGCCAATGTTACACCTGTCTCTTGTACGGCTGCTTGCGTTTGAAACAGCATTATCATTTGACAACTTCGGCTGCTTTTGTCAACAAAAAATGTTTATACTTCTTGATGTAAATTACCCAAGAAGTTTTGTTCTGGAATCAGTACTGAAACTCAGGTTTTAGCACTACTAAAAGAAAGATTTACCAGTGATACCCAGCTTTGACTGGGAGTTATCAGGAGATCAATATCAATTTCTTCTTGGAATCTTGCAAAAAGACAGCAGCAATGTTCAGGTTTTGTTGTGCAAGTCCTTGGAATGAGGGCCAAGCCAAAATACAAGCCAGAGGGAGCAAAACATCTCTACTGTTGAGGCCTCATCTGAAGTGTCTTTTGTTGCTGACTGGCTGAGCTCAGCTTTCTCCTCCTCGTGAGAAGACTCTGGAAAACAAACAGCTGGGAAGTCATGTTTTCATAAGTGAAGTCAGTGCCCTGCAGGGGCAGAAGAGAGGGACTAAAGAGATACATTGCTCTCCATGGTAGATTTCTGACACTGGCCAGAGGAACTGTAGAGTAAGAAGTGCAGGAGTCAGTGAAAAGAGAGCCAAATATTGACATTATAGCAAAGTACAAAATAAAGATATCAAACCCAAAGGGGACAGCAGAGGGGAAGTATGGGGAAAGTTTTCCACCGTACATTAGTACAGTGTAACTTTTTAGGCTTGCTTCCAGACTCAAAGCAGGTGTTTGAAAGCCTGAATCTCAGATTGGCCAGATGAGCCAAACTGTATTTCTTTTAATGAACTCAGGGGATGTTTTTTTTGTGTGGAAATGAAAATGTTAGCTGGTCACTGATTCAACCCCAGAATCCCTCTTAATTCCATCAGGACACATTTTGTGTCTTTGAAAACTTTGGGACCTTTACTAGAAGCTAAAGAGAAGTTCTGTGGGTTTGTAATGCAGCTCAGTTGTGTTCAAGATCACAAGGAATATTTTTATAATTAGGTAGACAGGTTGATAAAACAAAAGTCACTGGAGAATTTGTTCCTGTGTCTTTCAACACTTTTGTCTGACTAATCCTGGGCGGTGCCACAAGCGATCATCAAGTCCCCATGTGAGTTGAACCAGATCTAAAGCTGCAGTATTTTGTGTTGTGATTTATTACCCTTCACTCCATGTTTCTGTTGGATTTCTGCGTCCGTTGGCTAGTCTTCTCGGCTCCGTTACATAAATGTTGACTGCATTGTTTGGGGAAATTGTGGCCTGCTGCCGGCCGCGCCAGAGAATTGTTGATGTTGTCGTAATTCCTTGGATGTTGATGAGAAAAAAATCATAGATTGACTAATTTTGCTTCATTTGTTTTTGTGCAACTGAGTGGAGACGATGTTCTTGTAGACTTTGATGATGATTGATCATCCAGAGAAAGAGAGAAAAGCAGAGAGACAGTCCATATGGCTGCAAGCAGTTTCAGGCCATATGGACCATCTCTCGCTGACTCAGATTCATGACTCATCCATCAGATCCTTGTTCACTGAAGACACTTTTTTTTTCATCTGAGAACATGTGATCTGAGCATGGGATGAAATAACAAAAGACAAAGACACCTCCGGGAAAATACCAAAGCCGTTATAGTCAGAACATTTCACATAATACCCATATTTGTCCTGACATTAGAGTGTAGTGGGAAAGAAGAGCTGCCTCTGGCATTATGTATCCCAAAAAATCCCCATTTAAAAGTTTTCTTTGAATGGTAAACTCTGTGTTCCCCAAACAGTACTATAGATTTATGTTGTGGCCATCAGTTATATAAATACTTCAACATCATTCTTTGAGAAATTATGTTTTCCACTCTGACTATTACAACACCCTTGAGCCTATTTGCTGTGGAAAGGATGTCTGTTAGTATCAGTAGTTTGTTTGTTTGTTTGTTTGTTTTTAGCAAATTCAGAACGCTTCATTATTACAGTGATTTAAAGCAGCAATGGTAATTTTTTGCCCTCTAAGGCACTGTCTTTTTTAATTTCTTTATTTGAATGCCACTAGAGAAAAATAAACAAAAACTCTTGCTCCTCCTTATTCTAATCTTCCCATGTAATCAATCTATTATTTATTTGTTTATTTTAGTTATTTGACAGCAATTATTATCTAGTTCCTAAAATGTTGAGGCAGAGGGCACTTGCTGTAGCTCTGGTTGAAGGTGAGAGGCTGTCAGTAAATAGTTTGTTGGACACAGAGAAACAGATCTGTGTGGGTACATGAGACCCTGAAAAAGAGGGTGCGTCATGGGGAGCACCACCAGTTGGTCCAGGAGCTTCTCCACGATGTTGGCCGTTTCCAGGCATATTTCAGGATGACTCGGGGGCAGTTGTCTGTTGTCGGGTTTCCAGCAACCGCTACCACCAGTTTCTCCTCCCATTGTTTACCAACTGTAAACGTGTTGTTGTGACTGTCACTGAAGGCCCGCCGCTCAAATCGTCCGTTTTGGACAATGGGGAAAAAGATGATGCCAGGCGTTTTTCCACTCTGAATTGAAGTTTTTACAACTCGAGGAGTTCAGAGTGCTCTGGCAAAAAATCATTATCATCATTAATAATCATTTAAAACAACAACAATAAAAGCTGCCGCCAGCTTCTAAAATGCTTTCTGTGTGATCAGGGCCTTTGGGGTTAATCTCCGAACACATCAGCTATTGTCAGATGATGATAAAGTCTTGGAAAGCAGGTGCCAATAATTAGGGCTAATCCTGTGCCAGTGGATAACTGGCCAAGACTTCCTGTTCCATGCACTGGTTACTCTGACTAATCTCTGTAAACAGATAAGCTTATCTGCATATTAGGGCTGCAACTAACAATTATTTTCATTGCCGACTAATCATTTTATTGAGAAATATGTTAAAATGTTACAAAAATGTCGGCCTGTCTCTCCCAAACCCCAAAATTATGTCATCTAATGTGTTTCAAACTCAGGCCAAAGGGTTTTCGTTCACCGTCATGGAAGAATGTGTAAAGCTGCCAATATTTGAACGTAACAAGCTGCAATAAGAGTATTTTGGGGTTCTTTTATAGTACTTTTCTATCAAAAATGACTCAAACCAGTTAGTCGACTACTAAAATAGTCACTGACTATTTTAGTAGTCAATTAGTCATCAATTAGTCGTTGCAGCCCTACTGCATATGAGTGCAGATAAACTTGGTGAAAAGACGATAACCGATTGCATTTCAGCAATTTGGCTCCGCCTCTCCAACTAAACTGCTAACCTGTCATTCAAATGTGATTGGTCAGTACTACTCGGACTACAAATGAAAACGAAAATACCAAAATCTTGTCCATCACGTTCAGACTCTGCATACTTGTGCAATATCTGTCAATATAGATTACTTAGGGGGGAGCAGAACAAGCTAAAAACATAACATTGACATATATAAAGTGTCAGCAAAAAATGTTTCACATCCTATGTTTTTGGCCACCTGATGAATTTAAGTCCGATACTTATTCTTCTTCTACCTTTTTTGGGGGAAATATCTCGCTCTTTAGCTGTTAAATGCTACTGCTAGCTAGTTGCTAACTTTGATACACTAGGCTACCCGCCCGGCACCAAACAATAGACAGCTTTCTTTTGCTGAAAAACGCTGCCCCCTGTGGCTGAAAGCCAGGTTGATGCGAGTGAACCAAAGCAGTAAAGTTGTGGGCTGAGAAAAACAAAGCTATTAGCTAAGAGGCGAAAATGCTCTGTAGATCTGAGGGTAACTGCACAGTGGGCTCCGTGATAATTCTTTGAAGGGTCCTTATGCGCGACCACCTTCACATTATATATTGTAATTTCATCCATTTTTAATATACAAATATTGATGAGTGCAGCTTTAAGTCACTGAATGTTGTATATCTACACAGTGTAATCTTTATAGCTTCAGCTCACTGTTGGAGGGAATGAAAACTTTATATGTCCACAGGCTTGTGCGTTTTACTTTTATCAAAGAGCAATTTATTTTTTAATGCAGTTGCTTATCTTTTGTACTTAAGTTCCTTGTCTATGCAAGCCTAACATTGTCTCTGCAAAAACATATTTTTTCCTATTGATGAATGCAGCTTTAAGTTGCTGAATGTTTTATCTGCACAGTGTAATCCTTAGCTTTAGCTCGCTTTTAGCGATGCACCAACAGAATTTTAGGCTTGAAACAAACGTTTTATATCCACAGGCTTGACTTTGACTTTTATCAGAAAACAAGATATTTTAAAATGCAGTAGCTTATATTTTTCTGTCTTAGTTTCATGTCCATGCAAGCTTAACATTGTCTCTGCAAAAACAAAAAAGTATTCTTTGTCTTGATTTTAATTATATGCTTACAGTGTGTCATCAGTTATTCACTCAGGACTCTCTAAATGAGTTTGTCTTGGAGCCTTGAAGCTTATATTGGCATCAGTTAGAAAGTATGTTTTGCTGTTACACATGGAAAACATTTTTCCAGATGCAGATGCTTGTTTTTTCAGCATCATCCACATCTAGAAATTGCTCAACAGTGAACTATGTTTCATCCGCTGCTGTATCAGTGTCAAATCACATGTTGTCTGTGTCTAACAAAGCCCAACAATAGCTGATAGTCAATACCAGTGTTGTACATATAATATGGTTTTGGAATCTGTTAAGTGGGCATGTAAATGACACATTGACGGGAGGTTCGTGTTTGCTTGTCTCGGTGAAGACAGACACTCCTTTGTCCTCCGTTGTGATCATCAATGGCCCCAGGCAGGGGGGAGAAGGGGGGGTGGGACGACGTCAAATAGATGACACCTGCAGTTGGCTAAAGTCCTGCCCGTCTGGCAGACAGACAAACACCCGGAGGAAAGCTGCCCTGGTGTGGGATCGGTATTACAGCTGGTCCTGAAAGGTCAAAGGTCACGGAGATGACGACGAGGCCTGCGCTGCAAGCTTCCCGTGGCCTCAGAGGGCGGCATGTTTTTCTAATAGAGCCTCGGTGGAGCGGGGAAAGCCTGATCCTAATCTCAGGGGATAGAAATCCAATTTTCAGAGGAGACAGTTGAGAGTCTGGCTCTCCCTGTGTGAGAGAGATGACTGTCTCCCTGTAAAGCCCTCGCGCTTCAAACGCCTGGGTCCCGCTCTGTACAGCCAGTGCAGATCTACATCGATAATGACATGAACCCCGCCAGCACAGTGCCCCGACAGTTTCCCTTCGGCTTCAAGCGGCTGAAACAAAGACAAAGGGCTTTGTTCCCCAAGATAAACACGAAAAACATCTGATCTTAAAGTATTTAAATCAGGATCCATCTAATTCACCTCACAGTCACACCAAAGCTGGGCCTCATCCGGCGCCCGAGCCTGTTTAGCGATCTGCGATACGTGTTGCCAGTCCTGTTCGTGCGATGGTGATGATCACGAGCCCCGCAGCGCATGACCGAACGTGCAACATGTGTCTGAATGTGTGACCGAGAGGTTTACCGTTGTCATGGTGAGGCGGCGGCCGGATGACCTGACTAACGCTGGGTCTAGAGTTGCAGGCAGAGCTGGAGTTACAGTCATGGTGAAGCACGGCTGCGTTGCTCGAGGATAGAAAACCCAGACTCTGACCTCGGTGGCAGACATGAGAGAAAGGAAGAGAGACAGTCGGGTAATTGTGTGTGTGTGTGTGTGTGTGTGTTGGAATCTGCGAAGGAACGGTGGTGTGGGGAGAGAAAGAGGGTGAGAAAGAGAGACGAGAGGAAGACAGTGTGACACAATGTCAGAGAATCAGGGAAATAGAAGAACACAGACATGAGAAAGAAAAGACTGCACAGCGTTCACAGCTGCAACAAGGATATTTTATTAACAGACAAGAGCTTCTTTTTCTATAGTAGACATCACCTGACAAATACTGCAGCCATGTACATAAACAAATAATGACCCAAAAGTAGTAAAAACACACGGAGAACATGTGCTACTGTCAGTCTCTACATTAAAAACCACATCAGAACAATAACAAGCTGTCCATAAGAGATAATGCTGCACGACAAGGTCTCCTCATGACACCCCTGGGTGCATTATCCCACTTATACCGCGGTCACTTGCGAAAGAAAAGCAAGAGCAGCTGTGCTTTATTGAAATCAGTGGTTTTATAGTTTTAATTTGGCCCCTCTTACCATTAAAAAAAACTGCAGCTACTGTTCCTGCTGATGCCATTAACTCTTTTCACAGCACACGCTCAGCTGCTTCTTTTTGTGGATGTCCGCTGCTGATTGGCCGGCAGATTTTCCCAGTACACCTAATGAAAAGTCTGCACTTTATAAAAAGCCACAATTCTGCATTCGTCAGTTATAACTCGATTGCGCATGGCGGGGTTTTACACACAGCTCTGATCTCTCAACAACATCCCCGAGATAACAGCGTCTCTACACGGCTTTGGTTTTCTCTGATTGTATCGGGGCGTCGGGAGCAATAAGTTATTCATAGAAATAATGAGAACAGCTTGTTTGTCACAGCAGTTGATGATTTGAATATGTCGCCATACAACATATGTAGTCGGTCTGTTTCAGCAGCAAGTTAATTGCAGTGTAGCGGGAGACATATGTATGGTTTCTATGGTTACCTGCAGTTTAATATATCTTGTACACTGATTTAGTGACTGTGGTGGAAATTTTCCGTGACTCTTGGCTGCATCCAAACGATGAACCAGTGGCTCTCAACCTTTTTCGTGTCAATACACATTAGGTCATGGACTCCCTCTTGATAACATTTTGCTTTAAGGACCTCCATCTGAAAAGATTTTGATTGTTAGATGTGATTAAGGATGTTTTTCATATTAGGTGTGATTATGATCGTGCTCCCTCTCCCCTTCCCTGCCACTCAGCTTTCACATCAGTGATGTTGGTCTGTACCCGAGTACTTGCATCATCATCTGCGTGACATATTTGTCGTGCTACAGTTTAGAAAAGGCCACAGATGGACACTGCTGCCCTGTGAATGGCGGAGCAGCACTTTGAAGCTCTGCTCCTGGCAGGAGGAGGAGCTGCTACTGTCGGGCTCGGAGCTCTCCACCTCCCTGCAGGTCGGAAGTGAGGCCGGATCTGGGTCTCTCCTTGAGTGCCGTCTGAGATAGAGGCATCAGTGTTGAAATGAGACTGGTGTGTAACTGGTTAAAAAGTCATTAGACATGGTGCATAGCAGCCCGCCTCCGTGCTTTGGTACAGTTGGTGTTGACACCTGATGCAAACCGTACCAGAGTGCACATAAACTGGGCCCTGGTACAAAACAGTGTTCCAACAAATCAAATGAAGTGGACTTTAGGGATCCGGGCTTGGGATCCTGATTTGAAAGCCCACCGTTACCAGAATTCTATAGGGGCCGTACATATGCCGCAGTGTTAACTCCTGGAAAACACGAGCGCTGGATGCTAATTTCGCGCCTTTTTTGTGCCAAGAGCCCCGCAGCAGGTTGCATCTGAGGTTGCTTAGCAACCTCAACAAGCGCGGTACCACCTGAAATCCTGAATGCAGAGCTGATCTTCTTCCAGGTACTGTTTCTAAATGTGTGGGCATATTGTCCGTGGGAAGATATCTGTTGGCTGCGATTGGTTGTTCGTCGTCACATGACGTGCAGTGCGCACCGCCGCCTTCCAACAGCTGAACTCGGTTTTTCTCTAAGGGCAGCCATCGCGGCCTGAAAAATGGACGCTTGGGAACACGTGTGCACCGTTTTGGCGTTTGAGCACGTCTGCCACATGTCTAATGATAACAATTAAATGTGGCATGTGTGTGGCACCATTGCTGTCAACTACAGTTTGAGACTAGAACACTCGGAGAGCGCAGACCTCCGCCAAGCAGCTCGGATTTCCCGCCATTTTATTATTTGATCCACTTCGCTTCAACCGATCACCAAAATCTTAACATCTGTTCCTTGTCCCATTATCAACCTTTCCTGAAAATGTCATCAAAATCCATGCAGAACTTTTCAAGTTATTTTGCAGACAAACAGACCAACACCGGAGAAAACATAACCTCCTTGGCAGAGGTAATAACGGCAGAGGAAGTGAAACCTCTGATCAGAATTGTCAATCTTGTGACTCTTACTCACATTGGACTCACCTCTGTAGTGAATTGAATAGTGACAAACTAGTTCCTATTTTTGTAGGAATGCCCTAGAACTCCCTCAAGGACCCTTTAAGTCTCCGGACCATTGGTTGAGAACAGGTGGACTGAACAATTAATGATTCTATTGAGAAAGAATCAAAAGATTTTCATTAGACCAATAAAATCTCCCAGATCAGAGCTTGGGACAATGGTCTCTTTTGTCCTATGATGTGTCTTTATATATACGTTCGTGCGGGACTGCAGAAGTTCACTTTATAGCAGTCAAAGAAAGTTAAAGAGACATAACGACAGCCAAGGAAACACAAGGAGCATGAGAGGCATAAAGAAAGACAAAGACAGGGTTTCGGCCAGTTGAGTTCAGAGAGAGAAACTGAGACAGTGAGTTCTCCCGTCTGTTCCAGCCACCGTCGGGGTGTGAGGTAAGTTACTCGATACCCACTGACACAGACAGAAGCAGCATGATTGACACCGGTTCTCTCTCGTTTATTTCCTCCCTCTGCTGCTTCACTTCCAATATTCCTCTCATGGTGAAGTTTTAAAAATGATTTTTATCTCCTCTCACAGCCGCACGGCATCTGATAAAGTGGCTTTTGAAATAAGAGCCAGAGTCATCGGCGGCAGTGGAAACACTGACATGGTTTTCTTTTATCAGGAATTCACCGCACGGCTAGAATCCATCACACGGAGCGTCTGGGCGGAAGGATAGAGGAGTGTCTGTGGACAAACTGGACATGTCTGCGCACAGATGCAACCACAACTACATACATGCGTGCATAGATATCCAACACACGGTCGTGGACATCCAAACACACTCCAGGTTGTGCGTGTGTTTGTGTGCGGTCAGATTAATCACAGATTGAAAGGCTCAGCAGGCAGCAGGAAATGACAGGGGTCGGTATATGGAGGCCCATGAGGAAACGTTAGAAAAAGAAAAGAGGATATCTATAGTGGGATGAACATAAGGTCAGACAGAACATAAAAATGTTCTTGACAAAAGCGCAGACAGACGCTGAAGTCATTCGTCACAGCTGGAGACACCCTCAGCGCTCTATTAGCGACTTGGTCCCCTGCACTACTTGAAAACTAATTAGTTTTGTTAGCTCCGCAAAACAATCACAGCAATCCCACGAAAAAGTTTTTAATCTTTGCCTTTCACAATCAGGAAACAGAGGAAATGAGATTTTGTAGGTGAGCATAACAGCGTGCCACTCATCTGCAGAAATGACTGCCCCTGGCCAAATTAGACTTGGAAATATGAGGGTGACATTGAGTTGTTTCATATCATAAAATATGGAGCAGAAGCGCTTTCACATGAGGATGAGAGGGGAGTTCAGAAGGCGAGATAAAGCTCTTCAGACAGTATTTAAAGGAGATAAGTGTGGAATACCTCTGATGGAGAAACAATCGACCTTGTCAGATTGTTCATTTTCACTGTTTAGCTGATGTTTATGAATGAAGGTAGATTTTAGAGAGTGAGGAGGTCTTGGGTGAAGACATGAAATGAATGTGAATGGAGAACATTGAGCTTGCAGGTAGGACCACAAAACTGGCAGACCGCAAAATATTTTTGCCTTTCGGTATGTATATCAGGTGATCATATTGAGTCAAAGTCTTGCTGTGAGGTCCAACATGTAGTGTGCCGTCTTTTAAGACTTATATTATAAACTTATGGTTGTTAAATGGTAAGGAGACTTAAGGAGTCAAATTAGATAAGAAAATGTTGGAATTGTGTTTTTCTGCAAACCATGGAAATCTTAAATTTGTACGTTTCTACAGTGACGTAGAATATGAGCTGATTTTGTCATCGTGAGGTGGAGAAGACTGTGGATGGCAAAATGCCTGCCAAGCTGCAGACCACTGTTTGAGACCTACAACAAAGCTGATTGCATTTTGACAAGTCATTGCTGTGTTTCCAGTGGCTTTTTAGCCACCAAAAGCCATGCCAAAATCATAACCAAGACTTGTTTGTGCCCAAATCTAACCACATTAACCACAGCATTGTTAAAACGTAAATTTCTTCTTAAACGGGATTTATACTTGTGTGGCAGACCCTACACCGTGGCCTATGCCGTTGTGAGCATTTATACTTGTACAGTGGGGTGTTTTTGTCAGTCTGCAGTTTCACCTCCAAAATGCAAGTCAGCGGTGGGGTTTCTGTGAAGTGCTGTAAAGTTTAGTTGATTCAAAACACACATTAAACACACATTAAACACACATTAAACACACATTAAACATGGCTTAATAGAGACAGTTTCAAACACTAGTACACAAATCAGCTTCACTATAACTCGCAGCATTCACAGACAAAGCATTTGTCTTTATCTGGACACATTTTCCCCACAAATACAACATGCTAATGTTTTTAGCACAAGCCTATGGCATTTTACATTGTATAAATTAGCCTAGCAGACTTTTCTTCTGCTCATATGAAGCTACGCAGTAGGTACAGCATTAATTCGACGCAGAGGTATAAATCCAGCATTATTTGCACATTTGCAGAAACGTACAATGCCAGTAATTATTCTGGGATGGCCAGAAAAGGCAAAAAAAAAGTGTTTAAAGAGAAGTCTTTCCCTGTCTTTCAATATGAGTTGGGTCTGATCCCATCAGTATTTACATTCAGCTAAAGTAATAACGCAGATAATCTGATTGCAAACTTAATTGGATGCAAAAATATCCAGAGATTTTTGACATGTCATAGTATATTGGTAGGGCTGGGTGTCATTTTTTATACGATACTCTTGGGAAGCAGAATATTGTGAAAAGTTTTTGGTCTCAAGACAAAAACACTGTTTGATAGTTCATCTTCAGAAATATTAACATGTTTTGTGTTTACAGCACCGTCTCTTTTATTTATATTCAACAAAAGTAGCCAAAATTCTCAAATGCTAAGCAGCCGTACAAGAACTGGTGATATGGTGACACTGATACTTTGGAGAGTCACATTGTAACCCAAGGTTTATACATTTAAATTGATGTGTTTGATAGGCTATGTTTATGAAGTAAAATGTGGAAGTGAAGGCAATTTTGTGAAATTGAGTGAAACTGAGTGACATCACGACCTCATTACTGAGCAAAATATGACTGAATTTAAACCATAATCATGCAGCCTTAGATTATATCAGTAAAGGCATTTTTGAAATTGGAAAGTGTAGGTAACACAAAAAGTGTTTTGTTCTTAACTCTGCACGATGTCTCCACAGCCTCCATCACTGATGACAAGGGAAGAAGGAGCTGCCTTCGACTCAAAGTCTTCGTCAGGCCTCAAAGTGAGTCTCAGATTGTTGAGTCTACTCTGCCCAGTTCTCCATTCTGTTGTGCACCAGCTTGTGGTCAGGCTGTGGACAAGTGACGTTCGACTTCTCTAATCTTTTCTCCTCTTTGTTTTTCAAAAGACAATTGTGTGAAAAACTCTGGGACCGTGCAGGAAGGGGTCGATTTTGAGGACAACAGTCACAACTCTCTAGAACCCAGAGGTTGGTGGGAATATACAGCACACGATGTTTGTGTTATGTCTGCTGATAAAATTCTTCTCTTTTCATTTCCTTTTGAGTGTTTTTATTTTATACGCCATGATTTATGAATTGATATGACACTTAGTGTAGAGCATGTACTGTAAACTATCATGTAATCATGAACTCTGTGTTTAACAACAGTCATTTTTATATGCAGACACAATAGTCTAGTTAAAGGAGCACTTCACACCTCAAATGACCGTTTGTATATCAATTATTCACAGTGTTTAGTTGAATTGTAAGGAAAACTTTTTTGCATGCCTCCACAGTTACAAAGAATCCAAAAATGGAGAAAATGATGAATAAATTAAAGTCATAGGGGTCCACGTTCAACAACAGCAAAACTATATCAAAACATAAACAAACAGACGTAATGTTCTTGTCAAAACCAGACTCCATTGACAAAAATGTTAATTTTACCTTGATGAATACAGAAGCTGCTGGTGTACAGCTTCACTACCTTGATTTTTAGTCAGACAATAACACAAACAAAGTCCAAACCAGGGCGTTCGAGAAAAAGGGCCACACAGATAAACGAATATTAATCATGATCCCGATGCTGGCTTGCCACAATTATTAAATCATTTTCATCTCTCTCCCTTCAGATGGCATCGGTCACGAGTCGCCAGAGCCGGCTCGAAGGGATGTTAACTCCGCCGGTCGACGCCAGACTTCAGTCGCCCTGCTCAGCTCCGCCCTCATACTCCTGGCTGCCATCTTGTCTTTATAGCGCCCAGTCTGAGGATTCCCCCTAGGAATGGACTGCCCTGATTGGACCACAGGCCGCCCTACCCTGCAACCCCTCCCCTCAAGGAGCACTTTTTAAAAAAGAAAAAGAAAATACTGACAATCTCTCTCGGTGAAAAGAGAGAGGACGGGACTTCGGCACTGAAGCCTTTGTTGTTTTTTGAATTGCCAACCTGAGTGATTCTTGACTTTCTGGTGGGTGCCGATTGTCGCGGCACCCCGAGATGAAAGAGTCTCTTACCTGTTTGCCTCGCTACCGTTCACAGTATGCAGATATTAAACATTTATTTGTGTTAAAGACATGCACACATACATGCTTTCAAACATACGCGCACACACACACACACACACACACACACACACACACACACACACATACACACACACACACAGAACACAAACTACACAATCAGTACGCTTGTCGGCTTGAATGGCAAAGAAGCACAGCAGGATCTCTCAAAAGTTTACAGACTTTTAACATTTTTTTTGTGTTCAGGAAAACATCACATAACCCCCGACATGTAACATGATTTAATCTCTCACGTCAAAGTGGAAGAGGTTTCCGAGAAGATCCGGGAGCGACGCATCGCTTATAGGCCGACGGAGAGGAAAACGAGAAGGATGTTGTTGCTAGGAGACGGTTGCCGATGGCGTGGGGGTACGGGGCGGGCCTTTGATGACTTAACCTTCCTCTCAGGTTAAAAAGGAGTCGGATGCATCGTCTCAGACTGTGGAGGAGAGTTTAAAAAAAGAAACGTTAAAGAAGCACTCATGTGTTAGTGTTTGGATAGGGACGGTTTAATAATTAATGTTTGTTTTTTAATAAGTCACCTAATTCAATTGTAGCAGCCAACACGGGTGTACAGTAAAATATTTGAACGGAGCGTAGAAGTGGATTTTGGTATTTTGCCAGGCAAAATGTATTTTCCTATTTATTGTGAAGTCCTCGTGCTTTTTTCTGTTCCGGTTTAGTCTGTAAGTACAGTAGAAAGGCAATAAAACAAACACTTACCCATTAAGTTAGTTCATACTACACAGTTTTTTGTTTTTTTTTGATACAATCATACAAAAACACCAAGTACAGTTTATGTATCTGTTTGGATTGATTGCTGATGATGGTCTTTTAATTGTTTTTAACAAAGTCCGGGAAGAAAAAAAAAAGTCTGATGTGCTATCAGGGTGTAGAAGTCGTAGAATATTTGTGTTTGTCATTAAAAAAAAAAGTCACAAATGTAGTTTTACTATTACACTATTGCTTTTGTGAATCACTGTCATAACACAGCTATTGTATATAGAGACAAAATTTCCTACAAAAGTTCAGGGATGTGTCCATGCCTAACATGAGGTAAAGAAAAATGTTTTTTAAATCAAGAGGGTTACTCTTCCTCGACTAAAGCAGCACAAGTTTTCTGTGGCTACAGATGTTTCAGTGAGACAGTGGCCGAGTTTCAGAGCAGTCAGCGGTGGTGGTAGTGTGTGTGTGTGGGGGGGGGCAGGGGGGTTGTTGGTGGTGGTGTGTGATTCACTTGCCCTCTTTGATGTCGTGTAAAGTGGCGTCCGTACAGAAAATACACCGGGGGCGCCCTCGTACCGGTTATTTCTGGAATGAAAAATCGACCACCAGCAGAGATGGAATAAACAGAGCGAGGTGTCCTGTTCTCTCGGGGCAAACTCTGAAACTCAGCACTGGTCGAGCTGAGAGGGAAAGAGAAGGAGAGCGAGATGAGGAGCTTTGTAGTGCTCCTGCTGAGATCAGTAGTCATGTTGTCCGAGCAGGAACATGCGGTAAACATATCTTTTCCACTAGGCTTGTGCCGAACCAGCTCGACTATCGACGATTGAAGAGCAACTGTTTTTGCCTCCTGCCAATATTTAGGAAATTTTACAAGCAAATAAAGTCCAAAATCTGCATTCACAGGAGTTTCTGGGAGTGGCATGTTTGCTGATCATTTTTAATCAGCAAATGTCACTCTGCTGTCTAATTTAAAGCAACCTGTTTGTGATCCCTTATCATCTGCCAATCGTTACAAGTGCGCTGTGCAATCTGATAAAACCCTGCATCTCCATTCTCCATTTCGCCTGCTCACCAACATCCAAGGCCTGTGCGTGACATGTAACCACGACCCTCTCTTATTCCGTCATCTCTTTTTCCCCCGTAAAACTTGCATCTCTGAAGCGTCAAATCCACCGGTGAATGTATATAAATGCCTCTAGTTACTGACTTTAAATTAGTTTCTAATCATGCATTTCATTTGTTCCAAGACTATTACACAGCCAAGCTACTTCTTCCTGTTTGAGAAGTGATCATAGGCTATGTAATGCAGCCAAATTCACAATCTAGCTGTCATTTACATATTTCTCCGTTGTCAGAAGTTGTGTGAAATTTGATCACGGCTCCTAAATGCTACCTTATCCAGCGGCATCACCAGGCTGTTATTATTTTATCACTACATTGTCTGACTAATGTCTGACTAATGTCTGACTAATGACAGCAGCTGAGCTGTGAGATCGGCTATACTGACATTTACAATGAGCGATCGCAGGGAAAGTTCGAGCCCCTCCCCCCCCGCCTGTCACCCGAGGCAATCGCATCGGCTATCTGCAATCTCTGGTAATGACAATATGACAATAAGAAAATACAGACTGCTGCCCAACCCTGTTTTCCACCCGTCACTCTCGGCAGCAGTGATAGTCTGTACATTCATGCAAAGAGATGAAACCATTCCTGCTGGTTTTACTGCTGAAAGAGACCTGTAGTGCGTGCTCAAATTGTCATTCAAAAACCCAAAGTCACATCAGTAATATGCATTACATTTTAACAGCTAAGTTACAAGAATAGCAAAGATATTGATAAAGACATAGAGGTCTCAAATACAAGTCTCAAGCACAGCCTTAACCTCCTCAAACACAGGATCCTACAAATACCATAATGCAACTCAGTAGTGTTTTTTATTATTATTCCTGCCCGTCCATTTCTTTCAGACTCCTCACTACTGGTCTTTAAGCCCAAGTCCAATGACATTATCATGGTTATTTCTCCCAACTTTATCAAATAGTTCCTCCAGAGACTCTGAAGACATTTTGCTTCACAGGCTGAGCAGTTCTCTCTGTGACATGTAAACTAAAGTCTAAGTAAAATCAGCAGAGGGCCCCTTTAAACGTAATCATGGCATTACTTTGTACCTTCGCCACCTAATACGTTGGGATTATTTTTTACATTCATTAATTCTGTTGAAAAAATGCCAGAAAAAATGTTCGTATTGTATGTTTCTACAAACTACAGATACGTAACCTTACAAATGTCGACACCTTACATGTCTTAACAGCGCTGTGGTGAAGTTGTGGTGAGGTATAGGCACAAAAATCACTTGGTTATGGTTATGAAAAGGTCACGTTTTGACACTTTGACACCCATGTTTGGTGGCACAAAAGCCACTGGAAAAGGTCAGTGGAAATCAGTGACTGAAACGCCAAGGTGTTGCTAAAAACACCCGGGTTCGGTACAAATCACCCTGGTTCGGTGCCAAGACACAGCTGGAAAATGTCACGATGTGCTGCAAAAAAACACTCAGATTTCAGAAACAAAACACCAAAGCCCTTTTTAGACAGGAATTGTGCAAATTTGCAGGAAAGCCCAATCAGTCTTGGGCACCTCGGATCAACTCGCCAAACTGGCTCTGTGTGTCTAAACGCTCGCAGCTTGCTGGCAAAACGGCCCAACATTCGCGGAAAATCTGGCAGTGTAAAAGGGGCTCAAGATTAAGTGCTACAAACACAGGTGGAACTCTACAGATGGTCACCAAAAAACAACCGGTAAAACAGTAGTCTGCAGCTTGGCAGCCATCTTGCCTCGGTGTCGCGCTATCCCGTCCATTGCACAGCGACGGTCCGCTTATATACCACATCACTTTATCAACAACATTGATATGCTACATATGAGACCTTGGTTTGCAGAAATGCACTGGGCTGCTTTGAATGGCTACATTTGTATTAAATAATCTCAGATTACTTTTCTCTGTTTCACGGACCGAAGCCAAAAGAAAATCCACATATCTGAGTGCGAGAGCTAAAAAGAAATGTCATTAAATGTGAGCTGAGAGTGGCGGGGAGAAAAGAACTGAAGGCGATAACACAGCGCTATTAGTCTGAGGAAATTTTGCTCCATACGTTTTTAATTTGAAGGGAGGAATTATTAATTTAAGGATATAAATGAAGTATTTTGAGGGTAAAAATTACTCAGTTTTGTAAGCGAATAATTCAGCGCGGGAATCGTTTTTCATTCGAGGGCACAAATGACCACTTAATTGAAAATCTTTTCCTCCTCACACCTACCAGCCTCCACGCGTTTCAGTTCAACATTAAGAGTCCACTGTCACTGTAACCGTTGCCTCTAGCCACACCACGATGAGAAAAACCAATCAGTTAGTTTGTGGATACTGTGTATCCAGCAATTAGTCTGTTGTAACATACAGTGTTAGATACTTTCTCTTTTTTCACACCTTTTGAAGGGCACATTAATGTTCTTAGCAAGAAAAAAAAAAAGTTCAATGTTTGATATAAAAAAAGCTTCGTTTCATTTTATATGTCTTTTATATGAAACACAAAAAAATAATAATAACAGGATCAACATTGCACCCTCTCTCTCTGTAAATGTGTTTGTGCAGACATGGCACATATCATGCAGTGTGGTCGGGTTACAATCACAGATCAAAGGGTCTGAAGACAGAACAGATGGATCTCCAAGAGCTAGAATATCTGTTTCTCCCCCCAAAACCCGCTCTTGTTCATTGTATTGTTGCATCAAAAGTGTCTTTAAAAAAGGTGCAGGATGTTCTTTGTGTCCGTTTGTGGTCTTTCGCTAATCTTCACCTCCAGCTGTTTCCGAGCCAAGCTGCTGTTCAGATCGCCGTGACGGCGGTGTTGCATGAAACAGTAGACACCATTGGCTTTTATTGGTGTAAAAGCTCGATGTGTTGCGGCGGGAGGAAGTCTGTTTTCCACCTCGGACTGTGATGTTTCATGTTCTATTGAGCAAACTGTGCTACGAGGAGGGCGGGTCAAATGTTCTAAGGACTTCTTCTTCTTCACCTGATTTTGGTACCATGTAGCCTGAAGCCAACACCACTGTGTCCCTGGTTTGCAGCGTCTGTTTTCCATCCTCTGTATCTTCAAAAAAAAAAAGGATGTGTGCTTTTGTCAGTGCATCTAGCATTGGGAAGGTTTTAGTTAGCAGCAACTGTGTTCCCAAACTAGACGTGGATGTGCCACAAAACTGCACATTTCTTTTGACATTGTAATAAGTGTACCTTGTGCCTGTATGAGCCCCATCCTCTCCTGACCTGTACTCATCTAAACTATTCTAATGTCTGTTTCCTGCTCAATCCCTCACTAGAATTTTCTACAAAAAGGCAATTTCTTTGTAAATACACGTGTTGGAGCAGCTATGACTAACTAAAACAAACAACAAAAAAAGATTTAATAAATATTTCTTTGTCGTTGTAATTATCGTGTCTGATTTGTTTTATTAATCGGTATGCAAATGAGTGACAAGTTGTGAAATGGGAAGAACATCAATAAGGCGTGACGGCCTCGTCGGAGCGGCTCGAGCGAGCGCTGGATGTTTGTCTTGGTTGTCACTCGATGCATAATCACGCAGGCAGAGTCCGGGGGAAGTGGGTGAACAGCTGTTTCTCTATAATCTGGAGGTAATTCACAGACTGAAAAAACAAAAAAACAGAAACGGCTTCAATTAATCTTGCGGGAATGTGCAGCGCTTCAGGGAGCTCCGCCAAGCAAAGTCTGTCACACAGCCTTGTGCTCCTTACTCCGCTCTGCCTCTCCTGCTGTCTGCTTCGATTTCTCACTTTCCGTCTCCCTTCCTCCTCCCTTTGTTTCTGCGCTGACTTCGCCACCTTTCAGCAACCTGCTGCAGAAACTTTAAGACATCCTATCATAACATCTAGACTCTGTTGTCAAGAACACAATGTGAAATTTCCAGGAAAAGGTCAAGAGCACACTGTTCTTTGGTCCGATGTGACAAGCTGTTTTATCAACTGTAATGAAGGTGCAGCTGAGGTGTCTGAGCCAAAGTGTGCTGCTGCTGGAAATCTATTTCTCTGCCTTGGATCGCTTGGACAAGGCAGTGATTATTATATAGATTTGAAGGGACACACCCCCACCTTAATATTCACATGTGCAATTTGCTATGCCATTACAGGCAAACATGCACCGCTGTCCAAAATAATCATTTGCAAATGTAATCATAGCCATAGATGGATTATGTCACAATGGGCCCCTGGGCCTGGATTTATAAAAAGTCCCCCTACATCCCCAGACAGCTCACCAAAGTCTGAGTAAAGTCTCGGTCAAGCCCTTTTCCTACTGCACTAAAACCCACAAACACCCACCAGCATCTGGCTTTTTTATTTAATGGGAAACGTCACAATCTGCATTCACTCCCAGGTCAAATGACTCTGCTGTCACAGGTTTTTAATTGGCTCCAGCTTTGATTGGCTTTGAATGGCAGTGGTGGAAATATGACACCTGGGTGGACGCACTTGTTGTTGCCCCTTTGTTGGTGAGATGCAACAACAGGTCACTCGAAATACCATGTGTCTTCATCCATGCAGCGCTTGATCATTCAGAATTAGTCTGCACCGAACTCAAGCTCATTGCTGTCTAAGTGCGGTTTGTTTGGGCAGGTATGAACACAGCAATTGCACAAACAGACCGAGACCTTCTTGAAGAGGTGGTCTCAGTCTGGTTACAAACAAACTCTGGTGCGGTTTGTTTGTGGTGAGAACGCGCCTCGTTTTCAAACTGTATGGTTTGACTAAAATGAACAATGACAGCAATATAGTCCACGATGAGCAGCGCTAAAATCAACCTGCGTAGTTGTCCCTCCATTGTGACATTAGAAAGTGTCACATTTATCTTGCAAGTGTACTCTTCTTCTCTTCCAACGTTTGTTTACTTCCTGGATTTTTCCCACGTGGAAATTCTGACCAATCAAGAGCAGCTTTCTCACACAAGGCATTTGATCTGGTCCGCTTGTAAATGCTGCCGTGAGAAACTCTTTCAAACTTCACACCCCCAGTTTGTGTTGCTAAATTTGTTATAGATTTGTAGCCCAAGCAAAAGATTACTCCCATGACTTCATATACATGTCACAGTCTTTTGAGATTTTGCTCTCTCTCCATGCTGTGTAGTGAGGTGAGCTTCCTGCATCCAAAGTGCTGTCAGAACCTTCATAACAGCCTATGCAGCCTCCATAATTCTCAACCGGGAAAGAGGCAGATTCACACGAGATTAATATTTTCACACGACCTCTGTGTTTGGCAAAATATGCCAGATCATTTACTGTGTGTTTTTGACTTGCAAAACATGGACATGGCAGATTCACACGGGATTAAGATCACAGAAGACCTCTGCAATTATTACAAATTACTAGAGGTCCCCAGGTAATACTAGTCCCGTGCGAACAGGGCTTACAAGTATGACATCATGAGGGTGTTTGCTGCTCCTCCAGAGCTACAGTGGTCTTCACACAATAGTTCTCACAGGCTGAGCAGCAGTGAGTGTGTCTTTTACCTTAACATGGGAAGAAAGCAATGAGCAACAAAAGAAGAAACGCCCCAAAAACAATTAGCAAGAAACTAAAAAGAAAATTAAGAACAGGAAAATTAGCAAAAACAAACACACAATGAAATGACCTGGAAAGAGTGCAAATTATAATTAAATTAATTAATTAATTTATATTATTAAATTATAATTCTGTAACATAATTTAATAATGATAATTATAAATAGTTTTTCTCTAGCTTTACTCTGTCTTCCAAAGTTTTTTTTTTTTAAATAATTTTCTCTATATATTATTTAATTTATTTATTTATTTTAATTTATTTATTTTTGCAATTTGTGGAACTTTTTTATATAATTTTCTTAATCTGTTATTTTATTTCCTTATTTTAATTTATTATTTTTATTTTTTTTGCAATTTGTGGGACTTTTTCATATTTTTTTTTATCTATTATTTTATTTATTTCTCCATTTTAATTTATTTTATTTTATTTGCAATTTATGGGACACACACAAGTTTCTCTTTTTTTAATTACTCTAGTCTATCATAGACCAGATCATTGCCTTTTTTCCCGTGTTTCTGAAAGAAATCGCATCAATTAGCTCCGGGTTCAAAGGTTTAAATACTTGCAAAAGGCATCTGACAGCAGCACAGGAAAAGTGATGTCTCTCCAGTTATCAAAGGGTTAAATACAAGAAACACCACACTGGAAATATACTAAAGTTTAACTAGAAGTTTTGTATGGAAAATTTTACAAAATGAAAGAATATAAGTATAAAAATAAAACTGCACTCAAGTATTAAAAAGTGAAGAGGAAGAGTTTCACTGCGGGATAAAAACATGAAACTGGAGAAAGAAGAAGAAGAAATTCCCTCAAAGGAACAAACATATTTTTCCACAGTGGACAATGAGGGGAAAAACACCCAGTGACGTGATGAGATGCTGCTGGGAGGCACAGACCTACAGTCACTGACCCTCACTTCTCTTCTACAACCGGTGACAACCAAGTCCACCACCACCCTCCATCTTGGTCCAGAGGAGGCCTGTCTATTCTCAAACAGCCCTGTGGTCAGGTGCTAACTGAAGGACACGCTGCAGTTCACTCAGTCGGTCCAGCAGTGGTTAAAGAAGGAAGAGAGGTCTTAGTGGTTAGAGAGACGTTACTGCAGCCATAAGGGCCCTCTTCAATCCCAGAGTGTCCACCCTGTTCAAGTGTCCTTGAGTGTCATAAAATCCTGTCTTGTTTCAACATACTGACACTCCTTTGTTGCATTTCTTGGAACGACTCAATTTGCTTTGGAAACAGGCTGAAATCCTCTGAGCGTACGAGCAGATTTTGTTCAGTTGTTTTAGGAAAGCACGTTAGGACCAGGGCCACAGCGACCACTGAGGACGCAGATCAGTTTACATTCTGTAAACACAAAATACACATGGTGAGTTTTACAGGCTGACAGCAAATGCATTTTACAAGGAACATAGTGCTGCCTGAATAACATTTTAATTACGGGAGTATGGAAGGATTTATTAACATATCTGGCAAGCGGCAAACTATTAATACAAATGTTCAAAGGCTACTTGTTTTCCTGCAATATCCTCTCAGGAAAGACCATTAATACAAAAAGTCAACACTGACGTCCAGCATGAGACAGAAATATTTACATTAATCAAAACCAATATTTCCTCAACCACACACACAGGACTCAGGATGCCAAGCCCAAACTCCATATTCCATCCCAACCACCGCACCACAAACCCTGTGCGGTAAATACATCTCGTGCGTCCTGCACTCCAACATAATCTAGGCAGCAATTAGACTCTTTCAAAGCCTAATTGGCTATACAAATTATCAGCATATAAAAAGGTAATTTGAAGGAGGTAATTTTGAAGGTAATTTGGACTGGTTTGACAGGAAATCTTTTATTTTGACTGTTTTTAGGCAAATAATAATAATAAAATGTTCAGCTTTACCTCACAAGAATTGGAACCTGTCTCGTCGAAATTGCATTTATATTACGATAGTAAATTGTTCTTCCAATTATGTTGCGCTGACAAATGTGATCGCTGGTGGGACCTTGTTCACAGGCGATGTTTTATTGAGTGAATGAAACATTCGTCTACCGCAGTGGAGTTGCAGGGCGGTGGTCAGGGTGGGTGGCGAGGATACAAAGTGCAGCACTGTGACATCAGAGTTTGGGGCTCACATCCTGAGTCCCACATGTGGTTAGGGTTTGGCAACAGAAGTACTTTGGTTAAGGTTAGGGTCAGTTGAATGTTAGACACAGTGTTTCCTTGCCTCTAGCCACTGTACACTTCTCCTGTTTAAAAACCGGGACAAATATCTGCTTGTGCCTAAACATGACCATAATAAATTGGATCATGTTGTGATACTGCATTGCAAGATCAGATATTTTGGAGACATTTTACTGATACATTTAGTATCAAGTCTACATTTTCAGGATTTTCTCTTCATGTATTCAGGCCAGCAATACATTTCCTTCAAAATCTATTTGTCGCTGCAAGTTAGTCACTCCAACTGCCAGAATAAATAAAGTAAAGTTGATGTTTAGGTACAAAAACCACTTGGGTAAGGTTTGGAAAAGCTCGTATGTGGGCAAAAAACACCAAGTTTGTTGGCACAGTCACAACTGAAATGCTGCTGATGTCTCACAAAAAAAAAAGTAATGGCTTTAGTTGTTTGTTGGTCTTAAACAGCGGTCTGCAGCTTGAAAGCCGTCCCGCCAAGGTGCCATGCCATTCACCATCCAATCTGACTATGCCATTTTAGACAATCACCAGTTAACAATCTGTATGTGTTTGGATGATACGAAGCAGGAAACCTGGGGTAAACCCATGCTGATATGAGGAGAACATGCAGGCTCAGTGGGGCTCCCCCCTCAAACCAGGGACCCTCTTGCTGTGTGGCAACAATACTAACCACTGCACCACTGTGCTGCCATTTTAGAAACACTGATATGATGTGTATGAATGTATAAATGTACATCTGTGTTTGCAGAAGCATACAATGCCGACATTGTCCTCAGGTGACTGGGCTCCATCAGCTGTGTATAAGATGTAAGCCCTAGGAGACAGCGTACTCAGGAGTGTAGACAAGGCTTTGATAAAGCATTTACTTACCGTTTTGTTTCTTAAACTGTCACTTACTTGGTTTTAGAACATCGTGCTAAAGGACTGCAGTTTAAAGTAAGCCAACTGGCTAGGCCTTTGCACACTGAGTCAGATTTTTTCATCCAAATTGGCACACATCTAAAAATAAACACAACCTCACGTGGGGTTGATTTTTTGCGCCTCATTTCCGCTTACGTGTAAGTGACTGCTGTCCGGTGATCCGTAAATGTACAGACGGATAGATGGATAGATAGAAAACTGATAGAAACTACCTGTAGCCATCCAGTAATTTGGAATATGCACTTGGTACTCAGGTACGTGGCACGGTTTGTGAAATATTTAATTAAAAAACAGACATATGAAAGGCTGAATGAGTCATAAAGACAATCTGACTGTATATAATGTATAGCAGAACAACATCACTCAAATTCACAGTGTGTTAAAACTAGAAACTCATGTGACGATCAACACAGGCAAGTGAATGGAAGGAAATAGCCTGTTAGGCATATAGCAGCCTGTTAGCTATGCAATCTCTCCAAAAGTTCAGTTTTTTACTATACTTGCGGCAAATACTGGACCTAATTATTATGTAGGGGAGAAGTTTTGCAGGCACATCGGATATCACGGAGATTCCCATAGGAATGAATATACTTCCTGTTGCCTCGTCTCTGTTCATATATGTTGGTGAAACAGCTCGTTTCACCAAGAATCAGTGAAGACACACGCAGGTCACACCGTATCCTTTCATACCTTAGATAACTCACTTTCAACAGGTCAGACACAGACAGAGAGAGAGACGGAGGACGGCTCAGCCCCTTCATGCAGCTGTGGTGCCAAATGCAAGACACGGGGAGAGACAGAGGTGACAGACAAATAACTCCAGTGGAGAGAAGCAAGAGAGGAAATGTGTCTTTTCATTTTGTCTCGTACAGCAAAGTTTTTGAAATGCGTGCATCAAACAAAAAAAATACATCAGACTCAGTGTGCAAAGGCCTTTACGCTGCACATTTACTCATTAGTTAGTGGGTGATATAACACTCGAATAAATGACTGAAGATGTCTCCACATGCTTTGTTTGTTGGCCAAAAAGGCCTTTAAGGATGGGGTTGTACTGCATAGAAGAAAGTGGAGTCATGGATCTCAGTGTGTGTAACATCCTGACAGCGACCCTGCTAAAGACTCAAGGATGAATCACTTTTCTCAATGGTGATTTTTACAGAGATAAAGCGAACATTAGCAGCTGTAGGCCTACTATTGAATACTTTATTCAGAAGGACTGACGGGCACTGCAAACACTGGTGGCGTTTGGTTTCATGCCAGTTAGCAGTTAACCACACCACGTAGCTTTCAAGCTACACTGAACACAGATGTTTTTAAACAGACACAGTTAGTTAAGTGTTTTAGAAATTGCCTTTATAATGCACAAATGTGCTGAAAAAAATATGCATGTGAAGTATGAAATGAACACAAACTGTGTTTAATTTCTTCTATGCATTAGTTTCATTTAATGCAAACAAACACATAACATTCACTCTGACATCTGTGTTTCAGTATGGTTTTGACTTGTGTACCTGCATTTCACAGACACAGACGGCCTTGTTGAGCTCTTGTCTCTTGTTGTTATGGAAACTCACATTAAAATGACTGACTCCAGTCTGCCAATCTACATAATTACGCTGCTATTTTTTATTCAACTTGAAAACCCACCTCAATAGACGCGGTTCAGAATCGAGTCCTTCCACCCTGAGCTGTTCCTATTATTTTGGCTACCTCTCTGAGCCTACGTGTTTCATGTTGACAGATGCTGGATTGTGGGAATGTCTAAAACTGGACTTCCCACTGATAACCGGTCTCCTGTTATCTGTGTTTTGGGTCTGAGGGAAACGTATCTGTCAGACACTTCCACTTCCTGTTCTCTCCGCACTCCTCGCTCATTTAGTGACCTCATCTGTGGCTGCGTGAGCTGTCAAAACACAGTTTAGAGGAGAAAACATGTAATCAATGTTATCTGCCTTCTTTCTCCTGGAGGATGCAATCAGCATTAAAGACTGTGGGATTCCTCTTATGTTTAAACTCTTAGTGTGAGATTAGGGAGGATAAATCCAGGAACCTGTTCACAGTGGCGGGATTAGCTGCAGAGAGACTCACTGTATCGGCTCTGCTTTCAGATCATCTTAAGGCTGTGAAAGCGGCTGATTATCATGAGGGATATATTCCTTTCAACTCCTCCGTGTTCCTCCACTACATCAACTTTCTGAGTTAGGATTTTTAAGCATTTCTACGAGCTTTTGAAGGGTTTTATTAGACTAAAAAGCATTTCCATACTCACGCATAGCTTCAAATTTGAAGAAACTTAAAATCTGAAGATCAGATTTTCACGTGACATCGTGGGTGTGTTTGTGCATGAGCTCACAGCTGATCATCTGTGTGTAATCCCGCATTAAACCCCACCTGAGAGAGTGTGTGTGTGTGTGTGTGTGTGTGTGTGTGAGGGGGGGTGTGTGGATACAAAGCCTATATTTCTTTAAAACAGTAAAGGCCTCAAAGCTGCTGTCTGTCACTTTCTCCATCTGCAGCTCGCCTCACGCGGCAGTCGCCTCGGCGGGAGGCGGGAGGCGCGAGGCGCGTCACTTTCATTAACTCAGCTGTGAAGAAACCTGCCACCTTGAGAAAATGTCAGCTGCAGGAAGTGGAGTCTGCTGGTTGCTGTTGTTTGGTCTGAGAGGGCAGGGGATGAGGTGTGGACGGACATGGCAGCTGCAATGGGTTTGTTTTTCCAGGAAAAGATACACTATATGTTTAAAAGTATGAGGACGCTGTCAACTGTACTGTCAACTCTGGGACTGTTTTTCAAGGTTGGAGCCCCTTATTTCTCATTCAGAGAAAACTTAATGCAATACCTTGATATTTTAGAGAATAAAGTTTCCACACATTTAGTTTGTTTCTGTTTCAACATGTTCCC
The DNA here is from genome assembly GCA_026686955.1 of Epinephelus cyanopodus. NCBI lineage: Eukaryota > Metazoa > Chordata > Actinopteri > Perciformes > Serranidae > Epinephelus > Epinephelus cyanopodus. The sequence goes on along the minus strand of CM048932.1, from coordinate 26,962,861 downwards.
GTGCAACACGGGTCAATAAAAAACATGGTTCTCTTATTTTGTTGTGTAAGACTTTGTTGCGCAGAGCTCTGATCTCAACCCGATCCAACACCTTTAGAAAGAGCTGGAACACTGAGCCATGACTTATCAGCCAACATCAGTGTTGGACCTCAGTTTTGCTCTTGTGGCTGCAAGGGAACAACTCCCTGCAGCCAGACTCCAACATCTGGTGGACAGCCTGAAACCAGAAACCAGAAGAGTGGAGGCTTTTTGTAACATTTCTAATTTAGCCTTTTTGCCAGTAAAATTCTGGACAACTTTTTTCTCAGGTCTTTAAACTGCTCTTTCATTACCACCGACATATAGTATGGTTGTAATATTTGGATGTTCAAAAACTTTTTACCATGTTTGTCAACCTGACCTCACTCTGCAGTCGTCGAAATCTGGCGCTTGGGCAGTGACTTGTGGCGTCAGACACTGACAAAAAAAAGTTGTCCTTTAACGTAAGCATGATACGTGGATGGTGGCCGTTATAGTTTAGCAGTGCTTGGTGGCATCAGGGGCAAGAATGAAAGTTAACACAATGAAAGTCCGAGTAGGGTGGGTGGAGGTTGTGGTGGATGGTTCCAACAAACACTGACTTTCACCCGGGAGAGTGGTGTTTGCTTCCGTTAGATTCTACAGCCAAACCCTGTTCTTTTTTCCTAAACCCAAGCATGTGCTTTTGTTGCCAAAACCCACATGCGTTAATTGTTGGAGGAAAAAGAAAAGTCAGTTTGCGGTGTTGTACTGATATAGTGCATCTATTTTGAAATAGATTCCTGTTGAAACCGAAGTGTAATTTGAAAGAAGACAATGCATGTAACAGGCAGAGCTTGACACGGCGTCCCTCGACGATATGTGACGAGGTCGGAGTGAGAATGTGTTGGTAGTGTTGTTAGAGCATACTGTTGCTCTCTGGATCGGCACATTTCGTCAAATCAGTTGCCAGAAAATGTTGGCATTGTACATTTCTGCACATTACATTTCATTTGACTGTCTGTCCACAACTCATCATGCTGATCTGTTCTGTGCGACTTCTATTGCACGTCTGTCTGTCCCTCTTCAGTTGCTCTTCCTGAGGTTTCTACCATTTTTTCCCCGTTTAAGGGTTTCTTTGGGAGTTTTTCCTTATCCGCTGCAAGAGTCCTAAGGACAGAGGGATGTCGTATGCTGTAAAGCCCTGATTTATGATATTGGGCCAAAAAACACCCATGTGTGGAGGCTAAAAAGCCAGTAAAAACTTGATGAACCGCTGAAAAACAACCCGTTTCATTGTTTGCTGGTCTCAAACTCTGGTTTGCAGCTTGGCAGGCATCACACGATCCACCTGCCCCTCCACCTCTGGATTACAAAGTCCGCTCAAATACTACATTACTTTATAAATGTTGGTATGAAACATTTAAAATGTGACCTATTCATGCTTTGAAGAAACACACAACAGGCAATATTTTCTTCTGATGACTGCTACTGTGCTTGGAGTGTGCTATGAGCATCAAATGATACAGTAATATGGCCTAAGTGTGTTGAATCTGTCAAATCCTGACTTGCATATTATAGTATTTGAATTCAAAAGGAAAAAATGTATTCACCAGCGTGATGATGAATGCTTCCAGCTCCACTTTCATTTATAAAACCATGATCCTATTTTTAATGCCTGCATTTATAAAGTGCCTTCATCTGCAGAGCTTTTCAACTGGCCTGTCATTCATATAGTGATAACACAGCGAGTCCCATGCTGGCCTGACCATCAGGAGCAATTTCCACCATTAACAGAAGGAGCTAGAGGTTGAACCTTCAAACCTGTGATTAGTGGACAACCTGCAAAGTGCTATCAGGTGGAACAGGGAAGTCGGTCCTTGGCAACTTTCCAATCAGCCGTGTACATCACTCACAGGGTTCCTACAGCTCAAGGCAAGTTAGATATAAGACCTTTTAAATGCCATTTAAAAAGGGTCAGGGACAAATTTAACCCAAGTATTTATTGTCTCGTGGCACAAATGAGGGAAGAGCAGGACTGGGAAATACCTTAAGATTTCTTGGCAATTGTGATTCTCACTCCTGTGGGATTCCACCGCCTTCTCATCACGCCGAGTTTGACAAACTCAAGCCTTGCATGCATTGCCTTGTGCTGATAAAATCCTTCTTTCCGTGTCTCAACTTTTAAGATTTTTGAAAGATTGATTCAAGACTACTTTTAGATTGAGCTGAATGCCTTTTAAGACTTCAAGGATCCATGGGAACCCCGTCTCAAGTCATGATAGACGGCAACCTCTGATTGTTCAGGGGCCAATGTGCAGTCTGCCATGTCACGGCAAGAATTTACGGCTCTATGATCGCCTGATCTGACATGGTGATCATCATGCATGCAAAAATACCATGTAGTCTGATCCCAGTGGTCAAAGAGTGGAGGAAAAAAAACTGATAGATGTGGGTTTTCAGGATGTACTTATGTGATATAATGAACCAGAGCTTATAGGGGATACACTTACTGCCACCAAACTCATAATGAGATGTGAGACTGAGCTCAAATCTCTGAATATCCAGCATACTTAACAGACTAGTATGTAACCAGTTTGACACCTTCTAATTTATTACCCTTCATTTTCCTGATTAATTTTCCTGTCGTCTTGGTCTTAAGAACGTCTCATGTGGCTCGTGTTAATTTGATCTCACGGGGAGAGCCCCCCGTAATATCTCCGCTTTAATTCTCAACGCTTCCTCTTCAAACTTATATTCCTGTCCTCTTCAATTTAGCTGAAGGCTCGAGCAGATGGAATTGGGAGACGGGCCGCAGTAAATGAATCGTTTTGGGAGCGAGATGTAATATCAGCAGCCAAACAATCGCGCCACCTCTTCAGAAGCGGCGACCTTCGACCGCGTGGCAGCGCAGCCGCAAACCCCGAGGACAAACCCATTTCAGAAATCATCATGGAAAATCATGTTGGCCGTGCGCGCGGACAGCGAGGGACAGGCTGTATTACTAAACTCCCCCGTATTCCCATAATAGAGACCACACAATGGCAAGCCGGCCAATTCTCTGCCCCGCTGTTAAAATGAAGCCCTATTCAGTTTTATGTAGGCCATCTGTAAGTCTACTCAATCCTAAAAATAAAGACTGAGTGGAATAGAACATATTCATCGCTCTCTGCTCTCGCTGTAGATGGCTTCGAGCTGAATGGGATCTCTGAAAGGAGAGAGCTGAGCCAGAGAAAACACAGAGCACGGCACTGTGATTGACTCAAGGCCTGTGAAATGGGCTAAATCTATTATTCAGACATATACAGGACTGCAGGGTAAAGCCCATACCTTAGGGAAAAAAATCAATACTTGCAAAATGGCCTCTTGTACCGGCGCAGCCCAGCAGAGCGTCGTGATTGATCATTAGTTATTCCTTTCGACTACAGAGCCATACAATAATGTCACTGTCTGTCACTGATGTCATTATTATATATTAAGTCATGCTAGAGTAAAAACTGTTGCACTAAATTATTGAGCCAGTCCTGTGCGGTTCTGCATGAATGAAGCTACAGTTGCAGGACGTCTTACTGCAGGTTGCTGTATTTTTTAGTAGCGTACGGGATTTTCCCTCGAAGGCACAACCAACGTCGTCATCGCTCATATATTTGCATGAAGCTTTGTCGTTGTGTCAGCTGGTTGCAGCAAGGAGTAAATCACCTAAAGCCAGGTAGAAAAATCTTGAGCCATACAATCATAAAATCACTTCAGGGACACAGTAGATTCTAAACCGTCTGATTTCAAATATAAGGAGAAACTTTCACTGAATGAGATTCAATGGAAAAAAAAATCCATGACAAAACATTTGAATGGTATTAAGGCAATGGCACTTTTACGATGTTGCACCACTTTTTTCAGGCTTTGAAAAGTTTCAGTCCATAGAAAGTTTCAGAGCGACAACAACTGCTGCGTCATCCTGCCTGATCCACACCTTCTGCCTGTACACAGCACAAGAGGAGCAGAAGAGACACAGCGCTGTTGGCAGAGGACAATGGGCTGATGCCTGGGCCTGTCCAGATGCTCTACACATTGTTTATTCATTCATATGGAGGCGAGGCACTAAAGCTGTGCCGTGCCTCTATGAATGGCTGTGCCTGAAGCCGGGAACACAAGAATCAAGAAGATTTTGGGCCCGATTCTCCCTCCTTTAAAACGATTGTCAGCAAAGCCCCAACTTTGATGGTTCTAAAGATCTTGCCAGATCTTGCTGTGGTGTGAGGTGTGTCATGAGTGTTTCTTGTCATCCTTCAATTTGATTTGAGGTGCATCCTGGCTGCACCGATTTTTAGACTGCAAATATGTAATATGTTTAACCTTATTGATCCGATATCCTGTCGTGAGGAGAGAAGGATCGCCGGCGGTCCTGCAGGTCTCATATCAAATGGGATGCATGGAATTTACTCACCTCCAGCTGTAACACATGTACTCCATATACGTGCCCTCTTAACTACTTCATGAATATATTTTTTTAATTCTGTTTGTGTATTTTATAAAAATGTAGCGCAAAAACAAACAGCTAGTTCTTCCTGCCTGTCGTCTGCCGTGTTTGTTTGCTCTAAAGTCACATTTGATCACAAGAGATTTGCAAGATTTGAAATTTTGAGATTCTGGACTCTGGTTGTCTATGAATTGGGTGCTGTTTTGCCCAAATCGCTGCTCTCAACACAGGATAGGAACAAAACTGTTGTTGTGTGTGGGGTCTCTTGTATTTTTCAACATCTGTTGAAATTTGAAAAATGTTGTGGTGTGGGCCAGGCTCAAGCCATGTAACAGTGAGTAGACCCTGGCATATATGATATTGGCTTTAGCAGGGCCAGCACAAGAGGTCTGAGGCAGCCAAACTGTACAACAGATAAGTAACTTAATTTTATGCTGAACAATCAGCCCAGTTGCAAGAAAAAATGTTTGGCATTGTACATTTCTGCAAACCAGAAATGTTCTTTTCATTAGGGACGTACTATTGAGCTGGCTTTGCCCTCAGGAGGTGGTGGATGGTGTGGCACCTTGGCCACATTTAGCAGCCCATCATTGATTGGCCAGCGGGGATAGTGCCACAGAAAGTACCAAGTCTTGCTTTTTCAAACAGAGAGTGAACCCTTTCAGGTACCGTCACCCCCCTCACTCTAGCAGCGCCGCTGGTAAAATATTTGTGGCAACAAAAGCAGCTCAAGTCACTCATGGCTTCAAATTCTGAATGTTAAATTATGCGTCTCAATTTAAAGGAGCCGCAAAGCAGGTTAGTGGCTGGAGCACAGAAATGTGACTTTGTGCATTTGCCTGAGTACAGAAACTTTCATGAAAACAGGATAAAAAGTCTAAATAGGTCTGACATTAAACATTAAAACACACACAGCCTGTGTTGCGTTCAGGCTTTGTCACGTAAATAACAAATTCCAGCACTTGAACAGGCCATAGCACAAACACAGCAGCATGTCAAGTGGGCCGTAGTATTTGTTATTCCCCCCCAAAGCTGTAAACCTAGGGGAAACACTATCAGTGGTTCGGGTTCGAGTGCCTACAGTGTGATTAGTTAAACTGGTGGTAAGAGAGCAAATGAATTGCACTCCCGCTAATAACAGGCGTTCCAGAACACAAAGAAAGTGTATAAGTACGTGCATTTGTCCACACTTGTGTAGCGATTCAATATGGAAGAAGACACTTGTCATTTGTGCTGCCGTGTGGTACCTGCGTGGATGTAGCCGCCATCGGGTCTAAGTTCATGATATCCGGTGCGGGAGCTGCGGCAGGATGGGAAGAGGTTCCAGCGCCACTTCAGGCCGAACATAGATAATTAGATCTGCTTTCCGATTGGTTGCTGGTCATTTGCAGCTCAAACGCGTCATAGCTAATTTGCATAAAGTTAACCAATCTTCAACTTTCGTTCAATCAACCACTTGCTTTATTTGTCCCCAGTGGGGCAATTAGTTTCGCAGCAGTGGGAGCAACACAAAGTACAAAAATACACAAGTACACACAGCATAATAACCACATTGTGGACAAGCCTAATAAATACTCAGTCATACACATGTTAAAAACAAAAAGAATTAAGATGTTCCGCACTAATGAATAAGCTACCTTTTCCTCCTGGTGTTTAGAGGAGAGACAGCAGAAGGAACAAAGGAGTGCTTGTATCTGTTTGTTTTTGAAAGTTGGAGTCTGAGCAGTGAACCTGGTAAAAACTGAGACTGTTGGTGTAGATGATGAGAGCAGCCGGACAAGATGGAGTTTGCTTTCTTAATCAGCTGTTTGTTGTAAAGGTCCTGCAAAGTTTCCTGTGCAGACCCAGTGATTTTACTACAAACACTAACAACTTTGTTTAGGAGATTTCTCTCTTTTACCCTCAAGGATTGAAACCAACAGATAAAGAAAACGTGATCACAAACTCAATAAACGAACATGTCGCCTTTGCAGCTCTAGCAGCTTTTGGTGTGAACGTACAGTTAGGGTCCAGTATCTAGGTATTATTATGAATATATAGCTGCAGCAATCAAATTATTTTGGAACACACACAAACTCATAACACAGGCTGATCTTACCACTGAAACCAAATTGCTGCCAGTGTTCATGACTACATTCATGTAATGAGCAAAGGTGGTTGTACAGTTTTCCATTTTGATGCTATTTTTGTGATTGGCATTTTTTTTTTGGCCATTCAGAGTCCTCACATTCTGTAATTAGGCACCTCTGTATAGACCTTTTTGTTGCTACTCTGTTGCTAGGGCAACAGCTTTGGCCCCCGTTAACTTCCTGTCAGCCTCTGCATTAACAAACATCCCAACAGGAAAAACAAAGGGACCCATGTAGAATGTTTCTGTTGTCAAGTTTGCCAAGAGTGCAGTGAGTGTGGAGAGTCTGACTTATTCAGATGAGGACCTTCATGTTCCTGAACTGAGGGTCAGGAGGAGGAGGAACTGGTTGGTCGGGCCGTTTAAGCTCAGATGCGCAGATAAAAACGTTGCCCTAACCATCGAAGCTCCTGATGAGAAGGAGTGGTGTGAGTGTGGAGAGCCTGTCTGGGGATACAACTCCCTTAAGTGAGACGGAACATCCACAGGAGAAGGACCTCCACATTTCTGAACCGAGCGTCAGGAGGAGAAGAAGGAACTGGTTTGACAGGATGTTTGTATGCAGACGTGCAGAGTCTAATAATAATAATAATAATAATAATAATAATAATAATAATAATAATAATAATAACAACAACAATAATGTTATTATTATGAGTGTGTGTGTTAAAAAACTGAGTGGCAGGTGTATGAATGTGTGTGACTGTGACTCATAGTGGTAAAAGTGCTTTGAGTGGTCAGAAGACTAGAAAGGCACTGTATATAGCCGAATATATTCACTTCCAATATGTCGTGACAGAAATCTCAGTAATCTCAGTAGTTGGGTTTGTGAAGTGTATACGATAAGAAGAGTGTTGAGTACTTCTGATTCCTCTGATGGCTCCATGCAGCCTTAGCGGAGTGTTACAGTAACTGTTACACAACAACAACATGAAGCCGAAACACATGGGACAATACAGAGCTGCAGGCGGTGCAGAGGCAGGTGTTTTCCCAGCCCGGGGCCTCGGAGGGCCACCTGGCGCTCAGGTACACACACACACACACACACATACGCACAGTTGCTGTATGCAGACACACACCTTCCAACAATGTGACTTCATGAGATCCCAGGAGCCAGCTCACAGACAGGGCAGCTCCACAACACACACTTTAACATACAAACACACACGTACACAACAAGTCACTGAGGAGACGACCTCTGCCCAGGTAGAATTAGTACAAAGTGGTAGAAAATAACTGGGACAGGAAGTGGAGTTCAGGGAATAAATCTGGAGCTGCTGGTTGTAAACTGCTGATGCTCTGATAACTTTACAAACATGAAAAATTTCTTATTTTAAGGGGCAGTCAGACCTCGGCATGTTTGCCATTAATGTGGTAAGTAGTGACAACTGAACCAAAAAGGTAAAAAAAAAAAATATATAAAAAAACAATTCCCCTTTTTATTTTTGCTGGGTTGTTGAAACATGCCACAGCAAACATGCCCTTCTGGAGCCTCTGTGGCCCTGAGTGGGCGGCATTACAGTCATGAAATGTTGGGCAGGTGTGGCACCCAGCCCAAAGTGTGGGCTGAGGAGATTGTCCTCCTCCAACATATGACCACAAGGCATTTTTACAAACAGACTGTGTCATACCCTGATGAAGACAGTCTAGTCGAAACGTTGGTACTTGATTAAACAAAACATTTTTGCATCGAGTCTTAGAGTGTGCGCATGACATCATTGTTCAAGTTTGTACATTTCCGTCAATGGTCAGCACCTCTCCAACCCTGGTGTGCGCTCCTCCTCTCTTCACCTACAAACAGATTGTGGCCATAGTAGATATCATGGGAACAAAGGAGGAAGTAAGATGACATAGTATTAATAGCGATGCAACAGACTTTCATCCAGGAGGCTGGTGTTACTGTACATTCAAAGCAACAGCGACCAGAGCTCCCAAAACTTCGGGAGTAATTTTCAATGAGAGCCTGGCAACTTGGACGACCTGGTCATCAGCCGTACGTCTTGGGCAACCAAAGCAACCAAATCGGGTCCGGAGGAAAGTTAAAACACATTTAACTTTATGATAATGAGCTCTGACGCGGTGCGGTGACAATCAATCGGAATGCTGATGTGCTTCAATGAAGCGGGTCACAGCGAACAAGCCATGTAACTTTGGTTCCTACAGCACAATGGATAGAGAAGTTTATTACTTGCATTCACGCCTACTCAGTCCTTAATGTGTCGCTGTTTGGTTACAGAGACCAAAATAAAAAGAATGAAGCTTGGGGCCGTGTTGCCGAGGTAGTTGGTTGGTCTGGTGAGAAGACCAAGCACTTGTCAGTAGTCCAATGTTTTCACTGCGAAAAAAAATGATAAAGTTACACTAAATTTATGTATAACAGAGCTTTCATACAGCTCTGCACACACATTACTTTTGGATGGATTACTCGCGAACGCAGGCTCGCACAGAAATGCCACGTGTATCACATGAAAGCGCAGGAGCAAGAGCAAGAGCTAGTAAGAGCTTTCCAGTGATACCACACACACATCACTGTGCTGTCATCCCATCATGCTGTAAATACAGATTGTGTACAAAATAAAAACCTGACGAATTTCTTCACAACCCATTATACAGATCTTGTTATCAGTCATTCATATAGTGAGGAATATCGTATCTTACCACGTCTTAGGCTCGCGTGTGTTTCTCCCTGTCTATCCACATTTGTCGTCCGGCTTTCAAGATGCAAATATCTCCATACTGTCCAGTTGACACTCCATCAAACTTTGTATGACAAGACCAGCCACTTCACCTTTGCCCACCCAGACAACTGTAGCCTAATTATACATGCTGACAGGGCTGTAGTCACCATATACATTGAGGGGGACATGTGCCCCCCCACCAATGCCCAAAATGCCCCCCAATATATAACTGAAACTGAAAAACAAATATTATCTTGGAGGACATCATTGTACTTGGTTGACTATTTTTCTATTTGATGTAAATATTGCATGTTTCTTTCAGATAAAACACATTTTTGACTTGTGAATGAGTCAATAGAATTTCTTGCAATAATGAAAAAAATACGGACAATCATTTTCCGCCTGCATAAACCACATGTTTTGGACGACTGTGAAGTGACTGTCCCACCATCATGGTTCTTATATTGCCAGATTCCAGAGACTCTCCCCTCTTCATATATGGCAGAATATGTCTTTTTCCAACTTGCGATACATGTCAAAATGTAAGAATTTAGTCATACGGATTTGTTTTTTTTCATTGATATAAAAATTAATATAAAATACAGGCACATAGGAGGACATGTAATGGTCGTAAATCTGGTTAGCCCAGATTGTCCTGAAAAAACAAACAAGAAATAGCATGTGTATGTAGCTTTTATAATGACTGTGATATGAGCTTAAAAGTAAAGGCAGTAAAAATACCCCAAAAAGGCCGAGGGCCCATAGGGTTAAATTGACAAGTCATGGTTTTGTTCTTTTAACCAAACCATGACTTTTTAACCCTAACTTCCCTTTTTAACCAAGCAGTTTTATTACCTAAACTGAGCCACATTGTTTTGGTGCAACTGTGACTGTTTTATAATGTTACACTGCGACTGTTAATGGTCACAGTTCGCACACTAATTTAGGAAACGCTCTTGTGGGTCATTTTTGAACATACCACTTATGTCGTTGCACGGGTTGGAGGACTTGTTGGGGCTGACTGTGGATTGCCCACATTAGGCAGAGTGGACCCCCACCGAGGCACATTTCTCCAGTGTCCCTGTAGGCATGCTCTGTGGCTCCTTAAATAAAATTAGTTTGGTCTCACTTTATACCTGCAGTGCAGACCAACATTACTGCATTATGCATATGCAGACTAATTGCACCTGTTGAAAGTGGCACTCATACACAAAGAGTCATTTCTTTCTATACTAAAATGAGAACCCATATCTTTATATCAATTACAACAATGACCACCATCTGGTCTTAACACCAACCAACCAACTTTATCATCGTTTGCTACCCAGACACTTTTGGATCAATCTGGCTAAAACTTCCATGTGAAATCGGAATGTTTCAGTTTAGAGTTTTCTGAAGGATGTAGGGACACTATCCTTTTTATTGAGAGAAGGTCTTTGTTTAGAGGAACAGGCTGTGATCTAGAGTGGCTGGATGGCTACAAATGAAATTATATTTTGGAAAATTCAAAAACAAAGGAGCATCAAAATGGAGAACTACAGCTCCAGGTTGCACATCCAAGCCTGTGTCCTAGACCCAGGAAACATGACTTAAGACGCCATGAAGCCACGGACCAATCACATACTACTGTTGATACATCACTTTCTATAACGACTGTGACTGAGGCATGATTTTGAGAAAAAATTCTTAGTATACAAGCACAGTAGGGGAATGGATTCGACCGAAATATGTCCGCCTCCGTTACAATAGCTGGCGATATGCCCCTTTCAGCTTGTTAGCATTGGACCCTTTTCTGGTTGACTTCTTATGTCACAGACAGCAGTCACAGTCTGTGTTTTCCCTCCATCTATGTATTTTAAAACATTTAACACTTTCAGCTAACACGGCATGAACTGTGTCTCCTCGTCCGTCCGCCACATTGTCACATACATGCAGGAGTAATTCGACTCCCAATCACACATGTGGAAGTGTTAGTCCAACTTTGAGAAGTTCAATTTAGTCAATTTCAGTCGGACTAACATGTTAACATGTATTGTCAAAGCCCGGTTTTAGTCGGACTAACAAATAAATTGATTCTCTAATGTTGTGTAAACATATTCAGTCACTTTGACTTGCCACCACAGTGATGGCAGCACTGTTAGATGGCAGAACACACAAAGCAGTTGCTGGATTTGTGGAGTTGTTAATACAGATTTTGTTTGCAGTGTGTAGCTGCTTTGGAGCCCACACAGCTGTCTGGTCTGTGTGAAGAAACGGGCTGGTAATTAAAGGATTTCACTTAAGAAGGCATCTTAATATTTACTAAAGGAGCATAAACCCTGATCAGCTGACAGGCCCGAGTGGTGTATTGTTTTAAATGCTCCACTGGCCCATCAAGCTGCTGTTTTTTAACTGGCAATTACATCACTGCGAGCCCAGCTTCATTTTCAATAGTTGTGTTTGTTCTGTCTCTGGCTGTTAACTGCCTCATTAGGACTAATGTTTGTTTGGCTTTTTAGTTCATTTATTTTCACTATAATAAAAAGACAAAACACTAAGAGCACTTCAGGATCTTAAACAACTCCACTGTTCCCCCTGGGCTGGAGACGACTGCAAAGAGTCAGCATGAAAAGAGGGGGAGGTGTTGAGAGTGAGGCTGTGCTGTGTGTGCTGGTTCAATGACATGTTTCAGTATCACATGAAACATGTTAAAATGTCATGTTCAATGAACCACAGTGTAAAAACTTGAAAGAAAATGATTTCCTACAGTTTGTTTAACATTGTTTTTTTGAGAATATAAATCAAATACCAGGCACATGTGTAAGTTTATTGGAACACTCAAAGAGAAACCACCAACACTCTGGCTGGTTACAGAGCAGGAACACACAGGTCCTTATAAAGGCCACACCTGCAGGCAAACAGCCGCAATCATGACAACTGATCACAGGTGTGTCTGCAGAGTTTCACAGCTCATCAGGAACAAGGTGTTTCTTGTCAGGTTAAACAACCAGGTGGAGACAATGACTGATATAACGATGCAACTGAAAAGAAAAAGATTGTAAGACAAAAAAAAAAAAAAGTCTCAAGAAGGAGGAAATGTTGGCTTTGGCATTAAAACCATCAAGAATATATTCAAACAGGCGCTGTGAAGAAATGACAATTTAATTATCTGCAGTTAGATTCAGAAAGAAAAATTTTCATATACAAGGAATTTCTTTTGGTATATTGTTGCATGACATCAATTTAGTAAGGGAAAATGAAAAAAAATATATAAAGTGCTGCAACACAAACAAAAAAATGCAAGACACACAATATAGGATAAAATAAAGTTGTAACAAAAATATGTAAATATATGTGTAAATTTGTACAATATATCTAAATTAAAATTAAACTAACACTAAGTAACTTTTCAACCTTCATAAAATATTTTCATAACTTTAGTGATGATACATCGACTTACAACTAGTTGAATGACACCTCTGTCATGGCCCTGAGGGGGTCTGTATTGCTTTCACTGGCACTAAGCAACTTCGAGGAGGGTGGCAGGAACCCTGCCACACAAAAAACTACAAATGTGTTGACTGCTTTACGGCATATGTCACTTCCCCCTTTCCCCATTCGTTACAAAGACGGAAGTCGATGCGAACGCTTACGCGCAATTACTGCTATCATGGCAGAAGCTGCAAAACAACCAAAGAAACGAAAAGTTTTGTCTGACGAGACCCAAAAAAAGAAAAAGGGAGGCTACCCGGATAAAAGGACAGTGAAGGATCAACATTGGCCCGGCTTTCACTCGCTGGCGTGAGCTCAAAGACGAGGAGGGATTTCCGACCGATGCTGCCTTTGCTCTGTTCCTGCTGGACTAGTAAGTAGCTTACGATGCTCAAATCAAAATGATAATGCTGATGTTAGCTATCGGAAATATGCGTGGTAGCAATAAATAGTTCCACACTGACACGACCAGCCAGGCAACAAACTCAAAAGTACTGTATAAAGAAAAAGCAATGCGATGACAAACCGCAAATATAGAGTTTGAGTAAAATACGTAGGTTCCTATTGTGGAAAGATCAGTCATACTGAATCATTGTGGTGTTATCATGTCAGTTTGTATGTACGTGACAGCAGTTTCTGATGATTGTTATGTAATAGTTTCAGAGAAAAACGGGATTCTTGTCGTGTTTTTGTTGAGTTGACTACAGTGATTGCAAAAGAAGTCAACCCGTGTTGCTTGCTATAAATAATCAGGAAAACAAAATCCGTGTGCAATGTGCATTGAGTTATGACTTTTCATAGTCCTGCTTATCATAGCACCTGTGCTGAGTGTAGCTAAAACTACAGGGATTGTTGCATGTTTAAAATTCTACATGTAACGTTTATTTAGTCAGTCTGAAGGTCTGTGTGCAGCTCACTTCAGTAGCACCAAGCACCTAACTTTGAAGGTTACATCTCAGTTAGCCAGTAAACTTGACATCTTCAAGTCAGTCTGATAACAAGATATTTTTGTTATTGTTATTGTCTATTAGACATTATGTTGTGTAAGGTGTACGGTGTTGTTGCATATTTATTTTTTTCATGTTATTGTCTTTTTATATTTGATGTTGGCTATTATTGTTATTCTTATCTTATAATTCTCTAGTGTAACATAGATGATGCATTTTATTACATTGTGTGATGTTTATATAGTGCCTTTATTTCCAGTGTGTATACTTTTGTGTTTCTCTTGCATTACTCTTGATCCATATAAATTTCTTACGTTATTTCTCTACAGCTATCAAAAGAAGCAAGCAACGTCTACTCCCCACAAGCAACACCTCCAACTGCTACAGCCTATAGTTTCCAGCTTTACAGAAGAGTCGGACCATGTTAGGTACTTTGTGTTTCCCAGGGCCTGAATTTGTTTGTTTTGGGCAACGTTTAGTATTTTTCAACATGTCCTATTTTCTGTTTTGACTCAGGGGAGAACCGGAGAACCTGGAAAAAGGCGCTAGGGCAGAATCTTACAATCTACTCTATCTGCAGCATGCATTCTCTGAGTGTTGTGGAGGACGAAGAGCGGCATGACTCTCCAGATGACTCCAGATAACTTCTAACATTGTCACACAGATTATTCAATGTTTCTATTTTTAAACTGTCATAGTTTATTTTTATCCTGCTCTATTTATCCATGTACATGCATCACACTCCCCTTTTGTTTTGTTTTTTAATTCACAGTAATTTTTTTCAACTGTCATTGTCGTTCATTTACTACCACTGTAATACAGTGTTGTTGTGCCATTTATTTATTCAAATCATACACATATCCCGTCATTGCAAAAATGTACATTGCATTTATGCCACTCTTTTTTTCATGATATTTCTTGCGTAACACTGTGCATGTGCCTGGAAATGTTTTCCTTTTTTCTTAGGTCGTATGTTTTACTTGTTACTTACTTCCTTTACTGTGAAGGGACAAGTGGCAAAATAACAATTTGAATGTGTTGAATGTGACAAAGTACTTGAATTTTGAAAACTGTGAAAGAGGGTGTATAAATAAAAGTTTGTCTGGGTCTGTCTGTCTTGAACTTTATTGCCAAGGACATACAGGAATTTGTCTTGGCTTTTAGTAATTCAGAAATGATAGTGACAATAACAGACTCGTATAGAGTAATTTTAGTAATAAATGTATGTATAATTCTCCATATAGAATCCTAATAATAGAATTATAACAGTATAGGAAACAATTCAATGTGAAGAAACTGTTTATGAATAGTAGTACTTTCCCTGAGAGACTGAACTGTATATTCGTGCGAATTGTGCAGGGTTGATATTCAGGCAATGCGGCACCTTCCTGCCAGTATCGATACGTGTGTTTACTGTAGGCTCTAAACTCGTCAGCCGCTCGCCGCTGACGGGTGGGGGTGGGGGGGCGCGCGTTGGGGGAATAAGGTACTAAACCAAAGTTAAACGTTTCTTATTTTCAGCATTGTCATATGATATTGTTTAGCCACAATTAGATTCATTACATCATTGCCATTCATCCTTCACACAGACACTGGAAACAGAAATGTATTGTTTCAAACTAACTGCAGGCCACCGGGAGATCAGGGATTTTACGACGCTATGCGCTGGTCCTCATGGGAAATGTGGTCTTCCTTCGGGCAAAACACTACCGCTTTGGTCCACTGGCGCCGCTAAAATCAACCAAAACTGAAAGTTCCTAAGTATTGCTTTAAGTGCAGCTTTTAAACGTGGTAGTTAGTGGAGAAATGTACAAAACGTTGAAATGTGCAGAGGTTCACTGTACAGTCTATAAAAATAATGTGCAATTAATTTAAGATTTAAGTAGTTAAATAAAAAAGCATTTTGTAAAACCTGAGTTCAGACTGCAGTCAGAGATCAGCCTGCTCACTCTGGAGAAAGTAATCTACTACTTTTATTTATTATTACTACAAAGATCATTTGTACTTAAAATGTCAGAGGCTAGAGGTGAGGTAATACCAGTCTTGACAATAACCGTGATATTTAAAAAAGAAACACTGATATAATAATAAAAACACATGATAATATCATGTAAATAATCCAGTGCAATATTAAGTGTAGTTTTGTGTGTACTTTATTTGTATGATTTTGTACAGATATGGTTACAAACTCTCTCCACACCTCCTTACACTGATATTTTGAGTGTTATTTGCCAAAAAAAGAGAACAGGCAAATATGAAATGTGATGGTGCAACACAGCTCATGGCTACTGTAGCCATCAACAGTGTGAATTTGCGTATCAGAATTCACCAAAGTTAAACTCAGTGTGAAAGATTCTCCTGGTTTTATCTTGCCTCAGTGACAGCGGCAGCTCCATTAAAATGAATAGGCTCTACCCTGTTAAATGTTGGTGTGATGGGGCCTTAAAGGGGTTTGATTGTAACTTTTTTCTGGGGTTTTGGAGCCATTGATGGTTCTCACAAAATAAACCTGAGGGGTTGTGATCACCAAGATAGAAATACATTTAAAATACGAATTTCTGAATGTTCTCTAATCTTTTCTCTTTTTTTGTAAAATGCTACTAGATAGTTGCATCTCTGATAAGGCACTGCAAACTGCTAGTTGTTTTTATTTATATAAAACATTTGTACTGATTTCAGATTCATTCCATATTGACTTTGCTGCCTCTCAGAACACACACACACCTGTAATCAATTGTCACCTGAGCGGGTGTGGTCTTTATAAGATCCTGTTTGTCTCATGCTCTGTAACACCCTGACACCCTCAGCCAGAGCACGCTGGTGGTTTCCAGTCCTTTACCCTGCTCTTGTAAACATTTGCACGTGCAACACACGGATGTGGTGGAATCCAGAAGTTCTTCCTGTTTTTGCTTTTTACTGTCCATTTTACTGCTTCACGTTGCAGCAGATGGGTTTTTCAGTCATTTGGGTTATGTCACAGACAGCCTCTACAGCAAAAACATATGACCACCAAACATAACTGTTCTGCAAATGACGATATTGATATGGATCATTTAAGCAGCAAGCTCTGTCTGCATATTCCAAATTAGGCCTTTTTCCAATGAAGCATTTTCAGATTAGGACATGTTTAAGAGCATTCTTTACACAGCCGCTCCCCTTTTTAGGGTCAGCTCTGTTTGTTGTCATGGATGCATTTTAAACACACGGCCAACAGTTTGCAGCGCTCGGGTGGAGATGCAAGCTTAAAAGCAAAGCCCACATTTCTGGTGGGAAGGAGAAACACACCTACTTTTAAACATTATGAAAGACTTATATCAACAGGTTTTTGGATGTGCACAAATAGCGCATTATTAATCTTCTGAAGAGAGTGGATAAAGACATGAAAGTTTGTGCTTTGTGCTTGAGTTTGTGCTTTGTGCTTGAGTTTGTGCTTGCACAATCCAACAAGTGTGACACCAGTAGGAAACTTTGAGAAAATCTTATTTTGATGCAAAGAAGCAAAATGACTTTTCAGTTTTTTGACATGATAAACAACATATCAAAGCATGTTAATCACATTATGTGAGGCTGCATGTAAACATAGTAATGGTAGAATATTTATTGTCGTTAGGCATGTAAACAGCTTAAAATGACTGTTCAGTTATTCAGAGCGCCGAACTCAGAGCAGTGAATGAGTGAGTAACTTAACCCTTCGTTAATTCATATAGAAATATGAAGCTCTGTTTCTTCGACCAACAGGGCTCTCATTTTAGTGTAGAGCGCCAGAACGCATGTTCGGCGGCAGTAGTTCAGTCCGTAGGGACATGGGTTGGGAACCGAAGGGGTCACCCGTTCAAGTCCCCGTCCGGACCAAAATATGGAGCGTGGACTGGTAGCTGGAGAGGTGCCAGTTCACCTCCTGGGCACCACCCAACTGCTCGGAGCGCCTGTCATGGCCAGCCACTCTGACATCTCTCCTGTTTGAGCATGTGTGTGTTCGGACCTGTGTGTAATTGACAACAGAGTGGAAAAAATTGAATTTCCCCTCAGGGATTAATAAAGTATATGAAATTAAAAATTAAATTAAAAAATGTCAGGTCACTCTCTCCAACGAGACCAGACTGGCCGACCAATGTGCTCTCACTCAGTGGATGGGTGATGTCACAGGAAGCTTTGTGGTTGATTACTATGCCAATCTCACAAAGGAGGACGACACTTGAACAGTTTGTTTTGCTACTGAAGCTAACTTTAGCGCTAAAATGAGCTAAAAAGTTTACAGAGAAATCCAATATTCCTCTTAATACCTTCCCAATTTCTGATTGGCTGGACATGATAACCCTTAATACACATAACGTTATTCATCCCTACGACAGGAAATACTTTTCCCCTAATCTGGTATGAAGTGTGTGCTGCACATGTGAGCATTTTTGATGATTGCCTCCGTCCAGTCTTATCGCATTTAACCATAGTTGTCTTCATTTTTGTTTACAGGCAGTGGTGGCTGGTATGTGATTAAAGTTTTGAGCCATCACTCCTTCAATTCTGGCTCCCAATAACACAACAAGACCTAATTTTAAGACTCATTTAAGACTAATTTTAGCCTACAGCCCTGTGGTGGTGAGTCATGTTTTGGCTCCAACTGATGAAATGACATCATCACATTGGCCTTAAAATGGTGTATTACGTCACTTCAGGTATGATATTATATAGATATATTTTACTGGTGACTGGGTTGGTCTGTTTGTCCTGTTTGTAAATAACCACAAGACAAGAAGTTAATCAAAAACAAAATGGAGATCAGGTCAAAGCTTATCTGAGAGACGCTGGTGGTGGGTTAGTTTGTAAGATTTTAAAGCCGCTACAAGGACGAAATGATTTACGGCACTCAGACGGCACACGTCATCTTACCTAGCTGCTTACATTTATAGTGACTCTTATAAATAGTCGCTATTCCTCCTCCTCGACCCGACGTCTGCGGGGAGTTAAAATAGCAGCAATCATCAGGTAAAAGTTCTGTGAAAGCACTGGACTCACTAACAGTCAGCCACGTCTCAGTCACACAGAGAAAATACAATCCTCAGGAAGTCAGGAAATCCTTCAGGATAAATGTTTTGTTTGCTAGCGATCTAGCATTTACCAGCTCAATCCTGGCCGTTAGCTGTCTGGGGAGCCACACAGAGGACGTAGGTTGCGCAGATTCACCCCGTGCCAGCGGGGACGAGGAGAGCAGGGGCCGCGGGGCTGGAACACCTCATCCGGGCCGACGACAGGTACCAGCCAGGTGTCGACAGGGTCCAGCGAGTGCCGAGAAATAAAGAGGCGAGGCACCGCTCCATACTCAGTCCAAGAAGCCGTGGAAGTGCTCGCCAAACAGGCCTTCAGCCTTACCAGCCAACCGCTGCGTTTACCCCGGCGGCGGTGGCGCTTACGCCGGAGAGGTGGAGCTGGGGCGCAGCAGAGGTGAGCTGGGATCCCCGACAGGAGCGGGGGCAAAGTTTTCCCGTCTTGTTGTCTCATTCATCCCCAAAACAAACACATGCGCAAGCCAGGTAAGCGTCTTTACGACAATACGCGCTAGAGTTCATGGGAAATGTAGGCTTCATTCCGGCAAAACACTACCGCTTTTGTCCACAGGGTCGCCAAAATCAACTCAAAATGAAAGTTCCTTGTAGGGGCTTTAATTTTTCTTTTTCTGTTTTAGTGAACATCCTGGGACCATGTTGGAAATAAGTGTTTGAACTTTAATATGTTATCCAGTGGATTCAGTGTGTCTTGTTTTTAATAAATAAATAATGCTGAGGGGGAAAATGAATAATCTTCCTGACATGGCAGAGGCTGTAATTAGAAAACAGACCCAAGAGACCATGTCGAAGGGCTGGATATTCTCAGACATTATGACCTCTGCCTCATACACAAACACTTTAACTAACACACACACACACACACACACACACACACACACACACACACACACACACACACACACACACACACACACACACACACACACACACACACACACACACACACACAAATCAAACCGCACAAAACCCCGCAGGCAGACAGGAGCACACTCAGCACACCCTCAGCCGGTGTTTGGTCTCCTACATTCCTTCCTTTTGTGAGCCACAGTTTGAGTCCCCCCCCTCTCTCGTCCCCCTCTTCTTCTGTTTGACATTCCTTCCTTTTATATGCCTTTTCTTTGTTAATTAGCCTGAATGTTTTTATTGCCTGGCTAATTAGCATAGCTTTACAGTGAGGTGACACCTGGTTCTGTTTCCCATGCTACAGTACAGTGCCATTAAGCAGCCAGGGCTCGTTGCTGTATGGTGGCTCACAGACGCCCGCTCACATGGTTTGATGGATGAGTAACTTTGGCTCATTAGTCATGCAGTGCCACAAAATGGCACCACACCCAGGGCTGAGCAGGTCGAGACGGCCGATTATCACCAATGACAAATGAAACGACGCTTAGATTTTTTGTAAATTTCAGTTCCGAGCTTCAGCGGTGCCTCGTTCTCTCTCCTTCATTCACATATCTGATCTGTAGTCATTTTGTTGTACTGTATTCAGATTATTGTGTTTGTACTATCGATTGCTTTTTTTGTAGACATCTATATGTTGTCAACTCCTGCACATTTTGTAGCTTTTGTTTAAAATAAAAAAAATAATTTCTTGTCACCTCCAACTTGTAAAACGCCAAAACTCGATCAGTGGCCCTAAAAATCAAACTATGACACTCCAGGTACCCTTCCAACTTGCTTTGGCCATTAATTTCAGGTCTATACCACCTTCCTATCAAAAGTTATTCATGAACATACCTTTCCATTTGTGGACCTGGGATTCAGGCAAAATAAACTACAGTGTGTGTGTGTGTGTGTGTGTGTGTGTGTGTGTGTGTGTGTGTGTGTGTGTGTGTGTGTGTGTGTTTGTTCATGGTGATGAAGGAACATGTCATCCAGTACAAGTGTGGCTCATTGATGTGTTTTAATAGTGTTTTGGTCAACAGTGGAGCTCTATGGCATTGTCTCTGAAATGGGGGTTGAGGTACCCCTTGGGGCACTTTGGGGTACTGCAAGGGAGTATGTGAGATTTATTTTATTTTATTATTATTTTTTAATTTTATTTATTTATTTATTTATTTATTGCCACTTCAAAATACCAATGAGTGAAATAGCTATAGGTCAAATAATAATAATAATAATAATAATTTAAAATAATAATAATAATAATAATAATAATAATAATAATACCACCACATTTGATGTTTCTGATGGCCAGCATTGTATTTTACCTCTTTACATAGGCTTTTTCTTTTTACATCAAAAAAGATTTGCGCTGGTCAGAGTACTTGGCTGAGAAAATATTTCAGGGAGTAAATTATGACAAAAAATTACCACTGCTATAGCTGCTATAGCACAGGGGAGTTAGACATATAAGACAATATTGTTGGATCAGTGCATTGTTCTTTTTGGTCTGTTAATGGGGTTTGTAGACAATATAACCTGACTTACCTTTTGACCACTATATTAGTTGTGTAATGTGTTAATATCTCTATGGGTAGAATTTTAAAATGTCCAGCTTCCCCAACTTCTTGTGTTGCATGAAAAAGAGACTCCGGCAGCTCTGCACATCACACATACTGCCTTATCTCAGTTAAAGTGGACCAGAACAACTGACTGCAGCTGTCAGCAAGTGCAGAAGGAAAATGTTGAATAGCTGTCAGGAGTGATGGTTCCTGCGAGTCAGAAGAATAAATTTCTCTCTCACTCACTCTCACACATTTGAGGAGGGAATACCTTAAAGTTAATTGCAGGAGGATAAAACTATTTTTATGAAATTACTCAGGGTCCGACATCTCCCCCTGCCTCCCTGTAAATTCATAAATCGCATACAGCAGATTGCTGAATAATAAAATCAGCACATTTTAAAGCATTTTGAAAAGCAGCGAAAAGCTCAAATTCTAGTGCACATGCTCAAACTAGAAATAAATTTGGCTCGGTCTGGTGGTCAAAAGTTGAATCAGGAGGGGTGAGGGGCGTACAGATGTTACGACGCCTCAGTTTCTCACAGTGCTGGAATGTTCTGGAAATGTTTATAGTCTGTTTACACTGAATCATGCTGTCTAAAGACATGGACCCATCCATGTCTCTCACGTCAAATCAAAGTGTACTTAAAGTCCAAAACAATGACGTTTTGCTTTTTTTCAGACGAGTCTCGGCAGTCAGCCGCAGTGGCAAAATGTTCCAGTCTGCTGTTTCCATACTGTGCTGTCAGAGCTCCAGTCTATAATCCAAACTCACACAGCAGAGTGAAAGTGAATATTTGTCTTGGCTTCTAATGTGTCAGGGAGAAAATTAGCCATGTGTTAGAATAACAGCGTGTGTCAAAGTCCCGCCGTAACGTACAGGCCTGCTGCTCGGGAGGAGAGAGCCGAGATGTGTTTGAAGGGAAGCTGGAAATATGTCATGCGCTGTCAACCCTCTGGCAGTTAGGAAGCGTGTAGCCGGGGTCAGAGGTCAACCATTTCCTCAAATCAATACTTCCCCCTGCTGAACAGAGACCCTCCTCCTCTCCCACTAACAACCTCGGGTTTACATGGTGAAAAGATCTGAGGGAAAAAAGACTGAACTGTACCAGAATGTAAAAACACACCATTACAGGAGGAATTCAACATTTGAATTTTAATCTGAGACAATTTCTGCAGTAAAGTGTATTTAAACTTTAACAGTATTTACTCATTTTGAAGAATTGTTTTGTTTTTTTGTTTTTTTATTCTTGCTGTATTGACATGACATTGAACTACAGTAAGTACATAAAGTTAAAAAAAAAAATCAATACGTTAAAAAAAGATATTGTACCCTTTATACTTTTGAATCAGGGATAAAGGCAAAGGAAGAAAAGGGAGGGCATGAAGGGAAACAGTAAGTGGGGAAGGACTGAAGACGGGACAGAGGGAAGGAAGGAAAGAGGGAAAAGAAATATGGAGAGATAGAAAAGATGACAAAGTGGAAAGAAAGAAGGACAAATTAACAAATAAAAGAACTCAAAACCTAACTCTTAAACCTAACCACATGTTTTTGTTGAAGGAAAAACTGTCAATTTGTGGTGCTGTACCGACATTGTGTGTTTATTATGAAAGAAGACAATGCATGTAACAGGCAGAACTTGAGACGCGTCCCAAAATATCAACAACCAACATACCCAGGGTGCCTTGCACGTTGTATGTCGACATGGGAAGTCCATGACCAAACGTCAATATGTGACGAGGTCGGAGTGAGAATGTGTTGGATTTACAAGCGTCAAAATATGACGAGTTAGGGATGAGTTAACATTGTCATGAACATGAACAATAGTACTGTATTTAGTGACTCCTCTGATTTTGATTTCATGATATTTTGATTCCTTTCAAATTTATATTTGATGCTGTAGGGAAAAAAAAATATTTACAGGCTAAAAACGACGGGTCCAATAGTGCATCCTAACGTGCACATATCGTCTTGTCACATAATCAGAGACTTGACACTGGATAACATTAACATATTACCCAGCAATCATCATGGGATTTCAGTATATCATGAAAAATACCAAAAAACATTAGTAATTAATTAAAAATAAAACATAATTAAGTCATAGATGCTATTGACTATTTTACGAGAAAAAGAACAACAGAACATTTTTTGAGGGCACATATGACAAATGGCAGTGTTTCTAATTCAATGACAGTTCTTCTTTGAACAGGTGTATTTCCATGGTGACAATCACATTGAAAGGGCCCATTCTCCACCCAACATTTTTGGAGGGCCCACTCTCTCCACAGCCCCCCCCCCCCCCCCCCCCCCCCCCCCACACACACACACACCTTACGGGCTCCAGTGCAGCTGCACTGCCTGCACTGTTTATATCTATGCCCCTGCCCGACACTGAACATCGTGTATTACAGATTACAGTAGCTCCACAAACAGTGGATTACTGAGGGGAAAAAAAGTGAGTGGGGCGGTTGGATTTCCTTCGCCCAGCATGTGCTGCTGTAAAGGACCCCACTAATATCTCACTCTGATGCAGCTGCTGCAGTTCAAGATCAGAACATTGAGAAACAGAGCCATGCTGAAGGCCATGGTTTATAGTGAGTACATTTTATCCCCAGTTCTCTGTTTTCCCATGCACACGGGAGAGAAGTCAGTGATCTGTGAAGTCGCTGAAAGGTGAAATGTTGGACCAGACTTGATCTGTGTTGGAGGAAGTGGTGCTTCATCAAGAGGAGTTATAAAAAAAAAGTCACATTTTCAGTCACGATACACAGACAACTGTGGTTTCTCAGCCGTCCATCATTGTTAGGTTTTCTATTTTGCAGTCTTGTCTTAATGTTAACGTCTTAAGGCAGCAGGATGATGTGTTGGGACGTCATTTTCAACCCTGATTCAAGCACTTAATCTAAAGTAACTTCTTTTTACTGTCTGATGCATTACTAATGTAGAGAGAGAGAGAAAGCAGTCGCCAAACAGGCTGCAATGTAACCACTCTTTTATGTCTGGTAGTTATTGTGTGTAACCAAGTATCGCTGAAGAAGAACTCTCATCAACCCGAGTCGTCAAATACCACCACTTGGTCAAAGATTTTGGTGTCAGATGGCGACGAAAAACAGGTATCCTTTCGCGGCCGTATGCAAAGCCATCGGGCAGCATCAGTTAATGCAGCTTCTGCATAATGAGTACTTTTACCTTTGGTACTTTTAACATATTTTGATGCTAATACTTTTACTCAAATACAATTTTGATTGCATGATTTTCTCGCGATGGAATAAATCTACATTCTGGTACTGCTGCTTGAACTTGATAAAAAGTTGATGAAAAGTACTTCTTCCACCACTGCGTGCTGACATGCATGTGTGTTTCCATGGTTACCAAATGGCCCCGCATAGGTATATATATCATTAATACATATCACCTTGACTTTCCATACTGAGACGATGGCTCTATTATGGGTTTAGCATATGAATTCATGCTTAAATTCATACATCCATTTCAGTCAGTCAAAAGCACCAGGAATAATTGAGCTGAGCCTAATAGGTTAGAACAGCACCCTAAGTGCACAAGAGTAACATTTCATTGACAGCCAGTGGAAGTACAGCACATCCTCCTGAGATGGGTGGAGCTCGTGATGAAAACTTTTTCTGTCCAAGGGTCCTGAATCAGAGCAGCAAGCTTTTTCTCCTAATGTAAAATAGTTGCATGTGAATGTAACATGTAGGAGGCACTGCTGGTATTGTCACCTCTACTTGCTGGTCTGGATTACAGGCCTCTTGTCAGATAGATCTTTGATAGTTTCAGTGATGTAGGCAGGACTTCTAGCCACCAGCATTAGAGACTCTACACCAGATTTAGTGTCAGTCTCAGGTTGCTTTTATCCGGCCACAAAGAGCAGGCAGTGTGTATGAAAGCAGGTCTCCCCGGCAGTATCAAAGATGCTGCTGGCTCTTTGTCAAGACAAAGACGTAATGAGATCTTAGCCGTTTCTGAGTCGGCCCCTGAGAGTTTCCCCAGCCAAACGTCCGGGGCCAGCCGCAGGTCAAGCCTCTCCTTGTGATTTATGTTCTTCCTTATCAGACGTAATGAGTGTTCTTACAATTAGCTGGAGACACGCTATCAAAGTCCAGCTCCTCGTCAGCTCTGACCCTTGTAGACACAGCTGCCTCGTAACAACTGCCGGGGCGAACCCGGGGTTTCGGTTTTAATGGGCGGAAATCACAAGTCGGCCCGCTGCGGCCGCGGCTCGTTACGCCGCCTCATGAGAGCAGCTCACACCTCGTCACCGCAGAGCATCAGCTTGGGTTTTTGCTGCCCGCATCCTGCTGCGACCTTTGAGGTTTTTAGTGGGCTAGTAAATCGGCTTTCTCTGTACCTGCTCACCGCTCGTAGGTGTCAATGGTGGTGATTAAAAAGAAGTGGGAGACATGTTACAGGTGTCCTGAGTCATAAATTGGCAACAGAATGTGTGAAAGAGGTGTCATGACCTCTGTTGGTAACATTTGAATTCACTAGACAGGCTAATATGCTAACAAAAGTAGCATTTTTTTTCTTTATTTTTTCGTTTTTAAAGCATTTTCACACATGCATGCATAATACAAGCAAAAGCACCTACACTGACTGGGAAATATACTGTAGCAGAGAGCACTGGAAATCAACCACTTATCAAAACAGCCGCTGTTTTGATAAGTATCTATATTGTGACGCCCCTCCCAATGTCTTTGAGAGTGTTTCAGCCAGTCTCATCAGGCAGTTGGTTGACATGGGAGGGTCGTTACCTTGATTAGGCTCACCTGGGCTTCCAAGCTATAAAAGCTGCCTAATCTGTTGACTTGGTCTCTCCCTTCCTTTCAGCTGACATCCACTGAGCATCTTTGGTTTTGGTTTGCACCTTCAACACCCCCACAGAACACCTGACACTCACCCATGCATGGCTTTCATGACTGACCTTGCTGATCTACACACTCCATTGATTATTTAAGTTAATTTTAGTTTAATAAATTTGGCTTGTTTTAAGTAAATCTTTTGTGTGGACTCCTTCTTGTCACATACTATGAGCCAGTTTGTGAGAATATAGATTAAAATCTTACCTGATTAGTAGGTTTAATGGCTGACTGTTGTAGCAGAAAATCCTGGATATTGTTTATAAGCCACTGGCAGAAAGTGTACTAATGTACATTTTGACATCCTGCTATGGGCATCTCAGTTGTCAATAAGATTTAAAATGAATACTTGAGGTAGAGGGGCTGGGAAACTTCACTACCAGCTAAGGGGATTAAAACTGAACAATGAATTTTGATACACTTTATTTCCTGTATGAGCAGTTTGACTCGCTGCCCTCTGGGAGGTATGGACGGACGATCCAAGCAATACCGGGCCAGACTAAGTGATATTAATACTGCTACAGATATCAATACTCCTTCAGCAGTCTGAGTTAGACAAATCAAATGGGTATCCTCCAAAGTTACAGACTGTTATGTACCATATTTCCTGTTAGTGTCTCCCCAGGCAGTGCTTCCATGCTAAACTGTGGAGGAGGGTTGGTGACATGGAAATATAGGGATGGTAATAATTTCATACTAAAAAAGACAAAATGAAAAGATGCCTGCTTGATTTGATATGAATATGAATCCAAATATTTGCAAAAGCTGAACACTGTAATAGTTTCTGACAGAAAGAAGAGTGTGGATTTTGTTTCCCTATCACTGTCATTGAAATCAAGTACAGCGACCAACTATGACGTGTTAGTACTGTTTTCAGACATGAAAAAATGTCTTGGAGAGCAATAACAAGTACCAGGAGCAATGACTACGACTGAAGACAACTACCGGGGACAGCAACAACTACCATGAACAACCATTGAGAACCATTACAACATTTACAGCTCCCAAGAACAATGACAAATATCAAACCATGACAACAACGACAACAGCTGAGAACAACAACATATAGTACCAACAACTAACAACAACTACTGATGACAATGACAACAAAGACAGCTACCAAAAACAATAACAATGATAAATGCTGAGAATGACAGCATCTATTAAGAACAAAAACAACTACTAAGAACAACAACGACAACAGCCGAGAACGACAAAGACAACAATAACAACATATACCAACAACTAGTAACAACGACAAATACTGTCAACAACAACTACAGAGAACACTGACAACTCCGAAAACAATAACTACTGAGAAAAATGTTAACCATAAATGTTGAATACTACATCTGCTGGGGAAAAAAAACTACTAAAGAACAACAACTACAACACATACCTACAGCTACCAACAACAGTGACAACTAACGGCAACAATGACAACTGCTGCCAACAACTACAGAGAACAACAACCACAGAGAACCATGACAACAAGAGCAACAATAAATCCTGAGAGACAGTTTCTACTAACAACAAAACAAATACTCAGAACAATCAACGACAGCCGAGAACGACAACAACATATACCAACAACTACCAGCAACAACGACAACTACTGTCAACAACAGCTACCGAGAACAATTACCACATTGACACCTCCCGAGAAAAATAACTACTGAGAACAATGACAACGATAGATGTTGAGAACAACAATATCTACTAAGAACAACTACAACACATAGCAACAACAACCAACAACGACAACTACTGACAAATACAACTACAAGAACCATAACAACATTGGCAACTCCTGAGAACAATGACAACTACCAAGAAGCATGACAACAGCAGAGAACGTCAACGACGACGACGACGACAACTAGCGACAACAACACATTGCCAATAACAAGGACAACTAGCGACAACAACACATTGCCAATAACAAGGACAACTAGCGACAACAACCAAGAATAACTACAACACATTGCCAATAACAAGGACAACTAGCGACAACAACCAAGAATAACTACAACAACACATTGCCAATAACAAGGACAACTAGCGACAACAACCAAGAATAACTACAACTACAGGGCTTTGGCAGTTAGCTTAGCCGCTTGGACCTCTTATGATGACAAACAGATAATCCATAAGTAAAAGAACAACAACCGAGAGGTGTAAGTGAGAACATTAACACAGAATGTGACATTTACATGATCAAATTTAGATGAATGTCCATAATCAATTACTCCAAGAAAAACAAATGACAACTAATGCATTTTTACTATTATAACTTTCTATAATATTACAAAAGTAATATACCTTAACTGAGGGAATACATGAAGTATAATGTAACCCTCAGATCAACTCATTAATGAATATAAGGAGTTCACTGCTCAGACTGTATTCTGAATGTGTGCTGTCTCCATGGTTCTGTTTTTCATTTATCATAAAAGCCCCAGAAGAAACAGGGAAAAAGAGAATATTCCTCTTTCATCCACTCAAAAGAAACAAGCACTGACGGCAGAGTCACCTTTCATTTTAATAACTTTCATAAATTATAAATTGATAACCATGTTTATTACAGCCACAAATAACATTTGTTTCAATCACCCTTGATTCTTATCTGAGTAAAAACATTATTTATTAAAAATCACTCTCATTCAGTAATAATTCAGTGTAATAATGTCCTCATTTCAGACCAAATCCCTGACAGCAGAAATGAAATATTAATGTTACAAAATAAAGATCAGTCTAAATACCACAGTAGATGAAAACACAATGTGTTTGAATTCACTGCCCAAAGAATTTCAATTAACGTTTACTGCCTGATGGGAAACCTGATGTCAAACGGCACCACCCAATCCTGCAATATGTTGGGAAATAATTTAGAAACCTGCAATGACGACTTGTTCTCGTGCCTTTGCAATACTTTGCGAACAAGCTGCTTTATTGGTTCAGGGGTCTCTTTACAGAGCCGCATTTCCTGCTTCATTTTCCATCATAAATGTAATATGAGCTGTACCGCCATAAAAATGACAGGTGGTGACATATGTTTTTCATCACAACAGATAAAAGAAACTATGTTGGCTGAATTATGGTATGTATATAAGATATTTCATTTCGTTCGAATGAAAATGACCCTGTTTAAAAGTCTCCGTTGTGCTCTCCTCTCAGTCAGCCAGTCATCTATTGTTTCCTCTGAGCTAATTAATATCTCCATGCCTCAGGCTCCCAGCATGCATCGCTGCATGTTGCCCACAGAGCCAGACTTCCTGGCAAACTGGGAATACAGAGGGACACACATGTTCACAAATGTGCACAAACAAACACACACACACACTCACATGGAGTTGCAAAAGACAGACATTTCCCTGTGAGTCCTCTGCAGGTCTGCCAAGAGCTGCGGACATCAAACAGTGAGAGGACGTTTTAATATTTCATATTTATGTCAGAAATTCAGATGGACCACTTGTCATCCCTCACAGCTGTTTGCTTGTCAACGCCGATCCCTCCTAAAAGGAGCAGTTCTCATGCAAAAGACTAATGAAATTTAGGTTTTAAACTATATTTGACCTGTTAGTTGGATGTAAAAATGGTGATCCGCCCAGCACAAGTGATTGCCATGAAATTAGCTGCAGACATTTATTGTTCCCAGAGGATGATTATGAATGTTCTCAACATGCAACATGCTGTAGCACTACCATCACCACGCAACTTAGGGGCCCATCACAACACATTCTCTCTCCAACCTCATCACATGTTGCCTCTTGGTCACGGACTTTCCACATCGACAAGGTAGCCTGGGCGTGTCTGTTGTTGTTCTGGGACGCCGTGTCAACTTCTGCCTGTTACTTGCAATGTGTCTTTTCAAAATACACTTCTGATTTTAAAGGAAATGTAAAGTTTGCTTAAGTCTCTTTCAAAATACATGTACTACTTCGATACAACACTGCAAATGCACATGGTTAAGTTAAGCCAACACTCATACGTGGTTGGGTTAAAGGCTAAAACACACTGGTGGCAAACACAGCGTGTCAAAAAATACACCCCTATTATCTTCAATGTACCACCCCACACCGGTGGCAGTGTGCTTTTAGCTTTAGGCAACAAAAGCACGTGGTTTGCTTTAGAAGAAAAAAACAGGCTTTACATTTATACAGGAAGCAAACACCGACCTCCCAGGTAAAAGTAGGTGATTGCTGGACCCTACTAAGACTTCTCACTTCCTTAACTTCCGTTTCTATCCTGCTGCTTCTCCCCTTGACGCCGTTAGGCATCGTTACACACTGACAGCGCCTGGCCGTCTTATCGTGCCGCAAGAAAGTACAGCTTTTTTGATCAGTGTCTGACTTGGAAGTTAGTGCCCAAGCGCTGATCTTCGACGACTTCGGAATGAGACCAGGTTGCCCATTATGTTCCTACAAAGTTTTCTGAACACATTCATGCTCCCCAGAGGATAAGCTACAGTATTTCCATTCTGGATGCTCTGACGTTTCATTTTCTTAAACATCAGGCTAAATCATATTGAACTTAACACACAAGAAGCATCAAAAACAGAAAGTTGTTGAGTGCATTCATGCTCTTCATGGGATGAACCTCTTATGGACCAAACTTCACAGACTTTCTTCTAACTCAACACTAAACCCAGTATGTGGAGTAAATTAATTTAACTGTACTGTAAATGGATTTGGAATTTCAACATTTTTCTCCTGACGAACATAAGTCTTAAATCAATCGGCAATATTCCCCCTATTTTGTTTGTTCAGTTGCCCCTTTTAAAACTTTATTTAAAAAGATTTGTTAACACCTGCAGTTGCTAATGATAATAGCAAATGTGGTTACAGGTCTCAGCATTCTGAGGGAAACACTCTTTCAGCTGCAACTTTATCAGAATGACAACAGAGGAGCAGCTGGTTTATCTGTTTACAGCCCAGCCAAACAAACTCACGTTGTTTTAATAAAGACGTCAGTCAGTAATCAGCCTTTTTCCATCATACTATGAGCAAGCGCAATATAATGCACGTGTTGTTTTCTGCACAACAGCAGGACATTGTACAGTTGGTTAACTTACTTTTTAAAAAAATATATTTTGGGGGATATTTTATGCTTTTGATTAGAGAGCTGATATTACAAAGGCGACAGAAAATGAGGGAGAGATAGGAAATAAGATTCAACAAAGATCCTGAGCTTGAATTGAACTCAAGACTTTGCAGTCAGTGCAGCTGATCTGCGCAACGACACCTGGGCGCCACAGTGGATCATAAAAATGATATGCTGTCAAAACAGTGTGGAAAATGACCATGTCTTGTTTTTTGGACACACTTTGGGTAATCAATCACAACTAGCGCCAACACAGCCTCAGTGACAAATGCATTGCATTTCCTGTGACTGCCTCACAATAAAAACCACCCAGTGTTTCATTAGTTGAACAGTTTTACTGTGGAGCAGCAGCAATCAGAAATGTTCAGTTTGCATTAGTAGTAAAGCAGCTCTGACTACTGGAGCTTATAGACCATTTTAAGAGGGGGTGCCGGGCTGGGTCCACATGTGATTATAGGTGTACCGAATATATAAAGCACAAATGTTACACTCCAGCACCACTCCCATAGCTTTGGTTTGCCAAAATATAAATAGAATGTGCTTTAACACTGAATGAATATTCTTGTGTGTGATGCAAATAGCTAATCAGTCAATCATTTAGGCATGGTGAAGATGACCTGCTGAAGTTCAAACTGAGCTGGGCTACAATTCACACAGGCTCACCAAAACTGGACAATAGAAGGTTGGAAAAACGTTGCCTGGTCTGATGAGTCTGGATTTCTGCTGCCACATTTACATGGTATGGTCATAAACAACATGAAAGCATGGATCCATCCTGCCTTGTATCAACGGTTCAGGCTGCTGCTGGTGGTGTAATGGTGTGGGGGAGATTTTCTTGGCACACTTTGGGCCCTTAGTACTAACTGAGCATGTTTTAAACACCACAGCCTACCTGAGTATTGTTGCTGACCGTGTCCATCCCTTTATGACCACAGTGTATCCATCTTCTGATGGCTACTTCCACCTTTGGGATGTGGTGGAACGGGAGATTCACATCATGGATGTGCAGCCGACAAATCTGCAGCAACTGTGTGATGCTATCATGTCAATATGGACCAAAATCTCACAGGAATGTTTCCAGCACCTTGTTGAATCTATGACACCAAGAATTAAGGCAGCTCTGAAGGCAAAAGGGGTCCAACACAGTACTATCAAGGTGTGCCTTCTGACATGGCTGGAAGAGCATGAACAGTAAACAGAGATTGGTATCAATGAAATAGTACAAATAGCAAAGTTTAGCAAAGTTGGATTAGATGCACACACTTGCTGAGAAAATGCCAGCAATAAAATGTATAAACGTGTTTTGATTTTGTGTAAATCTTAAGATTTACAACTTTAATTTGAAAATCAGGCACGTCTGGCTACAGCTGTGTCATCAGCCTGTAAAGCTGGAGAGGTTGAGAGAGAGGGTTAATATTTTTCTAATAAATGTTGAATGCTGCACAACAATAAAAATGCAGCCATAAAAAAGGCCTTGGGAGAACTTAGCGTTTCTCTTATTAATCTTGTGAAAAGTAATACTCGGTGTGTTCAGGGTGGACATGAGCAACATTACATTACATGGATCGATGTAATGTCTGTTCTGGCTTTCATGTGGGGACTTTCTGTGTCCTCCTGTGACTCACTGCCTCCTCTATCTCATATTTCCTCATGTTTCCAGGCCTGCATTACCCACAGTGCAGAAACTGCTCTTTATGGATCGGCCCAAGCTTAACCAGAGCCATCAATTATAGGACAGTCAGACACAGCCGATATTTGGCCATAACTCAGTGAAGCGGCCACGCAGGCAGCGAACTCCTCCTGCAGCATTTAGCCAGCTAATAATGATTTAATGGACGGGTTTCGACAAAGATAAACAGTAACCTCATTCGTGACAAGAGAAGCTACTAATTACATCATATAGTACAGGCAGAGAGAGGCAGTCTGTCTCTACATGAGCAAATAAGTGGGTGCATACTGTATGTCTTCCATATGGAGTCGCCGAGCCCCCGGGCTGCAGCTCTGCCTCTGGAAACAAGACGACGGCAGACCGCAAGAAGGAGAACTTCCCAGGGAGACGTGTTTGAGCCGACTTTGATCATTATGAGCAGGAAGGGGGGGAAAAAAGGGCCGGCTGATGATCAACAAACTCATCATAATGAGCTCTGATTTCATTTATGATCATCAAAGGCAGCTCATCACAGCACGCCCATTGTGAACTTGACAATAAACTCAATGTCCCTGCGACGAGGCACAGACAAAACATGCCAAGATCCATTATTTGAAATCTCCTCTTCAGTATTTTTGTAATGAAGCATTTCAGATTCATAGCAGGGGCAGATGCTTTGGTGGTAAGTGTAGATATCCGGTATAAATTTAATGATTATGCTTCTGCAATGATGACTGTATTATGCAGTTGACATCTCTAGATAAGTAATCTACTCCATCTCCTGATGCCCTGGGAGAAATAATTTCAGTTTGCACAGATGATGATGATGCAGTTAATACAGTGCAGTTTGAATGTTGATCAGACAGCTTATCATTTTCCTCTTCTCTCTCTTTAAATCAGTGGTTCCCAACCTGGGGGTAGGGGCCCGACAAAGAATCACAAGATGGAAAAAGAGGGTCTTAAGAAATGTTTTTCAGACTTTTCTCAAATGTGTTTTTTTTTCCCTTCTAAAACACCAGAGAGTTTTATCTCTTACAGCTGGCTGTTCTCATGCACTTCATATGTTTTCCTACAAAAAGTAATGCACCACAATTCGTACACATCTCATGTAATATTGAGCCTCGTTTTCAAACTGTATGGTTTGACTAAAATGAACAATGACAGCAATATAGTCCACGATGAGCAGCGCTAAAATCAACCTGCGTAGTTGTCCCTCCATTGTGACATTAGAAAGTGTCACATTTATCTTGCAAGTGTTCTCTTCTTCAGCGTTTGTTTACTTCCTGGATTTTTCCCACATGGAAATTCTGACCAATCAAGAGCAGCTTTCTCACACAAGGCATTTGATCTGGTCCACTTGTAAATGCTGTCTTGAGAACATGAACCAACTCAGGCAATTATGCAACTTTGCAACAAAATTAGTCCCAGACCAAATCAAGACAACTCTAGGTCTGAAAGCACCCTAAGGTATGCTCGCACCATGTTTCTTTTCCTAAATCTAACCTCCGTAACCTTATGTTAGGGATGTACCGCATTCGTGAAGCTCTAATTCGTAGAGTGTTGTGTGAGGTTACATTGCATTGAGAGTTTTAAGGTAAAACAATCTGAGAGCCTTACTCTTTGGCCGAACTGCTCGCAGTCAAACAGATGCAACCAGTGAAAAGGGGGAGGCAGCATAACTTGGCAGTAGAAGCTTGGAAACCAGTTCTCTAACAGTGAATCTAATAGAAAGCCGATGCAGTGCTAAAGTTATCTTAAAACTGAAACCGCAGTGTTATGGTGGTGAAATCAATTGAAAATATTACCCAACTAAGCACACTTTTCTCCCTGTGGCCATAATATGACACTTCTTGTAAAAATAAAACTGTACAAATGTTACAGAAAGTGTTCCCTTTCATTTAATTTCCCTGGTCTGAGATCGGCCCTGTGCAGGCCTGAAGCCCAGGGTGAAGACATGAGCCTCAGCGCTGTGGTTTGGAGCTCCAGTTGGTCATTTTCTCCTCTTATTTGTCTGCTCTGTAATGTTTGACATTCATACCACCCGTACTGAGGTATTTTTTGAGCGAGGAACATACCGTAGACCTATATTTATTCAGTGTAGTGGCTCGACGATTATTTGTTGGGATTTTGTGTTTGTTGCAGTGACTTTGTAAACATATAATTTAACACGGCTCTCTGCACTGTTTTGTGACTTTGGTTTGAAAATTGTCGACTGTTTCCTTTTTTGTTTTTGTCTGTGGGGGGGAGAGAGACAAACTTTGTTCTGTATGGAGTCCGGCAGGTGCCAGGAGACAGATTTTATTCATTATTTTGGTTTGTTCCCAGAATTTAGACCACCTGTTCGTCACCTGCTGGACTCTAATTATTATTATTTTTCTACTTTATTTAATATTGATTTTTTTTTTATTGTTTTTGTGGTTTTATGTTTTGGTAAATTTGGATAATAGTTCTGTCTTTTGAACAGTGTCTGTTTTTTATTTTTAAATGTTTTTTTTTTGTTTATGTATATTTTATTTTGCTCAATGCAATTTTTCAATTGAATTTTATTTATAAAGCCCAATATCACAAATCACAATTTGCCTCAGAGGGCTTTACAGCATACGACATCCCTCTGTCTTTGGACACTCACAGCAAATATGGAAAAACCCCGAAACCCAGGAAAAACCCTTTCAATGGGAGAAAGAAATGTGTGTACAGGATAGATCAACATAATAAATGAACCGTGATCCATATGACAAAATGATGAATTAAGAGAGGGAGAAACAGAAAGGGAAGCATAGCAAATTGGATTTTTTTTGTCTCTTTTTTTTTTTTTTTTTGGTGAAATGTTTTTCCAATTTTTCAAAATGGTCTTTTTTTTGCGAGATGTTTAGCTTTGCACCTTAAGGCCACCATATATTCTACAATAATCACATTTAGCTCACTTAACCTTTAATGCATTGATTGAATTAACAGCACAGAGGAGTCAGTAGCGCACAACTTTTACCCAGAATGTATCACTCTGTTGAAATAGCCCCATGGAGACTGGATCATAGCAAGTGACGTATGTATCTATCAGTGTGGCCAGTGCGGTCAACAAACTGACTGGCCTTAGTCATAATTACAAGACGAAAAATACGGTGAGTGGAGCCCGGTCTCTGCTGGCTGCTGTGCCTACGCTCACATTCCTGGTTAATCCTGTCATGTTGCAGTGTTTGCCTAACTAACACGATTTAGCCCGTGTGCACTGGGCCAGAGCCCTCACTCCGCGCTGCAGGAGACTGAGTGGCATATTAAGTTATAAACAGACCAACACATGGAATTTGCCATTTTCCTTTTTTGCATTTTTTTTTTGTCCTTGTGCTTCCCTGGAAGTCGTCCCAGACAGTTATGTCTTTCAGCAGGATTACCAAGGACTAAAAACACCCCAAGAAACAAGAGAGGAGGCCTGTGCGGGCGAATCAGACTTGCTCTATTAGAGAAGTGCAGGGGATATTTATTACAGCTTTAAGCAGCCGGCAGTGGAAAAAAGAAGAGACAGGGATGTAGGGGATAACACTTTTTGAAATATTACTCTAAGTGGAATTAATTCCTGCCTGCTGAGCGCCTGGACATCCCAGGTGTTACTGTGAAAATACCATCTGGCTCATTAATTGGAAGTTATTCCAGACGATTACTGATACCCCCGAGGACCGCAGTCC
Source organism: Epinephelus cyanopodus (assembly GCA_026686955.1). Classification (NCBI taxonomy): domain Eukaryota; kingdom Metazoa; phylum Chordata; class Actinopteri; order Perciformes; family Serranidae; genus Epinephelus; species Epinephelus cyanopodus. The sequence goes on along the minus strand of CM048932.1, from coordinate 26,926,344 downwards.
ACTCTCTCTGCACGCATATTGAATTGCATAAATAAGACACCGCCACGCCTCGCCCCGGGGAGCGGCTCGACCAGGTTTTTATGGGTGAACATTGATTATCAACAGTTCAAGGTAGTTTATGCACATTGAGCAGAATTCACAGGTGGAGGAGAAAATGAACCCTCTGAGTGAAAATATGAAAGAGAAACAAATTGAAGCTTTTGGAGTATCCAGACAGAATAAAACTATTATTTTAATTAAGTTTACATTCACAAAGGTTGCTCTGCTTTCACTGGAAATGAGGTTTTTTTTCTGCAACGTGAAACGAGGCAACTGAATATCTGTTATTTTTAGAACATAAAATGATTGTTTGGCACCACAGATAATTGAAAAGTTCATATTTAGATGCAAAAAGAATATATGAATACCAATCAGTGTTCTGCTGAAAGTTAACGAAGTCAAGGCAATCAGTTTCTTCACTTTTTTCATGAATGGTTAAAAAAAGGTTCATTTTAATTAAAGGATTGAATCTGTAGTACAATTCAGAGATTCAAAAGAATGTTTCTCATCATGCTTTGTGTAGATAAATCTGATTATTTCGTGTGATTAAAAAGGTTGACAATGTACAATGAGTGCATGTATGTAAGACCACAAGAAGAAACTGGGATTGAAAGCCAGGACTTCTTTTTGCTCCAGAGTTACACCATTACTTCAAAAAAGTTAGTTTTTTTGGCCACTTGGGGGCCAAAAAAACTAAAAAAATCCGTTATTCGTTGCAATAAAAAACAACTATGGATTGCTACAACCAGTTTCGTTGTTTGTTAGTCTTGAACCGTGGTCTATAGGTGCCTCCCAATCCACAATCCCTTCCACCTCCAGATGATGAAGACAGCTCAGATACTATGTCTCTTTAGAAACATTGACATGATACATATGGAATCTAAAATCACTTTCTTTTTGCTCTGTTTTTGGTCTCCACCGACTCTGGCTCTTTAGCTGCTTAATGGTCCACTATGTTCCCTGGCTAGTCCCTTTTCTGTTCTGTACTGAGCAGAGACTGTACAGTGGGTTTATAAGAGCTCTTTCACTGAAAACAGCCTCCTGCTGCATCTGGAAATAAGGTTGATGAGAGCACAGAGAGTGAATTAAAAAAAAAAGTTGTGGCCATAAATTACTTGTTAATATTTGCCTCCAAGAACACTGCGATCATCTGCTGCTGGTTTACTGGAGGTTCGCAGCAACAGCCGGAAGAATATCAGGGATGCAGCCTTTGTCGGTTACACCCCAAAGCTGTGGAACACACTACCTATAGATACCAGGGAAGCTAGTTCGCAAAATATTTTTTAAAACAAAGCTAAAAAAGTATCTGTTCACGGCCTTTAACTAGCTATGACTTCCTGATACAGGTCTGAAACTTTTTTACACTTCATGCTGCTGCAACTCTTTTTTAAAATCTTACCTGTTTTTTTACAATTTATAGTTTTACAACTCTATGATCAGTTAATCCATGTTTTAAACTGTTTTAAATGTCTGTTTATGTTGAACTGCCTTGTCTGTTTCAAGTGGAGATGTGCTTATAAAATCAAAACAATGAGCTGAAAGAGGCTAAAATGCTGAAAAGCTGAGGGGAACTGCAGAGTCGTGTGCTGCATTTGTAAGTACGAGCGACACCTTTCACTTTCAAAACAGTATTTTGATATTTTTTTCATAGGAAAAATCTGATTAAAGCCACTTTAAATTAGAGGTTTTATATAATTATGAGTGCTGACAAACTACAAAGTTTGTAATGTCTTCATAAGCCAATGATTTTTTTCTTTTATTGGCACAATCTGACTAGTCGTGTTAATAATAGCAGTTTGCCAAATCAAAGCAGCTGATCAATTTGCAAACAAACGCTTGAAAACCATGAAATGAACTCACCATGAAGTTTGGGGGAGGGGTCATCACTGTCAGTTTGATCCTCATCTCAGTGGGTCTAATGCGTTTGTGGTCTACACACTCATCCCTGAAGCTGGTGGCCATTGATTAGAAAGAGTCCTGCCCTGGATCGCCCCCTGACACTCGGGGCAGGGCATCAGTTCTCTGCACCTCTAACCCCACTACTTAACTATGACCCTGAGAAACCCCAAGAAACAGACTCTCACTGTTGTGTTTTAGCTTAGCTCACAAAATACATCCATGTTTTTCTCCTTTTGCGGACAAAGAAGCTGGGAACGATTTTCGGTTTTCCTCCTGCCGTCCTCCACAACAGGAGGTCCGCCGTGTCCAACTTCAGTTCAGACTTCTGTGATTTATAAACCACTGGAAACAATCAGAAAGCAAACGTTGTCAATATGGTGGCCAACTTACATTCTTTTAGCTGATGAATTGCAGATTCACAATCGCCGAGCTTACCCCATTTTCTCCCCAATTACACGGCAATTATTTAACATTAAGTTACAATCTTAAAGAAATACAACTGACACCTAATGACTGCTGCTATAATACCAATTACAAATCCATTCTGGCATCAGGGCGTAACGCAATGTGACTAATAGAAACAGCAATAGACAATTAAAATGTGTGTTTAAGAACAGAGTGAACGTACATAAGGAAGCAATAAAAAGAGCCCCAAATGAATTCAATAAATTGTAGCCTTAGTTTTGAAAGTCTTTTTCAGTCTCAGGCTGACATTATTGGACTAATAAGGACTAATGATGATTACAACTCTGTAGTATAGGACATATATTTGGATAAGCTAAATTTTTTCCATAATGAGACAAGATGCACTCAGATCAGAAAATAAGAGAAGAAGGAAAGGGAATCATTTTAACTAAGGAAAGAATAGGCAAATACGGATAGTTTCCCAAATAAGTGTTGCTAAATTCTTTCTGATTTTGGGGTCCAAACATAAAATACACTGCGCTCTTAGCTCCTGTGGAAGTCTCCTCTCTGCAGACTTCATCTCCTTGAAGAGATATTTACAGGATTAGATCCTCCTTGATGATGACGGAGTTCTTTTCAGCTGTTATGTGATGATGAGTTACTTTTATATTCAGGCTGCTCTCATGCACCAAGTGTGGTACAGTTCAGTTCAGCAGGCTTTTTTTCTGTTTCCACTGTGAAAAGTTGTGGATGGTACCGATGGAACCTTTCCATACTGTCCCCATGTTTGGTCCCCCCTCTGTTGGGGTACCTAGCACACAGATCTGGTACTAATAGGTGGAGCTGTGAACACTGCAGTCTGATTGGTCAGTAGAGGACGGTCACTCTGCTCAGGGCTGAGTTGTGGCTGGTTTTGAGGTTCATGTAACCACTGTTCATACTGTGGAGAGTTTTATTAGTAAACTGTAACTATAAAATGAAAGGATGTTTTGCTGCCTCTCACAGCAGCTGGAGTCTGAGAAATAAATAACTTAATTCACTGGGACGACTACTGCCAACATGTTACTCATTTCACTTAAACAACTTTCACCATCATTATGTGAGCTGCATATATTCTAATCCTCGCTTGAAGAAAAAAAAAGTGTTGTGGAGCGTAGTTCCTGTGGGCTACAGCAATACTAAACCCCTGAGCTTGCCTGAGAAGGACTAAATGCACACTCTCACTGCAGCCTGTTTTATGTTGTTCTGCAGCTTCGTTCTGTGGACGATAAATGACGTGCAGACTTCCATCTGTGTCACCAGTAATGAGGAAATACGGTGAGCGCTGGACGGAGCAGTGAGTGACAACAGCCCTGCCCACATTTGTTTGCAGTAGAAACTCTAGGGTCTAGGTACCATGTCTGAAGGGTTACTTTTGGTTTCAAAGGTACCATACCAAAAGTGTTTGGTGGAAACGGGCTTAAGTGTTCCTGCAAAAATAATGCACCAAACTTGGTACATATTCCATGAAAATTGCAAGCCAATAATGTGTGGATAGCCCACATATTTAGGAAGGCTGCCATCATGTGACCAATGCACTACTGGGAGTAAAGAAAGAAGTGGTCCCACTAAAGAGGCAGGTTGGGGTTGTGGATGGGTCACAAAACACAGGACTTTCCTCAGGAGACCAGTGTTCGGAACCATGTGCACTTTGAGTGAACTTCAGTGATTCATTTTCAGGTATGTCGTCACAAGGTTTCTTTTCCTACACTTAACCACAGTAACTTTACTTGCCCAACCCCCTACGTAACTTTGTCAAGTACATAACTCTATGGAATATTGGCTGTTGCCCCTAGAGGTTTACTGTCTTCACACCAATAGCCGATGGAGCTGATTGATGGGGCCAGTTGATCAGTATTTCCTGAAAAGAATCTCTTAAATTCATAATGCTGCCATAAATTTGCCTGTATGTTCTGCTTGGCTCAGTTTGGTTTCTTCGGCTTTACAAATGTAGATTCAGCCTTCAAAGTCACAAGGTCAACAAGAAGCTAAGAAATTGGGAAATTCCCATTTCAAGCTTCTCATTTTTAAAAACTGAAGACATCTGTTTTTACGCTGGTTGCGGTTTTCAAAAATATGTATTTTCAAACCCCACAAAGAACCTGAAGACAAATATCTGGAGTCTACTTTTAGCATCATAGATACAGTCTCATTCCCTCCCTTCAGTTTAACTTTAGCTCTTCGGAGCCTCATTTGGGAGTGAGTGATAGAAACTGTCGGTCAGAGTGTTTTCACGGATAATCGATGCGATCGCCCCGCAAACAACCAATCAATCGTCCAGATCCCCGCATCATCCGCTCCATCCACCACCCTGAGTGATGGTGACACCTGTAATTGGATTCACTCCGCGAAACAACGGAACAGAGGAACGGTCCGGGAAAAAATGAGACAATTATACACAACGGCAATGCGCTGCGCGGCGGATTTAGACAAACTCATATTTATTCTGAGAGGCAAAGTGAAGCAGAAGGAGCGGCGGGCACTCTTCAGAGGTGTTTTATTGAATTTGTCAGGCTGTTTCCTTCTCTGCGGCCCAATCCTTTCCTCTATCTGTTCTATCCATCACACACACACACAAACAAACTCAAAATGATGGGTTTCTCCCTGCACCCCAGGGCTCGGTCGACCCCTGCACCAGATTAAATCTGACACTCATGACCAACTCTGACAGGGGGAGAAAATACTGAGGGTGAGGAAGGGGGGAGGTGGGAGGCAAGGGTGGAGGAGTTGAAAGGGGGCGGGTGAGGTGGGGGTTGAACGGTAAGTTTAGAGTGACAGACTAATTAAGGCTTTCCTGCGTGAAGCTTTATTTTCATATTTACTCCAGAGTATCAGAAGGCCAAACAGCTCGGTGACCGGACCAGCTTGGATTACTTACACACACACACACACACACACACACACACACACACACACACTTTACCATAGCAGTTACAGAGAGCTGACAATAGCTGGCAGAGATATGATCGACACTTGTTTTCGAACCAGAGAAGAAACTTGATATCATCAAACTGAGGAATGGCTCCCTCTGCTGGTTGAGAGAGAAACAAACACATCCTCAATGAGGCGTCACACACTAAAACGTGGGGTAAAACGTCCCAAAACAAAAATACTGTTTTCCAGAATAAAAGAAAAATCCAAATGGGACTGGTGTTTTCTTAAATTATAAAGCAGATGAGAGAGCACAAAATCCTGGGTAGACTGTTTATCTACCTCTGTAACACCAAAGTACACAATTTTGGCTCGACTGTGAAATATTGTCACAATATTTACAGTTGCTTGATCCTACATTTTATATTACTTTTTATGCAAATGATTTCTTTTAATGTTATTTTATTCTTGAGACTCAATTCTTTTTTACTTAAGATAATGTTTGAAATTTAAATCTATTTTATCGGATGCTCATGTAATTGAGAATCATGAATAATAAGCTTTACTAATATAGTGGTTTTCAAAACAAATTTACAAAGTGCTTTACAAAAACTGGTAGACAATAGGAAAAAGTATTTTAAAAACAGTTCAAAAATTATAAAAATTGGGTTAAAGGAACTACACACGAGAGTAATATGGTAAATAAAAAACTAAAATAATTTAAGAGAATGCCTATATAAATAAAGAACTGGCCGACATGTAATAGTAAGTTCAGGCCACAAAGGTGAGATATTTTGTCCATTTAAAAAAAAACGCCACATTATCACATTGCTAAATCTTGTTCAAAAAATATTGTAGAAATAATTAAAAAGTTATTCATAAAGTGAACCAAGCTTTGTAGGTATCAAGTAGATTAGATTATTATTAGATTATTATTGAAAATAATTACTGCCCTCAATTTAAAGGAAAATCTCTTAAAACTGAGAAACTGAGGGTGATTAACTTTATTTTCATCTTTATTCCATTCGTCCCTGGTGCCTCAACACTCCTGCCATTAGAACATTTTGATTTAATACTTTTATTATTTTTGTTTAAGAGTGCATAAGAACTTTTCATGGCTTAGCTGCAAAATGAAATAATAAAATAAAATTAAATTAAATTAAATTAAACTAAAAAACATAGGGTTGTTATTATATATCTTGGTCCACAATCCCATTAAAAGAAAACTATCACTGTATTAGTCCATCTTTGACTTTCTGACCAAGTCTATAACACTCAGCCCAAATCTTTTAAAAACTAGTTACAAATATGTGGATTTATTTTTAAAAAGCGCTCCACAATTTCTTACACAGCTGTTCACTGTAGGTTTGTGGAAAAACAAAAATTAGTTTTTCAAGACACTTCTTTTAGCAGTGGATTAATCCACATTTGGTGCACTAGTGAGTATTTACAGCAGCAGGACAGTGTATGTGGGATTTAGTCAAAATAAACTACAGTGTGTGTGTTTATTCATGGTAATGAAGTAAAATGTCACCCACTGTAACGATGTGGTTCATTCATGATTTTGGTACTATTTAAACAGTGTTTATTTTTGACACCTTTTTTTGGATTAACCAAATGTTTTGGCATAAATCTTTTGGTTCATTCTTTAAACTCGTTTTCAAGCACAGTAAATTAAGTATTCTGAGGGTTCCAAGATTCATTTAAGGAAACAAATTAGGTTATTCAAGCATGAATTACCAAACCGAGGTGATGCAGTATATTTGGAGCACAAATTTAAGCGTACAAAAAAACTAATTTAAGGAATGATTTATCACAGATTCCTCCACCTAACCAAGCTTTGTTGTAGCTACAACAGAATTTGATAGACTGCCCATGTCAAAGCATTCTCAGCTACAGCTGTAAAAACCTGTAGTCAACCAATCCTGATCTCTCCTACCAGGTTTTCATTTCCAGATTCCTCTGAACGTGGATGCAAAAACACGCTGACAAAATTTTACAGTCAGCACATGGACCCAAAGAATCTCACACGGTGCAAAAGAACAACATGTATCGGGCAAGACAATATATCACTCCAGAAACACTGTTTACATAAAACATTATATATGCACATACGTCATGCAGTGAAGCCGCAGCTGCAGAGGAAACGGTGGTAAGTGACCAACAGTGTGTGGCTCGGTGTCTCCTGAGAAGTGGAATGAGATGAGGTCATATGAAAAGTATATCGCTTTAAAGAAAAAGGAAAACATCCCCCGAGAAGGCACACAAAGGGGCACACGCACCTGAAGGTGGTATCACTGTGGAAGATTGAATGTACAACATGTTACTTTACCATGAATCATGATACATCTATTTCCTGTATTGTAGTTTGTGACTGATCTCTCCCTGAGGATAATTACAGCCTCTACAGTTTAGCTTTTCTCCAGTGATTTCCTGCCCCGTGAAATTAGGCCTAGCTGAGTGCATTTATCATCCCATTACCACAGTCCTGTTCTCTAAATATAGATCCAGGTCTGGAAGGAGTGGAGAACGAGGGCCAACAGTGCCAACAACAACAACAACACCACCAGCAATCACACAGTCGGTCACCACCACTTGATTACAGCACTTTAGATAACCCGCATGTTTGAAAACAAACTCGACCTTTGTCTTAACTGTGGTTTGACTAATCGTGCTGAGCTTAAAACTGCACCACCGTTCTGCAAGGCCATTTTTATCTAGTACCATGAGCAAAACTGTATTAATTATTTATTCATTGATAAACAATGGATCTCCATTAGCTTAATCTTTATGTCTTTTCTTGCCGGGTCTTTTTAGAAGTCCCTTTTTCAAGCTGTGTAGAAATGCTACCTTATCCCTACTCGTCATATTGTGACACTTGGGCATCCTTTTGTGTTGACGCAGAATTAAAGCAGCTGTTAGGTTTTGGTAACAAAACTACTTGGTTAGGGTTAGGGAAAATGGTAAATGGCAAATGGACTTTTACAGCACCTTTCTAGTCTTCTGACCACTCAAAGTGATTTTACTCTACATCACGTTCGCCCATTCACACACATTCACACAACAATACATGGTGCTGCCTGCTACTCAGTAACTATTAACACGCACTCACACACCGATGGAAAAGCCAATTTGGGGTTCCACATGCCAAAATAATACAATACAAACAGGACGCCAACACGAGTCTCCTGGGTCAAAGTCCTGTGTTTATTGGACTTGACCACCCTCGGCAGACTTTCTCACTCTTTATACTATGTCCATTGCTCTAAACATCTAATAATGCTGCGGTTAGTTTTAAATCGAGGTTGGTCGAAGGTCCAGTGCATCTCACACAAATGCTAAACAATGCACTACTGTATGTGGCTATGTGTGACACAGGCCATAGCCCAAGTGACGTCTCTTGACGCCATGTAAGTGAGACCAGACTGTGTTATCAAGAATAACTGATTATTGAACATGTATAATGACACAGATAGAAGACTAAACACAAAAAAGAAGAAGGTGGCACCATAGGAAAGGTCATTAAAATCAAAAGGGTTCATACTCTGGGGAACATGATGGTTAAGAGTGAATGTCGTGAAAATCTGGAATATTGATTTCATGTGCTCTCATCACACACGATGGGTCCACTAAAATCACTCGGATTCCTCCTCTGGCGACCACGAATCTTTACAATAAGCAGCAGGTATTTTCGATTCCTTGTCAAGGACAAAGTGTTGGTTAAGGGGGATTTTTGTCCCAATATTCAAAACAAAAGGAAAACTCAACATTAAACTTGACATTAAATATAAAAGGTTCATCCTCTGGGCAGCATTAATGTGTACAGTAGATTGTATCAAACATTGTCCTTAAAGAGACAGTCAGCCCCAAAATCATAAACACATATTTTTCCTCTTACCTGTAGTGCTATTTATCAATCTAGATTGTTTTGGTGTGAGTCCCTGAATGTTGGCGATATCGACCATAGTGTCTGCCTTCTCTCAGGTATAATGGAACTACATGGCACTTGGCTTGTGGTGCTTAAAGTGCAAAGTAATAATGACAATACATATATAAAACTCAACAGCAATGTCTCTCTCTAGAAATCATGACCTTGTTGTCAGCAGTTTCATGTAGGAACTATATTTCACAAATTACGCCTGCCATCCGTATCACTGTGCATGAGGAAGGAATAGCACTGCAGGTAAAAGGAAAAATATGTATTTTGATTTTGAGATGAACACTCCCTTTAAGATCTTAATCTTTTATAGCCACATATGCGGAAATTTTACATCTAATGTGTGCAGATCACAAACATTTCTAAACTGTCTACCAAGGAGCATGGATAACTATTTTGCAATTTATTGGAAATCCATCCACAGTTTTTAGGGTACCCTGATGTAGACCAAAGTAATGGTCAAGAAGAACAAGGCACATTAAACAAAAGCTGTTCATCCTCTGTGGAGCATGAATGTGCTCAAATCTAGAGGCAATCTCCATTTTTAATTTTGATATAATTGGGTACAAGTACAAATTTCGACCTAATGGTGACGTGGAGGAGGGGTCAGGGGGTTAACAAACCATCGGACTAGCAATTCATCCTCTGGGGTTCAAGAATATCCACAGCAAATTTCATGGACCCTCAAACAAGGCAAACATCAAGGCCTTACCAAGTCGTCCTTTAAGTTGACCCTACAGCTTTGATATTATACAGGTACAGAATAAGAACATGTATGATAACATCTAATAGGTCTATAGGTTTATTTATTTCAACATGGCACCACAGTTATGAATAATGCAGAAGGGCAATCAATATCGTGAAAGAAAAAAGTCCTAGAGTCAATGCAATAACCCTGTGGAGGCAGCACATTACTCACATACATATGATGGCCTTAAATGCGTATCTCGGGAGATGTTACGTGCATCTCTGGAGCTTTTACTCTCTTTGCTTTATGGTTAAAGATGAAATTTCTCAGGCGTTTAAATTATACACCGCTTCATTAAAACAAGGGCTCTTATTCAGCCTTTTCTTCCAGGAAATATGTTTCATGAGCAGTCATTAAAATTTAGTTAGCATGTACAACAAACTCTCCAGAGAGGTGCACACTAGTAGCATAAAATATGACCGTGGCATGTTTGACTTTAGTGGGGAAATGAGGGAACAAGCGCTAACACTTAGCGTGATGTTTATTTGACAAGGTTGTCACTCCAAAAGGAACCACTGGACTGACCTATAAACACCCTTCACCTGCAGTTTAAACAATGTCGAAGCTTTAACACTTTGTTTTTTCTCAGAGAACAAGCCCTCCTTTTTATTCTCTCCATTGTATCAGTAAAGCAGCAGGGGAAGAGTTTATTTTGAAAAGGACAAGTAGGAAAACATCTTTGAAACGACTTTGACCTATGGCTCTCAGCTGAGGTTAGATTAAATAAGGTGGCGGCGGTCGTATCAAAAAGGCCTCCGAGGCCATCAGGAGTGCGTCATTATGTCGGTGGGAAAATGCAGAGAGGGAAGTGAGAAGTGATGGGGGTCACAGCGGGGTCGTGACATGAGGAGCGGGGCCGATTGAGTGAGAGGGCCCCAGGGGCTTCTGTCCATACATGAGCCTCCTCGACCAAACAAAATATTTCATCCGAGCACTTCAAGACTTCTGTTCCAAAACACATACATATATCCAATATGTGGACATCTAAACAAGTCAAATCATGCTGAAAATGTACAATGCTAGACAGTGAAAGCCATTTTCATCTTGAAAACCAAACATTTGCAAGTCTCCTGGAAAGTGAGGAAAACACATTTTTCAACGACATAATAATTTACTTGAAGGAGAAAAAAAACACTGCACTGCTTAAAGCACAGTCAGGGTGGTGGACCAGTTCCCTTTCGATCCAAAAAAAGCTAAACTGAAGTCCCAAAAAGCAAGTTTATCTCAGGCCACTTTGGTGGTCCCTTGACTCTTTCTGTAGCACCAGCAGCAGGTCAAATCTATCGACTGTTCCCTGAACTATCATAACATCTACTTGATGGATGGCCATAAGACTTGGCACCGACATTCATGGTTCCCAGATGATGTACCCTACTGACTTTGGTGATCATCAGACATTAATTGTTCCTTCGAGGATGATTAGTCATAACCTTGGACTTTTCAATTAGCAACATCACTAGGTCAAAATGTCAATGTGTTCAATACTTATAATACCCCACTGAAGCCAAAGGCAAAGTGTCTACCAGCCTGGTGCCCAAAAAAACACATTGCTTCCTTTGCTCCAAAGGTGTGATCCACCCTACCCTAAACAATCTCATGCCTAAACCTGATCAAGCGTTAGCATAGCGCAGGTAATACACGATGACGACATTCTGTATAATTAGCTATGTGGTTATGTTTGGAAGGGTTTTGGAGTAATGCATATTTTCAGGACACTGGGCTTTTGGTCAAATGGTACATTTTTTGGACTATGGGCGCTTAGGAATTGTGAGCCATTGAAACAATGGGCAGTCCTCGGGTATTTCTGCTAATTAATCTATCAATAATCTATTTGTCAAATGGATGGATCAATGTACAACTCCATTGAAATGTGATCCTATCAGCTTCTTTACCCTGTGCACTGTAATTTAGTCCTTTTTGTGTCTTCTTTACATTGTAGGCCACTGCTTTGTAATTGTCCATGTTCCCAGATGGTTCTGAACGGCTGCCTCTGAACAGTGTATAGCAGTGATCCACAGCAGGAACAGGACAGCACCTCACAATAGCGCAGTCACACCAGTCCTTATTCACCGTAACGCATACGCCTCCTCTCCTTCTTTGCCAGATCCTTTGCTCTGTCGGAGCGGCACATAGAAAAAGAGCCTCTTGGTCAAATGGCGCTGTCCAGGACTCTGCCGAGTTTTGGTGAATTAAAGGATATTACAGTTCCTGATGCCCCATTGGAAACTGAATTGACTTCCTCATCCAGTGAGTGACTGCCACATGCCACCACCATCCAACACCTACCGCAAAAAGCAGCACCAAGACTTGCAAAATAAACACAAGAGCCTAAATTTAGCACAAATGAAGCAGAACTAACCAAGAGGCGACTGGAAGCATCCACACTTATGTCATATTTAAACACAATGAGCAAAATGCTGGCATGCTGACATATTGAAGTAAGATGGTGTAAATAATAGTAAACATTACACCTGCTAAACATCAGCATGTTAGCACTGTTGTCATGAGCAGGTTAGCACTGTGACGTTGGCACTGAATTTGAAGCACTGCTGCTAGCATGACTGTGGATTGTCTTGTCGGTTCCTCCACAGGGTTTGATGAAAATCCTGCACATAACGCCTTTAAATACCTATTTTTAAAGAAATGTATCTAGTCTCACTTCGCACAGGTGGAAAAAGTTTCTTACTGGCAGACTAAGGAAGCTCCTTGTTAGTTTACCTTAACAGCTTTGCCCCAGAGGAGTCACAGCCGGTCTTGTGATATCCACGTCGTCACACATTGGAGACCACAGATGCTGGGGGAGATCTAATGCTTCTTTCTGCAAAACAATATGGATTAGAGAGACAGGGTGAGTCTTTGAATCAAAAAAGGAAAGCATTAAAAACCAGTGAGACCAGGGAGACTTCTGGGGCCAAAACCGTCACATCTGAAAGTAACAAGTTCCACCACTGGATTAAAGAGAGAATGGAAATCTGAAAATGGGCAGTGGGCAGTAAATGAGAATGCAGCAACAACTCCTGACTTTCTGCAAGACTAGAAAAGTCAGTCCTAGTAAAATAAATAGAATCTGTCAATTGAAATCACTCTGATAATGTATAAAGTATAATTGGATTAATTATTTTTGATGTGCTTGAGTGTGTCTGTGCATGAAGCAGTAAAATTTGAATACCTGTAAGTCATCAGTCCGTCCGCCCACCACTGATCACTTCCTGCACAGTTATCATCCATTTGAAGTGATCTTCATCCTCTCAGTGTGACTCCACATCAAATACACACCCGTCCCTTTTCTCTTGATGTGAGCGAGGACCCGACCAAACCTGCTACGATCTTCTCTTCCCCCGTAAATGTTATTCCTGCTCTCTCAGATTTCCATGCCAGTATCTGTGTCGCCTCTTCCTGCCGAGAACTAACTCAAAACATGTTTGCCTGTGATCCGCCATAACGGGCCCAAACGGTTATTTATTCATTAAACAGAGGGTTCATCTTGGCTGGGAAGAAGATCTCGGAGGTTCCTGGACGGGATCAGGTATCGGTCATTCCCCGAGTGCGGAGGAGACTCTCTGGGTCGCCAGGAGGGGAGAATTCCTGAGAGGAAAATAATGTGTCCATGTGAATGCCAGTCAAGTGTGTCAGTTGATGAGAAAGCATGTTTTCAGTTAAGTCCTGACATAATAAACACTGATTAAAGGCCTACAAATAGTCTGACTATGATGGTTTAGAAGTAATGAGAAAAATATTATACTCTTGATTAACTTAACAACTCTGAATAGGAGATACAGGGGGAAAGCCAACATTTGGAATATGTACACAAACTGGCTCTGCAGTAAAACCATGGTATCACATTATATCTATAGGGGATATTATATCCACCATTAATCAAGAATATTACTTTTAATGACCTTTCCAACTTTTGTTAAAAAAAAACAAAAGTAAACTGACTGAACTTGAAACAAAGGAAGGTAAAGTAGGTCTTTTTCATGGAGGACATTTTGTCATGTCAGGAACAACAGTGTAAATAATAAAATAAATAATGCACAGTAAAAATGAAAAGTGACATTTGGCGTCACGCAGGAACCATTCATATGAACAGATTTGTTCTTAAAGGTCCAGTGTGTAAGGTTTAGGGGCATATACTGGTAGAAACGGAATATAATAGGTTAATTCTCTTTAGTGTGTCCTCACCTGATACTTAGCACGAGCCGTTTATATCTACATAGGGTGCTGGTTCTCATCCATGGATTTCGCCATGTTGCACCAAGTTTCTACAGTAGCCCAGAATGGACAAACCAAACACTAGCCCTGCATCATTGCATCGCATCTCCATGATGAGCAACATTGGAAAAACATTGAATCTTTTCAACATGAAACTGCTTTTTTCAGTATTTTTTTCCAATTTAAATCACTGAGTCTGTTTATTTTTTGAGAGGAAGAGACCTCTGCAGATAACTTGTCTTCTGGTTAAAACCTCCTGAATGTCTGGATCATAAGTTATCAGAAAGAAAAGGTAAGCACACAATAGTCCATCTCCAACATGGCAAACATCCTGGGAGAAACACTGATTTGTAAAGGGAAACTGCTTTATTTAGTATTTCTGCTGGTTGTCGTTTAGTAGACTGAGCATAGTACTATATAGTTTGATTTCTCTTTACTCTATTGTCATGCCATTCATCCACCACCATGACCTCATGTTGCAATGATCTGTACACAATTCCTTGAAGTTAAAAACAAACTTCTTTTATGGTCTGCATACTCACCAGGCATGTCACCCACTAAGCATGTTTGGGATGCTCTGGATTGGCGTATACAACAACGTGTTCCAACTCCTGTCAGTATCCACCAACTTCATACAGTCAACATTCAACAGGCCACAATCAACAACCTGATCAACTCTGTGCTAACACACTGCACGAGGTAAATGGTGGTCACACCAGATACTGCCTGATTCATCACACCTGTGAACTAATGATGCTGTTTAATCAGCATCTTGATGTGCAACACCTGTCAGGTGGACGGATCATCTTGGAAAATGAGAAGTGCTTACTAACATGGATTTGAACAAATATATGACAAAAATTTGAGAGAAAAGTCTTTTGTGTGGATAAATTAAGTTCTAGATCTTTAACTTAAACCTGTGAAAATGAAAGCCAAGACAAGTTCAGGGTACTTCCAACCCCACTGATCCACACATGTTGCGCAGACATTGAATTTTGGTTGGAATAAAAATCAGGTTGACGATATATGAAATGTTAGAATTTCATGTTGGTGGATGTTAAAATTAGGAATGAACGAGTACACCATTATCTGTTTCTGTATTCGTATTGGTGTGACCAACAAAATGATCTATATCCATATCTATACATATCTTTAAGCCTGAAATTCATTAGCCTGGCGTTGCCAGACCCAATTCGCAAAACGCAAATGGGTCCGGAAATGGAGTGTACATTTCCTCTATTCCCGAGGGCCGGTATCAACGGCTGTCACTCAGTGTCCCTTCACGCAATTGGAAAACCAATCAAAGTAAAGTAAAGTAAAGTAAAGTAAAAGAAACATAGACCTAGCCAGACATAGGCCGGCACAACGCCACTAAAAACAGACCAGCAAGCTGCAGCGGAGTTGAGCTGTGAGGATGTCTGGCAAAGAGTCTTGCCGGAGTTGCATGGCTGTGATTCCCAGCTTGGTCATTTCCCTGACCTGCTCCTCCATGAGAGCAACTAGCAGAGAAACAACAATAGCCACTAGGTTTTCAATGAGTCTCATCTTTTTCCTGATCAGTGGATCCAATTGGTAAATTAAACTTTTACCAAACCCCGTAGGAAGGACGGCAAACACATTCTTTTTTTCCAATAAAAGCTTTCAGTGCAGCCGTTCGCCCTGCTTTTAAAGAAAATATACATTCCAGTTTGTTCAACATTTACCATCACAATTTCAAAATCAGTAGCCATGTTGGTTATTTACGAAATACATTCAAATACAGATTGGCGTTGGCGTTAGCTGTTGTCCTGACACTGAGCAACCAAAACTCAACCAAATATCAACATCTAACGACCTTGGTGGCTGGCTGTGAAAGGAAAAAACACTAAAACAACAGCAAAACTGCAGAAACTAAAAATACACATTACAAAGCTTTAATGACAGACCAAGGACTGACAGAGGTGACCTGTTGTTCAGTCTAATCCTCGTTAACAGAATGACGAGCAGCTCCCACAAATCCATTTACAGGCCTGAACTAAATGACCCACATGTGGAGTTGCTTATCCAAGTCACAGCTCACTAAGAAATGCACCCTGGTCAAGGTCTCCACTGCAGCTGGACCTGTATGTTTAGTCTGTCTTGCATGGTGTCGGAACTGATATGAATTCTGTGTTCGCTGATGTCAAATGAAATGTTATCTCTTCAAGAAATACTTCACATACCATCCAATCTGTACTCAGCGACCGCTACTTCCTACTCATGTTGCTGCTGCCGCAATGAAAAAATAAACTTTCTGCCTGCAACTTACTTCCTTATAAATATTGCAGATATATTTTGCTATTATGTGAGCGTTGTGGCTTTGACCCTACAGTCTCAGCATTCAGCTGGCTCTGCTTGTTATTATTTTATCTCTCTGTTAGAGTCATTAAATGGTGTCTTCAGAGACACAGATATAAAGCAGACTCTGGAAGAAAATTGATTGCATTTCACACTGTGGACAGCTCAGTTTACAGCTGTGCATTGGTTGTAAATTTGTATGTTAAAATAGGTGCATTATAACACGACCACAGAGAATACTTTATTCTTCTTTCTAGGTTTACAAGTGGGTGTTGGTATGGCAGTATGTCTCGGCACTGGGGTAGCAGTAGCTGGGCTAGTGCCTCAGGTCTATGCACCTCTACCCCCTCTGATGTCCCAACAAAGAGGAAGACCACATCATGTTGTCCTCCCAGAAAGATTATCCATCTCTGAATAAAACTGGAAACACGTGGTTTCCTGCCTTGTAGTTTAAAATATTATCTTTCACTTTTCTGTATGCGTCAACAAGGGCGTTCCATTTCCTGAATGACTTATCAGGACAGAAAGATATATTAAAACAGCTAACTTTCCTGCTGCATCTTTTCAAAGCTGCTTTTCATTGGCCTCAGCAGATTTAAATTGTGCATTTGTGTCTTTTCGAGTTTTTGGGAGAACTTTGTCTTTAATCCGGATGTGCTGCTGCATCAGGTCGATTAAAAACAGTTTGGTCCTTGATATAGCTCTCATTTGCATGGGCGCAGGTGATGCTAATGGGCTGGATGTGGCATCAGTGTTCTCACAAAACTGTTAATATTACTACCATTTTTTATTATGATGATTATTATTTTTATTATCTAGCCTGTTATGGTGTGAAAGTCTCCAGCCTCAACCAGGTTTGTCATGATTGTGAAGTCCTCATTCAAACCCTGTATGTCTTGGGGTCTGCTGCATTTTGGTATAACTTCTGGGATCATTTACTTTGAACATGAAGAGGCACTGTTTGTCCGGTCACTGTTCAAAGTCACAGATTTACTGCACACTGTTTTTTATAACATTTTTTCCCACATAAATAGGTATGTAAAGACCTAAGAGCAAAGATAAAACCACAATTGGTTTGACAAATGTAACCAAAATATGTTCCACTTAAAGCTACTTTTACCTTTCTTGCATTTTGAACATCCACAACTCACCTCCCTCCAAAGTCCCAAAGACCTACTGCCCCCTCCAAAGCTGTTGCCCTAGCAACAGAGCATCAGTGAAACAGTCCATAATAAGAGCTGTGTTCGAAATCGCTCCCTATCACGGACATAGTGCACTATATAGTGTGTTCGCCATTTTGTAGTGTTGTTCGAATTCTCCGGGGTTAATTTCATTCACTATATAGTGGACTATAAAATACCCACAATGCACAGCAAATGTGAGTGAACAAACGATGTACCCTACATTTTACTCCCGTATACCACAATGCAATGTGGTCGTCTTTTGCTGGCGGAGGAGAAGAAGAAAGGCGCAACAAGCCAATAGTTTGCTTATATCAGCTAACACGTTAGCTTAGATTTTTTTAGGCTAATTACCAGTTGACGTCGGCGAATCAACAAAAGGCGCCTTAAACACCTAAGATGCGTTTGCCTTCACCTCCGTCTTTGCCTGAGGAGCAGGACTTGGTCAGCAGCATCCAAACAATCACCAGAAGCCAGGTAGCTTGTAGCTCGTGCACTATCGTGGGCTATTACAGCTCACGATGCAGACACACAACCCAAACGTCCACACCATTGACATTTCAACAATTTATTGACAAGAAGTACAACCACCACACAGTTCAATCATCCTCATGGTGTTTTATGTGCACAGATAGAAGGTGGACAGTATTGTGTGTATAAAAGAGCAGCTTTTTTTCATCGGCATCTGACGCCAGAAGTCTTTGCCCAAGCGCTGGTTTTGACGACTTCAGAGTGAGAGCGGGTTGCCAGGCTGTAGACTCTCAGTCTTGTTCAACTGGTATGCTGTTTATCTGTGTGGTTGCATATACTGTAAATATACTTTACTGTTGTTTCTGTAAAAACACTCCCTGACAACAGATTCTTGCAAGATTTATAGTATTTGTATTACAGTCAGTATGAAAATAGAAACTCAGCTCTGTTTAGTTATTTTTACCCAACAGCAACAAGCCCTTTCAAGTCTTTCCAGAACCCGAGGCCAACATGCACAACAAGCTCCTGCCTTCCTTCCTCAGGGCTAAAGAAGTGCCGGTGCCTTGGGGCCCGGCGCTCCTGGTCCTGATTGATTCTCTAATAAGGAATGAACAGCAGCGCCTGGTACTTTGGGTAATTGTCATATTTGTCACCCTCAGAAGCGAGCTGAGGCAGTGAGTGTGAGCAGCTTCTGTGATCTAATTGGACAGAGTTATCAGACGGTGAACAGCGGCAGCGGAGCAGCGAGCAGTGGTGATCCATATCCTGCTCCAAACGAGAATGAGGAGTCGTTAAGAGAGACAGAGAGACATTAGGAGCATCACGCACATGCATCAATTCACACACATCCTCGTAAACACACACAAACACACACATTCACAGTATCATTTTGATTTTAGTGCCAATATGTCTGCGAGGATTTATAGCCAAGGCTGGTTTACAAATCTGCACATGGACATTCATCCACACCTGAAATTCACACCAGAAGCAACACTTCATTCTACTAAGTGCTGTAAAAGCACAAACACTTTGTTTTTGCTCATGCTCAATAAAAATCTGATTTTTTTTTTCTCATGTATTTGCCAGTTTGTTTTTTTTTCTTTCAGGTTTTGCAAGAAAATGAGTTAAAGCACAAAGGCAAATAATAAAATGAATGACCAATGAACTGTTTTTAGTTTCAGTTTCCAGGTCCTGGCGTTGTGCAGGCTGCCTCGCTGTAACACTGTCATGACTTAATGAGACACTTGAATAGAATAGAGTTATCAGGACTTTCCAAAACAATCCATATGCGTGTGTGTCAAAAAAAATATTCAAAAAAACGTATCCATAAGAATTGTCTGACCTCACGTCCATGGTGAAGGTTTGATGCAGGTTAAGGGACTTAAACTACTTGACGAGAATAAACCATTTTAGAACATTGCAGAGAAAAGTTGCAGTGGTGTCATTTGCAACTTCGCTGGTCAAATTGCCGGCTGGATATAGAACGTAAACCTCATCGCACGTTTCTACAGCCTGTTAGCTTGGGGTGAAGTCCACTGGTCAAGTCAAAATAACCACAGATGGTGTGTTCGCTTGCTGCAGCAGGTGCTTCATCCCAACAAAGCCCTCTGTTTCTATCCTCACAGTGTGCCGGTGTCGAACGGTGGGTCGCCGCTGCTGCTCACTGTATGTGCTTATGCCCCCACACACACGTTCTCATTGACTTATTAATTAATTAGTTTCCTCACTACTACAAATGCAACTGTAGCCAGTATCTCACTCTTACTGTCCTCATTCATCTTTTAAGAAGCTACAAAATAAGCCTGAAAAACTGGAAATCAGAACAGACGTACAGAGAGCTGTTGCATAGAGATGATACACCGTCTCATCTAGTTGCATTGGTGTGAACCGGCAGGTTTTTAGAACGTTGCAGAACGGCATATTGCAAGTAGCTGTTTGTTCTTAAGTGTGACCTGAGCATGAAGTTACTTTGGTAAGGTTTAAAAACAAGTAAAGTCAAGTAGGTTAGGTTTAGAGAAGGAAAATGGTTCGGCATTATCACATTACACACTTGATGTAAGGTTACTTAGGTTTGTTCGAGACTCTGGTCTCCTGGAGAAAGTCCTGTGATGTTTGACCCATCCACCGCCCAGACCTGCCTTTTTACACAGACTCAGTTTTTATACTACCTCCTCCTTCACTCCCATCAGCACATTTTTCTTGTGATCGCAGCCTTCCCGATTACGTGGCTTATACACGTATTGCTAGCTTATGATAATGTGAATTACATACAAATTCTGGTGCATTACTTTTTGAAGATACATGTACTGACCATGCAACAGAACAGCCTGAGACAGGATTGACAAAGCATCGTCTTTTAAGCTGATATGGCTTGTGTCCAACTGATGAATGCTCTTGCACAGGCTGCGTCACAGAGGGATTTTGAAACTTATTTTACCATTTAAGCCTTAATTAATGACCATCTTGAACACGAGTGCTGCTCACCGCTGCCTGTAACAACAAAACTAGTGATACATTTTTGCATCTGCGTTATCATTTCTGCCCTATTGGAAATATTCAACAGTGCACTAGCATTGAATAACAGGACGTTAAGTTGGGGCTGTTTAATTTCTGTGCTGTACATCTCCTACTGTAAGCTTGTGGAGTAAAACCAGAGAGCTGCAGACTGGCAGACTGCGTAAAAGGACATGGAGAGCCTCCTCAACAACATGCAAAAAAACGAAGAGGCTACCTTGTTTGAGAACTTGTGATGAAAGAGTTTAACTAATGTGCGCGTGTCTTCTTAAATAATTTATGACCCCCTGCAGCTGTGCAAATACCAGTGTTGAGCAACATTCCTCACTGCAAATGACGGCCTGAGTTTCAGTATTATAATGACGGATCAGCGCTGGATAATTCATCTGAGGGCCCTAAAATATGCAATTACTCTGCAGTTGCTCCGGATCCATCTATCAAGGTGCTCAGCAATTTGCCGAGAAAAGGCAACGCTTTTATCGGCACAACAGTAAGCGATGTGAAGTTATGGACTCACATGTTTTGTTGTTTTGTTCTCGCTGAGAAGGACAGAGGTCTGATCCACGACAGGAAACCAACACTGAGGGAGGAAAATTGAAAAATTCCCTCGCAGTGAAAAGCCAAGTGTTCAGTTTTGACCTCTGACTCCAGCGACGAGGAGGAGTGAAAGAACATTTTCCAAAACACAATCAATCCATCCTGAAACAAAGAAAAATTGTTCCCTGAAGAAAAATCTAATGTCCAGGTCTCTTAATGTCTCATTATTCTGTCAACACAAACTCTTGGCTCCTGCAGTCCTTTTGGAAAACTGCCGTGATTTGATTTCATTTTTTATTGCTGTCTGTCAGGAGTCCAACAATGCCAGAATTCCAAGGCTTTGAAAAAGAGACTCTTGCTGTAATAAGCAGAGGTATCAATCACCGTGTTTGCCAGGAGAACTGTTTTTTTCCTCGCCTCTTCTGCTGGAATTAAGACTCCAGCCTGTGATTGAGACGTCTTTGTTTCTCAGTGGGAGTTGCAAAATATGAAGGATGGAAACAGCCGATGAGTGTTGATTAGTGTTTTCTAGGTCAGTAGTTTTTTAACCTTTTGTACCATACACCCCTTTGGAAACAGAGGAAATGCCATGTCCCAGTTCCACTAAAGCTGATATAATTTGTATCACCTATAATACAACAGTTAGCTCTGACCAAGCAATCTGATTACTCAACAGGACATTTCAAATGAGCTTAAATCAGGGCACCTTGCTCATAACTAAAATGTTACCTCACCATTTCCATAGCAACGCTGTAACAGCCAGAGCTGGATCAAAAACCAGGGGTAAAAAACTGATACCTCATGGATCGTCTTGTGGTGAATTTTGATTTATACAGCAGACTTAGTTTTGATAAATGTTTGAAAGAAGATAAGAACAGAAAACAAAAACAAGCTATGTAGCATTTTCAGATAAAGAGCTCAATCACTTACAGACGTCTAGGAATGAAGTCTGTACTGTTATGTCTGTGGTCTAAGGGAACCTAAGCCAGCTACACAATATTTCAGACAACAAAGTTAGCAGTTTATTAGTCTTCTGAGAAGGTTTACTCATTGACCCTAAACTTACCTAAGATAAAAAAAAAAAGTGAAACAAAAAGCACATCACTAACCTAAACCCCTATAAACTATAGAACAAAGTTAATGCATTGCCTGCAGTTACTTACAAACAAATTCACACACACAGTCTAAATGCTGTTTTTTGTTGGCAGTGGCAGAGGTGAACGGAGGGAAGAGCTTCTTTCAGCTGGAGTTTAAAAAGTCTTCCGTCATGCAGTGGACCAATCCAGTGGCAGCAATCTCTTTGAATGATCCAGTCAGCAATCACCGGCTGCCTTGCATCATCCACTCTCACTCAAACACATGCACACACTCTGAGGGAAGGACGAAGACATCTGACAGATCACTGCAGAAAAATACAAGCACATCAATACAAAAATGGAGGATATATTGTAAACAAATGATTTAACAAGTGCTCATCGTAGGCTGTTTCTTGCAGCTCTTTTAGTAATGTTTGAAGAATAATTAACTTAAAAATTCTGAAATTACATTATTCTGAAATTTAAAAGTTACATGAGTTAATCTTATTTTTCATGAAATCAGCATTTTTAATTGATATCTTTTATGGTGCTGTTTGACGCTTGACCACTCTAGCAATGCAGGTGCATGCCTCTGCACGCCATTTGGCTTTTCATGTTGGTTTTTGGGGGCCAGACGTGACCATATACTTGGACGAGAGGGTGAAGCTGACTCATGGAATTCGCAGACAGCCTGTCACTCAGGCAGCCCCATCCTTTAATAGGCATAACTTTAAGCCTTAATAAAAACGTAAACGGTTGACTTACATAAATGTTCACCCCCTGTGCAGTTGTCGTAAATGCTAAAATTAGCCACAGAGACCAAAAGCTGTTTTTGTACCAGGCTGTAAGTGTGTTTATTTCTGCTGTTAATATGCTGTTGGGCATTTTAACATGGGGGTCTATGGCGACTGAGCCAACCTCAAGTGGCCATTCACGGAATTGCAGTTTTTAGCCTCATATTTCAGCCCAAAAGACAAGTTTTTTGGTTTGTTTTTCAGATCCTAAAAGTATGTGTTATTACCTTTTTGTTTTGGCACTGAGCCTTACCATTGGAAAAACTATTCAAATCTCCCTGTACCTGTTGGAGTAGAAGGGTTTCCTGGGTCATTCTATGAAACGGGTGCCATTTCCACTTTACAATTTTCAAAAATTTCATCAAGAGCAAACTTTTTTTTTTTCAATCCACAACATGAATGATCAGTTAATCCTCCAAAAAAACATATTTTCCCACCTCAGGCATAAACCACTTATTAATATTATCCTTTTTTTTCAGGCATCGGAGACATTCTTGTACCACCCCGTCACGGACAATATGTACACCA
Source organism: Epinephelus cyanopodus (assembly GCA_026686955.1). Classification (NCBI taxonomy): domain Eukaryota; kingdom Metazoa; phylum Chordata; class Actinopteri; order Perciformes; family Serranidae; genus Epinephelus; species Epinephelus cyanopodus. Next base: position 26,902,777 of record CM048932.1, on the reverse strand, counting down.
TTTGAATAGTAATACATGAAATAAATTGTAAAAGATATATGTTTTTCAACTCCTAAAATGTCCTTTTTTTGGAAAACATCAATAGAAAGTATGTAATTTAATGAGTTTCTTTCATTTTTAGATTCTTAATCATGAAATATGAATTTTACCTGTCATTGGCCTCACTGTTTGTGCAAAAGTACTAATTAATTTCAAATTTCAAATAAAACTACATTAATTTGATTAGTCGACAAAAGAAGAACATTATTAAACATTAATTTATAAAGAATGTCATTCCTTTCCTATAATTTTTAAAACAAAATTACTCTGTGACGGGGTGGTAACTGATGTGACAGGGTGGTTCACTGTGACGGGTGGTATGGACATAGCCTTCATCTAACATGAGAACATTTTGTTAACTCATTTCAAACACTTGAACTCTCTGCACCTTGCCCCAATGAGTTACACATCTATATACTTAATATCCAGTAATTGCTTATATTATGGTCACAGTCATAGTCACTCTGGTAGGCTATAAGTAGATGTTACATCAGTTGCACTGACAGGACTGCTAGATGCCTGATTAGAAGATTAACAGACTGCTTTTATAATGTGAATTTCATACACTGGTAGAGATTACCAGAATGCTCACTACTGACTACTATTGTCACCGTCAGCTTGTTGAACCCTAAACTCTTTAACTGAAAAAAAGGAACTGATTAGAATTTGATAAGTCCCTGCAAGACTAATCTGAGTACCCAGAAGCCTTCGCTCACAGCCAACATGGCTGACAAGAAAAGCTTCTGGGAAAATACGTTGAAAATTATGAGACACCAATCAAATGGTCTTAACTTTTCAGACCATTTACATATCCATTGTGATTGGCCCTTGTAAATAATGCTGGTCGTTGCTATCATAGCATGTCTATGGTTGCCATGATGACACACAGACCAGGAACCAAGAAACTGCCGTTCTGTGAGAAAAGCATAGCCAGCTTCAGATGGGTGTGCAGCTAAAAGTATAGATCGCACAGATTATCCATGGACAGTGTAAGAAGCAGCAGAATTGTGTGATCATTTTGGTGTATAACGTGTATGTGGGCTTGTAGGCAGTTTTAAAAACGTAGCTAATTATCTACTGGTGTTAGAGGCTGTTCAAGTTCAGTGGAAGTTCCTGTTTGTCTCAGGATTCCACGCGTTTCTCTCCAGACTACTGCAAGACAAGTGGTACCAAAAATTCCAATGTACCTGTACCCATACTAGTTATAAGCATACATGGCAAAATAAACTTTCTATTTTATTCTATTCTACAAATAGGCATTATTTAATGATGCAAGATGACTGGGTGAGTGAGTGAGTGGGTGAGTGAGTGACTGAGTGAGTGAGTGGGTGAGTGAGTGAGTGACAGAGCACACATTCTAACCTATACGCTCCAGTTCAACCACCCCGTCACAATAAAACATGTGACGGGGTGGTATGTGACGGGGTGGTAAATTTAATCTTAAAATGGCCGCAGTCTCCATGTGGTCAAGCTATAGGACCTAGCATACATGCATTCAATTTGAATATGATTTTCTTTACATTAATAATGTAAAAATGTTGATAAAAATCAGTTTTCCCTATCTATTTTGCGTGACGGAGTGGTTGGGTTGAGCTTGACGGACCCGATCTAACATGAAAAAACAAGAAATAAACAATATAAAAGAATGTCAAAACTTGCCTGTTTCTTGTCCTGCCTGCTCCAAAGGCCCAAAAGATGTCACTTACTGTTTGTGATGTCATTTAAAGCAACAGTACGGTATGGTACAGTACAAAACAAGTAAGCGTGACGGGGTGGTATGTCAACTGAGGGACGCAGACAAATCACAACATTTTAACAAAAAATAATGTTTTTATTTTGAATAAATATATTTTATGTAAACAAGGACACTCATATAATCCTGAAAATAATATTTTTTTGATAAAAAATATAACATTATTTGGTGATATTTTACATGCAAAGATTATGTTAGTCAATACGGACATGTGAAAATGACCATGTACTAATGAAAAACGATTAAAAATAGTATGTTACTCTTTAAGAAAAGTATTTTTTTCATATATCATGCTAATAAGAACACTTTAATTAATAGCTGTACACTTTGGAAACACACTTGGCACATGTTTTGTGCCTTATGCATCTCAGCAAACGTTGTGGACCCAAATGGCACCCGTTTCGTAGAATGACCCTCCTTCAATCCAATTAAAGACTTTGCACTTTCGAGGTTCGAGGTTCCTTCTGTGGATGGCGGCATGATTGAGAGCTGTGATAATCATCAGTAATAAATAAGGATGACAGTGCACACACTCAAACAGTCGCTCCCCCGAAGGCATTCCTGATGTTGCACTCACGAAAAGTAACAGTAAAGGTGGGAGAGAAGTTGAAACCCTGACAACTTTCATACCTCTGCACACCTGCTTTAGGTAGGTGTGCTTGTCAGATTATCGGTTTCAGAGAGTAACGGAAGTCGTCAGACGCAGCTTCCATAATTCATGTGAGGGGTGCATGTATTATAATAAATGGATTAAACCTTTTTGTTTATCAATATAAAATTAATTGTAATCCCCCGATGAAATGTATGCAAAGTAAATTATCTGAACAAAGGATGACAAGAAAACTTGAAGCTTGAAAACTCAAACACACAGCTTTGAGGAACAGAAGTATCTTAACTTTGAAAGCTTAAAGAGAGACAAAAGGTAAACAGGGGTGCTTAGCCAAAATCAAATCTGTGAAAACGACTGGGTCTTTCTCCATCTATCAGTGTGTGTGTGTGTGTGTGTGTGTGTGTGTGTGTGTGTGTGTGTGTGTGTGTGTGTGTTGCTCTGACCTCTGTGGAGTCTCAGCAGCACTGTAGGACAAAAACAGCTCATCAGCAAACACATCAGAGTTTATTTACTCCTGCTAACCCACTCAGCAGCGTCTTTGTACGGCAGATGAAGCCTGCTCCTTTGATATCCATTACCGCATTATTCGCCGCTAATATCTCTGCCAGCATTATGACTGTAATTATGACTGTCATTCAAGCCGGGCTTTTAACATAATTGAGTCGTAAGAAATTAGCATAAAGGCTAATTTGTTTGATTATGCGTGAATTTGGGGAATTATGGGGCTAAATGATGACGGCTGTGTGGCAGGTTAAAAATGAGCTGTGGGGAAATTGTTTAAGGAGCTCGACAGAAGTGCAGCGAAGCAGCCGCTGTTCATAATGTGTCCGTCATGCCTGCACATCACCGCCGTCCTGCTAAAGGCTCGTAAATCCAGTCTTTGACTTTCATGGTTTAATATCAGCTGGAGGATCACACGCGCCTCTTTAAATCCAGCTGCTGTCAAAGGTCGTCAGCTGACATTTTGTCGACAAACACACACATATGTTAACCACCTCTGAATGACATCACCCTTTCCAATACAAGGTGGTTCACCTCAGGAGGTTAATCCTTTAACCTTATAAATTCTGCAGTAGAGATGGTCCGCCAGGGCCTTCACTGGCATTTTTAAATATTGTGATGTCATGTCTTGGATTACATTAAATGCTTCATATTCCTCAAATCTGTACAACCTACGCTAAAAAATTTTGTAACTCAATAAACCATAATAATTCATAGACTTACTGAAATTGTGTCATTTAAAATTAGCAAAATCTGACATGTTTATCAGATTTTGCAAAATAAATAAACAAAACATATTGATCCAAATGATTTTTGAAGGTAAAAAGAAACAAAATATTATTCAACACTCCATCTGTATTTGAACTCTGTACATTATTTAGTTATCAAGTTATGCACATTTGTATGAGCAGAGTGCAAAGCCATTTTGATGGTTTCATCATTTATTCCCCCTGTGCTACCGTGATTTATTGCATGTTTTTGCACCACAAATAATGTAGCATAATGACATCCTCATGACTGCACAATGTGATGCCATGCAAGACAGAAGCCTTAGCTTTTTGCTGCAGAAATAATGAGCACTCTAGCTATTATGGTTTTTGTTTTTGTTTGATTTAAACAAGATCATGCAAACATCACTCTGCCTCAGCCGTCTGCCAGACATCTGTTCTTAAAGGGTGAATATGAAATAAATATAAACTATACCTCATCACTGGTTGAAGGTGACGTTCAAAACAAACTTTAAGGCATGAAATACATTTTGGTCTAAATGTATTATTTTTGCCATTTTATCTTGTATTCTCTACACTTCTGGTGTCACTTTCAGTCGACACTGAGATTTAGGCCCAATGCCACCCAGCGTCATAAGGCCTAATGTCGCATTCACACCACATAATATTTTCTTCCATTCCAACGATCACTTTGTGAGATTAGGCAATTATGGACTCTTAAGATTGTGCTGTGATTTGGCCGACAGACATGACAGACTACATGTTGATCCACGACGTGCCTGAAGTCATCGTTATTCTTGTCCTGTTTTTATTACTAATACTATTATTTCAGTCACCGTGGCTGTTCATGTGCCAGCATCCGACACACTACACAAGATGAAACAATGAATTATCGCACACAACACTCATTGTCATTCACAATCCAAGCCGATACTGTACAACACTGCTGCGGGCTATAATCGGACTGATATCAGTCGCATAATCACATACAATGTGAATTATCCATGATTTGTAAAAACATAGGTCATTTATTCTGTCAATGGGTTTCCAGTATAGGGTGACATAGGGATAAAAAATAAACTGCTATTTAAATGACATAATGCTGATGGTTTTTTCAATATCTTCATGCTGACTTGCCCAAATTTGTGAAAATCATGTTTAAGCACACTAAAGTCTGAAAAAAACATCACTAAACTGCTCTCATGCTAACACAGTATGTGCAGTCGGCTCCTCTGCTCGAGCACTCACGCTTTTCTTCTACATTTATAGACCCCACTTTCTGACCGCAGACACAAATGGAAAAAGCGATAGGCTTTCCTTCACAGCTTTGTGTCCATGTATAACATTACTGAGGAGCATTTTACTGAGAAGGTGTACTTCAGAGAGAGAGCGAGAGAGAGAGCACCTCCAGTGACACCAGGGAACAAGTACGAGTGTACTGAACCATTGCTCGCTCGTATTTTACTTCTGAATACCGTGGAAACTTTTTTTTTTTACTACACTGGAATCAAAGTTCAGCTCCTAAAGGAAAGATGTATGAAACTTTGAATTCAATTACTGTGCTGTGTGCGGTTGAAAGAGGCACACAGTTTGTACTTCAGAGAGTCTAACAACGTATAAAATCCATTACTGAGTCTATACATGGACAGGAATCATATAATCCTAATATTGTAACGTCGACACAAAACAGCAGCAGCATGGACCATGAACCATATTTTCAGTATCTTCTCGACCTCGTCCACATCTTTAGTACCAACCAGAGAAGTCTCTGTGTTGATGATGTGCTGTGTCTCTGTTGACATGGAGGTTATCAAACAAACTTAATTACCATTTGGGCCACAGGGCAGTAAAGTAATGAAACATATTACAACATTAGAGCAATATGAGGTGGGAAATGAGGAATGAGCCGCTGAGAGAGGTTCAGACGGAACAGGAGTTTTTACCTCGAGGGAGAATTTGTGACAGAGTGTTTTATTCAAGTGAGTTAGTCGTTACAAAAAATACTTTTTTTTCCTGACAGACATGCTTTGTTTTACTTTGACAATAATACATTTAAAAAATAGCCAAAAAACATCTCTAATCATGTCCCGAAATATTTCATCCTATCTACTGAATGAACACTGTTAAAAAATACAAATAAAAACCTTTGACTCATCAGAAAAAAAACTAAAATTGTATTTATTCATTTGTGGATCAATCTGTTCACCTCATCCTACTGACGAGGCCAACACGAAGAAAGACCATAAAATACACAATAAACTTATTCACGCTATCTTAAGTTTGCTACAAGCAGTTTTTGTGACACATTTAGCTTGAAAAAGGAGGATATAGCATAGGCCTACGAATTCACATGGGAAAAAAAATTTCAACCCATCAGATCCTTGTTCAAAACTGAAGCAAAACCCAGACTCCAGTGACCGTGGACAGAATGTGAACACTAAATTCTCCAAAAAAATAAGGAAAAACAAAACATTCCTCAGACTTGTTTAATTGTTCTTTATTCTTTATTCTTTATTATTCCGACCTCATTATATATTTGCTTGGTCATGAAGTTCTTTCAAAATACACTTCTGTTTTTACAGGAAATTTACCGTTTACATACAGTCTCTTTCACAATAAATGCACTATGTCGGTACAACACGGCAAATTGACTTTTTTTCCTTTCATAACAAAAGCACGTGGTTGGGTTTAGGAAAAAAGAACAGGGTTTGGCTTCAAAATCTGAGGGGACACAAACACCACTCTCCTGGGTAAAAATCAGTGTTTCCCGCCTGCCCCACTCAGATTTTCGCCACCTTAACTTTTCCTCTTGTCCCGCCACATTTCCCTGACGCTGCCGGGCACCATTAAGCTATATCTGCGTATCATGCCGACATTGAAGGACGGGCCGGAGCCTATCCCAAAAGATAACATCCAGCCACGTTACATATTGTTGCCCCCTGGCTGCCTATCGTACCCCCAGGAAAGGCAACCATTGGCATCAGGTGTCTGACACAAAGCGACGATATTCGACGATTTCAGAATAAGAACAGGCTGCCTTGCCATAAAGAAATGGTTTTGAAGTGGACAAACTTAAATGTCCTGCACCGAGTTCTAACCTCAACATCATCCAACACCATTGGGATATACTGGAGCTCGACTGTGATCCAGGCCTCATCACCCAACATCAGTGTTGGACCTCAGTAATGCTCTTGTGGCTGATTGGGAGCAAATCCCTGCAGCTAGGCTCTAAAGTCTGGAAACTCGTCCCGGAAAAGTGGAGACTGTTATAGCAGCAGATTAATGGTCTTATTTCTGAGTTGTCCACATACTTTTGGCCATGAAGTGTTAATGCGACTAGAAGTAACACCACACAGCTGTCCCAAAGCAGACACGCGCTCCTTTCTTCGGAGAGTTTAGCCGTGTTGAAGCACCGCCGTCTCTCCCCAGAGTCTGTGTTCCTCACTTGCTGCAGGAGGCTTTGTGTCCTGCAACACACTGATACTCAGAGTCAGTGAAGCGCATGAATCCAATTTGCTGTGTGGGAGCATTAGAGTATTAGACTCCTGTGTTAATTTCTTCCTGAAATGACTTCCAGTCTGTTCTGTGTTCACCCTGGGACAGAGGGAGAGAGGGGGAGGTTAAAAGAGGAAGAAGGAGGGAAGAAAGATGGAGATGCGGACAGAATCGGGAGAAACAACAGAGATAAAAATAGAAGCTGCGGGAGGGGATGGAATGGGTTGTATTTCTTTTTATATCAACTGATTCATCAGCACATTGTGATATTTATTAAAATACATGTCACAATTTTTACATTACAATTATAATCTATTTTTACGAACAACATGGAGGAGGTTGCCTTGGGTTTTTCCAGCCCTGAGTAGTGTCTGCTGATCGCTGTATACAACCCCAACAGGCACATGCCATAGGGCAGCCTGTGTGGAGCCTGAACCCAGGGCCAAAAGAGTCCACAAGGCACTTCCTGCCGCCTGTAACGTTGAAGGTCACTCTGATGACCGTATTACCATTTCCATCAACTCAAAGCTTCTCTCATCTGAATTTTGGCAGCTGGATAGTCGGGTGAGTGTGTTTCCACCCTCTTGTTTTTATGTGCATTTTCAATTTGCAGTTGAAATATTGCACACAAAAAAAAAGTTTTCGCTTGGCTGATTGTGAAATGTTGCTGTGCAAGCAGAATGCAACAAAGAGCAATGGGAACAGACGTGGATAAATTGTGAATAAATTAGAATTTATTTGAAATATGTGAAGCTTCCACTGGAGGAAGGAAAAAACTGTGCACACATCAAGTCTGCATAGCGAGGAGGAGAGTATTTCATGTATTTATCTGAGGAAGGTTACAAACAGAAATGCCGTATCTTCATCACATTTAACACATTTTTTTTCCATTGATTTGAAGTTTGACTGGAGCTTTTTTCATCACACTGTCATAAAACAATCAGAAGAAGAAGACAAAGTTTCATGAGAGAATCAGCACCACAAACTTTTGTCAGAATGTGCACATCTGATATTCCTGATTTGTAAAGCCAGGTCTGGTCACCTGTTCAACTGCTTGTTAATGCAAATAGCTAATCAGCCAATCACGTGGCAGCAACTTGTAGACATGGTCAAGACGACCTGTATCAATGGTTCAGACTGCTGGTGGTGGTGTAATGGTGTGGAGGATATTTTCTTGGCACACTTCAGGCCCCTTAGTACCAACTGAGCATCGTCAGTGAGTTCACTGTGCTCCAGTGGCCTCCACAGTCACCAGATCTCAATCCAACAGAGCACCTTTGGGATGTGGTGGAACGGGAGATTCTCATCATAGATGTGCAGCCGACAAATCTGCAGCAACTGTGTGATGCTATCATGTCAATATGGACCAAAATCTCTGAGGAATGTTTCCAGCACCTTGTTGAATCTATGACACCAAGAATTAAGGCAGTTGTGAAGGCAAAAGGCGTCCAAACTGGTACTATCTAGGTGTACCTAATAAAGTTGCCTGTGAGTTGTATGTTAGTCAGTTCACTGCTGGATTTTTATCCTGAAGGGCCAAACACCGATCTGTAGAGCTTTGACTTCTGAAGATTGAATCAGAGTTATGAGAATGTTCCCTTCTTTCTTTGATGTCAGTCCATGAGCCACAACCTCACTAGAACAGGTCTGTGTTTCCTTGCGATATCCAGTTTTTAAAACAGGGTCATAAATACACATGCAGTAACCTAACACACTTTTAGTGCATATCTATTTTCCTGGTGCTGAGGATCTATTGGAAGAAAAGCGGCTGCATGTCTGACAGAGACAGAAAAAAGTCGACAGCACTTCATTCTGAACTGTGTTTCTCAAGTGGAGCAAAACGTGGCTGTAAGTCAGCAGCGTCTCACGGTGCTTTACACTCACTCATCCGACTGTCCTCAGTCTAATGGACTGTATATGAGCTCAAGTGCTTGGACATGTTCGTTGCTCACCGCACTCCACCCTGAACGGCAGATCTGTGCGAGGGAAACACGGATGAATCTCTAACACGGTCCTCCGACCACACACACAGATCCTCTATTGACTCAGTAAACACTCGCTGTGAGCTGAACACACGGGCAGACTGATGCTCCCTCGCCTCAGCCTCCTGTGTGGGTGGTCTGCTTGTTGGAACGCAGGGAGATGCAGGCTTCTCTGCTTCCTGCAGCGGCTGACATCAGCAACAAAAACCAAAATTCAACTTTACTGTATGCCCAGGAAAAGGTTAAAGGCGTATAGCTAATGTGACATCAAAGAGTACACACTAAAAACACACACATAAAAAATAGATGATGCAAAGACTGTGTATCAGTGTGGCTGGTAGGTATGCTGACTGAAATGATTACTATGAGAGAACTGTTTGCGTTAGTGTGCTTGTTAACAGCTGGGAAACATCTGCAGATAAGGTGTGAGGGAGGAGGGGAATATCCTCAAGTGCCAAAAAGGTTTTTGCGGAGAAAAAAAAGGAAGAAGAGTTCAAACATGGAGCCTGATTTATTTAAAGGATCAACACTTGAACTCCTGATTTTGCACATTTTAACCATCACATTGAGGACGACTAAACGAAAATGGTCATGAATCAGTTCAGAAAGGACCCAAGTGCAGAGCAGCAGGCAGGTTGAGGTTTAAACATAAAGCGAGTTTTATATAGCTGATTAAAAAAACATCCAGAAGAAACAGGTAACCAGAAGTCCAGATGAAAGCAGAACCAAAACTTATAACACAATGAACTAAGGTAAGAAATCCAAACAGAACAAAAGACATCAGGCAGGGAACGGAGCAGTGAACTACACCAAGAACACAGGGATGAGCACAAGATGAAGTGACAAGGAACAAAGGGAAACACAGCTGGAGTCAGAGGACACGGACAAAAGGAGAGAAATGGGGATTGGCTGACAACAAGAGCGTGGAGGGGAACACTAGGGTGACGCAAACAAGACTAATACAGAGCAGATGTGAAGGGAAGACTCTGGGAACAGGGAAGGACTCACGAGACAGGTGTGACAAAAGATAACATATCAACAAAAACCCAGGATCATGACAGAAAACAGTTGTATAGAGTCTTGTGGAGAAGCTTTGTTAAGTCTGAGACAATAATCATGATCATGTCATCAGGGTCATCTCAATTAGAAACCACAGTTGTTACAGCATTTACAGAGTTACAGGCTGAAGGTGTGACATTTGAAAGAAGTTGTTTATCGGGGCCATTCTATATAGATCTTACTGCTAGTAAGACGATAGGAAAGACAGGAAGCTGCGCAAAATTACTCAGCGACACATCATGACATCTACCAGTAGCGGTCTCGTACGAAATCAGAGGACTACGAGTTTCGAAAGTCTAACGAAAGCAAAGATGGCTGCGCCCTATATTTTCCGTAAGTGGTCTTTATTATTTTTACTGTTTTTCATCAATCTGAGTCTTCATTTTAAGTACTCGTCCACGTTATAATGCCTTATGGGAATGCTTTTTGACGGGCTGTTGTGCGTGGAATGTCATGTGTTGTTTATCCGTTGGTGTTGGTGAAAGTAGCTAGCAGTGTTGCTAATAATAAAGGCTTGCTACGTTCGAGGCTACTGCTTTCTTGGAGGCGTCTATCTTTGTTTACGTTTAGGTTGTAAATGGTACAAACACAAACAGGGGCGCATACCGCCAATCTGAACAGGAAGTTACGACATCATCTTGAGTCTCACCGCTCATAGCAACGGAAATGGATCACACGGTAATGATGGATGCTACTGAGTGGCATTATGGGAAATGTAGGATCCAACATCTTTAGATCTTCACAGAGGGATTAAGTCAGAATAACCTGGCCTCTGCTGCATCAGTTTTTACCATTCTGTCTGATCTGTCAAATGCAGCACTAAATCTTTGAAATAGCTCCTTAAGGGAACGCTTAACTCCCCAAACGACCTCTTGTATATCAGTTACACATCCAATGATAAGTTGAATTCTTCAAGAAAACTTAGTTTTTCTTGAATGCCTCTGGTGAATGAAGAATCCAAAAACTAAAACTAATTCTAATTACTAATGACTAACCCTGTAAAACACCAGAGTTTGAACTCCCACCGAAGGCAACAATGCTAAGCACTGAACCACTGTGCCGCCTCCTTTAATACATGATTTATTGAATATAAATATGTGTATATGTGCACCTTTATGTATATGTGTAAATATGCTTGCTCCTTTTCTCTTTTTCTCTCTCTCGAAAGATTTTGGCACAGGAACTATTCCCATGCCTGCCCATCCTCCCAAACAGAAATCATTCATTAAAAAATATAAAGTACAGTAATAAGAAAAGTTAAAACAGATATGTAAGGCGCCAGACTCTATTCATATTTCATTTGGATGTAGACGTGTATTATTATTTCTCCCAAGGTTTAGGGTTCAAACAAATAAAATAAATAACTGAAATATGCAAAAAAAAAAAAAAGACAAAAATAATTGTTGAGAAAAATAAATGTAATCAAGGCTTTCAGACGCAGAGGTATTTTAAACTGTTTGATAAGAGGCAAAGAAATGCAGTAGAGCAACATCCAATATCACAATGAAAAATGAAACCAGACGAAAGCAGCAGATAAGAAACACAGCTGCTGTGGTAGAGAAATGACTGGCCGCGTATCTGTGACACTCTGTGGGGCTGTATGTCAGTCAGCATGCTGAGTGTCAAACACACTGAAGAAACATGTTTATTCGTCATACAGGTAATATTTTGTGCTCTGTGTTTAACTAAATACTAAATTATTTATAATAAGCGTGCAGCTCCTTTATTCTCCTATCTGAATGAAATGCACATGCTCATCATAGTCATTTGTTTTTATGATTGCCTGATATCAGCAGTGATATTGAGGACTTGCTGTGATGCAGGAGCAGCTCTGAACCACCAGGTGAAGCTGTTGCTCTGTTCATCATCCTGACTGGAGCCACGTATTAATGGTGTATTACAGCTGTTGCACCACTAGATGGCAAACCACATACAGACAACATCCCTTCATTCAGCTGGGAGTGAGGACTTGATTTCCCTCATTCATATAAATTCAGACTCAATGCAGCTCTGACTCAGTTATGCTTCTTAACTTAAATGAACTTTTACATCAGTATATGTTGCTGATAATACTTCTGCATTCACAGTACAGAACTTGTATTTGTAGTGAAGCACCTGTACAGAATTGTATTAGTACTTTTATTTAAGTAAAGGATCTTGTCAGCTGTTCTTGTCAGCAATAAATAAAATAAACTGTATAAAAACATTAAACACACTTCCTCTTGCCTCTTTTCACAATGTAAGGCAGAAATAAACAAGGCAGATGTTTACTGAGGATGCAAATAGATGTTTCTTACTATTCCTAGAGTTGTTTGATGCATCTTTTTCCACTGATTAATACCACTCTGTCATAAATTGATTCATCTGCAGAGCAATACGTCCTCTACTGATTGAGAAAAGCAAATAGTATGATTGTGAGGAACAGACCATTTTCATTCACTTTCACCAGGTGATTATGGACCTGTAGAACACCTGTGTCACTGTATCGAGCAAATAAATGATCGGATGTGTTAAAATTTTCTCCAACTCAGAGATATGTCCAACATAACTGTCTTTGGGTCACGGAAAGACAGACAGAGTCAGCTCTCACCTCGAATCCCTCTCTCTCTTATAACTGAGAGTCAAGAAAGAAACTTTGGTGTTTCAATTTCCACCGCCACATCCAATCTGTAAGTCTGCATTTAAAAACATTGATAAAGTCAGAGGAATAATGTGAAAGCAAAGGCTCACACACACTTTTATTTCCAGTACACTAAATTACTGCAATGGGCTGTTTGGCAACTTCATCTTATTCAGAACGCTGCTGTTAAGGTTCTGACAGAAACTAGGAAATATGTAATAATCCTTATCCTGGTTATCTGTCACTCTGAGAATTGATTTCAAAATCTTGCTGCTTGTGTATAAATCACTCTGTGGCTCTGCGCCCAAATATACCTCTGCCATGCTTGTGACACATTAACCTTCTCGGACTCTGAGGACATCTTTTCTCTTTACTGTGTTCTGTATCCTTTATTGTGTTTTACATTTTTTTCCTCTTTAAGGCACTTTGAACTGCCCTTGTGTATGAAATGTGCTATACAACTAAAGGTGCCTTGCCTAATATCTAAAGTGATTCGTGGAGATTTTCTTTGGAAAACACACATAAAAGTTGATATAGGACATTTTGGAGCCCCACACGTAGAGGTAACCTGAGGGGAAATCCAACACTAATCAACCCGACACACACACACAGAGCATCCTGAAGCACTAAAACAACAAATTGCCCTCCTCCTACCTATCTGGCTAATTGAGACACTGTGTTAATGACAACACCTCTGCAGCCAATCAGAAACCAGAGCTGTGTCGCTGGGTAGAGAAAGGTGCAGAGCTTGCGTTCCTATTGGCTCTGGCTGGATTTCTTTGAGTGGTTCCTGAACAGATGATGGGGCTGCTCCATATGGCAGACCTCTGGGACTCCTTTGTGTTGTGACTGATGTGACTCATGTCAACTTTAAAGGCTTCCTCCTTCACTTTAAGACCCTCCCCCACCCTCCACCCCTGCTGCTGAGCTGCAGGATGAATGGGGAGTCAGCTCTACAGTGATCAGGCAAAGTGTGCCTTTCGTTTTGTATACAACCTCCCTCCCTCCTCCTCCCTCCTCCTCCTCCTCCTCGCCCCTGCAGCCCTGCAGCCTGCACACTCACAGCTCCAGACTTTGTTTTTGGTGAAAGGGACCGTCTCAAATGTCCCGTGCAGCCAACAGCAGCTGCTCCTGGACCTTTCCATTCTTCGGCACAAAAGAAGGGAGAGGGCCGGGGTCTCGGTGCACCTTTGTGCGGGGCCCCTCCTGTCGTTTTTCTGCTCTTTGTGCCCATTGAGGAGGGCGTAGAAGTGTTGGCTGGAGCTTTTGTCTGAGTTTTGTTTTGGTGAGGGTGTGCAGTGGATGAGGTGGGGGCAGTACAAGTACATTTAGCCATCTGATCTGGTTCTATACAACACATTGCATGTATGCACACAGAAACTGCAATGCAAGTGGCAAAATAAATGCTTGCATGGCACGTTTCTGCAAACCACATATACACTACATTTGTACTTTATCATGTAACACGTTGGGTTTAAAATACACATTTTGGGGGGCACAATCCGTCTGAAAAAGCAGCGATGACTCAGTAAAAACCAGCTGCTCTTCATGCCAGTGACTCACTAAATCACAACGGTTTTTGTTTGTTGGTCTTCAACAGTCACCTGCAGCTCAGTGTCACACCATCCACCATCCCACAGATGGCAAAGTCAGCTCATATCCTACCACTTAGAAGCATTAATGTGAAATGTATCGTATCAGTGGTTTGCAGATTGTCCAATACCAACACTTTCTTCTGTCAAATAAGCTGGATACAGACAAGTTAAGGCAGATGTAACTTCAGCTCTATGCCCAGCATACTATGTAGCTTACAACATTGTGTTCATTGATACTTGTGCAGTGTGTGTGTCACTCTGCAGTTAAACCTCCAAAACACTAGCTGGCAGTGGAATTTCTGTGAAGTGCTGTAAAGTTTAGTTGATTCAAAACACACTTTAAACACACACTAAACATGGCTTTATAGTGACAATTTCAAACACAAGTACACAAATCAGCTTCACTATAACTGGCAGCATTCACAGACAAACACTTGTCTTTATCTGGACACATTTTCCCCACAAATACAACATGCTAATGTTTTTAGCACAAGCCTATGGCATTTTGCATTGTATAAATTAGCGTAGCGACGAGCTGAGATTTCATACATTCATATGAAGCCAGGATGAATCACTTAAAACTTAACACTCAAGACTTAAAATGCTATTTTTGTGGAGGCTTTATTGTCTTCACAATTTATTGTTTCTTATCTGTGAAATTAAAGTAAATAAAAGTTTTGGCGTCACCTCTGCATCAATGCAGAGACTAAACTGTTTCAAACAGTCAGTTTTCACACTCAGGATTCTGCCATGTCAGCCATCTCAAACACAATAAACACACGCAGACCGTGTTGCTGCTGTTTCTGAACGAGGCCCTTGAGGGCGGCTCCAGCACTGAATGAAGAACCAGAGCGGTGTTTTGGCAACAGCTGGCAGCGTGCAAGTGTGTGTGTGTGCATGTGTGTGTACTCTGAGCCCACTTTGTGTTTACAAGCTCTATCTGTTGATGTAAACAGATAAAAATAGTTTCTCTGCGTTTATTTACACTCTGGTTACCTTTTAAAGATAAAATCAGATACAAACAGATGTCACTTCCAAATAACATCGAATTATCTTGCAACCATGCAGTACTTTGTGTGCAAAACTACAGCTTTTATTCTGAAAACTTAACAATTACATATCAGGTTCTGACTTAAATACCAAAACTATAATGTTTGGATTATCACATGACTGTTTTTAAAGATCCAAATGGAGGAAAAAAAAGTGTTTGAATGAGCCAGAGAGGAGCACCCAGAGCGGCTGCAGCTTTGTTCACGTAATTAGTGATTAGATTCATCATGAGCTGACACAGGCCGAACTGATGGCTATCAGAGACAGATATTAGCATCAACAGCTGATGACTGAGGGAATGGGCGTGTTTGAGTGTGTGTGCATGTACACACATCTGACTGAATGTGCACGCACAGAGTTGCACGCGTGTGTGTTGTGACCCACGGCACAACAGCAGCAGGCTTATGGTAATGGCACAGGGCGACATTAGCATAGTCAAAAAGTGCATTAGCATAGCCATCAGACAGAGAGAGTCAGCAGACATTAACCTCTGAAACTACCCAACTATGAGCCAGCTTTATAAAGTCCACTTGTCCTGACAAACATTTCTCCAAAAATATAAATAGCAGAATATTCAGGATATAAAAGTTTGAATATTTCAGTCTTTCTAAAAATAAGTAAAAACACATTTGAGCTGGAGAGGATGTTGATGCCCATATCCTAGGCAACCTGCAAACCCAAACACCAACAATAGAAAATGAAACACACGCGCACACACACACACACTGAGCCTGCAGCCCGTCAGTACCATCTGCTCCAGCTCTCCAGCACACAGAAAAGACTTTGGGAGGAGGAGGCTTTTATATTGAAAGGACACTTGAGAAGCAGCATGTGGCCGCAGCAGCAGAGCATTTTATGACGTGGGGTTGAGACAGAGGGCAGCCGGGGTTGTTCAGGGTGACAGAGTTCAGGCAGAACATTAAAGTATTTTTTTTTTTTGATTAAGTTAATCAGCAAGATTTGTGGGCGAGCTGGTTCCACTTGTTTCCAGGCTCTATGCTAAGTTGAGCTAACTGCAGCCTGACTCCAGCTCTGTGCTTCATATACAAACATATGGAGATTTGTGTTGATCTTCACATCTCACTCTGAGAAAGAAAGAAAGAAAGTCCAGAAATAAAGTGTTGAACTATTCCATTACGTATTTTGCTGCAATATTTTGTTGAAGTTTGCGTCTGCAGGGACTGTGTTGTGTTGAGCCTCTGGGTGTGTTTCTGCTGACTGTTGGGGGATGATGTTGTTAGTCAGGATTTGCTCCTGAATGGATGAATGGCAGCAGGCTTGTGCCAGGCACACTGCCTCTTCCTCCTCCTCCTCCTCCTCCTCCCTTTCCCCTTATCATTAATTGGACAGCAGATGGAGTGACTGTTTGGTTGGTTGTCGTGGAGATTTAAAGGGGTAATTGCGTTTCAGCTGGTCCTTTTTTCCTCTCTATTTTGACATGGCGAGTGTGTGCGTGTGTGTTTGTGTATATGCAGCACAGTGAATGATGAAGCTGATTCGTGTTTTATCATAGCCTCAGAAACAAATGTTTTATTCTGGTGAAATATTGCATCATATCAAATTGAATAGAGCCACTTAAAAGAAAGAGAGAGAAAGTGTGTGTGTGTTCTAGTAGTGAGGACAAACATCCTTGTACTTCCTTGTGAGGATCCTCACCCTAACCCCTTATGCAGGATTTATATTCCAGTGTCGAATCGGCGCCGTGCCTATGACCTCCTAACTGTTTTTGGAAGCTGAAACCATTTCCCTCAGTGAAGACGAAGCTTTTGTTTTTAACTTTAATTTCACAGATAAGAAACAATAAATTGTGAAGACAATAAAGCCTCCACAAAATAGCATTTTATGTCTTGTGTGTGATTTATCCCGGCTTCATATGAGCAGGGGAAATCTCCGCTTGTCGCTAGGCTGTGTACAATTGTGTGGAAAAGTTGTTCAGCATAAGACAGTTGTTTTGTCAGTGAACCTTGTGAGCTGTAATGGAGCCAAATTTTGTAACATTACCTTTGTTAAATGGTGCTGTTGTCCCTGGCTTCATACCAGTAGAGGAAATGTCCGTTAGCCACTAGGCTAATTTATACAATGTAAAATGCCATAGGCTTGTGCTAAAAATATTAGCATGTTGTATTTGTGGGGAAAATGCATCCAGATAAAGACAAGTGAATGATGCGAGTTATAGTGAAGCTGATTTGTGTACTTGTGTTAAGCCATGTTTAATGTGTGTTTAATGTGTGTTTTGAATCAACTAAACTTTACAGCACTTTGCGGACACCCGGGTAGTGTTTTGGAGGTGTAACTGCAGAGTGACAGAGACACACTGCACAAGTATAAATGCTCACAACAGCGTAGGCTACATGCATGGGGTCTGCAGAGAGCTGATAAGTGTAAATCTGGCTTAACCGCTAACCCTAACAGTACCCATCACACCTAAATGCCTATCACCAACCCTTACCCAAACCCTAACCTGAACCTTAACACCAACTCTTAAACCCTTGAGCAGGCCTGTAAAGAGCTGAGGACACCAAAATGTCCTCAGTTTCCAAATATGTCCTCCTCCTGTTGTTTAAAGATGCACTTTGGTGTGGGTGTGTGTGTGGTGGTCACAGTGGGGCGTGGAGGCTGCAGCAGCTGTTGACTCCACAATAGTTTGCAGTGACAGGCAGCATGCAGGTCAGAGTGACTTTAGAGTTTGGATCCAAACACACAAAAGCTTCTTTAATGTTCTGAATCACAAATGAGTCAAAGAGAAGCAGAAGCAGCGTGTGCCAGGAGCAAAAGATCACCTTCATTATGCTGCACGTTCAGTGTGGTTGATTTTTTTTTTTTTTTCTTGACTTTAGCCATGATTGTAACAGAAGTTGTAGCTTCATTTGCTGACACTGCTCTCATTGTAAAGCTAGTATGATGTTTTGTTTCTGTAAACGCACTGAATCACTGAGCTGCACAACTTGAGAGAACATTTCACTGCTCAGAGTCACTGTCAAATAAGTCGAAAGAGATCTGACAATACCCCTGCATAAAAAAAATAAACATAGAAAATAGGAACTAGAATAAAGTCTCAATAGATGCCAAGATGCTGCAGGATTTTACAAGTCTAGAAAATTCTTATTGGATTATGTCGCCCCTCTGGGTGACTGTCCGCTGTGTAGCATTGTGCTAATTCTGCTGTTCACCATCAAGACAGACTGTGTGCATGCTTGTATTTGACTGGTGAAAAGAATCTACATTTTTGGCTTAAGTAAATGCACGTTTGTGCCCGAGTCAGCACCCTGCCCTGCCAAGAAAGTCACTGAAATGAATGAGCAGCCTGCATTAACATCTGCCTGAACACAGCCGAAATCTGATGGCTTTCTGCCTCTTGAATACTTTTGAGAAACACACGTATTCGCCTTATTTTAAAGATTCTCTCATATGTTTGCACAGTAAATATGCAGCTTGCTGGGAGGTGGGTTTTGCTACCTTTGGACAGAGCCAGGTTAGCTGCTAAGCTAATGCTAAGCTAACTGCCTGACATGAGTTGAAGCATTGCATATTTAGAGGCAGAAAACACTTACGTATTTCAAATCTAAAGCCTCTCCAGAGCTGAATTGATGTGTGAAATTTGTAAAGACATGACATGTTTGCTGCTGTTTTGAGTAGCAGATGGATTGTTGGCCATGTTAGTAAAGACTCAGATTTGAAAGTACAGGAAACTTAACAGAAATCCCCCAAAAGAGTGCAGAAAGTCAAAAAGTTAAACCAGACTGTAGCAGGTTTGCTTAATTTGGACTTAATTTGTGCTTCAGAAAAAAATCAACCTCACATGAAAAAGTCAAAGTGCAGACAGAGGGTGATATTGAATTCAAAAATTTTATTTCTATGCTTTAAAAATTCAGATATGCAGTAAACAAGACACATCATTAGACATCAATAAAGCTGAGGTGAAACCCTCAGGAAGTACTACAGTTTCAGTTTCTTTCATATTTCAGATTCATGTACTTATATTCTTTTTTATTTTTTCTATCAGTGTTAACCATCTAAAGTGAAACCTTTAGATGGTATTTTCCAATATTTTTAAGGAATATTTTTTGTCATTGTTAAATTTCTAAAGTGAAACCTTTAGAGAATTAAGACAATTCTGGAAAGTGGGAAACATTTCCGCTGATTACAACTGTTGTCATGTTGCTCAGCAAAGAGGACGTCTTCAAAAAGTCCCTTTTCAAAAACGCCTCTTCCTCAGCACCGCTTCTTCTCCTGCTGCGCGTGCTTTCAACGTGCGACGTTGGCTCTGTGGCACAACTCGCATCTCCTTCCTCTCCAAACCTCATCCGCACAAAGAATGAGGGTCGATGCGTCGCTCTTGTGGCATACCCGACCTCATTCACATAAAGAATGAGAGTCATCTTGGCATGGACGGGACAAGAGGCGACGGTTCACGGGGAGGCCCCTCGGGCCGGCGCCGTGCTGCCTGGACGGGAATCCTCCTCAGGAGTGTCCAGGGATGAGCAGAAACAGGCTCATCCTCTTCATCAGGATGAGTATTTCCAGGTAAGAAGCTTCACAGCTTTTGAGCAAGAGAGGAGCCGAGGCCCAGATCAACGCCCGGGGAGGCTGATCTCAGGAACCCAGTCGTTCAGACGGCGGCTCTCCTCACAGAACAGGTGCAGCTTCTCCAGAGCAGGGTCCTCCCAAGACCCATCAGCTGGGTTCTGTTCAAACAGGAAGAGGAAACAGAGTTTAGCCACGTGTGTCTCTCAAAAAAGCACCACATATACATTTCAGGTATGATTCAGACTCCTATAATATTGAGCTCCACATACCGTGATGAGGACACAGTGGGCATCTTCAAGCTGCTCCGCCTTGTCACCAACAATCTCAGCCAGACGCTGCATGTCGCTCACTCTGACGATGCTGATGTCGTTGTCGAAGCAGAAGGACTGGATGAGGGTGAAGTGGATCTGCAGAGCGATGTCACACTCAAACTCCTCATCCATGGCCAGGACGCAGAAGGACACACTGTCCGGGTCACTGTGGATAAAGAAAAGTCTTGTTAGCTGCTGCTGTTTAGACGGTGAACACATTGGCTGTACAGAGATGAAGCCAAAGTTGTATTTAAGTCACATTCAGTTTACTTACTCAGTCATAATTTTTGCGCTCTCATAGACTCCAACAGTGAGTCGATCTTCGCCCTGAGCACAGAGCAGAGCTTCCTTCAGAGATTTTCCAGGAGACTGCATGGTGATGCTTTTCTTACAGTTTGTCTGATGTGATCAGAAAGTCCAAAGAAGAGTGTTTGTGCTGCCTCCAAGAGTCTGCCACTATTTATACCGCTGACCCGGCACACGCTCACTCTCTCATTGGCTCCTTGGGGTACAATGGCTACAACAGGCCCGCACCCCTCTCCCCACCCTCAGGGACGCGTGCCTATAGAAAAGTCTTAGAAACTCGGGGGAAGCTTTGGTTGAAAGGATCAGATGTAGAAACTCCCTGACCTTTAAATGAGTCTTTCAGCTGACAGGAATAATGAAACCACACAGGGAGAGCAGACTGTCATCGTCACAGTCTTTAAAGTTCTGGAAGAATTAGTATAGAGCGATAACTTCCAGTCAAGAGGACTATGTTCACATCTACAGTACTTTACAACACGGCGGAACATTTTGCAAACCACACAATTGTGTTGCAGATTTTGATTTTCTTTTGATATTCTATGCAGCCATTGATTTCCATCCATTCCATTTTTGCAGATTTGATGTTTACTATGATTGATTCCCCACCTTAAGCAACTTTCAAGAGTCTCCTATTTGCTTGTCATACTGTACAGAAAAATAATGGAAGTCAATGGCTGGAGCAGTACAAAACAGTTGAAGTAAAACCTTCAGAAAATTCTTGGTTTGTTGTTTTCTTTCTGTATTGTTCATTTTTCTCGCTGTAAAGCCATTTACGTTACATTATAACTGCAGTCACACAATTTAGGTCCAAACTTAAGCTTTTTTTAAGTGGTATATGTATTTACCCTCCCAGTCGAGTCAGCCATTGACTTCCATTCATTTCTATTCAAGGTGAAAATCAATTAGCAGACTTTTGAAATTAGCTTGAGGTGTGAAATCCATCACAGGTAACATGAAGGTTCCTATAATTCTGGTCTAATTTTAAATTACGCAGTACAAACTTTTTAATCACACTGTAAAAAAGAATCCACTTGTTTAAATTTTAAAAAGTGAAGGTGACAATGTGTGTTTCTTTTTAAGTAGTTCCAACTCCGGCATCATCGAGTCAGTCCTATGAGTCTCTAATAATCTGACAAGCTGAATTAATTTAGTAGAACCAACATGACTTCCTTTGACTTCGAAAAGCTCAATCAAGCTGAACCAGCTTCAAAAGCTGTGGTGATATTTAGTGATCACACTATTTTTTAATATTCTAACTTATATTTTAACTCAGTCCTACTCAGAAATGTCAAATGTTTTTGATTTTGACGTCTTACAATAACACGTTAATGAAACAAACTTATTTCTTATGGTGAAATACTTAGTTAAAGCATTATCCACTACCATTTTTTAGAGTGCAGGAATCCATAGTTACAAATGAAATGTATATAGGTTTATATTACCATGCAATGATGATGTAACTTTGACAAAAAGTTGTGACCTGATGTTCACTGTGATTGAAGATGTACCACTAAAGGTTACACTTCATGTCACAGTCAACTACTTTTTAAACTGTGTTTCTTTCTTATATCTGTAAAACCGCCACAATAAAGGTCTGAATTCAGTATTGACCTCACCTATGATTAAAGTTTGTCAGATTGAGTCTCATGTAGACTTTTGTTTGTCAAACATCACCTCTATTTCAAATTTTTGACACTCAGTCCTCTTATTTCATTAAAAGTGAGATTTTACCTCTACATGTCCTCTTCCTGCTCACATGTAGACACGGTTTGCTAAAACTTGCAAAGCAATGGTATAGTCCTTTAAATGATCCTTATGAAGGGACCAATTTTTCCACATCTCTACCATAAGAGCATAAAATTAAAGATAGGCCTAGTATTTCAAAGTTAGAGCATTGGCACGCTGCACTTTGGTAGTTGTGTCATAATGCAGACACCAACCATCCTAATTGCGAACAAAACTCATTCAACACTTTCATAACTCATGACCGATTTCACTGCATGAACTGTTTTTTGTAGGTGGGCAGTGGCACGCGCCGCTGCTTTGCATGCGTAAAGCTCGGTCCCACTTGCGACGCGTGGCATCTGGGGATGCCTGCGTGCTTTATCTCTCCCGTCTGCATCACTCTCCATAGCAACCGAGAGATACCATCTGTCCCGGGGGGGAAGGTGAAGAGGAGGGTGGACAAAGGAAGTCAGGCAGCACCTGCTGGGCGTGATGGCAGTTTTTACAATCCGCTGTAAATATGATTATGAAGTTTTGAGGATGGACAAAATCAGAACGCAGAAGTTCAGCTGAATCACTCTGAAGTTTATTGAGTTGAGTTTCACTGCTTAAAAATATGTATTTGATGGATGAAAACTAACTAGTGATTGTGCTTTTTCAAAACTAAACTTCTATATCCCCTAACCTCGAGTCATATCTGCACACACCAGAGGCCATATATCCAAAAATCCTACCCTGCAGCTTCAGACACGTTCTGTCCTTACAAAGAGTTTCAGTGAGTCGCCTCAGGTCACCAGAAAACAGCTTTGACCACCAACACCTGTCGCGCGCTGCCGGGGAGGCCTCCGTCTGGCAGATGTGCTTCAGCAACAATAGGTCGGTATCGATTTGCACGCGCCTGCCCTGTGGCCATGCAAGCGGATCCTTCCTAAAATAGCTCAGTGTTTGATGACTCTCTCTCAGCTGGATACGAATCAAACTTTGGTCCAAATGTAAGCCTCGCGGCCAGTTGATGTTCAGATGGATGTGCAGCACGCAGACAGAGTGAAATAAACAAATGATTTGTTGCTGCAGTAAATGCACAGATAAGAGGTTTGTTGTTTCACAAAACACACGTTCAGCATTCTTGCGCGTGTTTACAGCTCACACTGAACGTGATTTTTATCTGCCTTTACGCGTCTGGCATCATTTGGAGATAACTCTTTTTCATTGTGAAAGTTTAGACCATAAGCTCTTCTCCTTTGGCATTCAAATTTAATCAAAACTCAGACAACAGGCTGGCGAATGTGGAGACTTGCAGACAAAAGATAGGCGCGCCCCGGGGTCGGGCTGACCTGGGTTTAGGAGAGAGGGAGAGGAGGGGGGTCCCTCATAGCGACAGTTCTCCATCTGCCGCTCTGCTTTCCGCAGAACAATAGCGCTGAATCAATCACCGCCAACCTGTGTCTCCTGCACAGCCTCTCCACTCCAGCCCCCCTTTTCTATTTACGCAGCAGTGGCAGCAGGCCTGACCCGATGCACGATGTATTTTGAATTATTATGCAGATAAAAAAGAGCCAGATAAGCACGAGCTGTTGTGGAGAAACTGGGGCAGATGACTTTGAGCCGTGCGTAAAAGTTTAGCAGTGCGTAAAAGTGAGCGTGAATTAGTAGATGGCTGTCAGAAACAAGTTTATTTTAAAGCACAGATAAATACACTTAGTAGACCAAATACTTAATATAACCATGTTGAGTTGTGCGTAAAAGTTTCGTCGTTCGTAAAAGCGATAGTTGGCTTTCAAAAACAAGTTTATTTAGAAGCACAAATAAATACATTCAGTGGACCCACGCACCAAATACTAAATATAATCCAACAGAGTCGTGCGTAAAAGTGATGAAAACCAAAAAGTTGTCAGAAATAGTTGAAATAAAACCAGATGACGACATTTGCTGGATCCAAGCCCCAAATACCAAACAAAAGTGCAATAAACTTCACAAGTTCTCCTTTAGAATTCAGTCCGTGTGGGCCCTGAACTCCCCAGAGTAAATAAATAAAAAAGCGAGCAAGGATTTTCTGGACAGCTGATAGCCACGTGGTCAGCATGGGCCAGCAGCGCAGATTGCGCAGCATGCACAGCGTTCTGGCACGCGCTGGTCATTTGCATTTGTATGGGGGACCGTGATAATAGAGGGCTTCTGTGCGCACAATGGGGCCGTTTTATGGCCAGCCTCTAGTCCACAGATGGCATCATCCACCTGCCCTTTCTCTCTGCTGCAGCGGGGGGAGGGGGCGCTTCACACTTTCTCCGTGTTGCAGCTGAAATACTGGCACCAAAAACTAAAATCCAAGAAACTGTTTTGAAAGTTCTCTTTTTGTTAGAGCTCATATTTAATGTTTTGAAGATTGCAAGGTTGCTCGTGGTGCGTAAACTGAACTGTAAGTCGTTTTAGCGTCTCCAAAAAAGGAACACTTAAAGATTCTGCACGTTTCCACAGTCCGTATAAATACATATAAAAGTGCAGTGATGCTCCTCATAAATCTCTGCATTCAAAAATCACCGGCTGTGTTTTTCTCATTTGCACAAAAGTGCTGCACAGTGATCAAACTTTTTTTTTAATGAGGCTATTTTTAGTTTCAGTCTGCAGGCTGCTGCGCTCAGAGGGGGAGCGTGCGTGGCTCCATGACCCCCATCAATCTGCCACGAGCCGGGAGTGTGACAATAGCATTATCATACCAATACACCATTCAGCTGCGGCCAATCAGGGCGCAGCGCTTTCACTGCGCCGCACGAGCTGCAGAGTATAAAGCAGGGAGGCTGCAGCACTGAAAGCACTCTGCTCCCTTTCGGATTTTACTCTCTGACCAAACTCTAAAGATCTCCCTGTGCGGAATATCTTCATCATCTTCATCATGACTCTTGAGGAAGTTCTGATCCAGAAACCCACCGAGCGTGCTCAGTGCACCGGCCAAGCCCTGGAGGAGGTCCTGGTGTCCGCTAAGGACAACGACTCCCTCACTGTTGGCGTCTACGAGTGCGCTAAAGTTATGAATCTGTAAGTATGAGACTCTCTGATGCAGATTTACAGCTAACTAAATTTCCATTGGTGATATCAGGCAGATTATTGGATGGAATCTCATGCGCTCTTTTGTTTTGTTTCCACAGTGACCCGGACAGTGTGTCCTTCTGCGTCCTGGCCATGGATGAGGAGTTTGAGTGTGACATCGCTCTGCAGATCCACTTCACCCTCATCCAGTCCTTCTGCTTCGACAACGACATCAGCATCGTCAGAGTGAGCGACATGCAGCGTCTGGCTGAGATTGTTGGTGACAAGGCGGAGCAGCTTGAAGATGCCCACTGTGTCCTCATCACGGTATGTAGAGCTCAATATTATAGGATTCTGAATCATACCTGAAGTGTATATGTGGTGCTTTTTTGAGAGACACACGTGGCTAAACTCTGTTTCCTCTTCCTGTTTGAACAGAACCCAGCTGATGGGTCTTGGGAGGATCCTGCTCTGGAGAAGCTGCACCTGTTCTGTGAGGAGAGCCGCCGTCTGAACGACTGGGTTCCTGAGATCAGCCTCCCCGGGCGTTGATCTGGGCCTCGGCTCCTCTCTTGCTCAAAAGCTGTGAAGCTTCTTACCTGGAAATACTCATCCTGATGAAGAGGATGAGCCTGTTTCTGCTCATCCCTGGACACTCCTGAGGAGGATTCCCGTCCAGGCAGCACGGCACCGGCCCGAGGGGCCTCCCCGTGAACCGTCGCCTCTTGTCCCGTCCATGCCAAGATGACTCTCATTCTTTATGTGAATGAGGTCGGGTATGCCACAAGGGCGACGCATCGACCCTCATTCTTTGTGCGGATGAGGTTTGGAGAGGAAGGAGATGCGAGTTGTGCCACAGAGCCAACGTCGCACGTTGAAAGCACGCGCAGCAGGAGAAGAAGCGGTGCTGAGGAAGAGGCGTTTTTGAAAAGGGACTTTTTGAAGACGTCCTCTTTGCTGAGCAACATGACAACAGTTGCAATCAGCGGAAATGTTTCCCACTTTCCAGAATTGTCTTAATTCTCTAAAGGTTTCACTTTAGAAATTTAACAATGACAAAAAATATATATTCTAAAACATAAAAAAATAAAGAAAAACAAGTTTATTCTCTAAAGGTTTCACTTTAGAGAATAGCTGAATTAATTTAATGTTACAAAATATAATGAATTTGTAAGATTGTCTTTTTGACATTTAATTATGTGCTTAAGACAGTGATGTTAAAAAAAATGAAAAGATTTGTCTGATTCTGTTGGAACAATGTTTAACACAAACTAATGTATAATTTCTAACAGTTTCACGTTAGAAATTGTTTGAAGTGGAAAATATGAAATAAAAAAAACACAGAACTAATATCAGTGGTGTGATGTGTTTTCACTTTCTCTGCAAACCTTATGCTTGCATTGTGTGTCAAGTGTTTGGGTGGAGGTGGAGGTGGAGGAGCAGGAGGTGGGGATGGGTCAGGGAGGAGGGAGGGTGGGGGCAGTTACGCAACTAACAAAAGTTTCAAACTCAGCAGATTTGCATGGAAGGCGCTACGGCCTGTCATCTGCTGGCTGCTGTCCCTCCTCCAACAGGCCTCATCTGCATGTGTATGGCGCCGCGCACAATAGCGCAGCTCCCGG
The DNA here is from genome assembly GCA_026686955.1 of Epinephelus cyanopodus. Taxonomy (NCBI): domain Eukaryota; kingdom Metazoa; phylum Chordata; class Actinopteri; order Perciformes; family Serranidae; genus Epinephelus; species Epinephelus cyanopodus. Next base: position 26,875,830 of record CM048932.1, on the reverse strand, counting down.
GGCCTGTCAGCTCCAGCGGTCCGCACAGAGCTCCTATTGTTCGGCCTGCAGATGTCTCCGCAGCCACGCCGCGCCATCTGCCGCTTCCTGCAGGTGGGGGTCGGGCAGGGGCAGGGCTGGGAGGAGCCGGTGGGGTTAGTGAGTTTTTGCAGTGCCAGAGGGGGGGTGGGTTTTGGCTGGTTTGGACCGGTTGTGGAGATGGAGAGGGGTCCCGAGTATCATCTGGTGTCCTGCCAGCTGCTGTCGGGACTATTATTTACTCGCAGTCACTTAGTGAAACTTTGGTAAACAAGCCGCAGAGACGCGAGCTCGGCTCTGTTTGGGTGCAGCGTGCAGCCACCTGCTCCAAACAATGAGTGACGCATTAGTTTTTTTTCACCACTTTATTTAGTTTTTCATAAACAATAGGAGCCTTTAAGATACACTGTTTGTTTAAGTGGGTGTAAGCTTCCCCATCTTCCTTTAAAAAACATACTATAATATTTACTAAACCCACTGTGTGCACCCACAAGACTGAAAAGCTACAATCAGGTGCACAAAAAAAAAAAATAAAACATACAAAATGAGTCATTTACTAATGCACTAAATGCTTTTGGGCTGTTTGGCTCTGAATTTTAAGAGCAGCTGTGACTATTTTAAAAACTGGAGGGGTCCCATGAAAAGTTACATGAGGTTATGCTTATTTTTCTGAAATAAATCTCCAAGTTTTGCTCGTCTTCTTAAACATACTGGATATCTTCACCTCTTCAGGCCTCTAAAATCATTCAAATCAAAGTATTTGAGAGGGAAAAGTCACCCTTTAGTTAGATATAATTTTGTTTAATTTCACCAGGCACTTTATCTCATACTTCAGGCTATCCCATAAAGCTGCATTGAAGCAAATGAAACACATTCATCAAGTCACCTTCCCATAAAGTAAAAAAAAAAAAAAAAAAAAAAAAATCACTATAGCTTCTAATTTCATGTTTGTATAAAAGAAGTAGTATAAAACTGTTCTGAAGCATCCCTACCAGTCTGTTATGAGAGCACGCATAATTTGGATGTGTGTCTGAGGCCCCTGTAGGCTCGAAGCCCCTCCCTCTTGGGGTCCCTCACCATCCCTCTGACGACCGGGGGACTGTCGCAGCCCCTCCTCTTCTGGGCTCGGTGCAGCAGGATCCGATAAACCCCGGTGACCGGGTTGCGACTGTCTTTGATCTGGTTGTTGTTCAGGTGCTCCCGGGTGAAGCCGAGCTCCTCCATCGAGCTCCTGACCTCCTCCTCGACCTGCTCCTCCAGGTCTCTGCGCTCCGAATCCAGCAGGCTCTGCAGAGAGCCCGTCGGCTCGGGAGGCACCAACGACCAGGGGAACTCCACCGGAAGGAGCCAATCGCAGCCCAGCATCTGGTCGACGGCGTAGCGCTCGGCGGCGACCCCCTTCAGGATGCCCTTGATGAGCCTCTGGCAGGGGCCGGGCACCCAGGGAGGGATGGTGTAGATGCCTTCGATGATGCAGCGCCGCAGCTTCCCCATGGTCTCGGCGCGGAACGGCATGGTGCCGGTCACCATGAAGAAGAGCAGGACCCCCATGGCCCACACGTCCACTGGGGCCCGATGTAGCACTCATCCCTGAAGAGCTCCGGGGCAGCGTAGGGTGGCGAGCCGCAGAAAGTGTCGAGGGCGAGGTTGCGGTTTGAAATCCGTGTGCTGAATCCAAAATCTGCCACCTTCACACTGCCGCTGCTGGTGAACAGGACGTTCTCGGCCTTCAGGTCTCGGTGGATGATGTTGAGGTTGTGCTGCAAAACAAAACACACATTTCTTAATATCACACTGATCTGACATGAAAGATTTTCTGTAAAACTCTATTTATTTCAAAGTTGTATTTTCAAACACATGCCCTTAACAAATACTGTGCCATATTGCTGTTCAGCCCTTGACCTAATAGAATAAATTATCACAACTGCATGATGGGAAAAAATGAACAGAATTTGAGCTCAGTAATGTTTTAATTGCACTAACCATATATTTGATGGCAGACAGAATCTGGGCGAAGGTGATCTTGCAGGTGTTGTCTGACAGTTTACCCTCGGAGCAGATCCTGTTGTGGAGGTCTCCTCCTCCTGCGTACTCCAGCACCAGGTAGAGGCGGCTCGGCGTGTCCACCACCTCGTACAGACACACCACGTTTGGATGCTGCAGGCACTCCATGTTGCTGATCTCTTTGGAGAGCAGACGCTGGGCCTGACTGTCCAACCTGGTCTTGTCCAGTATCTTCAGGGCCACTTTGTCTACAAGGAGGACAGTGGAAGCAACAGTCTGAGTGTCAACAAGAACTCAGATAGGGTGCTGGGTGGCCCGCTGACCACTTTCTAATTCACAGTAACATTGTTTTGTACTTTTGTGCTTGTACTAAGTAAGGTGCCAGAGTGCATAGACAAGCATAACAAATGCCAGGGGAGGATCCCTTAGACCCCCTGACAGAGTCTGACACTAAGCTCCAAATGTCCTCAGATCCTAGAAGAATTATACATGAGTCAAAAATACCAGAGTCATTTTTCATTCCCAGTCCATCCCTGGACTAAACTTCTATGAAAAAGTATTGGTAGATTAACCAGTAATGAAAACAGAAGCTGTGTTTTTACCAAGGACTAAAGTTCTGCTACCCGACCCGAGTATCAGGTTTGGAGTCGGGTGCGGCCTCTTTCACTATGTTAAGCTTAAGGTTTGGGTTATTTCCAAGTGAAATGTACAAAGACATTTCTCTTTGTGGCTGTGCCAACAGTCTAACACATTCAGTGCCTGGTGAGGAAGAGTGTGTGTAGCTGAGCATTGCATAAGTCTTGGAAGCTGATGTGTGGGTGTTACCTTTAGGCCTGTACGGAACACTACTAACAGAAGGTGTGCAGGTGTCCATCTCTTTCATCTTTCCCATGTTGTTTAACAACAGACTGCATCCAGTTTAACTGTGTATGACCACGCTCCACTGCTGATCATTTTACCAAGATATAAGATATTCACAAGGTTCTGAGACGGTCTTATTTTGTATATAGAGGGGCTAAACACTTAAGGTGCATAGATAAGTGGAAGGATCCCATGCTAAGGGTCCGACAGCATGTACACCTACCTTTCGTCAGGGCATGGAAAGCCAGTTTGACCCTTGAGAAAGTCCCAGAGCCGATCTCCCCTCGGACCTTGTAGAAGCCCACCCTGCGGCCTATCATCAAGTCCTTGATTGTCTTCTCATCCTTGCACATGTTGGTGGTGAGCTTCTGCAGGGGGGTGAGGCGCAGTGGGGCGTCGATGTCATCGTCTGGGCCGACCTCAGAGCTGTCCGTCAGGCTGTAGACGCTGTGGTGGCGCTTGGCCGTCACCTGGTATAGGCCTCCAGGCATTTCTGCAGCAGGCTAGAGATATGGTCATCTTGAAAAACACAATGAAGTCGTTAAGTCTTTACCAGCTCACAGTAGTTTGTTTTTTGTCTAAAATAACTGATAGGATGATAAGAACAACATACTGTAGTTGCTTCACTCCCATCTAAACATTAACAGTAAATATTCAGGTAGATATTGTGTTTAAAGCACCCAGAAAGGGTCAAGGTGTGAAACCAGAAGGATTTATTCATCGTCAGCAGCAGCTGCAAAACAGATTTAACTAAATATTGTAATGTATTAAGTCTTAATGAGGAAGCAAGTGTTTGAGATTGAGTTATGTGCTCCATGTCACCCTTAATTAAGAATATCTAATATTTTAAAGAGAGAATACAATCACATTTCCCTTTAATTTTCCCTTAACATGACAAATATTCTACACTTGCTTCATCTAGTGCTTAAATAGAAGCATATCACATAACATTTTAAGACTACACCATTAAATACGAATTATTCAAATGTATTATGCAACACTTTGTAGTTCACATTACCGTAAATTCACAACAGGGTGTCAAATTAAATGCTTTCGAAGATGATCTTTAACCAAATTTAGGTCTGATTTTTGTTCAAATGATCTTTTACTTCAAGCAATGCAGGTAATTATGAAGTAAATAAAGTATCATATATGTGGTCCTGTGCAGAGGTAGTTCTTATGGTTATTCGAGTGAGTTAAGTCAATCTATATTCTGCAACAGGTAAGTGCAAGCACAAAGGGAAAGGACAGTATTAGGGTCAGTGGTTGGTTTACAGATTTGTAACACCAGGAATAAGGACGTGAAGACTACGAGTCATTTTCACAAACATAAATTAAGATGGATAAATGGCATTAAAAATAAAATATTTGTGGCAATTAAGACCTCACAAATTAAAATCTAAAACTCTGTAATGACTTTGACGAGCTACTTTTTATATATTTAAGTAATTCTAAGACTTTTAAGGACCAGCAGACACTCTGCACTAGAGACTAGACACTTGCAACCCCTTAAATGGATGCAAAAGCTTAAAGAGATCAAGAAAACAGGTTTTCAAATTGCTGCTCTGCATCAAAACATTGCTGTAGAATCCAATGCATGCAGCAATATGACAAAGTTGTTGTTGTTTTGGCCCAGCAGCACCGAGAAAAAAGAATTTTCTTCACTTACATGCTGAAGTCTGACAGTTAGTGCCAAAATCATTGCAGGCGGTCCCAATAAACCGAGCAGCACGGTGCAGTCATCGTCTCCGTGTCTGTCCTCTCCAACAGACTACTGTACGCTGATTGCTGAGAGCACAGGAGGGGAGGGGGGGCGCGTCTGTCAAGTGGACAGACAGTCAGAGCTTCCCTGGCCACACCCCTCACCTCTGCCTATCTTCATCGTCGTCTCCTCACTGAACAAGGATCAAGGTGGTGTCATGAATTCTAATCCTGCTTCAAATTAGGACTGTGCCAATCCCTTCAAACAGCTAACATCAGTTCAGGGCAGCAAAAATGAGGCCAGAAGGATGCAACGCACAACAAATGTGCTCAAGTATTAGTATCCACAGTATATACACAGAGTTTGGTTTGCAGGTGTAGCAAAGCCCACCTGTGTGAGACAGATGGATTGTGTGTTATGCAGCCAAGGTTGATCTCTAAGCTTTTGTGAAGATGAAATGTTATGCAACGGTGTTACCCAATGTTCCCATAAGGATTAGCTCTCTGTCCCCTTTAGACGCTAGCGGAGCAGCGCAGATAAAGAGATTACAAAGCATGAGGTCAACACTTCACCAGGCACTGCATCTTTGTACAGGTGTGTTGTCCCTGTGAGGGACAGCTGGGAGAAACAACAGTCAGAGGACATCATGAAGTTAAAGAACGCATCCAACTCTGCTTTCTTTTAAATAATTCAAGTTTAGCTTTGCATTACAGCCCAACTGGTGCAACATTTAGCTTGTTGTTTTTCAACTGTAAAAAGTCCCGCTCAGTACATATTTTGGTCAAAAGAAAGAGCCATGAAGAAAAATGTCTGTATTGAACATTTCTGCAAACCACGAATATGTTGCATGTTTCAGTCTCATATTACTTAACTTTAAATCCAGTGATATGATATGAGCTGACTTTGTCATCTGGAGGTGAAGGGGACAGTGGATAGTGAGACACCTAAGCAAGATGCCTACCAAGTTGCAAACCACTGCACAAGACCAACAAAACAACAAAACTGTTTTTTCCAGGGGCATTTTAGACACATAATGTGGAGGGTTTTTGGTGATCAACTGCTATTTTTACACCACGAAAAGCAGTTGTTTTTGCTGAGACATTGCTGCATTTCCTTCTTGACAACTGCAAGGAAAAGCAGTTGTTTTTACAATGCCATGGTTGAGATTTCTGATGTGACTGTGCCACAAAAAGTAGCTGTATTTTAGTTTTTTTTGGTGCATAAATCTAGCCACGCATTAACCACAGCGGTGTTGAAATTTTGTGTTTCTACAAATCCACAATGTAGTAATGTGTAAATGTAACAAATCCATGGTTTGCACAAACATACAGTGCAAACACTTTTTCTGGCAACAGGGTTGATTTGGGAAACTGAACTCGTCACAATTTGGCATATATGCTTAAGAAATTATTTTTAAGTATGAACAGATTCTGCCAATTGAGTCATCTATAATTTCTGCTCTTAATTTTTCAATTACCAAAATTATATGCGAACATCAGCCAAATGCTCAGATCAGATTTTCTGATTCTCAGATTTCTCCAGCGTCAATTTGGCTCCAATGTGTGGTGGCTGGGATGTGGGAACTCCAGCATCTTCCAATGGACAGTCATGCTCAGGAAGACTTCAAATCCAGGATGACTGCACTACTATGAATGATCTCACTGAACACTTCCCTCTCATGTTAAAAATCAAAGCTGACGCATGTAAAGAAGCTGATTTTTAATAAACTATTCGGGTAGATGTAAAAATTTTAAGGCTACTGAGAAAAGCAGATTTTTACAGACCTTTACTTTCCTAAACATCACAATGGAAAATCATTTCATGCAATTTACAGGAAATAAAGATCAAGAGCTCTACTTTTTCAGAAAGTTTGAATTAAATGAATCGGACAAAAATACGATAAATGAATGGGAGTTAAATGGTTTGTTTTCTTTGAATGAACGGAGATAAACAGGTTTAACTCCCTGAATGAGATTGGCCTGCCAGCGATCTGATTCACGAGGTGTGCTCCTCCTTCTTCAGTGCCTCCTGCCCGCCCATGCAGGCGTCTGATTGGATTAAAGCCTTAGACAGGAGTATGGCCTGTGTTTACATGTGCTCTCTGTACTCTGGTCACCTGCAAGCAGCACGATAAATCTGCAGAGCTAAAGTATGACAGTGCACAAGAACCAGTGTAGTTAATTAAGTGATCTGACACTGAAACTGAATTTTGCTTTGAAACACAACTGAAATACAAATCTGGAAAACGAAATAAAATAAATAAATAAGCCCCCCTGGAAAGTGAGGAGATTCATGTACCTGCAGAGCCGACGGGTCAACAGCTCTCTAACCTCTGACCAAACTACATCTTTTTCCTCTTAAGACGGCTGTCACTCAAGCCACTGGCACGCTGGTTCTCTTCCAGCTCTTTGATTCTATGACGCAGAGCCACAATCTCCTTGGTCTTTTCCTCCTGGAAGAACTGCAGCTTCTGAGGACACACACACACAGTTAATCCACACACTACGTAAAGGAGGCATTACAAACAAGACATGCAACCCATTCTTAGAAGAGATCCACACAGCTAACAGTGGATGACCTATAAAAACAACACCCATGAATTCTAGATCTATTATTCAGTGACTCTTGTGAGTGGCTGCACCAGGTAAAGGACTGTGGTGTGTGGTGTTTATATTTCGGGACTGCTCATCAAATTTGTTCTGGAGCTGGAACTATCAGTGTTTTCATTATCATATTATAATTTCTGAAATCATTATTTTCTTAATTAATTTCGTATTTAAAATGCACATCACAATTTCCCAGATCCCAAGGTGACTTTCAAAATGCTATTAAATTCACAATGACATTAAACTGAGAAAACAGTTCTCATATTTGAGAAGTTGGATCAAGAGAATGTTGATGTGATGAGACACAGCTGCTGACAACAGAACACACACACAGAGAATCTGTGTTCCACTGAACACAACGTGAAATTAAGAAGTGGTGCAATTGTTTATTTAATGCCTACTCAAAGACAACCATTTCCACACAGTTTCCCATTTCAAAATTGAAATTCTACACTGGACACCATTGCAGTTGACTTTTTATGTTGGGCTGGGCCGAGCAAAGAGGAAGTGACTCTGGGTGCAGGATGCTGTGACAACAGTGCTTTTGCACGTGCATATGGCTTACAATCGCCACCTTCCACATGTTGGAGATGTCTCACTAATTTTCGCAAAGGTTGTATCGAGCTTTCCTTTCCCATTTAGAATCCTTAGCCAACCAGGCTTTATATTTGGGATGTTTAAGCGAGCCCTTGGACAACTTCAATTTACCCATTGTGGCTGTTGAGTTCAGTCTCCTACGCAGAAAGTTTGACGACACTCCGTTGTCAAACATCTCTGCCCAAAGAGGAAGTAAACTAAACAGTGCTACTCATACTCATTTTTTCCCCTCTTAACATAGAGATTTTTTTGTCTCTTTTATAAATAAGAACCAAAAATTAATTGAAAAAATTAAAATAATTGAATTTTGATGAGCCTGTGCGGCCTTGTTTATTCAGTGTCCCAGGAAACAACCATTAACGCAGCCATACAGGTTTTCTTATGCAGAAAATACTTACTTAGGATATTAAAGTAATATCTTTCAAACTTATCTGGTTGCAGATGAGCATTCATGTCACACGTCATACTTCTTGCCTTGCTTTCAACAACATCAAGCTCGCTTTGGCCACATAGTAGTAAACCTTTTGTTTATCAACCTCTCACAAAACTTGTGCAGTGATGATGAAACATTCACCCTTTTTTCCATACTCATTCAGACCTAGATATGATTATAATAATACTACTAATAATAATAATGATAATGATAATAATATTTGAGGGTGGGGGTTACATTGGGTCTCAATGAATAAACCAATATATAAAATCACTATATGAAGCCTGCAGTATTAGGCAATCACTTGGCAAGCTGAGCTTTTGGACAAAAAAAATTACGAACAGCCAAGGATGCAGGTGACCTAGTGTAAAGAGGTTCTTTAATATTCCCTCCACTTAGGTTTTCAATCACCCTTAAACCACACAGCAATAGACAGCACTAAATTCAGGACCTAGAGACCAGAGTTTGTGGCTAATGATATTTGCTAGCATTAGGGTCTGCATTTGGTTAAAGAAGGATCAGAAAGCCCTGGGTGTGCCTTTTCTCCCCTCTCTTAAGCCCTCAGAAACGGTGTTGTCACACCCTGATTGGCCCAGAGAGACAATGCACCAAGCTGCTCTCCATTCTTAATCAGGAGTCAGTACCCACACTCTGCACAACAGGTGATCTGAATTACCCTCTAATCAACTCAGGGGAACTGTGACATCCAGCAAAAATGAGAATTCACAGCAGCAAGTATCAAATAATGAGGGACCGGGGATGAGCTTTCAACCACACCATATCTCTATCTTTGTATCTAACATTTAGCCTTTTTTGTTCCAAGTATGAGCCTGTTTCCTTTTTGCCTTTTCCAGGTTTGACTCTACAAGAGCTTGGACATTTTTCAGAGCACATGGGACCTGGGAAGACAGCTCAAGCTTCCTGGCAAAAGGTCCCTCAAAGACCCTGTAAGCAGCAGCTCCACTGGGGCAAAGCCAGTGGCTTCACTGAGCGCAGGGCTCAGGGCAAATTGCAAATCCAGTAACATAATAAGCTGTCGTGCCTTTTAGAGAGCGGTTAATACACTCAGACATGTAAGTCTGTGGATGATAGACAGCAGTGAGTTTCTGGGTAACTCTCCAGCTATGACAGAGCTCACTGAAAACCTCAGATGTGAACTGAGGTCCCTGATCTGACAAGACATGCTTTGGGGCACCCCACAGAGTAAAGATGAGTCCTGCAGACGCAGCACCCAGCGTATAATGAGTAGCCCATTACAACCATGTTCTGCCCTCGTTGGAGAGTGGCTGCCATAAGCGATGACCACCTCTCCAAAGGAAGTGTTTGATCGCTGAGTCAACGTAGACCCATAGCACTTGCATTGGTTTAAACAATAAATGTGTTGCACATATCAGGGTGACCAAGGACAGGAAGAGATGTCAGACAGCATTTAAGTGCATCAAAAACTCTGCACAGACATGAGCTGTAGTTAGCTAGTAATGCACACACAGTCAGCATATTGGCTGTTTAGAGTAAATAAACATAATCAAACGTTGCAGTGGTCAAATCTATGAGTGTAACACCAGGTGAAAATAAGGTCTTAATGCACTTTCAGGTTTTGTTTTCCAGACATTTGTCCTTCAGACAAAGCATCTGGGGCATGCTGGAGAGCAGCCTGATGTCACTCTGAAGGTGGGGACTAACAGGATGAGACAGCCAGGTCAGATCTAATGAAATTTGTAGACCAGTGCTTGTCGTCATCACTGATCTTGCCAGCAAGCTTTTCAGCCCCCACAGTTGACGTCATGTTGAAAGCAGTTAGAGGCGCAGGAGCTTCGGTCATAACGTCGACACTCAATTTTAAATCAACATTCTGCACAGATGCAGATAAAGATTAAGATACATTAATATTATAATATTATATTATTTATAGAATTGGATTCCAGTGGTGGCTGCGTAGGATTGTTCCTGAACCATGCGATCCAGAACTCGTTCGTTGTAAACTCCGAAAGTCAGAATTTATTGCAAAATATGCATGCAATAATTTTACCGAACGATATTCTGCTCAATCCAGACTCACTGGCATTAAGCCATTCAAAAGCGGAATTTTCACTGCAGTCAAAAACTGTTAGGTCTCCTTCCTGTGGCACCCAAAGGGAGGCACATACCTGTATTAACAGGGCGGTCTAGTCGCAATATCAGAGCACCATAAACTACATTTATTCATGAAAGAAAGTTGATTCAATTTAAAAGAGGACTAACTTATTTAGTCAGATGAATCGTTTTACTGAAACTGAGGATTATGTTCAAGGATCTTCTTTTTATGGTGATGATGAAAAATAATATATGAAGACAGACACTTGAAGCGTCTTGCAGGATCAAACATCATAATCACTAAAGCCTACAATTCTCCCCTCACTCCTACAAACTGTATGAAATACTGTATGTTAAAACAGGTACTGTGTGGGCTGCTCACCCTCTTGAAGACACTCTGTGGAAGGTTGGAGCCATGTTGCTGTTGCTGCTGCTGTTGACTCCACTGAGCTGCCGTGCTCTGAACTCTGGCTAACTTTGCACCAAACTGTCAAAACGTACAAAGCAAAACACAGATGAGCTTATAGAGAAGCTGAAACTGGTTAGGACAGGTCATTTACAGTTATTATTGATTGACAAGAGCTTCATATCAACTGATAAATATCAATAAATCAATATAGTCTATTCCTTTGTATCAAACAACACTTGTTAGGAAGAAAAAGTAAATTCTTGTGACTTTGACTGAACATGTTTAATGACAAATTAACCCCAGCGACACTATTTAACATAAAGTGTTGATTTTAATTTACCTCCATCTGTAGCTTGAGGAGCTCACTCTGCCTCTCCCTCTCCTGGTCCTTCAGCTTCTTCTTCAGCTCCTCCAGATCCAGATCTTTTTTCTCCAACAGGTTCTTTACTTCAGCATCTTTAGCTTCCACTGTCAGGAGATACAACAGCAGGCCCCAGACACACACACACACACACACACACACACACACACACATATTACTAACACATTTCATTTCTTCTCCTGTGCTGTGGGCTGATATCATTGTTATTGTTGCTATGCAACTCTCACATTTAGTAATGTTTCTCAGGAAAATGAAGTGGGAAATGCTTCACACTTACATTGCAACCACGTGTTAAATATAAATTTAAGAATATATCTGATGCGCTTTCTATGTCTTGTATGAGGACGTTAGGGCTGTAGGGAGGTTATATTGACCATGTTTAACAAAGTACTCTCTGAAACATCTTGTAATATCAACACCGTCACTGCCTAAGTGTAAGAGATAAGATAAGATAATACTTCATTAAACTGTTTGCACAGAAATTTGTCTTGCTTCTCCAGCTCACAATCTGTCATTCATCCACAAGCAAGACACAATAAAAACATAAGACATAAGCATGAAAGACTTAAACATGACATGAAAAACATTATAGAATGCAAACCCTCAAAAGTAGTAAAAAAGCAGCATGGATGCATTGTGAGGAGTATTGAGTGTTATTTGGCCTTACACTGTATGAAACCCTTCCTGTGGCCATCCTCCACCTCTCTCCAGCACTGCTGCCTGACAGTCTCTAGCTCCCTCTTGTGTCTCTCTCTTTCTGCAGCCATCTCACTGATGAGCTGCTGAAGCTCAGCCGCTCCATCCTGATGAGAACATGTATCTAGTTGAAATCATTTATAAGCAAACGTTTGGAATTGCTACCTAGATTCAAGGTTTTGAAAGGCACCAACAAGCTTTAGATTATTAGTAAGAAGATATAGATATGGAGAGAATCAAATTATTATTATGATGTCAAACTGAAATGTAATTCACTAGCTGGAGGCAGGAAAAAAACTGAATAAGTGCTTCTATCTAAAAAAATTTCTTCAACCAGACAAAACAAATACGTCAGTACTGGTTATTTGCATGCATTCATATTAACCTAGAAAACTACATATTGTAATGCAATCTGTGTTCAGGGTTGGAGAATTACACGTGTGGCCTAAATTTCTAGATTATTAAAGCACTAAACTTGAAAATTATGAACTGTGACTGAGACAACTCTTTACTTCTCTAACACAAATCATGAAAATAAGTAAATAAACAACAGAGCACTGTCATTTAGCACTGACTGATAGTCAGTTGTACCATATTTTTTAATTAAAAAATATAAATAGAATAAAAAATAACTTTGTCTCTTGTTGATTAAAAACGTACATTTTACATAGATTTCTCTCCAAATATGGAGCGAAGGGTGAATTATTGTATGGTCTTCACAGCGACTACAGAATCACAAAGCTTAATATTTCTGTCAGCGCACAGTAATAATTGAAGGCAACTCAACTGAACACATTACTTAAAAAATCTATTTTAGAGCTTCTCTCATCTGGATTTTGGGAGCAGGACAGTATTTAGACAAAGTTTAGAAAAGTAATGATGACTAAACCAAGTGGACACTATAACAGACCCTGAGGAAATTACATCATTGTGTACAGCCTACAAAGATAAATTAATGTCTAATTTACATCACAACATGCAGAGAACAGTAATGTGGTCACAGACCAGCTATACAGAAATGGAAACATTCACCTTTCAATTAAACTTCCTGATTCACTGCTGTGTTCAATTTACATAATGATAAATTCTGCCAGTCTTCAAATGTTTTACCTCTGCTATTCTTTCATTCTGTTGTTTCAGGTCCACGATGTTGTTCTTCAGTCTCTCATTCTCCACTACAACAAACAGTTTCAGAACAGTCACAGGATGCAAATCCCTTTATACATAATTAAGTTAATTACTATATTTATAGGGTTATTTACATTTTGGATATTAAATGGTTATCACACTGAAAGTAAGACTTTATCCACTTCAAGGCAACATTAAAAACAACAACAGCAACGCTTATAAATCTAGAACTGGACGACCATTTATTTGTTGAGGACCACATTATTCTTCTTTGACTTAATCCTGGACTACATGAGTGCTTAGGATTGCCACCATGCATATTTATTTCTCCTGCATATTGTAATTATCCAGGTGCATTAGTGTATATTATGTTTTTATATGTGTGTCTCGTGGGTTATTGCATTTACCTCTGAGGTTGCACTGCTCCTGCAGAGTCTGCTGCAGTCTGTCCACTGTGACGAGAAGACTGTCTCTCTCTGCAACAGGTAAGAATACTCTCTGTGGCTATGGATCTCACCTGCCTTTGAATGTATTAGAAATTATACTCTCTCTCATATATCAGCTCCTCTGTACATTTGAGCAAATGCAGGGTATTTCCTGGACCGTGAACTGTAGATGCCAGGTCAAAGTGTCGTTTAGCAAAATCGCCAGCAGGAGACAACATATACACACCAAATTAACTGCCACAAGGACCCTAAAAACACTGCAATTAAAGCGTGAAATTAATATAACCCACCAGTTCTCAGATGAAAGAACAAAAACTCACCCTCAATCAGACTTTTCTCCTTGGTCTGGGAGAATTTCAGGAGTCTGTTAGCATCCTCCAGCATGATCTCCAACATGCTGTTTTTGCCATTAAGCTCTGTAATTTTCTGTATGATACAAGTAAAGACAGGTGGAGATGCTGTACACTAGTAACTAACGGGCGCTGTAATTGCGGAATATATATTAAAACATCCCAGATAATATGGTTTAACTTTTAGTTCAGTGTCTCTTAACTCCTTAGTGTAACAAACAGACAAAAAGGGATCCATAACTAGCCGACAGTGAGTTAGCATAGCTAGCTAATGATGACGTTACCTGTTCTAGTTGTGTAAACTCCGACATAAACCTGTCAAGATTAACACAGTTTGACTTTATCATTTTACTTGTCTGAGAAAGAGCAACGACTGTAGTAAAAGGTTAATAATTTTGTGTTACCGCTTCGGTTAAATTAAAGCTACGCTAACTAGCTTAAAAACTCTTTAACCGTTAGCTAACAAGTTCCGCTGTTTAAGCTAGCTTGTAGTCTACATTATGCGCGTGCTAGTGAACGGCTATGCCTACGTGCGCATGCGCGTCTTTAAGAGATTCATGTACATTTTCAGATGGGCCTATTTTAGTACTTCCGTTTATTGCTTCATCATTTCTGAGTAAAAAAAATATAGATTTAAATGTACAAAATGTAATGCAATTCACAGAGCCATTTATTTAAGTGTGTGTTTACATAGCCTTCAATAAATGAATGAATAACTTTATTTCGAACCCAGAAAGACATAAAAAAAAAAACCTTGCACTTCAAATTTTCTATCACATCATTGGGCTTCAAATATGAGGATTATGACATATTGGCTAGATGACACTAAACTGGCTTAAAATGGAACGAGAAGCTTGTAAACCTCACTCTATAGTTGGCATTCTTCTGTCACCTTACACTGTTGAAATGTCTTTATAATTGTAATGCAGTGATTCACACTACACTACGAATCTAGAAACATTAAATTACATTTTAATCTGGAACCCATATCTCACGCTTTACCCATTGTTGGAATCCCAACCTCTGCACCAGCTAATCTAGATAATGCTTTGCACCTTTGCTCCTTTTGCTCAAATACAGAGTAAATATGAACTACCAGGAAGTCACTTCTTCAGATTCTTGCAAATAAGACACTATGTTAGGAAATACCTGCAAAAATTTCTCGACTTTCAGAGGCTCAAGTCTTGACAGATGCCTTTAATCCACATCAGACTCAGGAAAATTAATATTTTATATGTTTGACACTTTACAATCTGTCAGCCCAGTTGATCACACTGTAGTAAAAACTAAATGGGAGGAAGACATGGGGGTTGAGATCCCCGAACACCTTGTGGAAGGAGAGCCTGGAGCACATCCATTGCTGTTCTAACAACACAAGGCACTGTTTAATTAAACTTAAAATTCGACACCGTCTTCCTTACTCCAAGGACAGATTACACAGAGTATACCCTGAAATTTCTCCCCTGCCGAAATGTGACTGCACCCTGTAACTCAAGAATACAAGGAATGACATTGACCAAATTAACTGTGCCTGCATCTGGTGACTTCTAGTATTAATCCAGAAAATGCTGTGAACGTCACCCCTTGTATTTCTGAGTTACAGGGTGCAGTCACATTTTGGCAAGGGTCTGCCGAAATGTGACTGCACCCTGTAACTCAAGAATACAAGGGCTGACGTTGACCAAATTAACTGTGCCTGCATCTGGTGACTTCTAGTATTAATCCAGAAAATGCTGTGAACGTCACCCCTTGTATTCCTGAGTTACAGGGTGCAGTCACATTTTGGCAGGGGTCTGCCGAAATGTGACTGCACCCTGTAACTCAAGAATACAAGGAATGACGTTGACCAAATTAAGTGCCTGCATCTGGTGACTTCTAGTATTAATCCAGAAAATGCTGGCGATCAACACAGAGGGTGTGTGAGGTCATGCTATACTCCAGATGAAATTACACCTCTAGTTCTTAACATAGCAATTTTTTAATTCCTTCAATCTAGAAATGATGAATTTCGCGTATTGCTCCTTTAAGTAACTGAGATGAAAAGAGTTCCAGCATATCATACTCCCTTAAACAGTAAATGTTAGCCTATATTTCGAAAAATGACATGTTGATATATGCTACTAGTGTTAAATTAAAGAACACCTTTAGGCAACAAAACACATTGCATTAAATGTCAATGTACACACTTGTGCAAAAGCAGATTATCATTGTCAAAATATACAACTACCTTCTCCAGTGCTGCCTCACTAGTAGTCACCAGAAAAATGACAAAACTAAACTAAACTAACCCAAAAATAATGGACAAAAAATAAGACGTATATGACACCATGGTGGGTGCAACAAGCACTGTGACGTCACATAAATTAAAAAAACTCGACACGTCTTATAGAATTACTAGTAGAATAAAACATCACCAAAGCCCACAACATGGAGCAGTTAAGGGAATGTTAAGGTACTTAGTGCTGTGTTGCTTCCTGGGACGAGGGCGCCATCTTGTGAGGAACATGCTCTGCTACATGTGCTCTGGTACCTGTTTATCTTTGTTTGTTTGGCTAAATAGTTGCTTACATTGGTCAAATCAGATAGAGAAATGGAAAGAAGTGCCAAACAACAGCATCTGGACAAACTGATAAATAACATAGATCCATGTGACTCAGCAGCTCAAGCCTGGATTACACACCCTGATGCACGACCTCCACTCACAAACCCAGACACTGTAAACTACCTCATTTTTGGACTGAGTGCGTACACTTTACATGAGTTTAAAAGTTGCATCTATTTGTCTGTTTATCATGACACTAGACAAAGCGAGTTTACATGTGCCGATGAGGGAAACCAAGAAAGAGCTTTTCTTTGTACCTTGCCTAAAGTGAAGAATAAAATACACATATCTTCCACACAGTCAACACATACTGAGGAGAAATAAACAGAACATCAAATAAATCAGGACTATGCAGAAACACAGCAGACATAACACAGTGACGATTAACACAGTACCAAATGTTTTTATCATTAAACCAGCTTTAAGTTCCTTTTTGTTCTGGGGCAAGACATAGAGCCAGTTAAAAAGCTCAAGTTCATGCTCCTTAGTTGGACTTCTTCGTATTTCGATGAATACTGCCCTCTTGCGATACATTGGTAGATAAAGGTTATCGGTTTGTCTGGTCGGATAAAAATTAACTTTCATATACTTCACTTTGAAAATAAAGTGTTTGAAGAATGTTAATATCAGAAATAGTCAATACTATATTCTAAGAAAAAGAGGAGAGGCTGCAGCACATGACTTGGCAACACATTTGCACTCCGACCTTGTCACATATTGACGGTTGGTCATGGACTTTCCACGGTCACATATGACATGCAAGGTACTCTGGGTGTGTTGGTTGTTGATGTTCAGGGACACTGTGTCAAGTTCTCTTCTTTCAAAATACACTTCCGTTTTCACAGGAAATTTCACAGTTACATACAGTCTCTTTTAAAATCGGACTACGATACAAACACAGTGAATTGATGATTTTTTCCTTCAACAATAATAAAACACGTGGTTAGGTTTAGGAAAAAGGAACAGTGTTTGGTTTTAGAATCTTACGGGACACAAACACCACCCTCTCCGGTGAAAGTCGTTGTTTGTTGGACCTTTTCTCGTTGGTTTCACTGCCCAAGCACCGGATTTTGATGACTTCGGAGTGAGTCCGTGCTCAACTTGGAGCAAGTTGCGATTCTAATAAAACATTTTTGCAGCATGAAAACTTTATGAAGGTATGTGGGGTAAGGGCTTGCCCGGACAATATTACATTAAGTAAGATATGGATATATTAGACCATTTATACAGTCTATGAAAAAAACAAGACAAAGGTCAGTGTCTGAAAATAATTAGTAAAACTTATGTCGCTACTCTTTCTTACATGTCTTCTAACTCATGTCAACAAATTCCCAAATTTATTTACAACTGATATACAACTATCCCCAGTTTATTAAAAAAAAAAAAAAGAAGTAAGAAACCCAATTTATTTACAGTCCAAGTTCCACTCAGTGTTACAGAGTAAACATGCACTCCTCTAACAGAACCTGTCCTCATCTATATATCTGCCAAATATATCTTTTCTGCATAGTTTTTTAATGATATGCAATGCATATGATGAACCAATTTATTTAAATTCCAATACAGAAGCCATATAATTCAGTATTTTCCCTATGCAATTAGATTAATTAGAAAACTTTATTAATCCTCAGTGGAGAAACCCATTTACCACCAGAAGCCATCGGTACAGACAAAAATGTACACAGTACACTGACAGTACACAACAAATACAAACGCACAATGCAACAAATAAATGAAGGCAATTCTGATATAATGAAGTTCTAGATGTGATCTCGGCTGTTGCTGCTGCTGCAACATAAGTCCCTCTGAATTGCTCACTGAATGAGCTTCTAAATCTGTTAAAACACAGTGCAATTGATGGCTTTTTAATTATTACAAATTTGGTTTTAGTTAGACCTTATTCTCTTTGCTAAAGTGAGCTCAAGTGTGTGGATAAGGCCAATCACTGCAGCCAGCCTTTCTGATAATCTCATTGACCCTGTTTGTACCATCTGCAGTGATGCTGCCTCCCCAGCAGAGCGCAGCATAGAAGAGGACACTAGTCAAGATACCCTGATAAACATGTAGAAACCTTATGCTGTCAGAGGATGTAAGAATAAAGAATGAAAAAGAAAAACCTCGACTGAGCTCTGTTCAATAAAACATCAGTTTTACCATTCCAGTTTACTTCACTATCTAGGTAGACATCAATATATTTGTCCGACTGGAAAATTTCTGTCTGCTGATCCTTTATTACCACTGAGAGGACCTCCTCCCTCTTTTTTGGAAACCAATTACTAGCTCGTTGGTCTTCCTAGCATTTCATTTCAAAGAAATTGCATCACAGCAGCTGACAAATGAGTCAACCTCTCTTTTGCAGGACAGGTCATTGCCTTGGATAAGTAGACAAACCAGGAGAGTGTCACCCCGAAACATTTGGATGTTAAGACACTTGCCTATTGCTATCGTCAGTGGTATAGAGCGTTAATAAGAAGGGGGATAAAAGAATGCTGCTACTTCTGCTTTAAAAAAGACCTATACTTCCTCCACCACTGAATGAGTATTCCTCTTTGTACACTCTGAACAGAAATTAACTGCAGTCATTTTTGCAGTCTAAAACTATCTGATATTAATGAGACAGGCAAAGTAAAAGGTATGAAAGTTGTTTATTCGTAACACCTGAACAGTTAAAATGCAATAACCGTAAAAATTCAACACTGATGACCATGTACCCCCGACTTTAAATCTGCATCATATGCACTGCCACCAGAAACCAACCTAAAACATACAAACTCTAATAGTCCATGCACTCAAAAGCAATACTGACTGCGCATAAGATTGCAGTCCAAATTTTGGCTGTCAGCCCTGAAAATGTTTCACAATTTAGAACAAAAATGAGACACTACTGTATGTTCCATTTGATCCTTTTACATGCGAACAGCTCATGCTTTATTTTAATCATACGTTGGCAGCAATAAAATATATGAACCCCAATAAAGGCTGATTGGTAGGTAACATTTTCCTCATGGCCACTTTTACCTTAAAGCCTGAAAAGGAATGAAAACATTACGAAAAAACACATAAAAATGTTGGATTCATAAAAAGACAACAGAGTATATCATGATGACCTGAAGCTTCTGATATGTACAAAATCACTGTTATGGAGCATGTGACAGTAAATTAAATGCACTCTTATTTAAATTCAATACTCTTGTTTTAACATTGAATAAAATGACTATCTGATGTCGAAGGTGTTACTCATAGTGATAAAAACTGCAGGGAATACCACCAACTCTGCAGCTCTATTGAACTTTAACGCCTCTTTTGGCAGACGCACAAACTCAGAGACAAGTTGGTGAAGACAGTGAAGCTGCTGAAGAGCCAGATGATTTTCCTCAGGAGCTGATGGACCAGACCACCAAACCAGAGGAGTTACAGGCGAGTGAACATTGAAGACGACTCCAAATGAATGAAAGTTTCCCTCTGCCCTTTTCACAGCTGCGGTAAACAAAGTCAGTCGTGCTCTTCCTCTCATACCAAACTTCCAGCTTTACAGCTCTGTCAGAGGGAGCAGCAGGAGGTCAGAGGTGGTGGCAGCTATTTAAGGAGACCTGATATTCAACACTCAACCACAGGACCTTCAATAGTCAATCTCCAAGACTGTTTCCAAGCTTTTATGTGCCTTTGAGAATAGTCTTAGCTGTGAAGAGTCAGCGCTGATCTATGGTGTGATGCTTCCCAAAAGGTCAGGGGTCAGGTAGCCGTCTGGTGTCGGCGCGGTTTTCGGGATTATCAGCTGAGGAGCAGGCGTCGAGTTTGGTGTAAGTAAGAGGCTGTTCTGCATGTCAACACCTTCGACCACGGTGTAGACAGGTGCAGGGGAAAGAGGGGACACGGGGGTGGGATCTGATTCGTGGTAAGGGGAGTCTCCTGTCTGGCAGGGCTCACTCATGTCTCCTGTGGACGATCTTGGGCTCATTTTTCCTGCGTTGAGCTCTGAGGTGTACCCTCCGTGTTCTGGATTCACCACCAGGAGTTGAAACTTTTTCTTTTCTTTCTCTTTCTCCGCCATCTTCTCTTTCTCCGTGTCTTTGCTAGTGGGTTTCTCCACCTCAGTCTGCTCTTCCGGCGACAGCAGCACCTTGCCTGATGACCTCACCTCACTCACCTTAGTGTACATTGCCTCTCTGCCTGGCGCTACAAAAAAGGCTCCTCAGCTGTGGGGCTCTGGACCGGGGAGTTTGGCTCGCAGGGTGTCAGGCACGCAGGTTCCTTACTGTGGATTTGACTGGGGATGAGAGGAATGAAAGGGGATGGTTCAGGGTCGCTGGGGAGATCTGGGTCGCAGCAGCTGGCCCGGCCAGAGTCGTCGTCTCTGAAGCCGATGGACAGGGGGGAGCAGTTAGAAGACAAAGAGCGCTCCATGAGGCAATCCGTGTCCAGGTCTGTGAGTCTGTCGCTCTGCTCCTCGATGTCCAGGTCGATGAATTCCACCCAGGGGTCGTTGTTGTACAGCTCCGGCCTCAGATCAGGGGGCCACCCAGGATGGATGTCAACTCCCTCAGCTTCCCTTTCTGTGAGGTAAAGAAAATACAGTCAATAGACTCAATCAACATTGCTCTCATCAAGTTATTGTTACAATCTGGGAACTAAAAAGAGGTCGGACAAGTGAAGAAACACGAGCAGTCCAATGATCAGATGATTATACACAAGCCTGCAGATTATTCAGACCTTTTTATAAGTGAAAATGTTCTTCCTGGTTCAACTTTGACCTATTACAATAAGCACACACTTTAGGTGAGCTCATTTTCCGAATATAATGGTTTAGATAGATGCAATAAACTGTTGGCTTGTGTAAAATCTGCCCGACCCTATCAGACTTTGTTCTAGCGCTGTTGCCATGTACCCAGCAAGTGGTTTGATGACCACAGTTCTTTCATTGTTGACAGAAACAATGGCTAAAACTATGAAAACAAGACTCTTGTTGCAATCAACCAGAATTTCCCCTCAAGGATAAGTTCATCCAATGAACAAAAAAAACGTATTTCTCACTTACTGGTATAAAGACACAAAGACATAAACACAAGAAGACATATGAGCACCCACCTGCCCTCACAGACACACACCAGTGTCTTACAAACTCTCACCAATGCCCAAGAGAAACAGACAACAGATACAGGCAATAAGTATCCCCGAAACCTTTTTGAGTTTGTGAGATTTTGGCTCCTTCTCCAATACAGTGGACTCAACTACTCCTACTTTGAATGTCATTTTTAACTTATGTTGGACTTTAGGCACCAATTACAGTGCATATTATTATCATCTGTGTCACATTGGCAAGCAGATACACAGGGTTAGATAACTTTATAATTTACAAACTACGTATTTAAAACAGTAGGCCTGTGTAGGCTGTCGTTATGTGTCCCTTACAGCATTACAATTTCATTAGCTCAATAATAGGATACTATTTGGTTACCCGATGTTGACAGTTTCACCAGTTGATGTCACAGTTTGTTGTCGCACTAGCTGTAGGTCAAGGTTGTATAGTTCTCACTTAACCATAATGCTTTGTCCTGCTTCATGTATCTTTTCTGTTGCTGATTAACGCAATTTGGGCCTTTGGACAGAATAGAGCTTTTTACTGATTAGCCACAGGAAGTAAAATGTAACTTCCTGCAGCAATACTTTGGTTGGTATGGACTTTACGCCATAGCAAAGATGAACCTTATGTCCCCGTGGTGCAACACAGCTTTACGATCAAACTTACTAGTTTCAACGTATCATTTACAACCTATGTAACATTAGGAACTTCTCTCAGGATAACACACAGACCTCACTGTGGTGGAGGGATGGATACAAGTAGTGGATTAGCTAATTACTTCTACACTCTTTGACCTTTTTTTCCTCTATTTGATCTTTTACCTTTATGGGTTATTTGCACAAGTGAAAAACAAGTGTGTCTCACAGCCAATATGGCATTCAACAATGCTGTATAAGCCTGACAATATCCTGTTCTGAAAAATTACATTTGAAGAGTGTTGGCCGTGTTGACTTTGGTTGTTATTTCTGGCTTACGTGCTGCTAACTTGCTCTACATCCTTTGTCCGTTGCCAGGCAGCCAACTCTGAATTGGTATATATGCAATATCTATTTTATTATCCGCACGGCTAACTTTGTGTTGCATGGCTTGTGTGTGAGTGCACATGACCATAGTGAAGACCCATATAATGACTATTGTTTTTGTTTACTGTCTCTTGCTTTAGTCAAGAGGGAGTGAGACCAAAACCAACCCGTTACATGAGGTAAGCATATTCTTTTAGCTATTGAGCTCTTCAGCAGAAACGTTTCCTGAAGGTTTTTATTATTGTTCACTGGCGCACGGTAAATATGCTTCGCTCTTTCAGCATTGGATTCTGTCGATAATGTGCTAACTGTCTATCTAGCGTCAAGACGGTCTCCTGGTTTTCCTTTTGTATGTCGATCACAGATGACCACTGTCTGCTGGTATGGAGAGTTATGTTCAGCGTGTTGAAGTGCAACTTTTTGGCCGAGACACTGCAACGTGAGGCGACACGGCGTGGGCCTTCTAGTTCTCTGACGTTGGTTTGGTGTGTCTGGTCCTTTTAGATGAAGATTCACTTCAATACAGAGTGTGCTAGGACAAGTCATGGTCAAGCATAATAACATGTAAATGAATACCTTGAGTAGTTCAGGGTCAATCCCTCTGATTTTAGGTCCAGGAACAGGAGGCAAAAGAATCACCATCAACCTTGGGTATAAAAAAATGAAACTGACATTGACACATGAATAGCTGTAGCAAACAAAACACACTTGACTTCAGATCTCAGTATTAACAGCAGATAATTAGCAGATGTATAGAACGTCTCACATTTCAACATTTTTGAATGACATCACTGACAACACAGACACTGAGTCACTTTTTCAAGGTCATGCAGCCCACACTGTGCTGGTCACTGAGCAGCATTCTGTACGTCCTCGTCTCTCAGTTTTTAAAACCTACACAGAAAGCCTGATGTTGCGAAGAACTTACTTTTCCTGCTGCGATATGATGACCAACATCAAAATGGTTACAAGACACAAGGCACCGAAGATGAGCAAGGCCACCACTGGGAATCTCGACACTGGGGAAAGAAATGCACACAGATTAACACTATATACTGAATATATTACTCCAATGAAAATGTATGTTTAGGTTTTATGTGTACAAACGTATAAGCACCAGACTTTACGTCACGCCATTGACTTACATTGGGAACGAGACATCTGTAAACCAGTGGATACATTTTTTTTGAGCATCATACACCCGTGAAATGACTCGTTTCAGCTATCGGGATTTGATCCATTTGGTCTGATGACATTTTGAAAGTCTAGAAGAGCTGCACCATCAAATCATTTTATCCCCATTCAAGGTAGCTTAAACTTGATATAGCCTAGCTTAAACTTGATATAGCCTACTCGGCTGGTGGAAGTCTCTTGTGCACTTGCTTTATGGGCCCATGGATGAGGATCCAGGTCCCTTGAAACCCAGGAAGTCAAACTTTTCTGGCTTCTTATGCCACTGACCAGCTTTTATGGAAGGGAACAGAGCCCAACCTCTAATGCCAGGGCCACACCGCCCGCGGAAGCGCCGCGAATAGGCAAGGCAAGGCAATTTTATTTATATAGCACCATTCATACACAAGGCAATTCAATGTGCTTTACAAGAGAAAACATTAAAGGAACAATAGATCATTAAAAAACAAAAGCTAAAAGCAAGACAATAAATAGTTAAAGACAGTGCAGAAAATGCATTTAAAAAGCAAACATAAAGCAAAAGCAACAGCAGACAAATATAAAAACAATAACTACAGATTATCCTAACAATAAGTTATATATCTAGTTCCCTGGTAAGCTGCAGTAAATAGTAATGTTTTAAGCCCTGATTTAAATGAGCTGACAGTTTCAGCCGACCTCAGATATTCTGGAAGTTTGTTCCACAGGCGGGGAGCATAGAAACTGAAGGC
Source organism: Epinephelus cyanopodus (assembly GCA_026686955.1). NCBI lineage: Eukaryota > Metazoa > Chordata > Actinopteri > Perciformes > Serranidae > Epinephelus > Epinephelus cyanopodus. The sequence goes on along the minus strand of CM048932.1, from coordinate 26,851,520 downwards.
TGCTTTCACCGTGTTTGGTTTTGATCCTGGGAACACTGAGTAAACCTCTTCCAGATGATCTGAGGGGTCTGGATGCTTCATAATGTACAAGTAAATCAGAGATGTATTTAGGCCCGAGACCATTTAGTGCTTTATAGGCCAGTAACAAGATTTTAAAGTCTATCCTTTGACACACAGGAAGCCAGTGCAGTGACTTGAGCACTGGTGTAATATGCTCCACTCTCTTGGTGTTGATGAGGACTCTGGCAGCAGCGTTCTGGACGAGCTGCAGTTGTCTGATTGATTTCTTACTCAAGCCTGTGAAGACACAATAGTGCAGCCTGCTGAAAAATAAAAGCATGAACAAGTTTTTCTGTATCTGGTTTAGACAGAAATTCTATTATTCTTGCTATGTTTTTAAGGTGGTAGTAGGCTGATTTAGTAATTGTCTTAATATGACTATTGAAATTTAGGTCTGAGTCCAGAACTACACCAAGAGAATAGCCTCGAAGCGCCGAGAAGTGAAGGCAGTTTCCTATCGGCACCCATGTTAACTGACTGTGTCATCCACATTGGCCGCGCCGCGCCGGGAAGCTCCGCGGCAGTCTCACGATTTGCAGCGATCAGTTCGGCGTCTGGTGTATTTTCTGCGCAAGCCGCGAGTGAATGTGTCAAGCCAGGCATATACATATATATATATATATATATATATATATATATATATATATATATATATATATATATATATATATGTGTATATATATATATTTTCAACTGTATATACAGACCAAACTACACAACGCTGGTAACATACACTCCTTGTGTGTGTTACACTCCTGGTAACACACTGTGTGTGTGTGTGTGTGTGTGTGTGTGTGTGTGTGTGTGTGTGTGTGTGTGTGTGTCTGTGTAGCCTCTGTGTAGTCTCTGTGTGTGTATGCAGCCTCTGTGTGTGTATGTAGCCCACCAGCCTACTGTGGACATTCATTCACGGATAATACTCATTACTAAGATGTGCACATACACTTGTTAGGAAAACATGGCGTTATAATTTTATGAGGTTATTTACTTACCCATGATGGAAAAACAGCCCCAAATGTGACGGAGACAACAGCTGGGAGCAGAAGCGCTTGTCGACCGGCGTGGAGAAATGCGCGTCTGGTGTGAACGGAAATGCTCCGGCGCGCGCGAGAATTTCGGTGCACCGCGCCTCGCAGCAATTCTGCGGGCGGTGTGGCCCTGCTGTCCAGCTCTCTTTATACATCCAAATATCTACTTTACTGATGGCGTCCCAGTCAGCCTCAACTGTACAAATGTTAGCATGCCAATATGCTAAACCGAAATGAACACATTAAACATTATATATGCAAAATAGCAGCATGTTAGCATAGTGATGTTAGCATTTAACACAAAGCACAGCTGTAACTATTGCCTTCCAGAGCAGCTAGGATGGCTGTAGCCTTTCAGTCTTGTTACATTTGAAATGTTGATTACATTGAAGCTACAGAAATACAATGCTGCTCTTGTCTGAAATAAACAAAGTTTTTGAAAGCAAGATGTTTAATGCATTAAACAGCTTTCTTCTATGGCTGCCATGTTTTGTTTGCGTTGGAAAATGGACCAACTTTACGGTTTGCCGAGGGAAACATGTTTTGTAGTAGGACGGGAGTGTCTTTAAGCAATATCGACATGTCTTGAAAAAGATACCGAGATGTTTGTTCTTGTGCTTGTTCAGTGGTGCAAAACTCTTTAATATTTAAGCATTATTTAGGCATAAAAGGACTCCCACATGGCTACTGGTGCATTCTGATCACAGCGATAAGAAGCTCTAACAGGTAATGACTGGAATATCATTTCTTTTTCATGTATTGATTCTGACACTGAGCAGAAGCAGGGGGAGCTATTGGACGAACTGTAAGCAGGAATATTAAGACAACTATTCACTGTGACAAGGACACTCGGCTGCAGCCTCTACAGATATAGTGTAAATTGAAAAACCCTTCTAACAGCATGTGTGACAGCTCTGTCCACCCAGCCTATAAAGTGAGTGGCAGTGAGTGTTTACCTTTCGATGGAACGTGCAAAAACACAGAGTCGCTGAACTCCCCGAAATCTTTCCCACCCAGCATTCTGCACCGGACCCGAACCTCGTGATTGACGTTAGTTTGAAGCCCATAAATGGAGCGATGTGTGCTCGTCACAACGTCGAGCTGTGGTGAAGAAAACAAGGTTCGAATATCAGACGCAGTGCTGCAGCATCACATCTCCTCTAAGACACATTCGTGCTTCCTTTGACGATAAAAAGTTGGCCGTAATTAGCTTAAAAGACACCCACCGCTTCCCATAGGTCAGAGTTGACTTCTCGGTACTGGACCTCGTACTGCAGCCTCATCCATCCCGTCTCCACATCTGCCGACTGAGGCGGCTTCCAGCTCACAATGATGTCATAGCGAGTGCCGGTCAAACTCACATTCAGCAGCGTCCAGTTCACACTGAACGGAGGATCTGGTTGCACTGCAGGCCAGAAAATAATAGTTTTATCTTCTTCTTTTATACCACATGGACAAAAGGAAGTGAACACCTTAACACTACATTCAAATGTGATTGCTGAACATATCTTTCCAACCATCTCCTCCCCAAACTGTTGCAAACTTGGAGGCAAACCATTGTCTAAAATATCATTGCCACGATGTTTTGACAATGTACAAATAGCTAAGACTCATAAGATAAGTTTGAAGGTGTAGATATCTGTTTAGGCTCTTCCAACAGGTTGTAGAACAGAAGCTAAATCTGGGAATTGGAGGAGAACATTGGTACTTTTCCAGGTTGCAAATAAATAAACTTTAAAAACCTAAAAAAACAACAACTTAAAAGTGGAAACAAAGTGGAATATGGGAAAACCTGACATTGGTTTTGGCCCACTTTTTATCAGCTTTCTCTTATCTAGATCATGACAGAGGGAAGTTAAACTCACCAATGCTTTCAACATGGAAACTGTACTCATCGTAGAGGATGGCTTGATCCCTCGAGCTGAGCTGGACATGGTAAGGCGTCCAGACGGATGTGTGGTTCTCATTGAAAAAGCACTCGTTGGGCCTGTCGGTGCTGTAGTGAGGACACTCGCTCCACTCTTTGGGAGGAGCATGAGGTGATCTGCAAGACGGGAAAGACAGCATGAATGAGACGAAGGAGGTGACAGGAAGCACCCTGTCACCTCGTCACTGATTCAGAAAATCTACTCAAAGCATATTCTAAATATTTATGATGGAAAAAAATCTTTATAGCTGTAGATCCTGACAGGATATACAGAGTATAATTTTCAGCTATTCTAAAACCAGTAGTGCAGATTACAGTGCTAAGTTTGTCTTGAGGATGATGCTAAAGGAATGTTTGGGGGGTTATTGAGATTAAAAGTATTTATCCTCTGGGGAGCATGAACATGCTCTGTAGGTTTCATGCCAATCTGCAAATTAGATTATGAGATATCTAGTGAACAAAGTTGACATTTGGGCCTGAAGGCAGTGGTAAAGAAAAGTTTATGAGCAGGGCTGCACTCCTGATTGAATACTGACTCAGAAAGTCCTGATTCAATTCAGTTCAATTCAGTTCTTGAGGATTAAACCAGTGGTTCCCAACTGGTCCCGTCAAAGGGTCTAGATTTCTCCTTAGTCATTTGTTCAGGGTCCACACAGTTTAATGTAATTCATGTCATATCTGCGTTTGAAATAAAAGCTTTGAAATAAAAGCTATGCGCCAGAAATTCACTGTACTTCAAAATAAAGTGTGATTTTTGCAAAGAAGTCACTTGCGGTCCATTAAGGATGGACCCACAACCCACTTTTAGACCGCGACCCATCAGTTGGGAACCACTGGATTGGAAGTGTGTCAAAAATATCTCCAAAATTGTATTGAAGAATTTATTCAGGACACTTCAATGTATTCTACAAGTAGGCAACATTTTTGTTTTCTTTTGCACCCTTTGGTAAACTGTTGATTAAGGGTTTATTAAGTGATTTATTCTAATGACTTATACTTGACTTACTGAAAAAGTTACAGGCCTAATACCCAGTCGAGCTAAAGTTTGTTAATTAAACATATATCCCAGCTTTCTTGTAAAATTTCCAAGAATTTTCTAAATATTTTACCATATATTTGTGTGTGTTTTATTGATGTTTTTATTGGAACTGGTGGATTTGGGACTGAATATCAAACCGAGAAGGGGAGCCAGAAAAACCAACACAATTTCAAGGTTGTTTTCTTTCTGTTGCCAATTGGAAAAATACAGACTAATACAATATAGGTGATACCAGGTTTATCCTTTAACCAGCGTCTTTAGGAAATCTGGTGGCCTTTAGGTGCATTTAGAAATTCACAAACCCAAGTTTTTTTAATGTTAAACTGCTCGATAACATAACTTGATTACAGCCACAGCTAAAACTTATATGTCACAGCTAAGTGTCAGCTTGAACTGGACTTTTGCCTTGTCAACACAGAGTGCTGTCGCAGGTGCGCCACGTGCCTGATAAGGCTTCGACTCAACCATGTGCACATTTGAGTTGTAAAAGCAGTGACCACGCTTGACCTTTAAAATGTGGGTGACGAGGGATTTTATGAAGCCGTTTACGACTCTAACCTAAATTCACTTACATGCATTTTCCCTTCTGTCCTTATCAGACACAGACAGACTTTACATCAAGTTCTTTCTCTTTACGGTTAATCCTCAGATGCTTTCTTTATCTGTGTCACACACACACCACGTATTGCAGTGAATTAGAGCTACAATGATAAGTCAACAATTAAATTAATCACCAACTAATCTGGTTATTGATTAATCAGGCTGAACAATTTTTCAGGGAAAAAAAGTAAAATTTCTCTTATTGCAGTTTCTTAAATCTGAATATTTTCTGGTTTCTTGACTCCTGTAAGACAGTTAACTGAATATTGTTTTATTTTGGACAAAACAAGACATTTGAGGTCATCATCTTGGGCTTTGAATAACACCATTTTCTGCATTTTACAGACCAACTAATCGACAATCAAAATAACCATTAGTCGTAGCCCTACATTGTATAGGATGCTAGGATTAAACAAAAATATATTAATCAGTTAAAAACAAAACTATATACTCCTGTGTATTACAATTTAAGGGTCCATGATGTGTTTACTGTGACTTGTTTATCGAGTTTGTTTCTGTTATTATGCACTTGTACTTACTATTAATTTACTTACTATACTCACTATACTTACTAACTTACTATTTGTTTGTATTTTATGTTTGTTGACTTAAAAATTGACAGCTATACCCTTGTATAATGCATCAGATTTCAAGTATTCAAGTAATCATATGTGGTCTCTGACAAATAAACTTATACACTGCACATTTTTCATACATGTACATTTTATGAAATTCTCTTTTAAATTTTATTCTTAATTAGTTTCTGCATTATTTTGAATTGTTATGATTCTTTGATATCTTATAAAATATTTTTTCTAAATTCAAATTTTTTATCCTTCTTTTCATGCACTTTGTTTGTAATTATATGTACTCTGCTGAGTTGTATCCAAATAAATACAAAAGACAATAATCTAAAAAAACAACAAAAAAAAAAAAAACAAAAACCTCTTCACATCCGTTTCCCTTTTTTTTAATCTCTAACCTTGACTTGCTTAAACATACAGATAAAGCACGTATATCTGTTACTTATCACAGAGTTTGTCCTTTACTTTTTGTTGATGTAGAATAAGCGGAGAGCTCCCGGCTCGGAGAGGCTCTGGGAAGTGCCGACATTCCATCTGCAGCGGAAAGTCTCCATGTTGGCAGAGACGCAGCCAGTGAGGTGTGGGTGTGCATCGGGGAGGACTGCAGGGAACACAGACAGAGAGGAAGTTAGAGATAAAAGGAAATGAAGTACACGTCTAATTATTTCTGTTACTGCAAAGATCTTTTCAACTTTCTTTTCTTCGCTGCAACCACTGTGACTCATCGGTGCCTTTGAGGGTGGGCTGAACTTCAGGGACAGGAAAATATCTGTAACAGAAGTCTCTGAGCAGCCAAGCCACAGGGCGAACATCGGCACTTTCCTGGAAGTCATTTCACTGCTCTTCAAGGAAAAGCTGCAGCTGGGAGTTTACTGTCACAGCTGTCGTGGAATGAGTTATTTGCTTTCTTTGTACTCTATGTACAGAAATTACGACTTGGATCCTGTTTTACTCACTGCATAAATTCAAACCGTGTGTGCACGGAGCACGTTCCTACAACTCTCTTGCAGCAGACCTGAGCTGTGTCTTAATTCCTGTCTGCCTAAAGCGTGTTCACACTGTCAGTGGGACACATTTAAGTATACTCAAACTGTTTTCAAGAATGCTGTAGGTGGACGATATCGTCCTACAAAATCTAGGCGAAAAAATAGTTGCATTGTGGGTAATGTAGGTGCCAGTTTGATAAGGTCGGGTGGGGTCAGGCTGGATTTTTTGGGCCCGATATAAGCTCTACTTTGCATTAGGTTTCCCTCAAAACATTTTTGTTTTTTAAACAATGTATACTGAGAAACTTCAATAAAAGCATTGTCCTGTCCCTTTTACTAGCCCAGTGTAGCTACACATTTTGACAAATAAAGGCCTGTCTCAATTAGAAGCCTGGTCTGGTTTCCAAGCAGTTTATTTTCATAGAAGTTTTTTGGACATATAAAACCAGATTGCTGACTACCAGCTTAACATTAGTTAGCTATTTAGAACGCACATATGAATATAAATGTTTAACCTTTTGTCAACAGAGATGCTATAAATATTGTTTTAACAGGGAAAAGTGGTGTCGTGTCAGTATGTCTGGTGCAGTTATCCATACGTGCCATGAAACACATAATTTGTGTTATTCAAAGCCTAATTTTTATACAAGTTCTATTCATGCTGGTGCGAATAAACAATTTTATTGTATTTCCCTTCTAAGCAACAGTTTTGTGCAAAAGGAATTAAAGGCCTGTCCCATATAGACGCCTGTTGAGTTCAGTGATAACCAATTATACGCCCAGGCTACTAACTGAAGTTTTGTGGTATAAACATAATTTCTAGAGGACAGGGCTGCTTTTTTAGAGAATGGATTGAGCTTGCTTAACAACCTTTCTGCATGACTCGCTGCTGTAGCACCAGAAGTGAAGGAGATGTATTTGTTTAATGTGGGTGAGCTGTCCCTTTAAACAAAGAGCTGAGGGGGCCTTTTTCTATTCCCCTAAGTAAACACTGCTGGTTGTATTACCAGGAGGCTTTGTGATCAATGATTCTGGGGACAGCAGCAGCAGGCAGCTGACCACATCAACACGTCAGAGAAAAACAACACACGCGCCCCGCGCTGGCTGAGAGCCGAGACGTTTGAGGACAAGATGGCTCCTTCACAGCTGAGAGGCAGCGCTGAGCAGATGATGAATACCTCTGGCCCGCTTAGGGTGCTTCAGGGAAGGGGAGTTACAGGTTAATAACGTGTTTACCAGATCCTCCTCGGAACTCTGCTTAGCTCAGGATTAGGGGAAAAATCAATTTGACACTCAGCTATGCGGAGCATCTAAATGGCTCATCATCATGATACATGAGGACATTCGGATGGTTTGTAGGTTGTGTCATATTGATTTACTATACATTTTTTTGGGGGGTGTGTTCGAGTACTTACAAGTGCTCCTACTGTGCTAAGTACAATTTTGAGGTACTAATAGTGGATGACCTGTCAGCATATGCAGTAAGACGACAGAAATGATCTCCCATCTCATTTTGCCATACACAGAGGTAGCTACTCCTGTAATATCTCTCAGGTGATTGAGGGCAAACCAAGGGGCAGGACTACATGGCTATCTTGGGTTGACAGGGCTGCATTTAAAGTGATGAAATAGCTTCAGCATGAAAATGTATTGTTGACCTTGGGAGCAGAAGAACAGAATTATCTAACGCCCACCACTTTAGAGTTATGAAATAATTCGACTGGTAATTCATTCAAAGGGTGTGTCAAAGACAGACATTCAGATCTGAGCTTTTTCTGTGAACAGATCTCAAATAACCTTGTTTCCAGAAAATAGCAGCCCCCTTATTCTGCTAAATCACATTTCACAGGAACTTTTATTTGCAACCCTGTCTCCAACAAATGACGTTTATATGCTACTGAGCCATATTAGCAGATATATTTCTAGGGAAAACACCACAGCTGCCTGGATTGTGATACTTGGCAACATTTTTTCCCGAATGACTGAAGAACCATGTCTATTTACTGCGTGGCATATGTGGGTAGGTGGTGGTTGTGAATGGTGGGCGTGCAGAGTGCAGAGTTTCGCATCCTGTGTCCTACTTGAGGTTTGGGTTGGGCAACATGGCACTAAGACTCAGGGAAATACTGTGGTTTCAGTTTGGCAAGTAAACATCCCGTGGTTCGAGTCACTGTTGACTTTTTCTGTATTAAACCATGACCTTGAGCTTTCCATTACCTTAACCCAGTGCTGTGAGATACAAGTACATACATAGTTGATACAAGCAGATATTGTGGGGAAAACAATGGGCAGTGAACACTTTACTGATAAATCTAGTATTGACGATAATGAATGTTTCTCATTATGTTGATAAAGAGTGTAATCTGCGCAGCATTACCTCCCATTATGACCATAATTTTAAAGAAACAGACTTGTTCCATGTCTATTCTGTAGTGTTCTGCAGATTTCACATTACATACAAAACACACATTTAGCTTACAAGCATTTCTAGAGATCGGTAAATAATAAGTCTGATAGATAAGGAAAAGTTGAGAAGGTGAAGGACGAACCCAAGGTGATATGAAATTCGTCCTCCGTACAGTTGTCATGAAGGTGGAAATTAGCTCATTAGACCAAAGACATTTTTTATACCAGGCTGTAAATGTGTTTAATTGTGCTGTAAAGTAAAGTTGGGTATTTTAACATGGAGGTCTATGGAGACTGACTCACATTTGGAGCCAGCCTCAAGTGGCCATTCGAGGAACTGCAGTTTTTGGCACTTCTGTGTTGGCTTTATTTTTAGCCCCAAAGGTTGCGGTGTGATTAAAATGCTACTTACACAGTAATGCATCAATACAGATGATCCCATAATATAATACATAGAGTTAAAATGATTAAGAAGCCAAATCAAGTTAATTCTGAAGTATTTTTTACATTCAAATTTTATTGACAATAGGAAATTTAATTGTAATGTAACCCTCTTTTTTTCATTGTTGGTGTGCCCAGGTTCTTAATTTTTTAACACATCCCAACTTCGGGGTACAGCAACTTCTCTTCACTGTTAAGCACGAGGCTCTCTTGTGTATCACTCATACCTGTCCCCACAAAACAAGGGCAGGTAGGAACCAGTTACCTCATAACCAAGGGAACACAATGACTCCACTTAAACGCTGCACATGAAAATGAAACAATAAACAAAGTACTATAAATGACAATAAAAAATATTAATTTACCACTAAGTAATGCTGAATCTGTTACTACTTAAATATAAGTAATGTACTCATTAGTAAATAACACAGTATCTTAAGTAATAAAAATAAGCTAAAAAGTATAATAATTATGGTTACAGTAGGAAGGCTGCACATTAATTGCAATATTATGAAAATCACAATATGGCCATGTACAATATCCAAATCTCACTAAAAGTGTGACTCATATTACAGTCACAATATCTGTGAAAATAGTCGCAATATGATTTTTTTGCCCTTAAATGCAGAATTTTTACTTGTACCACAGAGTGAGGGTGGGGGAGGCATATAAAGAGAACAAAAAAGTGAAAAGTGTATTGCTCCATGATGCCTATTTCTGACCAGGTGCACCTCAACATACAAGATCAACTTGCAAACCTTCATTTTTGTGGCCGTGCGCGTGTCAAAGTAAGTGCTGCTGTGTTTGCTCAATAGCTGCCATACAGAGTTCACTCCTGGTGTAAGTAAACATGTGAGCAGTGGATGCCGAGCGCTTTCAGAGCACAGCCTGCGGAGCCACAAAACACACACAATACAAGACAGTAATATTAATTTACAATGGGCTCCACTTTCTGAGGCGAACTGCCGCAAGCCGACGAAGTAAACATGTTTACAGCATGATCTTTCTCCGAGTGCTGCTGACACAGCCTATTTTGGTGTGAAACAAAACATCCTCGCTCAATCTGTTTTGATAAGCTCAGAAGCATTTCCTTTCAGCCATGATTTCGAGGGGAGCAGGAAACAGCAGCTAGTATTAATTTCCTTTGTCGGACCCACTCAAACCTTGAGCAGAGCCCATGAATTATCAGGTGGAACGCAGCTCACGGTCTATAGTATGTGTTTGTCTTATTATAGCGTCTATTAACATCTGCACAATATGTTGGTGGGAAGCCATTCAAGTCTTTCCTGTGAGCACACAGGGCAAACAGTTATTTAGAGAGTCACATGTTTAGACATCAATCAGTGCACTCTCAAGGGGGATATACCTCATCCTCTACATTTAGAAAAAGCCATTTCCTTCCTTGGCTGAGAGCCACAATGCTCTCAACAATGATTACTGAACCTTTTACTAACCTAACAAGCCTTATGGACAAAACGTGGATGGCGAAAAAAAAAAATCGTGGATGCCCTAAAGTGAAGAGCGACAGTATGGCCTTGTAATCACATCAAGAACCAATGTCCTGATTCCTGAGTGACATTAACAGTGGTGCTCAGGTGGTGTGGAGGAGGAAACACGTGTTCACCCCTGCAGGGACCATTCAATTTGTGGAGGTAGCACCTCCGGCGGCCGGTGCGCCAATAGATCTGGGAGGTGACGGGAGTTATTTTGAGTGACCCTTCTTCTAAAAGTCCCTGTTGTCCTGTCATGGACCATTTGAGTTGACTGACAGAGGCTTCAACAGACATTACTATAATTATTATAATAACAACAACAACATGTATTTGATATAGCACCTTTCACAGAAGTGCTTCACAAAATACAGTAAAACATGCAATCAATAAAAACAAAGGCAATATACAACAAATAAAACAAGGCAACAAAAAGAAAGTACTGAGGCCTGATAGAAACATACCAGGAGACAAGACAATTCAGGCTGGGACAAAGGCCATTTTGAAAAGATTGAGCTGACAACCCTTTATGGAAAAAGCTGATTGTCCAAATGTAAATTCACAATATAGTATTTTACAGCTGCCATTCACGCTGCTCCTTGTTGCTCTATTACTGTCTTGTCTTTGAATTAATCTGGAAAAAGGCCCTGGAGCTAAACTGTTGATACATTTGAAAACTAATTTCAGGAAAGTTAATAAAGCTGTCAAAGCTGAAAAGATTGTATCGCTTTAATATGTGACAGAGATGCCACCAGCCAGAGGCTTTTTGTCCATTATTTCCAGTGCCTGATTGTATAAAGACGTTAGGTGTCTGATTGTAGGTGATGATGCTTGAGCCCATACCCCATCACTGTGGGGTCTAATCGCAAAAGACTCTTCACAGTTCTCATACTTATGTGCACAAGTAAATAAATATTATTTTCTCTCAGAACAAGTCTCTCCTGACTGCATTAAGTTTGTACTATGAGCTGCAAACTGGTCTACATGGTGAGAATGAGAAGGTAGCTTGCAACTAGAGGTGCGCCATATCATTGCGGTATAATTTTTAATATCATGAAAAATTCCTGTTGTGAAACTCGCGATATTTTGACCTGTTGACTTATTGACGTCGTACTGTTACCCACAAGCTAAAGACATAAGAGATACATCTTGATTAATCTTTTACTGAACTTGTCATAGCTTCAAGTATATTGTTATTGCAAAACACCCTGAAATATTGTGATATTATTTTACGGCCATATCACCCACCCCTAATTGGAAGTATTGACTATAGCTGGTAGTTGCAGCCACTGGGTTCTTCCGCCCTGCTGCCGCCCATTCAGAATAAAGAACGAGTGGTAGCTGAAACCATTTTGAGCACATTTTATTTCAAAAAGGATAAAACAATATTTTTTAGCACTTAGCCCTCCTTCTCCTTCCCCACCCTGAGTATTTCCTCATTTATCTGGTGTTTTCTACAATTAATTCAGCTAACATCGCTAGTGAACAACTTGTACCCAGCCAGCATAGCTAGCCTTGTCTTCACCTCTCTTAGAAAAGATTGACATCATGAGCATATTAAATTTATGTATGCTCTCCAGTTACATGTAGTAGTGTCTCCTTCTGGGCAAGCAGCCATTCACCACGGCGACACCAGACCTGTTTAAATCACTCCACGTAATCTGAGATGGAGGCAGCGATTTAGAAATCTACAGGCTATTAACGCTGGAAAACTTGCTACCAAGTCTGCATTAAAAAAAAACAACTTAGAAACGTTTGGCCGCAAGTTGAAAGCTTTCACTCCCATTATGCTACAGGGGGAAAACATGCCTCAACACGGCAGCCTCATTCATAGAAAACCAGAGCTAAATAAGTAGCAGGGAGCAGGAGTGGAGGGGAACACTCCGTCCACACCTCCGTTTAACTACTGACAGCGTTACGTAACAAGACGAAGCACAGGATGTCAGTGAGTGACTTTAATGGTCAATGCAAACCTAGTTTATATCTGTGGATAAAATACAGCCCGTGTATGCAAATACACAGCCTTTCTACTGCCGCTGAGGGGCTGTTTGGTGGAAAGGGGGGCCTCTACACACTAAACAGCTTCCCATTGTTCCGCAGTAGAGTACTCGCTGCACTCTAGAATTCCTGGGAAGCCACTTCACTAGAAATCTGCTGGGTGTTCTCTGTGGCTGTGTGCTGAGAGCTTCACTGTTGTGCAACACGTTTCATATTCATTTGAATGCCTAAGCAGCGCAGTAACCATGCAACTGTACATGTTTTATATTATTCTGGGGCTGAAATCATCCTGTGGCCCATTAAAAGCACATTTATCTAAAAAATTAGTCCCATCTGGTGTTGAGCAATTTGCAGTTTCCAAACCAAATGAATAAACAAAAATTGAAAATCTGTGTATCAGGAGACACCAGATGCCAAAGCATGCATCATAACGCCAAGCATAAAGCTGCAAACAACATGACATAATATGTTAATGCATATTATATAATAAACAGTTTAAAACCTGTCTGACATTTCTAATGCAAGCACATGTTTAAGTTACCAAATAACTATTAATATTCATAAACATACCTTTCTCAGAGGCCGATTCCAGCGCCGAGGCAGTGAAGATGTGAAGAAAGAAGAAGAGTATGGTGAAAGCGGCAGCCATGGCTTTGAGCTGTGGAGGAAACATGTGGCGAATGTTACTTTTTAAGTGCTGTCCACACAACCCATGAAGGCCCAGCCCACCACCACCATTAAACACTCCTTAAATTTCCTCAGAGGAGAAGCTGGGTACACCCATGATTACACCGTATTAAGTCACAGGCGTGTAAAGTGCTTTAGATAAAAGCCTTCATCATGACTGCATGTTTCAGTGTGTAAACCCCGCTCTGCCACACGCACAGCAGCTTATCTGCTATCAGGTTATTCTATATGGTAATGTTCAGCTGGAAGAGCTGTGTTCCCTGCTTTGCAAACATTTTGCTTGATACTTTCTTTCTACTTTGAAATCTGAACTCTTTAGGACAGGAACCCGAGAAAACCCTTACAGCTTTATAAACCCGTTGAACCTGTTAGGCTGAATAAGACCTACTGTTATACTGCTTTAGGATATTTATGTTCACAAGACCTGTAGTTTATCTGATCTCTACATGTGAAGTCACAGCTTTGGTCGCTTTAAAATGGTGTCTTTCTGATTTTCATCAAAGTCATTTAAATTACTGACACTTTAACTGATATCCGCTCTCAGTTTTTACACTTGAAAAAGGCACCAACTTATTTCAGGAACCTTTTCTGACAAGTACCGTTTTCCCAACAAAATTGCTGCATATAAGCATGTTTTTAAACGCAGGAAAACTTGCCAAAAGTAGCCATTAAGACTGCTACCAAAGTCGTGTACATGGCCCCATTGTGGACGAGTATTTTTTTTACTGGTGTGTTACTTTCCACGTCACAAGCCCAGCTTAGTAAACAGCAGAAAGCAGCATGGAGGCTAGTTAAAATGTTACAAAATGTTACTTCTTTCAACTACAGCTTGGTGCCGACTAATTTGGATGTTCGAATGCTGTTTGGGACGGATGGGATTTGTAGAGGTGCATCATTGCATCGTGCCAGAAAAGACCTGAAATTAACAGGTGTTGTATTTCCATCACTGGTGGTCAGAGCTGGAGTCAATAAACGTGCTGTAACAACTGTATAGTCATTCGTCCCCTGAATCAGTGGTTCTCGAATCATGTGCCGTGATGCCAATTTTGTGATAACCACACAATATCATTGCACTATTCGATTGGGCTTATATGAAAACATAGTGGATTAATTTTTAATTGGCTGTATCAGTACATTGTGTGCACCCATTTGCTAATAAAGAAGTAAACTTGAGCTAAAAAATTGAATTTAATTTAAAGAACCTTCAGAGGGAACCTATTTGACGCCGTTCACGCCAAAGAATTCTAAGTGTGTGACACATCAAAAGCCCCTAATGGCAGCCGGTGTGAGCGATGATATCATTTAAAAGGAGACAGCCGTGAGTGGTACGGAGCAAATTACACAAAGCACCAGTGAAGACAACCTACCACCGAATGAAAAGAGAAGACAAACTGTCAATAGACAGTATCACGAAAGCTACCTGTCTCATTTTTTCTTATCTTTATTGTCTTACATATCGTAATAAGAGTGATAACACATGTTATAGAAGCTACTGTGCACAGATATAGGCTCAGGCATGCCTTGAAATCGCGGCTTGCCCTTTGGTGGTGATTCTAACCTTAACAACTCAAAACAAAGCTAGATGTTTAGCTGACACTTCAACTGCATTCACTTTGTTTGCACTTCAACTATTACTTTGAATTCCTTTCAGCAGCTCCACTTCAAATAATACTGTACTTTGACTTCATCAGTGCTTTAACTGAAACTGTCACTTTAATTTCATTCGACAGCACTATTAAACTGAAAGTCCATTTTAATCGCCACTTCAAGTACTTTCAGAAATCTTCTATCAGTGTTTACACTTCCTGACGCCTGCATCTTTCAGAAGTTAACTTCAATTGAGACTTGCAGTTTTTCAACATTGCACTTCATCTCATGTAAACTCCTTTTATTAGACATTGTTTACAGTTGCCACTGTCAACTTCTTTCAGCACCACTTCAACTACTACAACTGCACTGCAACTTCACACAGTGCTTAAACTTAAATTGTCACGATTGCACTTTAAATGTTCAACTCTTTTCAGCACTTCAGTTTTTAACTGCAGAGTCAAACTCTATGAGATGTCTTTTTTCAGTGTTTACACTTCAACTGATACTAATTCCTTTAAAGGCTTTGTTTATACTTACACTTATTGTAACACTTGGACTCCTTTCAGCACTTTCACTTCAGCTGACACTATGCTTCAACTTCATCCACTCACACTTCAACAACTGGCACTTCCATTTTCACTGCCACTTTTTTAGTAAATCTGTTCAGACTGTCACTTTGACTTGTTTGAGCACGTCAAGTTCAACTATACTTTTTAAAATGAAAACCTACAAAGTCTCACCATATTAGGAAATAAAAACTATTTCAAATGTTTCAACTGCAAGTTTTCAGCAATGACTCATACATTTTCTTCAGAAAAGTTTGACCCCTTTAATGTTTCATTGCTTTTTACATGTAATATGACATAACATGAAAAAGAAAATCAAAGTGATGAATCATAGTGCACCACTTATGAACAGCAGGGAGCAACAGCAGGACTAAATCAGAATCTGAGCATGTTTTATTCATACGATCTTCGTGGTATTCACACTGTTTATCTTTCCTGGAGAGAACATTTTTCTTCTGAACGTAACATCCATCTCCAGCCAACAGCGCTGGGCTCCTGCCAACACATGTGAAATCCATCCCCAGGACATTCTGGGCCTCATTTAGACCATGTTAACTAGTCCCTGTACAACGTAGGGATTTATGGATTCATATTATTTTTCATCAGGTAAAGAAGAGCTTTTTAATCCAGATGTTGGGCCCTTTGTAAGTTTGTGATTAGGATTCCCAAAGTACCAGTCAGATTTATCATTTAAAATATCATTTAAAGAAGTACATGTTGTAGTTGACGCCAATTTTTACTAGATTACAATAATTCTGTAATATTTGTAATTTGCTTAATTAATAATACTTAGATTTAAAGTGAAGTTTTCTTCTTAATTTCTCAACTTATTCGAAATGTGAAAAAATGAAGGGTTAGATAAAGATTCGATGAACTGTTAAACATTCTTTAAATATGTTTAATAGCCAAATATGAAGGTTACGTGGAAACCAGCTGATTAGAATATTGGCTGATGACTGCTTTTTGTACCTTTGTGACAAACAATCATGTGCAATATTTACACTGTAGATATTTTAACCACTGTCTTAATGTTTTTATTTATTTTATCATTTGCTATTATAGCTATTATATAGCTGTGTTAGTGTTTGTGTCATGTTTGGCTTGTTTTATCTTTTTTTAAAAGCACCCGTAATCTTATTATATTCAATGTATAATGATAATAAAGCTTTCTATTCTATTCTCCAAAAAGTATATGGGTCTTAAAATGCCACCATCAGTCAGGCTCTTCCTCAGGTTCAGTATGTTCACATGCAACGTGCTAAAAGCAGTTACTGTGACATAATCTTTCACTATTTATTTTGGATTAAGTGGAGGTTAAATGCATAATTATGTATCTCCACTGCTAGACAGTGACAATGAGAATGTTCACTTTCACCCAGATAAACTCGCTGTAGTCATGACATTGTTTCTTTGTAATCTTTGTCCACCACTGTTGGTCTACACACAGCTGAGAACAGACAAGTGTTTACACTGTGGGATGTCTCACGCTGATAAGACACACTAACAGACTCGACTTGCTGAGCACGGCAGAAAATACGAACATATTCAAGGTCGTGGCGGACAGTCTGGGAACACCTTGAGGTAAAAATTGTAAATGTGCTTAACTGACATTTTGTCACTATTTTCTTTTTATATGATTTTTTAAAATTATTATTTAATATATTGTTGTATTTATATTATATTTATTTGTGTATATATAGGTGTTTTTATTTGGTGCAAGACATATGAGCAAAATAAGATTTCAACACCACGGCTGAGCATTTCCACCTCGAAGCTGCAGTGTACAAATGACAGTCTCAGAAGGTGGATTGGTCACGAGCCTAAGGAAACACTCCTGTCAGCCTCTGAAGTAGCACTCTCTGATACACTACAGCGAAACAAGGGGTATGAGAGGAGAAACCATGTGAAGCTATGCATCAGTAGTTTGCAAGTCACGTTTCATTTCCACTTCATTTACATAGTAGTAACTGTAACACACAGTGCACTATGTTGGCAACTTGTCTGTGTTGATTGTATGTATGTATGTGAATATTCAGCTGTTTGCACTATACTGCCTAAGGCGAATTTCCCCTGCAGCACAATAAAGTTTATCTTATCTTATCTTATCTTAAATTAGCTGCTGATCAGGACTAAGGCTTATCTAACCATTAGCCCCACATTATCAGCTGGTTGCTAATGTAGTCAAGGGGAAGGATCATGGTATCTATTACTGTTTACCAGCAGAGGTTTGTGTGCCCCAATACTGCTGCAACCAAGCTCCTCATTACACCGGCTATCCTTTTCTACCCAGAACAAGGCCAGCATAATGTCGCCCCAGTGTTTGATTTTTAGATAGCATGCCAGTGTTCTGGAAATAAAAGAGGCGTCACCAGACACTAGACTGGTGTTATGTATAGCATACACATCAGGCAGCACGTTCTAAACAATAACAATGGCATCACATTGCAATCATCATCATTTCCTGTCCATGTTTTATGGTTGCTGATCTGGGTTTTTGCTCAGAAGATAAGGAGCTCCTTAACCTCATTGTCTCACCAATTTGTGGACATTTTTAGTTGATGTTCTTCTTCTTTGAGTTAGCTGCTAACTGCTTCAAGCTGCTTTTAGGTCCCGTTTACACAACAACGATTTCAGCTGAAAACGGTAAACTTTAGTTGCAGTTTGGCCGATCGTTTACACAACAGCTGCATTTTGGTGCCTAAAAACGTTTTGAAAACAGGTTCCAGAGTGCAACTTTTTGGAAACGGCAGCGTCTCCGTTGTCATGTAAACTTGCAATATGCAGTTCCTCTGAAAACAGACTTTTCGCACATGCGCATTACGGTTCCAGTCACTAGGCATGCCGACCGTCACAACAACAATGCCGAGCCCTGTTTGTGCTGCTCACCCTGTTGATTTGAAGTGAAGTGTAGATCTGTTCCTGTATCAACTCCACCTCCTCGTTCATCCAGACAAAGTTATCTGTACATGCTTTCGCCATTGAGTCTTCTTTGTTTTCGTTTGTGATCACCGCGTTGTAGAGGAAGGCGCTTCAGCGCAGGTAGATCCGTGTGAACGGGGATCGTTTCAATAACGTCGTCATCTAAACGCATAAGTTTTTTAAAATGCAAAGGACAGACTTTTCCGTTTTTAGAGAAACCGCTGTCGTCTAAACAGGGCCTTAAATCTCCCACTGGAGGATCGTGCACGTAGCATGCTGCCAAAACGTCACATCCATTCTGTCCTGCAGGCTCACACTTTTCACACAGACTTCAAACCAGCTTTGTTACTACCTCCACTGGCAGCTTAAAGGTGGAACAACTCCTTAGCACCTTAAACAGGCTGTTTAAAAGAGCCACGTGATAAGCAGAGTCAAAGGAGCAGGTATGCTCGAGCTGCAGGCAAGCCAATAAGGGCCGGTGCTACTTTGCATATTCATAGATCTGTGCATACTAAGTGAGGTAAAACTGTAAAGTTACATCTAAGCCATTTTAAGGCATTATGGGGTTTTTTTCCATGGAGAAAACTTCTCAATGAGTCATTTTGATGAACAGAGATGGGTTTTTTGGTGTTAAATCAATGCCTAGAGGGGAACTTTTAAAAAACTATTCTCATTCTGTCCACTTTGAGTTTGTTCCTCAAATATAACCCGAAACTGTCGCTGATAAGTTGACTTCAAAGGTCATGGCAACTCTGGAACCTAAAACTGGGCTAATGGGACATAAAGATTGAGAAACCCTGCTGTAAGTGACACTGGAATTTAACAGGAGGACACAAAATATAGAACGTGCCACTGTTTTAATATCACATAATGTACAAAAATCTGCTGATACCATTGTTATTTGCGACTTGTGTTAACTGTCATGTGAACTGATGTTTTGGAGAAGAAACCACAGATATCTGATAATGCTCTTTGGTGGATGTTATATATACAGTGGTGGAAAAAAGTTTTCGGACACCCTTACAATTTTACACAATCTCAAATATTATCATGAAATATTTGTGGAAAAATCTTTTTTGTGTTTCAGAAGGTGTGGCTGCATTAGACAGATACAAACAAATACAAATTATATTTTTTGTTTATTGTTTACAAGAAAACTAACAAAACTAAATTCTTGACAGTTTCAATATGTCAGTTCTCAACATTGTCTGTATCAAAGTCAACAAATAACAGAGAATGTGTTCAAAACTGAACAAAAAATAAATAAACCATCACATCATCAAATTAATATTTAGTAGTCCTGCCATTGGCACGTAGTAGAGCTCTAATCCTGGCTGGCATGTTCCCCACGAGCCTTTCACATTGTTGAGGGGTAATCTTGTCCCATTCTACTTGAATTACTGCTTTTAATTCTTCTAAATCTTTGGTTTATGCTTTGAAACAGACCTTTTGATAATCCACCACAGATTTTCAATGGGGCTCATGTCCGGGGATTGAGCTGGCCACTCTAAGACCTGGATACTGTGCTCCTGCAGCCAGGTTCTACTGGCCTTGGATGTGTGGCAAGGGGCATTATCTTGTTGAAACATCCAGTTTTTACCTTGACGGAACAGTGCACGCGCAGAAGGGAGCATGTGGGTTTCGAGAATGGTATAATACTTGGTAGAGTTCAATGTGCCATCACAGACAGTGAGATGACCAACACCAGCAGCACTCATGCATCCCCAAACCATGATACTGCCTCACCATGCTTGACAGTAGGTACTGTACATGCTGGAGATAATGCTTCGCCTGGCCTTCTGCGTACCCTCACATTAGTAGGAGGAAGATAAAGCTGGAAACTGGACTCATCTGACCACAAATCCTCTTCCAATTCCTGGCTGTCCAGTTCTTGTGTGCCTGGGCCCAACGACGCCAGGCTAACCTCTGTCTCTCATTGATCAGGGGCTTCTTGATAGCCTTGTAGGACCTTAAGCCCATGATTTAAAAGTCGGCCATGTACAGTGCGGGTGGAACACTGGACACCAGTTTGGTTTGACCACTGCTGCTGAAGCTTCTGTGATGTCATTCGGCGGTTTTGCCTGCACATGCGGATCAGGATGCGGCCATTTCTTGCTGAAGAAACTCTCAGAACAACCAGTGGGTTCCCTGTCATGATCACTTACTGGGCCCAGTTTTAAAAACAAGAGAGTATTAAATTTCTTTATTCATTTGCTTATCCTATTGGAGGTCACGGAGGGGCTTCCAGGAACTGTGAGGCGACAATGCACCATTGTGTCGCCAGAATATTAAATACCTGGAAAAGTATACACATAAACTGTCCGAGACAGAAGTGTTTTCAACGAGCAAGAGCAAAAACCAGTGCCTCGTAGAGTAACCATGGGAGTAAGATGAATACTAAGTTACTAATAATAATAAGTTACTAAAAATGAACTAAAATGGTTGGAAAAAGCAGACTGTGCCTGATAATCATGTTAGATTGTATGATACAACAATGAGAAGTAGTACTGCACAGGATGTTGAGAAAGTTCACCCAGTTCACCCCAAAATTAAAAAGACCTATTTTCCCTCTTGCCTGTAGTGCTGTTTATCAATCTAGATGGATTTAGCATAAGTTGCAGAGGTTGGAGAAGTCAGCCTCAGCTAGCTGATGTTAGAGCTCAGCTGAGAGGGACGCCATAAATCTTTGCATCTTGCACTGACACGTCCATGAGCAGTGTCAGGGAAGTTACTCTCAAAACGTAAATCATTACATATAACTTATTACCTTCATTTGAAAGTAACTTCACAATATGATTCTGTGTAGAGTAATACAATACTTATTTCACTACTTCTGTGTTACTTCCACTAACATGACCTCAGATGAACTAATGTTCATTTTAACTGGCTGAGGATCATGTTGTTTCATGGCAGCTAATCAAAGCACAGAAGCTGCAGTTTATTACAGTTCATTTCAAATCCAGTGCTGCAGGTCTGACTCATTCATGCATTCACATACAGTGGTTACCACTTTGTATTGAACCCCCCTGCTTAAATTAATAATAGCATGATGATATAGAACCATTAAATAGCCTAGACTGTTTTAAATAAATGAACAGCCTTGGACGCAGGGAGGGTCAGGCCGAGGATCAAAGTCTGATAATTATGAGATATGGATAAATATTTGTGGGCCTACGATATGAAACACAATAAAGAAATATTTAGGTTAGCACAACAAACGGAATGGCGCGCAATTAAGTCACTGTGACGAGCGCAAAATAATACACCAAAGCTGGAAGACCCACCTGCCGGTTCCTACAACAGCTACAACAGCAGTGTGGATCCGTGTGGATGAATGAAATGTGAAAATAAGCGGTTTATTTCAGATGGTGATGCATTACGTGACACCGTTAATGTAATAATATTACCTGAAACGCGTTATATTATTTAGTTACTGCTAAGACGTAATATATTACTGTAACATTGTCCATGAGTAGATGCACATTTCCTTCTGTGCGGAAATAGTTCCTACATGAAACTGCTCACAACAAGGTTTGTGGGTTACCTTGAGTAACAGGGTCATGATTTCTGGAAAGAGACATTGTCATTGGGTTTTTCAAACTTTTTTTTTTTTTTTGACGCTTTGAGCACCACAAGCCGAGCGCCATCTAGTTCCATTTATATTCAATAGAAGGCAGACATCTCTCCGGTGATATCTCCAATACTCTGCAACTCAAAACCTCAACTATGTAGACTGATCACAAGCACTACAGGTAAGAGATAAAATATGTACTTTTGATTTTGGGGTGAACTGTCCCTTTAAAAGGCTTGTCACAGCACTTTACCACCTGTACACTTCACTTGTGACATTAAAACCCTGACAAGCTACTTTTTAAATATAACAAACTTTTCTTCCACACTATCATCTGCTTTATGAGTTTGTTTTTGATCTGCTTCCCAGTCGGAGCTCTGACCCGTTTTCCCAGTGTGCGCTCTGAGATTGTGCAAGATTCACGGACGGAACATGCAGATAAAAAACAAAAGCTGTGACACGATAACAGACAACAACAAGTATGAGCTGCCTGTGCTGTAGCAGCCTGCTATGACATGTTAAAGCCTGTCACATACAGTCGGTTTACACACAGCTGCGTGAACACAAACACACAGAGACAGAAGTAACTCACCGCTGTGGTGAACAAGTGGACAGCAGTCTGCTTCCAGCGTCCTAAAGCTCTCTCAGGTTTGCTTGATAAAGCGTACAGTCCGCGGACAACCTCTGAAAACCAACCGGGAATGTGTCTAACCGAGACTTACAGGGTGGTGACGCTGTCGAAGAAACAGCCTCAGTGGCTGGAGCTATGTGTGTGAGTGTGAGTGTGTGTGAGTGTGTGAGGAGCTGCAACACAGCTGTAACAGTCAGCCTGTCACTGAGGCAGGGGGAGGGCGACATCTGTCGGTGAGTCTGAATCAGGACGATCCGGATTTGGAAATCCCTGCCCAGGATCAGATAATCCATTTTACCTTTGTGCCGTTTTTTTTAAAGCAACATTGGATTGGATCACGCTGACCCAGATACACACTTTTCAAGCTATCCAAATCCGGATAATAAGTGCTCTAACTGGACCAACTTATCACAAGTTGAATCATACACAGCCCATCCATCCCCCCTCTCCCCCGGTGTCCCCCAGGGCTCTGTCCTTGGTCCTATCCTATTTATTATTTACCTCCTCCCACTTGGACTGATATTCCGTAAATTATATCCATTTCCACTGTTACGCGGACGACACCCAGCTACGTTTCCTCCAAACCTACTTCCACCTTCCGCCCTCCTCCCTCTGTGCCTGCTTGCAGGAAATCAAAGCCTGGTTCTCTTAAAATTTCCTCAAACTCAATAGTGATAATACTGAGGCACTAGTCCCCATTGGCTCAAAGTCCACCCTCACCAAACATCCCAGTTTCAAAAATTCAAAATTAAAATAATGATGTCAAATTTTCATTTAAATGAACATCTGTTATCAAACCATTGTTCATTCAGGGAAAACTGACTGAACATTAAGCTCTTTCACAGCAGTGCCCTACGTTCACATTCAATGGGCTAGAAGGATACAAGTAGACTATATATAGTAACAGCAATAAAGTCCATAAAAAACAAATACGCAGCAGCAATGTCGATCAAGAATTATAAACAATAATAAGCAATTACCTATTACCGACTGAGGTAACACAATGGTAACTGAGCTCATGGCGCCCTGATGAAAGCCCTTGCATGTGTGGTATGAGGAACTGGATGTCTGATATAGATAAAGTCACCAGCCTGGTTTCAAGACTTAGACTGCCAACATACATGCTGCTGCCTATCAACATAGGTGCCATCAAAGAGGACAAAACAGAGATAATTATTGTAACTTTAAATTATTTTTTGTTTAATATTGGCAGCTGTTTGGGGGATTATTTAATGGTGACGAAATACTATTTTAAAAATGTACCCCAATTGAGAGACTTAGTATGTAGCTTGTGTCTACTTTATGTATTTTCTCTGTAACAGTTAAACAAATAATGTGCAAAATATAAATAAATGTATTTATGTATGACCGCTTTGAAAGTAAAACTACATTTTGTACTGTGTCATTTTAATTAGTATAATGTGACAAATCAAAGTTAACATTAAGAAATTTGGTGTGATATTGGCAGCTATTTGAGGGACAAAATTACTTTTCCCCTTCACTGTATAGGCCTACTGAAAGGTACGTTAGGTAGCCTAATTACTTTGCAAAACAGAAATAAATGTATCGATCAATTCTAAAGTTTTATTCCATTTTCTTCCTGAGGTCCACCCCGTGTCCAGCCTTCTGCTGGGATCAGGATCATCTTGATTTACTGGATCAAAAGGTATCCTAATGCTACAAAGACGTTTTGAACAACACATGCTGAAGGTTTGATCCAGATCAGAACCAAAAGTGGATTAAGTATTAGCATCAAATGTACTTAAAGTACCAAAAGTAAAAGTACTTACTGTGCAGAAAAATAAAATATATTGTATCACTTATTATTATTATAATTCACTGTGAAAACTTTACTACCTGAAACCCAAGCACTGATTTTATTGATGTAGATTTAATTCTGTCTCTTTTTTAAATTCTTATTTTTATTCTGATTATTTTTTTCCTTTTTAAACAGTTTTTTGTAAGCCTCAAGCATTTTTTAAAATGAGTTTTGGAGGACTTTGTGAGAATGTGCAAAATTACAACAGCAGGTCTCAGTGCTTTCAGATATCACCACTCTAAGTTTAACAAAGTCCCAAGATTATTATTATGAGGCATCAATGATTCAATAATAACAAAATATGTGTTTTAGAAATGAATTTTATTGCTATGAAATGGTATAATACAGCACAATAAGAAACGAAATTTCACAGGTTAAAATTGTAATTGAAATGTATGCCATAATGCATTGCCACATAACAAAAATGAAATGATTTATGAACTTTACATTGCAAAATTAAAATTTTATTACATCAGTCCACTACAATGTACATATCAAGAGTATGAGTCATGTCAGGACTCAGTGATGGGACCTTTGTGTGAATCAGTGACACTTAATTATACTTATCAGATTTACTTCAAGTGGAGCTGCTACATCTTTCTACTGCACAGTGTAACCTCTAGTTTGTCTACGTGTAAATTGAAATGTTCCTCAGCAGGTTCAGAGCAGGGTGCCTCAGCCTGTGGAGTCACATATCATATCATGTTCACTCTGAGGTGCATGTGAGTCTCACACACACACACACACACACACACACACACACACACACACACACACGTCAGCAACTTGTTTTTTAACAGACTCTTGGGACCACCCACACACTCGCCACATACTTTGCATAGCACACACACACACACACACACACACACACACACACACACACAGCGTAAACAGTACTTACTCTAAGCACATTGTGTAATGTGACTTGGTTTATTGAAACCTGCAGTAACTATGTTTGGCCACTTTGGGGCAGTGGAAACAAGCTGTGAGCACAACACTGACCGCTGACATGATAAAGCTCACATGATTATCTTGCACATCCAGCAGGCACAGAGCAGCAGTGTCAGTGTCATTCATTTGGAGTCATGTTTCTGACAGCCTGATGAATGTAAGAACAATATTCACACTTGCTATACCTGAAGACATGGTAGAATGTCTTAGATTGTATTGCCACAGTTATGGAAACAGTGTCAGTGACAGCAACAATGGCAAATGAAGGCAATGTACCTGCAAATGAACCATGTCACAGAGTCATAAGAGTTGTGTCATTCATTTCTCTGTATTTTTCTAAATCCATTTCTTAATTTATCAATAACAGCTTTTCATGCACTGGTCAGTTTTGAGATTTTGGGCTATTTGACTTCCATAACAAGTCTTTTTTTTTTTTTTTAGACTAGTGGAGGGTGGAAGTTCAGATTTCTGTTTTTAAAAAGGTTAAGCAAAAAGTGCATATTAGATAATGTCTCATTTGCAAAATTAAACACACAATTTGGGAAAACTTGTAATACAAAATATAATTGTCTTAATATAAGTAATCAACTGGAGAAGTTTTATGGTGATATTTATTGATTTTTTATCCCAGTGTCTTTTTTTGTCTGAAAATCAATGAATTTTTAAACAAATATTCATATCTTTAAAGGCCATTTTCTCAAAATGAGTTTTTTCTTGTAGTCTGAGCCAGAAATCTCGCCCTTGGTAGCACTTAAACCAAACACTATAGTTGTAGGTGTTTTGTTTTTTTTTTTTTTTTTTTTTTAAATCATCATCATCGTCATCGTCATCATCATCATCATCATCATCATCATCATCATCATCATCATCATCATCATCATCATTATTATTATTATTATTATTATTATTATTACTCATAGTCTGAGTTATATAACATGTTATTCGTAAAAACATGTCAGTGATATCCAAAATAAAAGGTTTGGTTACTTTGATTAAAGCTGCAGTAAATAATTTTGGCCTGTAGGGGGCGGAAATGGCCACGATAAGCTGACATATGCACATTTTTGACACATTATTACCATATACAGTTAAGTGATTTATGTATGACTTACTGTTTGTTGCTTTGGATGAACGAAGATATAATGTAATGTCCTGGCTAGTTTATTAGCAAATGATTGCCAGTTTACACATCTGCCTGACACAGAGAAGCATTATTATTCCACTGGAGTCATGTTTGTGTTCATCTGATGCCTGTAGGTCAAACATTTACATTATTTTCAACTCTGATTTGGTCTCCTTCAACTCCTGAGAACAACATGTGGCTATTTAGCTGCTTAAGTCTCCACTGTGTTCACCAGCTAGTTGCTAACTTTGTCCCCCTGCTGTTTGGTGCAGGTGAGCAGTGCAGAGTGAGGCTGAAAGCAGCTGTCTGCTCCACTGCAAACCATGCTGATTAGAGTGGTGAGAGTGAAGCAAAATAGTAAAGTTGTCAGCTGGAAAATGAGAGCAATAAACTTAGAGTTATGTTATTATTCATGGCCAGGAAGTTGCTGCATCCAAGGTTACAGACGGAAGAACTACTGGATTTTGCAATTTGCGAAACAAACCCATGCCTGACATTCCTGACCTCATACACCAGGGGCAAAGGCGCTTATCAATGTCCCAGGATCAGAAAGGATAGCAGGTCTGTCAGTGCTGGCATCCTCAGGGTAGGAAAACCGGTTTAATTACTTATATCACAGAGAATAATCCAACAAGCTCATCATCAGTGTTGCAGGAACAGAAAACTTTTTTATTTTGCACTTGTGTGTACGTACATCCCTACAGAGAACACACCTGAACAACATCTCAGGCTGTATGTTAACAAGGCAACCCCACACATTGTGCAGCTATAGAAGAAGACCATAAGTCACCACTAGATGGCGCCCATAACTAACTATGTACAGGCCTGTGAGCGCTGTCACCTCATGACCATGAGGTCTGACTGAGCTGAGGCCAGTGAGCAGTTTCCAATTGGAAAGGATCCAGATCTGATGAAGGTGCTTTTTGTGACGTTGGTCCTGTTTTCTAGAACAAACTGTGTGATGACCTGTTTTCGGTATTTATTTTATTTCTCATCTTTCCTTTTGTTGCTGTTGCAGTTTCTTGGACTTTATATTCTTATAGACACGTGACTTGTTGCTTACTTTTAATGAAAAAGATTAGGTGACACAACAAATGAGGAGCTTGGACATCTGGAGGGAGCTTGGAGTAGAGCCGCTGCTCCTTCACGTTGAAAGGGGTCAGCTGAGGTGGTTCGGGCATCTGATCAGGATGCCTCCATGAGGTGGTTCTGGGTACGTCCCACTGGTAGGAGGCCCCAGGGCAGACCTGGAAACACCTCGGGGTCCCCAGGCGTAGCTGGGGAGAGGGACGTCTAGGGTGGATGGATGGAATAAATAATGACTCATCATCTGTGTCAAAGAAAAGGCTTTAAGACACTAAATTTGTACGCCATATTTCAAGGTTTTTGCTGCAGGGTGTAGGTACTGTAAACATGGCCAAGACGTTAAGTCAGCCGGGTTTGATGGCGGTTTTGTTTCTATGAAAGACTTTGTATCAACAAATATAAAGCAAACATAAAATTAAAATAAAATAATAACTGTTTTCAATTAGGATGCTGTGTTCTGGCTACAAATGTAAAAGGTGGATTCAATTTATACTTGAATGCTGGCATAAATGCAACATTGGTATTACAAATGGAGA